>CM048752.1:87329159-88529159 GCA_026315105.1 Locusta migratoria | reverse complement strand
GTTGCTACTTCCTACATCATCAACGGTGGTACCACCTAGCGGTTTGTTTCGAAACTAAAGGGAGTTGGAAAACCTGCCCCTATGGAAAATGTTCCCCGGTCTCCCCTACATCTTGCATACCAGGTGATACAATTTTTTCACGACTGGCTCTCCTAACAGAATGGAATAACTGCAGTATTTAACGTACCAACAACTGTGGCTGAACGAAAAAGTCACAGGCGTGGCAAGAAAACGGAAAATGCATTCAAACTCTTTTTATCAAACAAGAACCCAAATGCCATTTTGCCGGCCGCGGTGGCCGAGGAGACTGAGGCGCTCCAGTCACGGTCTGCAAGGCCACTACGGTCGGGGGCTCGAATCCCCCCTCGGGCATGGATATTTGTGCCGTCTTTAGTATAAGGTAGTTGATAAGTAGTTTGCAAGTTTAGGGACTGATGACCCCGTAGTTAAGTCCCATAAGCTTAACAAACATTTTTGAACAAGAACCCAACTCCACAATTCTTGCCACAACTGAACTCCGAACGGCAAGAATCTTCAAGACATTGTCTTCTTAAGCTAATCACTCTCGAAAGAATATGCGCATATAAGACTAGGGTGTGTTTATTGCCCTTATAGTAAGTTAGTTTAAATAACGTGACGTAAAAGATTTCTGGGTGTTGTACCGCGTCGTGGCGTAAGAAGGCTATTACTTAAATAACCGACGTTTCGGCCAACGTTGCAGTGGCCTTCATCTGGGTACTGTAGGGCCCGGTGGTGTGGCGGTAAAGCGCTCGACCCGAAACAGAAGGGTCGCAGGTTAGAAATCAGAAGGTAGGCATAAAACATCGTGCGAAATTGAACTCGACGCAATCTCTGAGAATTACTTCGAACAATTAGTTCACGAGCCAACTAGAATTGTAAACGGATGTGAAAAGACACTTGATCTCTTAGCAACAAATAATCCTGAGCTCATAACGCGCATCAAAACGGATACAGGTATTAGTGAACACAGAGCTGTCATAGCGAGACTGAATATCGAAAGTCCCAAAGTTACCAAAAATAAAATAAAAGTATATTTGTTCAGGAAAGCAGATAGAAATAAAATACATTGCTTCTTGAAAGACAGCTTCCACTCGTTTCTAACACTAAACGTAGGTGTAGACCTGATGTGGCTCAAATTCAAAAAGTGGTATCGACAGCATTTGACAGTTTTATACCAAATAAATTAATAAAAGAAGGAGGCCATCCCCCTTGGTAACAAAACAGGTCAGGACACTGTTGCAAAAGCAAAGGAAAAGGCATACTAAATTTAAACGAACACAAAATCCCCAGGATTGGCGATACTACACAGAAGCTCGAAATTTAGCGAGGATTTCAATGCGAGATGACTACAATACTTGACACACCGAAAGTCTTTCTCGAAATTTGACTGAAGACCCAAAGAGATTTTGGTCATATGTTAAATATACTAGGGGCATAACACAGACAATACCCTCACTACGTGATAGTAATGGCGATCCTGCCGATGACAGCGCTACTAAAGCAGAGTTACTAAACTTAGCTTTTAGAAACTCATTCACCAAAGAAGGCGAAACAATATTCCAGATTTCGAATTACGAACAGAGGCCGTAATGAGTAACGTAGAAGTAGATATCATCGGATTAGTGAAGCAACTTAAATTACTTAACTAAAACAAGTTTTCTGGTCCGGACTGTATACCCACTAGATTTCTATCTGATTTTGCTGAAGCGATAGCCCCTTAGTTAACTGCCATACACAAACGCTCTCTCAAAGAAGGATCTGTACCAAAAGATTGAAAAGTTGCACAGGTCACACCTATATTCAAGAAAGGCAATAGGAGTAACCCACTAAACTACAGGCCTATTTCATTGACGTCAACTTGCAGAAGGGTTTTGGAACATATCCTGTATTCAAATATTATGTATCATCTCGACCCAAGGTCAACACGGATTTAGAAAATATCGTTCATGCGAAAGACAACTAGCTCTTTATTCATACGAAGTGTTTGGTGCTATCGACAATAGTTCGCAAATTGATTCCGTATTCATTGATGTCCATAAGGCTTTTGACACCGTACCTCACAAACGGCTTTTAACCAAATTGCGTGGTAATCGATGGTAAGGCATCGACTAAAACAGAGGTGATATCGGGCGTTCTACAGGGTAGTGTTATTGGTCCTCTGTTGTTCCTTATTTACATAAACGATTTAGCGGAAAATCTAAGTAGCTCTCTTAGGTTGTTTACAGATGACGCCGTCATTTACCGTCTACTGAAATCATCTGAAGATCAAAACCAACTGCAGAACGATCTGAATAAGATATCAGTATGGTGTAAAAATTGGCAATTGACTCTAAATAATGAGAAGTGTGAAGTCGTCCACATGAGTACGAAAAGAAATCCGTTAAACTTTGTTTACAACATAAATCAATCAAACGTGAAGGCCGTAAACTCCACAAAATACCTAGGACTTACTATTACTTCAGACCTAAACTGGAAAGAACACGTAGATAATTTCTTGGGAAAGGCGAACCAGAGACTACGTTTTATTGGCAGAACCCTTAAAAGAGGCAACAGAACTACTAAAGAAACTGCATACACTGCGCTTGTCCGTCCATTTTTGGAGTATTGCAGCCCAGTGTGGGATATTTATCAGGTGGGTTTAAAGGAGGACATCGAAAGAGTCCAGAGAAGGGCAGCTCGTTTCGTATTGTCACGGTACAGGGGAGACAGCGTTACGGAAATGACACAGGATCTGGGATGGGAATCATTACAACAACGGCGCTTATCGCTGCGGCGTGGGCTACTTGAGAAACTCCAATCACCAACATTCTCCTCCGAATGCGAAAATAGATTGTTGACTGCCACATACATAGGTCGAAATGACCATCAGAATAAAATACGAGAAATCAGAGCTCGAACGGAGAGATTCAGGTGTTCTTTCTTCCCGCGCGCTATTCGAGAATGGAATGGGAGATAAATAGTGTAACGGTGGTTCGATAAACCCTCTGCCAGGCACTTAAATGTGATTTGCAGAGTATCGCATGTAGATGTAGATGCCGAATGTCCCGACTTTGCGTCGATCAAAGTTCCAGAGCTGACAAAATGTCGCGATACCTCCATGAATGCATCGTCTTCATCTTACAGTGATACGAACGAAGCTCTATAGTGTAAAAAAGGAGAGAGCTTTCATAGCGTTACAAATCAAGTATGAAATTCCGATCCTGATCTTAGCGTGGTTTATCACGCAAGTTGTTTTCTTTGAACAACATAATTACACCTAAATACATCGAACACCTCAAACTTAAACACAAATGTTACTTTAATATGTAGCAGACGCTATGTACTGTAATTCTCAGTGGAAATTTGTGTGGAAACCACATGTGTAAACGCTGAAATTATGCTCGTAGGAAAAATTCTTAGGCCCTCTACTATTAACAGAAAAGGTAAATTGCCGTGTAAGATATATTACTAGTGAGTCTATCTTTCCGCACTTTTGTAGAAAAACAGCTTAATCTATTTTGACGCATGAAACAAATTTTACAGAACATACTCTGTGAATCATGATAGTAAACTACGTTACATAGATCATGAGAAGACGAACTGTTGAAAGCTGGCAGCAGTGGCCGAGCGGTCTGCGGCGCGCCAGTCACGGTCTGTACGGCCGCTACGGTCGGGGGTTCGAATCCTCCGTCGGACATGGATGTTCGTGTCCTCTTTAGTATAATGTAGTTCATATGTAGTTTGTTTGTTTTGGCACTGATGACCCCACAGTTAAGTCCCTTAAGCTTAACAAACATTTGAACATTTGAACTGTTGAAACATGTCTGACAAGGGAAGTACATGGGCTCGAACAAACATATCTGTATGAACGTTTGCTTACAGGATCTCTGCGTACACCTCAATGTGCTGGTGGGTGTCGTTTTTCTGCAAAGCTCTGCAACCATGCTCTAGATAGGACTGTAGATGTAATTCTAGACGCCATACGTAATGCGGATATCTTAACTATAACTTATGTAATAATCATCGTACATGTTCTCTAGCGAATTGTCATCAAAAGCCGTGATGATAATATTCACAGAATATATGACATCATCTGCAATTGGGCAAAGCTGAAAATGTGTACCAAGCCAGGATTCGAACCAGGGTCTCATGCTTTCTAGGCAGTTGCGCTGACCCCTACACCACTGGAGACACAGTGATCACCGCACCTGCAAGGACTGCCTAAGCACGCCTCCCGTCACACACAAATTCCCAGCTTCACCCTGCCCACAGTACTCAAACTCGTAGTTATGAAACTAATTCCCCTAAGAGTAAGGGCTTCAAACTTGCCCACCCCTCCCGCCGTGATGATAGTTGCAACTTTAACCTTCTTCCCGAACGACTGTTGGTATTCACTGCCACTGCTTCCATCGCCTCTTCCCGCACTTACCGTAGCACTACCGCTTGCAATGAGTTGTTCGTCATTATCATCACTATTATCAATTATTATGAGTTTGTAACGACAGTATCTAACTTATGCTCATATTTCTGTACCATAACAGATACGAGAAAGCATCCAAATGATTCATCTTCTACACTAATACCATCTTCACGAAGAAGGGTTCTTCGTAACTTCATCTCAACCAATCGCAATACATTAGCAGGATCGATTAGCAATCGCCGCCCCATCTGACGCTTCACCACACAAATGACGTCACAAAACGCAACTTCGGAGGCACACTGCACCGTCCCTACTGGCGAACCGACAGGTCAAAGTGCAATGCGGCATGGCACACGCAGAGGCCTCTAACGGACGACTGCAGAGTTTTGCAGATGCGGGAGTATCACTTGTGTAATAATGGACCTTTACATTATCTCTCATGCGATTTTGATGTATGTGTGTTTGTTCGAGCCCAAGAAAGCCCCTTCATATCGAAAAATCAAGCACTAGTAGTTACAGTATTACTGATAACTAATGTTTGTATTAGTGGCTCCAGGAAAATAGAAAATTAGGAACAGTTGTTCCGATACATTCGTATATAAAATTGGTATTCTTCGCTTAGCTACCTCCTTCCAACTTTGACCGCTCTCTGTGGATTGCCGCCGCCTCCTTCCCGCTCGGCTCACCCCCTCCTTTCTCCCCCTCCCCAGGAGCTCCTTCCGGTTTCTCCCCCTCTCCCCTCCCCCACCTCCTTCCCCTTCCCCCGCGCCTTCTCCATCCTCCCCCCTTCCCCTGCAGGGCCAGTACAGTGCTGTGTTTTAAGTGTTCAGTGCTTCGTGTGTATAGTGTTTCATCACCCAGTGTTTTTTAACGTTGCGTACACCAGAGTTCAGTGTATTTTACCTCAATGTCGCCGTCTTGTTCTGTCTCGTCGTCTGCAGTGAGTGTTCTTTAGCCACCGTGGCATTGTCTTGTTTTAACGATCATGTATGTTTCTGTCCGCTGTCATAGTTTTTAACTTTCTCCCAAATTTTTTCATCTTGTTATTGTAAAAGCGCCTTTTATCACCTTTCATTTTAATTTCTGTTTTGTCCATTGTGTACGTTCGCTCGGCTGTAGAGCAGCATCATTGGCTGCCAGCCTGCCTTCGGGCATTAAAATTTCAATAAAGAAGAAGAAAAAAAAGGGAAAAAAAACGCTTAGCTATTGCGCATTTTCTTCAGTGACTCCTGCTTTTTAATGCATTTGGAAGTCCGTGCTCTTAACAGTGGATCGGCAATAGACGCGCTCGTACTACCAGACCGACGGTTCAATCAACTGTGCCTCAGTTTGCCCGCTTTCAGTTGAAAATACTTCGTGCAACGTGTATTACCATAGTACAAATTTGTAATCTTTTCTATTGAACAGGATATTATCTTTCACTCTATAAGTGGACCCATTGAGTATTTTCGTGTATTTACAATATTCATCGCATTACCTGACTATCTACATCTACATACACACCCCGCAATCCACCGTAAGGTGCGTGGCGGAGGGTACACTGTACCACTACTAGGCATTTCCTTTCCTATTCCACTCCCAAACAGAACGAGGAAAAAAAAGAATGCCTATATGCCTCCGTATGAGCCCTAATTTCTCTTATCTTTTTTTTGTGATTACTACGCGAAATGTAAGTAGGCGGCAGCAAGATCGTACTACACTCAGCTTCAAATTCCGGCCCTCTAAATTTACTTAACAGAAATTCACGAAAAGAACGTCGTCTTTCCTCCAGCGATCCCCAATTGAGTTGCCGGAGCATTTCCGTGACACTCGCGCATTGGTCGAACCTACCGGTAACAAATCTAGCTGCTCGCCTCTGAACCGCCTCTATGTCTTCCTTTAAACTGATCTGCTGCGGGTCCCATACACTTGAGCAAAACTCGAGACGTGGTCGTACAAGCGTTTCATACGCGGTCTCCTTTACAGGTGAAGTACATCTTCCCAAAATTCTCCCAATAAACCGAAGTCGGCTGTCCGCCCTAATCACAACTTTCCTTACATGTTCGTTCCATTTCATATCCCTCTGCAATAATACGCCTAGATATTTGAAAGACGCGACTGCATCAAGAAGCTCACTACTAATGCTGTATTCAAACGTTATGGGGTTGTTTTTTCTACTCATGCGCATCACCTTACATTATTCTACATTGAGAGCTAGGTGCCATTCTTCGCACCAACTAGAACTTTTGTCTAAGTCGTCCTGTATCCTATTACAGTCAGTTAAAGACGACACCCTCCCATACACCACAGAATCATCAGCAAACAGCCGCAAATTACGACTACTCTGTCCATCAGATCATTTATATAGATAGAAAATAATAGCGGTCCTATCACACTACCCTGGGGCACGCCTGACGACACACTCGTCTCTGATGAACACTCGCCGTCGAGAACAACGTACTGCGTTCTATTACTTAGGAAGTCTTCCAGCCAGTCACAAATCTGTGAACCTATTCCATAAGCTCGTATCTTCGTTAGCAGTCTGCAGTGTGGCACCTCGTCGAACGCCTTTTTGAAGTCGAGAAAAACACAATCCGCCTGTTGCCCTTCATCCATGGCTCGCAAGATGTCATGTGAGAAAAGGGCAAGCTGAGTTTCACATGAACGATGTTTCCTAGACCCGTGCTGATTCACAGAAAGAAGCTTTTCCGTTTCACGGAAATTTACTATATTCGAAGTGAGACTATGCTCCAAAATTCTACAAGAAACTGATGTTAACGATATTGGCCTGTAATTGTGTGGGTCAGTTCTCTTTGCTTTCTTATAAACGGGAGTCACCTGCGCTTTTTTCCAATCACTAGGAACTTTGCGCTGAAATAAAGATTCGCGAAAATGCAAGATAAGTAGGGGGCCAATGCCGCAGAATAGTCTTTGTAAAACTGAACTGGTATTCCATCCGGACCAGCAGACTTTTTCGTATTTAGCTCTCTCAGCTGCTTCTCTACACCGGAAATACCTATTGCTATGTCCCCCATTTCGGAATTAGTACATTGATCAAATGATGGTACATTTGTGCGGTCCTCCTGCGTGAAAGATTTCTTAAAGGTTAAATTTAGAACTTCAGCTTTCCGTTTGCTTTCTTCTATTACTGCCCCGGAATGATCAACGAGTGACTGAACAGTGGGCTTTGACCCGCTTATCGATTTTACATAGGACCAGAATTTTCAGGTTTTCGGAAAGATCTTGGTATGGCTGTGGTAACTATGGTATGCTACGCACATAGATCTTTTTATAGACGCATGAATCTATACTAACTTTTGCCTGTCATCATTTGCGTGTTCTTTTTTGAATCGAGAGTGCAACAGCCTTTGCTTCGTCAGCAGCTTTCTAAAATTATTATTATACCACGGTGGATCTTTTCCATCCTTAATCGTCTTTAATGGCATATATTTCTCTAACTGTTTATTTACAAAGCACTTAAATTTAGTCCACAATTCCCCTACATCCATAGTCCCGGAATTAAACGATGTCCATTAATTTTCTAAGTGCAATCGTAACATTTGCTTATCGGTTCTTCCCGACAAAAACACGCTCCTAGCCTTCTTGATTGGATTATTTATGAACTCTGATCACCATCGACGCTGTGACGATATCATGGTCACTAATTCCTGTCTCTACACAGACATCATTAATAAGGTCAGGCCTGTTTGTGGCTATAAGGTCTAGAATATTTCCATTGCGCGTGGGTTGCAGGTTTAACTGCTCAAGACAATCATGGAATAAATAATATTGCACCATACCCATACTTTCAAAGGTAAAAGCAATGTTTGTAGTTTTCCAAGTTAATCAAAATCTTTCTACAAATAGTATTCTTTGTGAGTTACAGTAAGGCTTCAGGTGTGGCTTGTGAACAATAAAAGCAGTTGGAAATATTGTTTCATCTATACTTTCATCGTTTGAATCTAAAGTATCTGTTAATGCTACGTTTGCGAATCTCAGCGAAGCATTTGACCCTGTCAGTCACAGAATTCTCCTAGAGAAACTCTTCTGCTATTGATTCAGTGACTCAGAACTATCTCTGATCTGAGTGATAGAAAACAAATTGTGCAGTTTAAAAAAATTAGATCAAATGTCTTAGATATCCCAGAGGGTTCTGTGAAATGTATGTAGACTCTATGGGACTTAACTACGGGGTCATCAGTCCCTAAACTTAGAAACTACTTATGAACTACTTTCGAACTAGGACGGCACAAATATACATGCCCGAGGGGGGATTCGAACCCCCGACCGTAGTGACCGTGCAGACCGTGACTGGAGCGCCTCAGTCCCCTCGGCCACCGCGGCCGGCTGAGGGTTCTGTTCTTGGCAAGTTGTTTACATATGAAACGAAAAGAAGAGGTCCAATAGTCCAGTCAAATAAGCCGCAAAAAGGCGTCAACCTCGGAATGAGAGGTAACAAGCTGAATATTTGCATGAGCCTTTCTTTTGGCATTCTAAATGATGTGTCAAAAGTCTCATAAAGTCTCGTGTCCGCGTCTCAAATTATTAAAGGTCAAAGGTCACAAGTATCTCGCTTCCTATGCGTTAAATGGTATTTGTATTCTTTTCTACATGAAAAGATATACTTGAAGTACCTGGCTTCATAACTTAATAATTTCAAGAAATAAGTAAATATCAAACAAACCTGTTTGACTTATGAATAATATTATGAAATATTGGACACAATTCATAAAGAATGAAGGTTTGTTATTGTAATTGTTGCAATGATTTATTAACTTCAAACACCCTACCACTGACTGTGATTCGCAGCTGACCTCGCATTACGTCTTATATGTCTGAGTGCTGTGCGCTCTATCTAAAAAACGATAAATTGCAGAAAAAAAGTTTAAAACAAAAATTGTACAGAATTTTATGCTCTACAACTTTTATCACAGATGCAAATACCATTTAACGCATAGGAAGCGAGATATTTGCGAAAAACTGATTTTCGTGACCTTTGACCTATAATATCTTAAGACGCGGACATGAGATTTTATGAGACTTTTGACACATCATTTAGAATGCCAAAACAAAGGTTCGTGCAAATATTCAGCTTGTTAGCTCTCATTCCGAGGTGACACCCTAATTTGAGTGGACTACAAGTCTCATGTCGTGTAAATCCACAATTTATCCAGATGATACCACTTCTGTTACTTCTGGAAAAGACCTAGAAGCAATAAAGCAAAAAAACAGGGATCATCTCAGTATAGCCAAAAAGTGGTTTCAAATGAATGAACTGAGCATTAACCACGGGTAAACTGTAAATATTCTCTTCAGTTTGTGTGTTATAGATGATAATGATTGTTCCTCAGCTAAACTTCTGGACTCAAATTAACATCGAGATTTCATACTGAATGTATGTGCGCTAAGTTAGCTCGAGTCACATATTTATTACATAAACTAAGGTCCTGTGTTAGTCACAAACTATTTCTCAACGATTACTATGCCTTTTTTCACTCCCACTTGAGTTACGGTCTTTTACCACAGTACTGGAAAACTCCCATAGAGCTAAACAAGTTTTCAACTTGCCAAAGAAGGCAATCAGAAGGATCTGTCGAGTCGGATATCGTGCGTCTTGTAGACCATATTTCAAGAAACTAAAAATACCAAGAATTACGTCCCTTTTTATGTCACGTTGTCTGATAGCCAACACACGAAAGTAAACCTCCAGAGTTACAAATATAACACACGAAAAAAAAAAAAAAAAAAAAAAAAAGCTGCACATTGACATCACAGTTGTTAGACTTAAAAAGAAACGAGAAGTTGCCAGAAGAAACACACAATGTGTCGGTTAGTATGTTTAAAAACATCGTGCAGTAATAGCTAAAAGAAAAACTATTTTATGCACTAGAAGAATTCTCATCATGCTATACACATGACCTAAAGTTCTAACGCGGTTCGAATAGGATTTAGGATACGATAAAAAAAAAAAAATTATCATGATAACCAAAATTGGTCTTAACTCTTTCACAATATGAATGCTACTTAAGCATGTAATATTTATGTAATTGTACATTTAACTCTGTATGTATAACAATGACGACATCGATTGCATTGTTAATGCTTAAAGATTGATAATAAACATCAGAACGGGGGAACCGAGAACTTGCCAAGGCTGGCGGTGGCGTGACTGCAGAGACATCTGTTGGGTCGTTCGGCAGTTGCTGGCAGGAACTGAAGGGCGGCCATAGTTGCGGAGGCAGCGCGTCGTCCTGCCATCTGTCGGCCGTTCATTGAAGCATAGATGGGGAGCCGTTTGTGTCTCACAAAGTCCCAATTTACAGGGAATATTAGAAAGAATTACCGCTTGCTGTCGCTAATCAATTACCTAAACACGTGGTGACATTAACATTCCTGTACGTTCCCGTCTCTTTTGCGCGTCTGTAAAATATTTACTTTATACTCTGTGCTATTTCCGTGGAAAAGTGTTTTATATTAATCACATTCCAGGTTTCTGACGTTGCCCCCTCTCATTTCATGAAGTCCTTGCCAAACTCTACAACGTCATCCTTTACACTGGCTTCTACCCCGACCTGTGGAAAATCTCCCGTATTCTCATGTTCCTCAAGCCTGACAAGCCCCCGTCCCAGACCTCATCCTACCGTCCCATCAGTCTTACCTCCGTGTTCAGCAAGGTCCTGGAAACCATCCTTTCTCGTCGAATCCACCAGCACCTCCACCGCCACCAGTTTCTCCCCTCCTCCCAATGTGGCTTCCGACCCTCCTTCTCCGCCGACGACCGGCTCCTTCGCCTGACTCATCTCCTCTCCGTCCAACTCAACTCCCGTCGCTCCGCAATTTTTGTATCCCTCGACATCCAAAAAGCCTACGACCGAGTATGGCATTCCGGTCTCCTCTTCAAGATCCAGCTCTACGCCCTTCCCATTAATTACGTCCGCCTCATCGCTTCCTTCCTTACCCGCCGCCCCTCCTACGTCACTGTCTGCAACTCCAACTCCCGTATTTTCTACCCCTCCGCCGGGGTGCCCCAAGGCTCAGTCCTCTCTCCCCTCCTCTATCTCCTCTACTCTGCCGACATGCCTCAACCCCAACCTCCCGTCTATCTCCTCCAATATGCTGACGACACCGCCTTCCTGGCCCTCGCCCCCTCCCTTGCCCGTTCCCAGGTTTTGCTCCAGTCCCACCTCACCGAGTTCGCCTCCTGGTGTAACCGGTGGCTCCTCTCCGTCAATCCCGACAAATCCCAGGCAATAGTCATAGGTCGTACTACCCGCACCTTCCGCCTCCACGATTTCTATCTTACCCTTCACAACCGACCCATCCGCCACACCCCCACCCTCAAATACCTTGGCCTTACCCTTGACCGCCAACTGTCCTGGACTCCATACCTCAAATCCCTCCGTGAGAAAGCTCTGTCCCGCCTAAACCTCCTAAAACTCCTCACTGGCCGGACGTGGGGCCTCCACCCTTCCACTGTCCTTCACACCTACAAATCAATCATGCGCCCCGTCCTCTGTTCCTTCCACCCCGCCTGGATATCAGCCCCTCCTACTTTCTACAAGTCCCTCCAGATTCTAGAACGCCACACCCTCCGCCTCGCATACCGTATCAGACTCCCTTCCCCCACGCGGATCCTCTATGACCTCATCCCCTTCCCTCCTCTCCTACAACACCTCGAACATCTCCGGCTCCTTTACGCTTCCCGCAAAATAGAGTCCCAAAACCCTCTGGTCTACCCTATTCTTACGAATCCCGGGCCTCTGCCACGCCTCCGCCAAACCGTCCCTCCCGGCCTTCACCTCCATACGCTCCGTATCCTCTCCCAAGGCAATTTCCGCACCCTTCCTCTACCGGATACCGAACTTCGGCCCGATATCTACCCCTCCTACCAACTCTGATCCCTTCCCCGTAGCATCAGCGCCCCTCCCCTCTCTCCCGTCCCTTTTCCTTCCCGCCCGCTTGGCTACCCCTCTCCCATGCCCAGAGTCTCGTCACTCCTTCCCTCCTTACGCTCTCTTCCCTCCCCTTCTCCCCCTCCCCCGCACCTCCCCCGTCCCTGCCCCACCTCCCCCCCCCCTCCATCCCCTCCCCACTCCCTGCGGGGGCGTCTCGACTTTTTATCTACGTGTTCAGTGCAAGTGTCTCCAGTGTCGTGTGTTTTACTCAGTGCCTCCATAATCGCCGTCCCCATGTTTTATTCTTTACGCCGTCAGCTGTCTCCGTGTGTGAACTTCGTGTCTCCGCAATGTACTTTTAAACTTGTCACCGTGGCCGGTTGTTTTTACTGACTGTGTGTGTGTTTTATCACTACTCGTCTCTTTTTTGTTCTCTGCCATATGTTTTGTCCCGTTTATACATGTCCGTTTTACTCTGTCGAAAAATCTGTCTGTCAAGTTTTTAATTTCCCCAATTTTGTCCATCTTTTTATATTTTATCTCTTCTTTGTCATGCTTGTGTATCACATGGCTGAAGAGCAGCCACCGCAGCTGCTGCCAGCCTGCCAGCTGTTTCTACAGCTGGCTTTAAAACAACAATAAAGGAAAAAAAAAGGTTTCTGACGTCATTTTGCAAAAACAATAAGAAGAAACAAGTATTTTTGAATGGGTTGGATCTCTGATTCCAAGCCATGATCACGAAACGTAACATTGCCGAATAGTGGCTGGTGTATGATATACTATAAATGAAGCTATAAATGTGAATGTTTGTTCCGAGTATGCTTATCACGTCCGAACGACAAGACGCAGAGTTAAATATTTGTACAGTATAATTTATGCTTGAGCAAGGTTTTAAGTACGTTTTTATAGGGATCTGATACATATTTAATAATGTGAAGAATGTAACGAGAAATGCAGAACAATAATTACTCTTCGAAAATTATATATACTATTTGATAATGGTTTTATTCGTTGCATTGTTGCTTGAGGTTGATAATGATAAAAGAGTGGAGTATATTGGGGTGGAAAGTTATCGGTGTATATAAAATTCTCTGTGTGTGTATTTCGATCTGCAGCGAAAACTACAGAACGCAAGCGAATGGTCTGTGTGTAATTGTTGTCCGAAGTCTCCCGTTGTACACCATAGCAGTTCCATGCCGGTAGCTATAAGGGAGTGGAAGATATGGTGGTGAAAGTCGACAAATTATGAAAAAAAAAAAAAAAAGTTTCAGACTCAAGGCCAGCGATGACGTTTGCGACTCCATAGCAATGGGGTTATATACAGCGAAACGTGATGCCATAGACCATATCTTTGGTCTATGCGTGCTACAATGTCTTCAGCTGTTTCCATGTAAGGATAAGCATATGAATCAGGAAATATAAGAATAAATAGATAAAGCAGTAAAAAAAATTCTTTTAATACAGACATACAGCACTTATACAAATGAATACATACCTGCAAAATTATGCAATTGTACAACATATAACTCAATAAATATGAGATTGTACGCATTTTATGTCATTTGTGTTTTGATTACTATCTTTCTTTGTTTGGATACTTATAATTTTGTACATTATGCGAGACAGCCTTATTTCTTATTTAAGGCCAATTCACACTGTCCGTCACGTCACGTCACGTCACGTCACCGTTCGTCAGAACATTCCGCAATGTATTTCTAATGGCGGCGTTCACACTGTCCGTCACGTCACGTCACGTCACGTTACGTCACGTCACCGTCCGTCAGAACATTCCGCAATGTAATTCTAATGGCGGCGTTCACACTGTCCGTCACGTCACGTCACGTCACGTTACGTCACGTCACGTCACCGTCCGTCAGAACATTCCACAATGTATTTCTAATGGCGGCGTTCACACTGTCCGTCACGTCACGTCACGTCACGTCACGTCAAAGTCCGTCAGAACATTCCGCAATGTATTTCTAATGGCGGCGTTCACACTGTCCGTCACGTCACGTCACGTCACGTTACGTCACGTCACCGTCCGTCAGAACATTCCGCAATGTATTTCTAATGGCGGCGTTCACACTGTCCGTCACGTCACGTCACGTCACGTCACGTCACCATCCAGGACCGGCGCTAGCCCAAGTGCCGCCCCGTGCGAGCTGCTAAATTGCCACCCCCCTCCAACACCACGATTCTTTTTTACAATACGTTTGTGGAATTTCATTTAAACAAATCTATAGGAAACGTCCGCAATTTTTACTTTTCAGATCTACCTAGGTTTCGGCTGCTGAGTGGCCACTCTCAAAAGCTTTTAGCATGTGCTTACATGCAAACCGTCATGTTGACAGTTACGTTCAGCATGACGGTATAGATGTAAACATAACTCAAAGCATTGAGAATAGCCACACTGTACCCAAAATATATTTGTAGATCTGGAAAATAAAAACAAAAAATGCTACCGATATGTGACATTCTATACAGATTTGTACATAACAGTCGCTGGGCACCAGCACAAAAACAGAGTTAGACTCGATTCAAGAAATATAGCTAATTTGTGAATTCACGAAAGTGTTCAAATGTGTGTGAAATCTTGTGGGACTAAGGTCATCAGTTTCCAAGCTCACACACACAGTACTCAACATAAATTATCCTAAGGACAAAAACACACTCATGCTGGAGGAGGACTCAAACCTCCGCCGGGACCAGCCCGCACAGTCCATTACTGCAGCGCCTTAGACCGCTCGGTTAATCCTGCACAGCATGAACTTACAGGGACTGATGACCTAGCTGTTTAGTCCCCTTAAAACCAACAACAACAACAACATGAACTTACAAAATTAACATAAATAAATATTTTTCAGTTTTTTTTTCTATGGGACTTAACTACGGGGTCATTAGTCCCTAAACTTACAAACTACTTATGAACTACTTACGAACTAGGACGGCACGAATATCCATGCCCGAGGGGGTATTCGAACCCCCGACCGTAGTGGCCGTGCAGACCGTGACTGGAGCGCCTCAGTCTCCTCGGCCACCGCGGCCGGCTTTTCAGTTGTTGTGAACAGATAATGTATTGAACGGAAAACGGTATACAGTGAATAAATGTTGGCAAAATGATAGTGTCCGAGTAGTATTGTCAAACAAAAGTGCCGGTCAGAGTTTAATTGTTGTTCATGCAGGCGCAGACAGGTGTTTCGTGGCTCAAAAACCAAAACGATTGACTATCTCTCAGAAACGGCTAGCAAAAATTTTGAAAAATACGTCGAAACCCAACTTATGCCAGGCTTACTACCAATGTCTTTATCCCTTGTAATTACTCGCTGCGTATTTACCCATTCGGAACACCTCTAGCCATTGTAGGTCTTGGACATGTTTGACTAGTAATGTTCAACAATTTTTATCCATACTGCGGGAAGAATAAAACACTCGGAAACTGCCATTGAAGGGGTTAGCAAAATTGCTTGGGGCTCAACACATAATCGCAGTATCGAACATTGCATTTGAATTTCCAAATCAGATTTCGTCTTCTGCAATATTAGTTGTGAGTAAACGCAAGGCGCGTGACAGACTGGCAACGCTCCATAAGAATACTGGCGTCTAGGGATGAGCAAGAAATTACGTGTTCCTTGTAAATCACGGTGGTTGAGAAGTCACTGCTTTCACGGCCACTGCGATGTGGAAACTGATTGTGATTTCAGTCACGGTTGCGTGGCGAAGAGCATGTAGAGCAGCGAATATCAGCTTAAGAGCAGGTATAGTAACGAACACCAGCTAACAGTAGAAAGAGCCATCTGTTGACCAAAATGTGTACTAAAGGCAGCAGCGAATGGCAGGTGTAGCAGCGAATAGTAGAAAAGAGAAGAGCAGATTAGCGAGGAGAAGCTAAGCGGCAATAGAGAGCAGCACTAAAGCTCTAGAGCAGCAATGGCTGAGAGAGCCACCTGTTGCCGAAATCTGTACTAATATCGTAGCAGAATAGCGGGTATAGGAGCGATCACCGTTAAGCGAATAACGGATATAGCTGCGAATCACCTATAGGCGGAGAGCTGGTATCGCAGCGAATCGCTGGTGAACGAAGAGACGATAAATTAGTTGCGATGTATTAAAGCAAACAGTATAATCTAAAGGTAAATTTCTATCAAAAAAGTTTTGTAGGAACGAATTTATTGCGTTTTTTTATCTTATGGGGCTTAACTACGAGGTCATCAGTCCCTAAGCTTACAAACTACTTATGAACTACTTACGAACTAGGACGGCACAAATATCCATGCCCGAGGGGGGATTCGAACCCCCGGCCGTAGTAGCCGTGCAGACCGTGACTGAAGCGCCTCAGTCCCCTCGGCCACCGCGGCCGGCTATTGTGTTTGTCTGGAAATTAATATCGTCAGCAAATTGTAAACTATACTTACTATTAACTGATTTGTTGACATTTTCTCTCTTCACAAGCACAACTTTCATTACAACGAAGAGACGATAGTTACTGGCGGGTGAAACATTGTAACAGTACTAACAAACTCAATTTTTGTCAGTTCCATAGTAAATCACGCAAGTCGCGGGCATTGCAGAAGTAGCAGGAAAGCCAGAAATCGCTGTGTTTCAATCGCGGAATAGCGGAAAGAGCAGAAATCACAGAATAGCGCGAAGAGCAGAAATCGTGGAGGGATACATTTCTCACATTTGATTAATCACGGTTAAGAATCACGGTGATTCAAAAGTAGCCTTCACAGAAATCACTGTTATCGGAAAATCGCGGTTTAGGCCATCTCTACTGGCGTGTACGCCAGGCTGCTTCCCTTCCGGCGTAAACACGACGGCCCTGCCACAGTGGCGAGGGAGAAATCAGTCCTGCTCCCTCCCTTTGTTCAAGAGGGGCGGCCGGCAGGTAGTCGAGGCGCCATGCCACAGTTCCCGAAGACGCTCCCTCCGATGTTTGGTTTCGAATCCCCTCTTGGGCATGAATGTTGAGTTTTGTACTACAGAAAAAAAGGGGGTCGTAAAATTTTCCGCCCCTTGGAAAGTGCCGCCCCGTGCGGCCGCACGTTTCGCACGTGCCTTGCGATGGCCCTGGCCAGTGGCGTAGCTATGTCACCAAGGGCCCCGGGGCAAAGATGGCACTGGGGCCCTCTTTACATTAATACTGTACAGGTGCAAAACTACTTCATCATCAGCTCCTTACCGCCCACTGCAAGACATAATAAGGTAAACCTAAAAACTACTAAGTAAATATTATGTGCCAGGCAGCAGATAATATTTAATCATATTCTCTAATATAATTGTGAGTGTTATGTTTCCACGCAAAAGTTACTGGGCGGATTTGAATGAAATTTTGCAGAGGGATAGATTTGGACCTGGGTAGGATGAAAGATAAACGACCTGTTGGGAAAGTTTCCGAAGTTGCTCCATACTAGATGAATGAAGTCACAGGCATAAGCTAGTAAAAAATAAACAATGAAGAAGTATTACTTAACCATGAAAATATGCCCCCCTGCTGCGAAGCAAACCGGGAACAGTCAAGTCCGCGGTGACAGCAGGCGGACTGTTGTCAGTGCCGACATCTCACTGTCGCTAAACTCCTCGCTGTTAGCTCACTGCTCCGTACCAATCAGCCTAATGTCGTTGATAGCCCAATCAAAGAAGGAAAATAGGGGAAATATTCGTGTAGGTTGGTTTCAGAAAAGAAAGTTGCCGGATTTTGTTTGATGGACTACTTTGGTTTGTGCCGTGCTCCTACCTGGCTTCATGGAGTATATATTAATGTCTGGCCAGGACAAAGTAGTAAGTAAAATAACTAAGTTGACATTTTCGCTTATTGTAGTGGCAGTGGGGTACAATTTACTATTGAGACAACCATATTTTCTCTTCTTTCACGAATTTCAGAGAGCAGTTGGTTACAGCACTTCATTGGGATGCATGATTATGGAGCACACCCTTGGGGAATTCACTACACAAACTGTTAAGTTACCATAATAATACCGTTCTGTAATAATACACTGTAGAGGCTTCATATTCAAATGTGGTCACACTGTCTACTGTCTAACACTGTGCTAGTAATTCAGCACCATTCACTGTTATTTCGCAAAGATTGCCAGGCACATCAACTCAGACTTCAACCGACAATACGCTGACGATGGCAGTGTCCACCTCTTAGCGAACAAGCAAAGGGCCTTGTTATGTTTATATTCTGGGGTGCGAATCATTTTTGGATTTCACTTCGTGCGTTTGAGGTTTGTTGGTCAGGTTTCAATAAGTTCGAAGTCGGAAAACATTCATCCAACTAAATTAGCATATACAATAGAACTTCGATTTTCCGAAGTAACTGGGGGACATGAAAGTGTTCAAGGATCTACGGTAACTTTCTTCGAACGTCGCTCACGTAGGCCGAGGGTGCCCCGGGGCACTGCCCCACCTAGCCATATGATAGCTACAACACTGGTCCTGGCATAGATACACATCAATTTCTGTCGCTTGAAGAACTTTACAGGCTGGAATATTTTGAAATCATCGATTCGGCTGTCCAAGGGCTTAGACATAGGATATATGACAAACCTGGTATGAAGGAACAGGTTTACTCGGAGAAAGTGTTGGAGAAAAAAACGATACAATGTGGTAGCTCCATACCCGGAAATATATGATCAGGCTTTGACAACAGAACATGAACTCTTTCATCTACAATACAATGTAAGATGCCTGAAAGAGGCCAAAGATATCTTGGTTTCTATGAAAAACGAAGTTTGTGAACTATTTTCTAATGTTGAAGCCGACCTCGGGGAAGATCAGTTTGGGTTCAGGAGAAATGTAGGAACACGGGAGGCAATACTCACTTTACGGCTTATCCTAGAAGATAGATTAAGAAAAGGCAAACCTACATTTCTAGCTTTTGTAGTTTTGGAGAAGGCTTTTGACAATGTTGATTAGAATAAACTCTTTCAAGTTCTGAAGCAAGCAGGAGTAAAATATAGGGAGCGTAAGGTTATTTACAACTTGTACAAAAACCAGACAGCAGTTGTCAGAGTTAAAGGGCATGAAAGGGATGCAGTGGTTGGAAAGGGAGTAAGACAGGGTTGTAGCCTTTCTTCAATGTTATTCAATTTGTACATTGAGCAAGCTATAAAGGAAAGCAAGGAGAAATTTGGAGAAGGAATTAAAGTTCAGGGTGAAGAATTAAAAACATTGCGTTTTGCCGACGACATTGTAATAATCTCAGAGACAGCAAAAGACCTGGAAGAGAAGTTGAAGGGAATGGACAGTGTGCTGAAAGGTGCATACAAGATGAACATTAACAAGAACAAAACTAGGGTAATGGAGTGCAGTGTATGAAAATCAGGAGATGCTGAAGGAATTAGATTGGGAAACGAAGCAATAAAGGAGGTAGATGAGTTTTGTTACTTGGGCAGTAAAATAACAAATGATGGTCGCAGTACAGAGAATATAAAATGCAGAATGGCAATGGGTAGAAAAGCGTTCTTGAATAACAGAAATTTGTTAACATCGAATATTGATTTAAGCCTAAGGAAGTCTTTTCTGAAGGCATTTGTATGGAGTGTTGCCTTGTATGGGAGTGAGATATGGACGATAAACAGTGCGGACAGGAAGAGGATTGAGGCTTTTGAAATGTGGTGCTACAGAAGAATGCTGAAGATAAGGTGGGTGGATCGCGTAACTAATGAGGAGGTATTGAACAGAATTGGAGAGAAAAGAAATTTCTGGCATACATTGACTAAAAGAAAGGATAGATTGGTAGGACACATTCTTAGACATCAAGGAATTGTGAATTTAGCGTTGGAGGGAAGTGTGTGGGGTAAAAATCGCAGAGGAAGACCGAGAGATGAATACAGTAAGCAGATTCAGACAGATGTGGAGAGCTGCATCAAACCAGCCTCTGGACTGAAGACCACGACAACAACAACACGAATCGTTGGTCAGACTTTTGTTTGTGTTCACCATTAACCTGGGAAGCAGGACGCAGTCTTCAAGCTCTACGACTGAAGAACAATATGCGTTCGACAATGACGCAGCAGAGGCTCGATCACGTAGCGGTCTGCAATGCCCAAGAATATTTATATCTAATTGTGACAACAGAAGAATTGTGTTTGTATCGGTTTAGGAGGAACTTTGTATGAGTATTTCACCTAATGCTTCTGACACTGTTGTTAACTATCGTTTCTGACTGTTTTGGTACTTGTTTATTCCTGTATATGTATAAATTTGTTTATTTAAAATGTCTTTTTAACGAATGAAAAGTGAAATTGGTTTTTTTTGTTAAATTTACAATCAAAATCACGCAGAATATCGTTTTAAAAGCTATCCAGTTTGGACTACTTCACAGTCGTTTTGAACAGTACGTAATAATCATAATCGTACAATCAAAAAAGTTAAATTTAAGCGCTATGTAACCTTTTTTTATAACCGTTAACTGCACAATACGTTTAAATCCAGGATTAAACTGGCACGCTTTGAGGTCTTTAAGTGCAACAGAAACAGTGCCGGGGCAGGTAGTTGATATTGCCGACCGACGTCTCAGGCTTCAGAATGTTCGGAAATGTCCCGGTCGGGTCGTCCCCTCCAATAATTTAGTGCTGGTGACGCCTATGACGTCACGGACTGTACTAAACACAAATCAAGTCACTCTATTCGGATTTCTAAGAGTATAAACACGTTGGCAATGATTTTCTATCGTGTTGTTGTTGTTGACAACCTAACCACGTGAGGCCGCCGGAGTGGTAGGTAAAATTTTGCCGGTGTAGGAAATATAACTGCCGCGCATCTGAATAAACGTTTACATTTTTTTTCTCCCACAATTGCTAACCTCGAACTATATGGTTCTGTAGGAATAATCATACAGTACACGTTGACGATGTTACCAGTACAGTAGTCAGGCCCATACTATTACAAAATATACACTTGTTTCACGGTTTCAAAACAGTGTTTCGAAACCTCACACTGTACGGTTTCATTTGTCCCGAAACCGTCAGATGTTTAACTTTTCCCATCTCTAACTATTACATTACAGTTTAACATAGGTTTTCATTTATTAGCTTTATTTTACACCTGATCAGTATGAAACAAACCGCAAGGATGGCGTTAAGAAAATAAAACCTAATGCGGTACCTAGTATATTTAGTCATCGTCCTCAAATTGAGGAACGAAAGCCACCAAAAGACAGGGGTGTGCAAATTGAATCCGACTGCACAGGCAGAACCAGGTACCGTTTACAGATATTGTATGTATATAAAAAAGATTCGTATCTTACTCATTTTACGTATATTTATCGCAATGTATTTCGACAAAACGTTTTTACACATTTCCAGATAGTGAGCAATCCTGCTTGCACATAAGTCAATCAATGAACGTGTTCAAAATATTCCGTCGTGTCAAAGAGCTGTGGAAAAAGTTGTGCACGTATTTTTAACCACTAGAATATTATACTCTTCTGAGAAAATATAACCGTCAGGCAGGGAAGGATTCCCCAGCAAAATGCGGTAGTAATAGTAGTGGCTTGATGAATATTAAGACGCTAATTTTTTAGACGAATAAATCAATTTGTAATTTTTATTCTTTTCCTTAGCGGTGTAAATAACTAAAGTACATTTTTTAATAACTACCAGTACTTTAGGGTGACCAGATTTTCCACGAGGAAAAACTGGACATTTGCGAAAATTCTTTGTTTTCGATCTTGTCTACTATAAAAAAGTTTTGTAAAAAGTACTCAAAAGTTATCATCTACGCATTTTCAATCATAGCGGTATTATCTCAATTGTTAACGTCACATAATACAGTACGACAGTCGCACTGTGTAGTGCCACTACTGTGGCCGGACACACTGGCATTCGTCGCGAAATATTCCGATCGACTCTGACACTCAAAGCCTCTAAGTAGAGGGCGGGGACACTGCTTATAATGGAGGTCGCGGGTGGGTTTCGCGAATTTGGATCAATTTGTGTAACAATTGTATTTAAATTACGAGGGAAACGGACTGTACTGATCAGTGGCGTAACTAGGACTGGGCTTTGGGGGGAGGGGGATAGATCTGCTTGACGAGCAAAATTGTAGTCAGTTTCCAGACAGACTACCATCTACCACTCCCATTGCAGAAACTAATTCACTCCCATCCAAAGAAAGCTTATGGTAAAACACCCCAAGTTTCCAATCTGTACCTTTATCAGATTGCTGTTATACGATATCTTTTTTTTTTTTTTGTGGGTTCTGGGGGGGGGGGGGGGGTTCTATCCCCCTCATAGTTACGCCACTGGTACTGATTCTTTCCTCAGTAGTACAATTGCCTCAAAAAGGAGGCATACATTACCTATGTGGCAAATTTCAATGTTAAAGTAATATTAGTAGTAACAGTAAAATGTTGTTCACAGCTTCGAAGACAGTGTAGTGGCTGCACATTTGACGGTACTGCTAACGATAACTGCTTCTTTTAGTAACGGATATATACGAATCCGCGTCTTTTCATTACTCTCACTTCTCCAGAAACAGCTAATAACACGTTAAGGCCGTATTACACGATACACCAGAGGCGTACGTCTATGCAGCAACGCCCCAAGCGTGATTGCCTGGAACTACGTACTGCTTCACGTAGACCTACGAACACGATGCACTGCAGATATTCCTTGGCACGAATCCGCGCATGCGCACTAACGTCAATAACGAAGGGAACTGTCAGATCTTTAGCAGACATTAATTCATTCTGTGGGCTCAAGGTTTTATTTTATGAAAAGTTGATTTTGTCATTATTTATTAAGTCATATGTAGCTACCACGAAATTATGTTACCACTACTCCGAATTGTTGTTATTATGGTCTTCAGTCCGGAGACTGGTTTGATGCAGCTCTCCACCCTACTCTATCCTGAGCAAGCCTCTTCATCTCCTCATAAGAATGGCAACCCACATCCACTTGAATCTGCTTACTATACGCGTCTCTTGGTCTCCCTCTGCGATTTTTACCCCAAACACTTCCCGCCAATGCTAAATTTACGATTCCTCGATGTCTAAGAATGTGTCCTACCAAGCGATCCCTTCTTTTAGTCAAGGTATGCCAGAAATTCCTTTTCTCCCCAATTCTGTTCAGTACCTCTTCATTAGTTATGCGACCTACCCACCTAATCTTCAGCATTCTTCTATAACACCACATTTCAAAAGCCTCTATTCTCTTCCTGTCCGCACTGCTTATCGTCCATATTTCACTCCCGTAAAAGGCAACACTCAACACAAATGCCTTCAGAAAAGACTTCCTACCCTTAAATTAATATTCGATGTTAGTAAATTTCTCTTTTTCAAAAATGCTTGTCTTCCCATTGCTATTCTGCATTTTATATCTTCTGTACTGCGACCATCGCATGTTATTTTACTACCCAAGTAACAAAACTCATCTACTACCTTCATTGTTTCGTTACCTAATCTAATTCCTTCAGCATCGCCTGATTTTCTAAGACCGCATTCCATTATTTTTGTTTTGCTTTTGTTAATGTTCATTTTATACGCTCTCTTCAACACACTGTCCATTCCATTCAACTGCTCTTCCAGGTCCTTTGCTGTCTCTGACAGAATTACAATGTCATCAGCAAAACGTAATGTTTTTATTTCTTCCCCCTGAACTTTAATCCCTATTCCAAATTTTTACCTTGCTTTCCTTCACCGCCTGCATGATGTACAAATGGAATAACATTGGAGAAAGGCTACAGCCCTGTCTTACTCCCTTCCCAACTGATGCTTCCCTTTCATGCCCTTCTAGTCCAATAACTGCGGTCTGGCTTTTGTACAAGTTGTAAATAACTCTCCTTTCCCTGTATTTTTACCCCTGCTGACTTCAGAATTTGAAAGAGTGTCTTCCAGTCGACATTGTCAAATGCTTTCTCCAAATCTACAAAAGCTAAAAATGTAGGTTTGCCTTTCCTTAATCTATCTTCTAAGATAAGACGTAAAGTGAGTATTGCCTCCAGGGTTCTTATGTTCCTCCTGAATCCAAACTGATCTTTCCCGAGGTCAGCTTATACCAGCTTTTCCATTCTCCTCTAGATAATTCGTGTTAAAATTTTGCAACCATGACTTATCAAACTGATGGTTCTGTGATTTTCACACCTGTCTGCACCTGTTTTCTTTGGAATGGGGATTATTACATTTTTCTTAAAGTCTGAGGGCATTTGGCCTGTCTCATACATCCTACACACCAGTTCAAATAGTCTTGTCATGGCTGGCTCTCCCAGAGACTTTAGTAGCTCTGAGGGTATGTCATCTATTTCTGGGGCCTTGTTCCGACCTATGTCTTTCAGGGCTATGTCAAATTCATCTCTCATTATAGTATCTCCTACCACATCGTCTGTAAGTTCATTTCCTTTGTAGAGCTGCTATATGTACTCTTTCTACCTTTCAGCTTTCCCTTCTTTGCTGAGAACTGATTTCCCATCTGAGCTCTTGATATTCGTAGAGTTGCTTTTCTTGTCCCCAAATGTCTCTTTTATTTTCCTGTAGGCGGTATCTACTTTTCCCCTTGTTATACATTCTTCTACAGATTTGCATTTGGCTTCTAGCCACCCCTACTTAGCCATTTTGCACTTCCTGTCAGTTTCATTTTTAGTCGTCTGTACTCCATTTTGCCTGTTTCATTTACTGCATTTTTATATTTTCTCCTTTCATCAATTAACTGTAGTATTTCCTGTGATATCCAAGGATTTTTTGTAGGTCTTGACTTCCTACCTATTTTGTCCTCTGCTGCCTTCACTATTTCATCTCTCAATGCTACCCATTCCTCTTCTACTGTTTTATTTCCCCCTGTTTCTGTTAATTGTTGCCTAAATCTCCCTCTGAAATTCTCCAGAACGTCATTTTCCTTCAATTTATCTAAGTTCCATCTCCTTATTTTCCTACCTTTCTGCAGTTTTTTCAGCTTCAGCCTACAGTTCATGACTAACAAGTTATGGTCAGAGTCTATATCTGCCCCTGGGTATGTCCTGCAGTTTATAACCTGGTTCCGGTACCTATATCTTACCATTATAAAATCTATCTGATACCTTCCGGTGTCTCCTGGTCTCTTCCACGTATACAACCTTCTCTTGTGATTCTTAAACCAGGTGTTTGTTACGATTAAATCATGTTCCGTGCAAAATTCTACCAGGCGACTTCCTCTATCATTCCTTCTGCCCAGTCCATATTCACCTACTATTTTTCCTTCTCTTCCTTTTCCTACTACCGAATTCCAGTCTCCCATCACAATTAAGTTTTCCTCTCCCTTAACTGTCTGAATAATTTCCTTTAGCTCCTCATATTTTTCTTCGATCTCCTCATCATCGGCAGAGCTAGTTGGCATATAAACCTGTACTACTGTTGTCGGTGTTGGCTTCGTATCTATCTTGACAAAGGTAATGCGATCACTGTGCTGCTCATAGTAGTTTACCCGCATTCCTATTTTCTTATTCATTATTAGTCCTACTCCAAACTGATCTTCCCCAATGTCAGCTTCTATCAGCTGTGTACCAGCTGTGTACTGAACTGATAATGTAAAAGCCGGCCGCAGTGGCCCGAGCGGTCTGCCATTTTTTTCCCCAAGCAAGCGGTGACGTCATACGCTATCTGGTGAGGCAAGATAGCGGAAGGTGCGTCGCGAGTAAAAGGGCGCGACTGGCGAGGACAGACCAGTGGCCGCGCAGACAGCATGAGCGAGGGGACGGCGCGGCGGGGCGCCGCGGCGGGTGAGTGCCTCAAACCTGTGTGTCAAATCTGCCGTCAATCAGAGTTACCGGCACGCCAAACACACCCACTGTTTGACAAAGCCGTCAAACAAATCCGTTCTCTACCGTAGAATTTGTCAGGGGAAGGTGCAGCTGGCCGGCGCGGCGGGTGATTGCCTCAAACCTGCGTGTCAAATCTGCCGTCAATCAGAGTTACCGGCACTTCAAACAAACCCACTGTTTGACAAAGCCGTCAAACAAAAACCGGTCACTACCGCAGAATTTCTCAGGGGACGGCGAGGCGGGGCGGCGCGGCGGGTGAGTGCCTAAAACCTGCGTGTCAAATCTGCCGTCAATCAGAGTTACCGGCACTTCAAACAAACCCACTGTGTGACAAAGCTGTCAAACAAAAACTGGTCACTACCGCAGAATTTCTCAGGGGATGGCGAGGCGGGGTGGCGCGGCGGGTGAGTGCCTCAAATCTGCGTGTCAAATCTGCCGTCAATCAGAGTTACGGGCACTTCAAACACATCCAATGTTTGACAAACCCGTCAAACAAATCCGACCACTACTGCAGAATTTGTAAGGGGAAGGCGCAACGGGCTGGCGCGGCGGGTGATTGCCTCAAACCTGCGTGTCAAATCTGCCGTCAATCAGAGTTACTGGCACTTCAAACAAACCCACTGTTTGACAAAGCCGTTAAACAAACCCGTTCACTACCGCAGAATTAGTCAGGGGACGGTGAGGCGGGGCGGCGCGGCGGGTGTGTGCCTCAAATCTGCGTGTCAAATCTGCCGTCAATCAGAGTTACCGGCACTTCAAACACACCCACTGTTTGACAAACCCGTCAAACAAATCCGTCCACTACCGCAGAATTTGTCAGGGGAAGGCGCAGCGGGCCGGCGCGACGGGTGATTGCCTCAAACCTGCGTGTCAAATCTGCCGTCAATCAGAGTCACCGGCAATTCAAACAAACCCACTGTTTGACAAAGCCGTCAAACAAACCCGTCCACTACCGCAGAATTTGTCAGGGGACGGCGAGACGGGTGGCGTGGCTGGTGAGTGCCGCAAACTTGCGTGTCAAATCTGCCGTCAATCAGAGTTACCGGCTCTTCAAACACACCCACTGTTGACAAAGCCGTCAAACAAATCCGTTCACTAATGCAGAATTTGTCAGAGGACGGCGTGACGGGGCGGCGCGGCGGTTGTTTGCCTCAAACCTGCGTGACAAATCTGCCGTCAATCAGAGTTACCGCCACTTCAAACAAACCGACTGTTTGACAAAGGCGTCAAACAAATCCGTTCACTACCGCAGAATTTGACTGTGGCGGCGCGTTCTCTTGTGTTCATTGGTTCAATAAACTAAAAGTTCGTCGTGCACAAAAAAAAAAAAAAATCTAAATAAATAGAATAAAGTTCAAATTTTTATTGACATGTGGTTCAACAGCCGTAAGATATTTGAGGAAATGCATACTGTAACCCATCCGCGGTTTTTTTTTTGTTTTTTTTTTTTTTTTTTTTTTTTTTTTTGCCAAACCTCTACGGGTTTTGGTTATAAACTATCTTTACGGGTGTGTTTGAAGTTCAAAATGTTCAAATGTTTGTATAGTCTATGGGACTTAACTACGGGGTCATCAGTCCCTAAACTTACAAACTACATATCAACTAGCTTATCCTAAGGACGGCACAAATATCCATGCCCGAGGGGGGATTCGAACCCCCGACCGTAGTGGCCGTGCAGACCGTGACTGAAGCGCCTCAGTCCCCTCGGCCACCGCGGCCGGCCACAGTCCATGACTGCAGCGCCTTAGATCGCTCTGCTAATCCCGCTCGGCATTTTTCAATGGTTGTGACAGATAATGTATTCAACGGAAAACAGTATATAGTAAATAAATGTTGGCAAAGTGATAGTGTGCGAGTAGTATTTCAAACAAAAGTGCTGGTCAGAGTTTAATTGTTCATGCGGGTGGAGAGAGGTGTTTCATGGCTCAAAATCAAACGTCTGACTATCACTCAGAAACGGATAGCAAAAATTTTGAAAAAATACGTCGAAACCCAACTTATCCCAGGCTCACTACCAATATCTTTATCCCTAGTAATTACTCGCAGCGTATTTACCCATTCGGAATACTTCTAGCCATTGTAGGTGTTGGAGAAGTTTGACTGTAGTAATGTTCAACGATTTTTTTTTTCCATAATAAGGGAAGAATAATACACTCGCAAACTGTTGTTGAACGGTTTACCAAAACTGCTTCAGGCTTAACACATAATCGCAGTATCGAACATTGCAACTGAATTTCCTAATTTGATATCGTCTTCCGCAAAATTAGCTGTGAGAAAACGCTGGCAGCGATGCACTCATATCTTCATCAACATCTACATACATACTCCGCAATTCACCGTAAGGTGCGTGGCGGAGGGTACACTGTAGCACTACTAGGCATTTCCTTTCCTATTGAATTCCCAAATTGAACGAGGAAAAAAAGAATGCCTATATGCCTCCGTACGAGCCCTAATTTCTCTGATCTTGTCTTTGTGATCTTTACGTGAAATGTAAGTAGGCGGCAGCAAGATCGTACTACACTCAGCTTCAAATTCCGCCCCTCTAAATTGACTTAACAGAAATTCACGAAAAGAACGTCGTCTTTCCTCCAGCGATCCCCAATTGAGTTGCCGGAGCATTTCCGTGACACTCGCGCATTGGTCGAACCTACCGGTAACAAATCTAGCTGCTCGCCTCTGAACCGCCTCTATGTCTTCCTTCAAACCGATCTGCTGCGGGTCCCAAATACTTGAGCAATACTCGAGACGTGGTCGTACAAGCGTTTTATACGCGGTCTCCTTTATAGGTGAAGTACATCTTCCCAAAATTCTCCCAATAAACCGAAGTCGGCTGTCCGCCTTACTCACAACTGTCCTTACATGCTCGTTCCATTTCATATCGCTCTGCAATGTTACGCCTAGATACTTGAACGACGCGACAGCATCAAGAAGCTCACTACTAATGCTGTATAGGAGAATATTGGCGTACACGCTAGACTGCTCCCTTCCTTTCCGTTCCTCCGGCGTAAACACGACGGTGGCGATGAAGAAATGAGTCCTCCTCCCTCCCCTGGTACAACAGGGGCGGCCGGCAGGTAGTCGAGGCGCCATGCCACAATTCCCGTAGTCACTCCGTCTGAGGTTTGGTTACGAATCCCCTCTTGGGCACGAATGTGCAGTTTGTGCTAAAAGAATAGAAACAAGGGGGGTGGTCGTCAGATTTGGCGCCCCTGGAAAGTGCCGCACGTAACGCACGTGCCTTGCGCCGGCCCTGTGTACGGATCGATCGAGAAGAGGATACGGTTTAATCGACTACGGTATGTCTGGAAATTCACGTTTCCACACGTTAGAGACCACCTATTCAGTCGCACATTGTTACAGACTTAGAGTTGCCAGATTGAACTCGAGGCAGGCCCGGAGACCAGACGTGCCCCCTCCCCTCCCCCTTGGCGAATGACTCACCCCCCCCCCCCCCAACAGCGACCAACTCCCCCCACAACCAGGATTATACGTGATTTCTAAAAAAAAAAAAAAAAAAAAAAAAAAAAAAAAAACGTAATGAAAACGGGACATTTTGCTTTAATTCGCTTAGTAGCTTCTCTTCTTTAGCATAAGGCACATTTTTTACTAATGCCTCGCTTTTTGTTCGGCCGCATTTTACTTTCGTTGCCACTGAGGAATCTCTAAAAAAACGTAAGGATATAGCTTATTACCATAATGTTGAGAATTGTAAGAATGGTGGTGTTTCACACCATGGTAAGTCAAAGTTAATTCCGTTGCAGTGACTTTGTCGTCTTCTGAAGAAAATTGTTTCGGCAAGAATTTAAGAAGCGACTGATTCTTCTTTTGTGTGGTAATATTCGCTTTGTGTCTTTCTGATTGTAAATGTTTATTCACTGCTTTCACTCCGTCGTACTTAACAGTAAATGAGATATTGCATATACTGCACTTACACACACACTCATCAGTATCGACTTTTTGTAGCTACTCTTTATAATTTTCCTCCTGCAACCATTCTTCACGGAACGAACTTAGATATCGTCTCTTCATTTCACTGTTATTACTCACTAATCAGAGTTAATGGAAGCTTGTCTGTTCAGACGCTATCCGAGTATTCCAAAAATTGCCGGTAAACTGATAAACAATGAACGAACGAACACAAATAATAGACGTCGCCAGTTCACACGTTGCCGCAACAGTGTTTGCTTAATAATGCGCTAGCCGATTACTACCGACGCAACAATGAAGAGTTTTCAGAGGAACAATAGAAAAGTAGCGTTTTGTTGCAATAAGAAATTGACATTTATATAAAGTTATTCATAATTACTAGAGAGGAGCCGGCCGAGAATGGCCGAGCGCACTGAGTCGTCTTGCCACGGTGCGCGAGGCTGCTCCCGCCAGAGGTTCGAATCCCTCCCTAGAGCATGGATGTTGTGTTCGTCCTTAGTTTAAGTTACGTTAAGTTCGATGTACATCGTCGCTACATGAGCATAGTACTTAAAAAGCGTAGTAAAAAAAAAAAAAAAAAAAAAAAAAAAAAAAAAAAAAAAAAAAAAGTTAAGATGAAGGTTACATTGAAGCCCGGAGATGAGAGTGATTGTCCCGTAGACCCGGAGAATTCATTCAAAACCCGGAGATCTGGCAACCCTTCAGAGACTGCGGTTTAATGTTCGCTGTACCACACATCCAGTTTTACAAATATAGCTACACATTTTTATCTAACTTGTAATAAATTTCCTGTCCTAGAACGGTGACAAAGTGTGGCTGCAGTAGTTCAACGTCAGCTTGTAATGTATTTAGCCAGGAGGGTCCCGTTTATTCGTATTATTGAAGTATTCGATACCACAGTTGGTCGTAGTATTGTAACCTAATATTCCATGTTTATATTTCATAAGCATTTTATACCGCTTCTTTCAAGTCACTTTGATCATTGTCTGCATTACTAGGGTCTTCTAACCAAACTTGATTAAATTATTGAAGCTTAATGTAAACATATATTAACACTGCGCTAATTGTTGTTTACTTACGATCTTTTCTATTGATTAATTTTGATATGACACAGCTATCATTCATGTGTCATAATTTTGTGTATCTTTACATAAAGCAGGATTCATTCATGTTTATTGAGCAAGTTGTTTTATATGTAAATGTTTACTTCCGTGTTCTAGAAGGTTCTAGAAATACTATTATGTATTAATAGGCTTGAATTGGCGCGAACTAAGTCAGTCAGTCTAAAAGTAGTAATCAGTCAGTAGTTAGGATTGTTGTTAGTCTAATGGCCGGTTTCCGAAACAATAGTTACCTGTCCCGTTATAGTTACCTGTGGGTTACCTGACCGTTAAGTACAAAATGGGTTTCCCAGACAACAGTTACCGTCACAGCCGTAGTTACCTGTCCGTTAAAGATAAATTCCCGTTCCCCTGAGGTTACCTACACGTTAACTTTAGTTTTAACTATACCCGCTACGTAGCGCTAGTGGGCTCCTAAACGTAAGTCCAGAAGTTATTTAACAGTAGTAATTTTTGTTTTTATGACAGGGTTCCGTATAATTTTCATACAATTTTAAAATTTTTGAAGCTGCAGAATGAAAGTTCTTTTGTCACCGTCGTCACCGCCGTGTTCTTCTTTTTTCTTCTGATGCTTCGGACAGTTGTTCAGAAGAAGAAAACTTAGCTGTACTCAGCACTGTTGAAACGCCACGACGCGTTTTTCGTGTCAGATGACAACCATTTGATCTATGTAATGAGAGCGAATTTCATATTCGTTTCAGAATAATAATAATAATAATAATACTGACAAATGACATTGCCGGGATCAAACGGAGAAAACATGGGATATAACATTCCGGATTAAATTTTACATCGCGCTCGGCGGTCGCGAGAGATAATGTTGACAACAGGTGACTTATACATTAGCTGCATCTCCCTCGCGATTGGTCAGGTGACATCTCGACACTGAGCAACAGTCGCCGATCTGGATGTAAAATTTTACCACATCTAAACCACAAAGCCATGCTCTCATAATAAAACTTTCAATTAAGCATAAAGATACTTCTCTTTGCAATAGTGTTGTGCCATGCAATTGCCACTACGATCAGTCAATGTTTCAAGTGATTAGTGTTTTATTATTATTATTATTATTATTATTGGGGCTCCGGTAGGTAGACGGGTGGACGTAAATTGACCAGTCTGTGTTGTGAAAAGTAATGCTACATTCACAGAACAATGGGAAGAGGAAAACTTCATAAAAATATATGTTGACAACAGGAATAATACGTATGATTTTATTCTTAAACCTGTCTTCGTTGTTGTTTATCCTGTTTTTCTTTTAAAAAAAGAATACAGCTCTCTGAGTTTCCTTACCGTCTTCTCACCTGTCTGTTTAACGAATAGTACAGTTTTGTGACAACTTCCAAGGCGTGTTGTTTTTCCAAAAATAGTCAAACCATCTGCCTTTTCATTTACTATAACTACTTTTCTCTCTAAATTCAAGTCGGTCAAAAGATTTTTCTCAAATAGAGTCAATTTTTTTCCTCATTTGTCGCCCATTGCCTTTCAAAACAGAGACAGAAAACTCGTAACAGCTATACAAAGACGCGTCTTCGATTTCAGTTAATAATCGATAAAATTCGAGTAATTGCGATTTTCGTTAGTAGTGCCATCTGTTATCTATTGAGACGTACTATTTGCTTCGACAGAAGGCGTAGTTACCTCATAGTAAACTAGAGGTCGTTGAAATCGTCTACGGGAAACCCAGGGAAGTTATCTGGCAGGTTAAATTATAACGTGACGGTACCTATCGGCACGGTAACTGTAGTTTTCCAGAAACCGGGCAGTAGTGTAGTCATGCAGTCTTACTTTTGTATTACTTCTGTGCTTCATCGAGAATGGAAAAATAAATATACGCAAAAATGAAACGTGCCATACTGAAAGTTTCCAAGACGCCTTAAGAACCCGACGTCTTATTATTTTGTGATGTATTATTGGCAGGCGAGCTACGAGACCACTGAACAACCGACCAATGAAGGTGATGTAAGAAAACACAATGTTTTTAGTATAATAGTAATATTATTATTATAAGCTTCCACTATTCGATGAACTCATTCCGACTATTAACGAATTGTATCGCATAAGCTGCCCCCTCGCATACTCCCCTCCCCTATGATTTTTGATAATTAAATTTTTTTATTAATATCGCGCATAATTCCTTTTCCTGGTTCGCTATTACTGGATCGGCCTACAATTAAGCTGACAACAATAGACATTGTCACAGCATACTGTAGATTTGAAACGTTGTTGTTGTTGTGGTCTTCAGTCCGGAGACTGGTTTGATGCAGCTCTCCACAATACCCTATCCTGAGCAAGCCTCTTCATCTCCACATAAGAACGGCAACCTACATCTGTCTGAATCTGCTTACTGTATCCATCTCTTGGTCTTCCTCTGCGATTTTTACCCGACACACTTCCCTCCAACGCTAAATTCACAATTCCTTGATGTCTAAGAATGTGTCCTACCAATCTATCCCTTCTTTTAGTCAAGGTACGCCAGAAATTTCTTTTCTCCTCAATTCTATTCAGTACCTCCTCATTATTTACGCGATCCATCCACCTAATCTTCAGCATTATTCTGTAGCACCATATTTCAAAAGCCTCAATACTCTTCCTGTCCGCACTGTTTATCGTCCATGTCTCACTCCCATACAAGGCAACACTCCACACAAATGCCTTCAGAAAGGGCTTCCTTAGGCTTAAATCAATATTCGATGTTAACAAATTTCTGTTATTCAAGAACGCTTTTCTACCCATTGCCATTCTGCATTTTATATTCTCTGTACTGCGACCATCATTTGTTATTTTACTGCCCAAGTAACAAAACTCATCTACCTCCTTTATTGCTTCGTTTCCGAATCTAATTCCTTCAGCATCTCCTGATTTTCATACACTGCACTCCATTACCCTAGTTTTGTTCTTGTTAATGTTCATCTTGTATGCACCTTTCAGCACACTGTCCATTCCGTTCAATTGCTATTCCAGGTCCTTTGCTGTATCTGACAGAATTACTATGTCGTCGGCAAAACGCAATGTTTTTAATTCTTTACCCTGAACTTTAATTCCTTCTCCAAATTTCTCCTTGCTTTGTTTTATAGCTTGCTCAATGTACAAATTGAATAACAATGGAGAAAGACTACAACCCTGTCTTACTCCCTTTCCAAGCACTGCATCCCTTTCATGCCCTTCAACAGTGACAACCGCTGTCTGGTTTTTGTACAAGTTGTAAATAACCTTACGCTCCCTATATTTTACTCCTGCTTGATTCAGAACTTGAAAGAGTTTATTCCAATCAACATTGTCAAAAGCCTTCTCCAAATCTACAAAAGCTAGAAATGTAGGTTTGCCTTTTCTTAATCTATCCTCTATGATAAGCTGTAAAATGAGTATTGCCTCCCGTGTTCCTACATTTCTCCTGAACCCAAACTGGTCAGCTTCTACCAGTTTTTCCATCCTTCTGTATATAATTCGTGTTAATATTTTGCAACCATGACTTATTAAACTGATGGTTCTGTAGTTTTCACACCTGTCTGCACCTGCTTTCTTTGGAATGGGGATTATAACATTTTTCTTAAAGTCTGAGGGTACTTCGCCTGTCTCATACATCTTACACACCAGGTGAAACAGGTTTGTCATGGCTGGTTCTCCCAGAGACTTCAGTAGCTCTGAGGGAATATCATCTACTCCAGTGGCCTACAATATTGTCTCGTAGTTCATTTCCTTTATAGAGCCCCTCTATATACTCTTTCCAGTTTTCAGCTTTTTGAAACGTTAGGTTGCAGACATTGCTACAACTCTACAAGTCCTCATAATGGCGAATTATTCAAACTCCAAGCAAAATTTAAACTTGATGAAGGCTGCAGGAAGACATTTCTCAGTCGATCCTAATGCAGTACGGCACTGGCGGAAATAAACTCGTGGCTGTAAAGGCAAGCTCCAAACTTTTAGTGGGCCTAAAACCGGGGAATGTCCCGAAACTGATGAAAGTGCAACTTCTCGTGTCGATGAACTTGGGAATGATGGTCGCGCTGTCTCTTATGAAAAGATTCAGGTCTACATCTACATCTACATACATACTCCGCAGTTCACCGTAAGGTGCGTGGCGGAGGGTACACTAGGCATTTCCTTTCCTATTCCACTCCCAAATTGAACGAGGAAAAAAAGAATGCCTATATGCCTCCGTACGAGCCCTAATTTCTCTTATCTTGTCTTTGTGATCTTTACGCGAAATGTAAGTAGGTGGCAGCAAGATCGTACTACACTCAGCTTCAAATTCCGGCCCTCTAAATTTCCTCAACAGAAATTCACGAAAAGAACATCGTCTTTCCTCAAGCGATCCCCAATTGAGTTGCCGGAGCATTTCCGTGACACTCGCGCATTGCTCGAATCTACCGGTAACAAATCTAGCTGCTCGCCTCTGAACCGCCTCTATGTCTTCCTTCAAACCGATCTGCTGCGGGTCCCAAACACTTGAGCAATACTCAAGACGTCGTCGTACAAGCGTTTTATACGCGGTCTCCTTTACAGGTGTAGCACATCTTCCCAAAATTTTCTCAATAAACCGAAATCGGCTGTCCGCCTTACTCACAACTGTCCTTACATGCTCGTTCCATTTCATATCGCTCTGCAATGTTACGCCTAGATACTTGAACGACGCGACAGCATCAAGAAGCTCACTACTGATGCTGTATTCGAACATTATGGGAATGTTTTTTTCTACTCAAGCGCATCACTTTACATTTTTCTACATTGAGAGCTAGCTGCCATTCTTCGCACCAACTAGAAATTTTGTCTAAGTCACCCCGTATGCTCGCTGGCTAGCTGCCACGTTAAACATTGACAGAAAGGATTTCAGAGCGAACATTGGGCGGGTGATTCGTTTTATGAGACGGCAGAACGTCACCTGTGTGCCAGCGGCTACCTCCAGACTGCACAGATAAGATAATCGAATTCCGTCGTTACGAAATAGAAGTCGACAGCAATGCGACTGTTTGCTGTCCCAGGTAGCTAACGCTGACCAGAAGACGATCATGAAATCTTAGTAGCTCCATGTCGCCGTGGGGCCACACTGCGAACGTATCATCCACGTATTTGCACCAGCACCATGGTGAGATGGAGCTACTGAGGTTTCATGATCACGTGAAAAAATAGCACATCAAGAGCCAATTAGAAATTGGCCGTTGTTCTCGACGGCGAGTGTTCATCAGAGATGAGTGTATCGTCAGGCGTGCCCCAGGGGAGTGTGTTAGGAGCGCTATTATTTTCTATCTATATAAATGATCTGATGGACAGAGTAAGTTGTAATTTGCGGCTGTTTGCTGATGATGCTGTGGTGTATGGGAGGGTGTCGTCTGTAACTGACTGTAATAGCATACAGGATGACTTTGACAAAATTTCTATTTGGTGCGAAGATTGGCAGCTAGCTCTCAATGTAGAAAACTGTAAGGTGATGCGCACGAGTAGAAAAAACACCCATAATGTTCGAATACAGCATTAGTAGTGAGCTTCTTGAAGCTGTCACGTCGTTCAACTATCTAGGCGTAACATTGCAGAGCGATATGAAATGGAACGAGCATGTAAGGACAGTTGTGAGTAAGGCGGACAGCCGACTTCGGTTTATTGGGAGAATTTTGGGAAGATGTACTTCACGTGTAAAGGAGACCGCGTATAAAACGCTTGTACGACCACATCTCGAGTATTGTTCAAGTGTTTGGGACCCGCAGCAGACCGGTTTAAAGGAAGACGTGGAAGCGGTTCAGAGGCGAGCAGCTAGGTTTGTTACCGGTAGGTTCGACCAATGCGCGAGTGTCACGGAAATGCTCCGGCAACTCAAATGGTGATCGCTGCAAGAAAGACGACGTTCTTTTCGTGAATTTCTGTTAAGTAAATTTACAGGGCCGGAATTTGAAGCTGAGTGTAGTACGATCTTGCTGCCGCCTACTTACATTTCGCGTAAAGATCACAAAGACAAGATAAGAGAAATTAGGGCTCGTACGGAGGCATATAGGCATTCTTTTTTTCCTCGTTCAATTTGGCAGTGGAATAGGAAAGGAAATGCCTAGTAGTGGTACAGTGTACCCTCCGCCACGCACCTTACGGTGAATTGCGGAGTATGTATGTAGATGTAGGTGTAGATGTAGAGATCGAGAAGGTTGGCGCTATTCCATCCTAGATGTGGAAGTTTATAGAACAAGACAAGGCTTACTTGGCCTACACATACAGATAGGTATTTGCACGCCCAATCAAAGCACTACCCAGCACAGAAGACTTCTGTTATCCGATTAGATTAGATTAGATTAGATTAGATGCACTTTTCGTTCCAGTAGATCCGAACTGAGGGAATCCTCTTGGACGTAGAACATGTTACAACAAAATACACAATATATACTTACAAAAAAAGAGAATATGTGCTAATGTACCTTCCACAGACCCCAAATGTAATTGCCCTTGTGGATGTGGAAAATTGGTCAGGAAAAACAATTATCTTTATAATATTTACATTTTAAAGGACACAAAACGTATCACTACTTACTATTTTACTAGGAGCATATTAAAATTCTTAGCAATTACTTTTTTATTTATTTATTTTTTTACACTGATTTACAATGATTACATTACTGCACAATACATCTACTGAAGTCCAACTGAACACAGTAAGTTATTCATATTTGTGAATATTATATACAACTAGCTTAAACCCGCGGCTCCGCTCGCGTACTTGTTGATTATGACAGATAAGCTATCTTTCAGTAGTGTGCTATGAGACTGAATAGTACGTGGTGTAGATCAAACCACACGTAAAAATGCACTCGTTTCGAAGAATCCAATCATGAAATTCAACAATAATGATTGTAATAATAATCACTTGATGTAATGCGCGAAACGTCAAATCGATTTTTTTAAAGAGATGTATTAAAATAAATTTCTGTTTTACTGCTTCATTTACTTATTCTTATAATTTCCTTATTCGTATGCTTATCCTTACAGAGAAAGAGTTGAAGACATTGTAGCACGCGTAGACCAAAGATATGGTCTGTGGCATTACGTTTCTCTATATGTAACCTCCTTGCTATAGAGTCGCAAACGTCATCGCTGGCTTTCAGTCCGAATATTTTTATAATTTGACGACTTCCAATCACCATATCTTCCACTCCTATATAGCTCTCGGCATGGAACTGATACAGTGTACAACGAGGGACTTCGGACAACAATTACACACAGACCATTCGTTTGCGTTCTGTAGTTTTCGTTGCAGAGCGAAATATTAACACACACACACATGTAGATTTTTATACACACGGATAACTTTGCATCCCAATATACTCCACCCATTTATCATTGTCAATACTCAAGCAACAATGCAACCAATAAAACCATTTTCAAAGAGTAAATATAATTTTCAAAGAGTAATTATTGTTCCGCATTTCGCGTTATATTCTTCAAACTACTAAATATCTATCAGAATGCTATAAAATCGTGCCTAAAACCGTCCTCAAGTATAAATTAGTGACTGTACAAATATTTTAAGTCTCTGCGTCTTGTCATTCGGACTTGATAAGCGTACACCGAACAGACATTCACATTAATATACATAGATAAATAGCTATCCAATCGTCATAAAACCGTGCCTAAAGCCTTTCACGGGTAGACAATAGTAACTGTGGAAATTTTTAGCTCTTTATGTCTTGTGGTTCAGACGTGATAAACGTACACCGAACAGACATTCACATTTATAGATATAGATAAGTTACAATCAATCACTTCTGATAAGAAATTCATCAGTGGAGTAGAAGGAGTTGGCCACCAAAAAATCCTTTAGACTCTTTTCAAACTGTACTTTATTGTGAGTTAAATTTTTTTATGACTGCTGGCATGTTATTGTAAATGTGTACTGCTGAATATTGGACACCTTTCTGAGCCAAAGTAAGTGATTTTAATTTTTATGCAAATTATTCTTGTTTCTAGTATTGATCCCATGGACTGAGCTATTCGTTTGAAAAAAAGATATGTTTTTAACGACAAATTTCATTAGACAATAAATGTATTGGGAAGCAGTAGTAAGTGTCCCCAGTTCCTTAAATAGCCATCTACATGAGGTTCTTGAGTTGACACCACAAATGATCCGTAATGCACGTTTTTGTGCTCTGAAAACGTTTGCTTGGCCTGATGAGTTGCCCCAGAAAATAATCCCGTATGACATTATGGAGTGAAAGTATGCATAATATGGTAGCTTTTTTATTTTTATATCTTTAATGTCTGACAACATTCGCATAGCAAACAGAGACTTATTTAGGCTCTTCAGCAGTTCTGTGGTATGCCCCTCCCAGTTAAATTTATTATCCAACTGTAATCCTAAGAATTTGACACTTTCAACTTCTGCTATTTCCTAGTTGTCATACTCTAGGCATACATCGGCAGGAAACCTTTTACAAGTCCTAAACTGCATATAGTGTGTTTTTTCAAGGTTTAGCGACAGAGAATTGGCTATGACCCATTTATTAATGTCTATGAAAATTTCATTATCTGATCTTTCTAAGGCTATATTTGATTTACTATTTATTGCAATATTTGTGTCATCTGCAAATAAAACAAACTTGACCTCCGATAATGTCGATGATGAAAAGTCATTGATATATACAAGAAAAAGCAGGGGGCCTGAGATAGAGCCTTGGGGGACCCCACATGTTATTAGTTCCCAATTTGATGAGACCTGATAGTTCAGTACAGCTCTCCTTCCTATTGACACCCTTTGTTCCCTATTGGAGATATACGATTTGAACCATTCTGCAGCACTTCCTACTACGCCGTAATATCCTAATTTTCTTAAAATTATGATGTGATTTACACAGTCAAATGCCTTTGACAGGTCGCAAAATATACCAGTGGCATGTAATTTATTGTCTAATGAATTGAGTACATTCTCACTGTATGTGTAGATAGCCTTCTCAATATCAGAACCCTTTAGAAACCCGAATTGTGACATGGATAATAGTTTATTAGTGGTAAGGTGTTTAAGAAAACGACTGTACGTTATCTTTTCTAAAATTTTTGAGAATGCAGGCAAAAGTGAAATAGGACGGAAATTTAATGGAATTTCTTTATCTCCTTTCTTGTGTAATGGCTTAACTTCAGCATATTTCAATCATTCAGGGAATGTTCCACTGGTAAAAGACTGGTTACACAAGTAACTTAAAATATCACTAAGCTGAGAAACACACTTTTCAATCAAATTTGTTGATATATTATCATAGCCACTGGAATTTATTCTATGTTAAAGATTTTATGTTGGACATTACATCTAGTGGTGTTGTGAGGGTGATACTCATATTACTGCAGTCATTTGTAGTCTCAGGTGTGAGATATTCCATTGCAGCAGTTACTGACCCTCGTAATCCCATACTTTCGGTAATAGTTAGGAAATGCTTGTTGAAAATTGCAGCGACACAGCACACATCTGTCACCCGTTTGTCATCTACCCTTAATGCTATGTGCTCCTCTTCGTATCCCGTTCTACTGACGATTCGCGCGCAGCGCCTAAGTGATGAAGACAACAAAACACCTGAGCTCCACAAACTACAAATAACATTTCTGGCCAGTGGCTACAACCACAGTGATTCACATCGCCATGCAGGACCGGTGCAAGCCCAAGTGCCGCCCCGTGCGAACTGATAAACTGCCACCCCCTCGTTTTTTTTTTTTTTTTTTTTTTTTTTTTTTTGTTACAAAACGTTCATGGAATTTTATTTAAACAAATCTGTAGGAAATGTCAGCTATCAATCGCAATTTTTATTTTTACTTTTCAGATGTACCTAAGTTTCGGCCACTGTGGGGCCAGTCTCAAAGCTTTTAATATGTGCTTACAGCTAAACCGCCATGTTGGAAGTTACGTTCAGCATGACGGTATAGATGTAAACATACTGAAAACTTTCAGAATAGTCACACTGTGCCCGAAATATATGTAGATCTGGAAAATAAAAACAAAAGCCGGCCGCGGTGGCCGAGGTGACTGAGGCGCTCCAGTCACGGTCAGCACGGCCACTACGGTCGGGGGTTCGAATCCCCCCTCGGGCATGGATATTTGTGCCGTCCTTAGTTGTAGGTAGTTCATAAGTAATTTGTAAGTTTAGGGACTAATGACCCCGTAGTTAAGTCCAATAAGCTTAACAAACATTTGAACATTTTTTTAAAAACAAAAATTGCGACTGATTGGTGACATTCTCTACAGATTCGTACAAAACAGTCGCTGGGCACCAGCTCAAAAATTGGAGTCAAACCTGATTGAAGAAATCTAGCTAATTTTAATAAGCCTTGTGAATGTACAAAAATATTCAAGTGTGTATGAAATCTTATGGGACTTAACTGCTAAGGTCATCACTCTCTAAGCTTACCCACTTCTCAACCTAAGTTATCCTAAGGACCAAACACACACACACACACACACACACACACACACACACACACACACACACCCATGCCCGAGGGAGGACTCGAACCTCCGACGGCACCAGCCGCGTAGTCAATGACTGTAGCGTCTTAGACTGCTCGAATAATCCCGCGCGGCATGAACTTACAGTTAACGTAAGTGAACAGTTTTCAATGGTTGCAAACGGAGAATGTATTAAACGGAAAACAGTATACAGTAAATAAATGTTGGCAAAGTAATAGCACAGTCTAACATATACAGTCACAACACTCCCACAGACTTTTGTTATACGCTGCGATAGCAGAGCTCCAAGCGGCCGGCAAGCTACGTTTCTGAATACGATAGTTGATGAGAGAGAATACTATCGTTTAGATTGACTTTAGCATACGTTTTACATTAGGGAACGTATGTAGTGCCTTATAAATAGGTAATAATTTAAATATAGCTCTCAATTTGTCTTTCTTACGTTTTGTAAGATCCCTGACAAAGTTCGAAACTGTACATTACAGGACAGTTAATTTACAATTATCCTGTAAAATAAGACTTTAAATGAATAATTTCATTTTCTATTAAAAATAAGAATGCCTAGGAAACACCAGGAGACATGCCCTTTAGCAGAGAGAGGTCAATTTCTACGCAGGTACGTTAAGTATTCTTCATTACAATTCCAGTAAAATCGGTGAGTGTGGAACATAGGAAACGTATGCAGAATGCAATGAATACGGTATTTAATCAAGCATCATAGCTGTAGCTGAAGGAAAAACGTCACAGACATAGCAATATAACGATAAAAGCAACCAAACTGTTTTCCAACAAAGAAGAACCCAATTCCACAATTATTGCTACATCTGAACCACAAACGGCAAGAATCATCAAAACATTGGTTTTTAGAGTAATTACACTTAAAAGAATATGCACGTATAAGAAAGACGAGTGACGTGTAAAAATGTGAGAATCATTAGACTCCATACCGAATTGATACACGTCAAAAACTCGCTGTCATAGTAAGAACAGACCATAATAGATATTTATTATATCATTATGTTTATATGCAACTTACTTTCAGCGGAATAAGCTGCAAATATACTCATACTCGTAAGTATTTGTAAATGACAAAGTTGTTCTTTATACCACTGAATCATTTAAATGAGGCTGTTTTTATATCAGTTTTCGTATTATGTTTGTCTCTCCGTATTTTAATAATGCTTGTATCGCAAATATTGTAGTAAGTATTTCGTTAATTACGTACAAAAGCGATTATAAACAAACAGTACTACTTCGGCGGCTTGCCCACCGCTAGGAGCGCTAGTGTCGCAGCAACTGTCAGTTGGTAACAACTTTTATAGCAGTCAGTGTCGCGACTGTATGTTTTAGACTGTGGTGATCGTATACGAGTAGTATTACCAAACAAAAGTGCCGGTCTGAGTTTAATTTTTGTGTTTCATGGCTCAAGAATCAAAACTTCCGACTATCACTCAGAAACGTAGAGCAAATATTTTGAAAAATACGTCGAAACCCAACTTATGCCAGGCTTACTACCAACGTCTTTATCGCTTGTAATTACTCGCAGCGTGTTTACCCATTCAGGACACTTCTAGCCATTGTAGGTGTTGGACATGTTTGAGTCTAGTAATGTTCAAAGATTTTTTTCCCTAATGCGGGAAGAACAAAACACTCGCAAACTGCCATCGAAGGGCTCAGCAAAATTGCTTCAAGCTTAACACGTAACCGCAGTATCGAACATTGCATTCGAATTTCCAAATCAGATTCCGTCTTCTGCAGAATTAGCTGTGAGTAAACACACTGCGCGAAACAGGCTGGCAGCGTTCCTCTCACGAGAATACTGGCGTGCATGGCGGACTGCTTTCCCAGCGTAAACACGACGGTGCTGCCACAACGGCGAGGAAGGAATTATTCAAATGTTCAAATGTTTGTACAGCTCATGAGACTTAACTACGAGTTCATCAGTCCCTAAACATACACAGTACTTATCAACTAGCTTACACTAAGGACGGCACAAATATCCATGCCCGAGGGGGGATCCGAACCCCCGACCGTAATGGCCGTGCAGACCGTGACTGGAGCGCCTCAGTCCCCTCGCCTTGTTCAACAGGGGCGGCCGGCAGGTAGTCGAGGCACTATGCTACAGTTGCCTCCGAGGTTTGGTTTCGAATCCCCTCTTGGGCATGAATGTTGAGTTTGTACTACAGAAAAAAAGATTCGCCGCCCTTCGGAAAGTGCCGCCCTGTGCGGCCGCACGTTTCGCACGTGCCTTGCGCCGGCCCTGCCGCCATGGATACGAATAAAAGAAACCGCAGTAGGCAGAAAGTCGATAAAAAGCACAGAATATATGACATCAACTGCGATCTACATCTACATCTACATCGATACTCTGCAAATCACATTTAAGTGCCTGGCAGAGGGTTCATTAACCACCTTCATAACTTTTCTCTACCGTTCCATTCTCTAATAGCGCGCGGGAAGAAAGAACACCTAAATCGTTCCGTTTTCGATCTGATTTCTCTTATTTTATTGGGATGGTCATGTCTCCCTAAGTAGGTGGGTGCTAGCAAAATATTTTCACATTCAGAACTAAAAGTCGGTGATTGAAACTTCGCAAACAGATCACGCCGCAATGAATAACGTCTTTCTTTTAATGATTTCCACCCCAATTCGTGCAACATTTCCGTGACGCTTTCCCCCCCGTAACGTGATAAAAAAAAAAACGAGCTGCCCTTCTCTGAACCTTCTCAATATCTTCCGTCAGTCACACCTGGTGAGGGTCCCACAAGGGGCAACAGTACTCCAAGAGAGGACGCACAAGTGTGATGTAGGCAGTCTCTTTGGTGGAGCTGGTGCATCGTCTAAGCGTTCTGCCAATGAAACGTAACCTTTGGTTCGCCTTCCCCACAATATTTTCTATGTGTTCTCTCCAGTCAAAGTTGTTCGTAATTGTAACTCCTAGGTATTTGGTAGAATTTACGACCTTAAGGTTTGACTGATTTATCGCGTAATTGAAGTTCAGCGGATTTCTTTTAGTGGTCATGTGTATTACTTCACACTTTTCTTTATTTACTGTCAATTGCCAATTTTCGCACCAAGTAGAAATTTTGTCTAAATCGCTTTGCAGTTGCTTTTGATCCTCTGTTGACTTCACTAACCGATAAACGACAGCATCATCCGCGAACAGTCTAAGGGAGCTATTCAGATTATCTCCTAAATCGTTTATAAACACGAGGAAGAGTAGGGGACCAATAACGCTTCCCTGTGGAACGCCAGATATCACTTCTGTTTTACTCGATGACTTACCGTCAATTACAACGAACTGTGTCCTTTCTGATAGGAAATCGTGAATCCAATCGCACAATTGGGGAGATATTCCATTGGGCAAAGCTGAAAATGTGTACCCAGCCGTGATTCGAACCCGGTTCTCCTGCTTTCTAGGCCGTTGCGCTGACCCCTACACCACTGGGGACACAGTGATCACCGCACCTGCAAGGACTACCTAAGCACGCCTCCCGTCAGATACAAATTCCCAACTTCGCTTACGTATGTGACAAACGTCACAGATCGGATTGCTAAACATCTTCTCCGGGTTTGTGTCCAGCCTTTCTTCTATAGCAGTCGCAAGATCCAGGATGTACAGTTCGTGGTTGCACAAAGGACAGGATAGAGGCACTACACGCATCAGGAGTACACAAGGTGGAATGCGAGTGCGGCGAAGTACGAGGCGCGTCCAGGAAGTAGGTTCCGTTTGGTAATAAAATGAAATTGTACACAGATACAGAAGACATTTTTATTGCACGAAATTCTACAACTCTTAAACTACTTTACCACACAACTGCAGAAATTTTGTAGGCACTTGTAATAGCGTGCCACAAGTTTTTGCACGCATCCTTCACAGAAGATTGCCGCCTGTGTATTCAACCATGTGGTAACAGCTCTTTATCATCGTTGAAGTGTTGACCACCAAGGAGAGATTTTAGGTGTAAGAAGAGATGAAAGTCGCTAGGAGAGAGGTCCGAGCTGTATGGAGGATGATCAAACAGGTGCCATTGAAATTTCCGTAAGAATTGTTTGGTCACATTCGGTGTGTGAGGTCAGGCATTATTGTGAAAAAATAAAATCTTTTGACAGTAATCCTCTTCTTACACCTAAAATCTGTCCTTGGTGGACAACTCTTCAACGATGATGACGAGCTGAAAGAACATGTTACCACATGGTTGAATGCACAGGCGGCAACATTCTATGAAAAAGGCACACAAAACCTTGTGCCATGCTATGACAATTGCCTACAAAATTTCGGAAGCTATGTAGAAAAGTAGTTTAACAGTTGTAGATTTTTGTACAATCAATATTTTTTCTGTATCTGTACCCGTTCTTTTTATATAACCAAGCGGAACTTACTTTCTGGACGCGCCTCGTATACATAGGCGAGACAGGGAGGGCAGTGGCAACGCGCATGCGCGAACATGAACGCTACATTCCATTAAGCCAACACAATAAATCTGCAGTAGCCGAACACCAGCAAGATTGCAGCAAAAAGATAAAACTTAACGATGCCAGAATACTCGCCAAGCAACCAGACTGTTGACTGGAGAGATTGATCTCAATTTCCCTCCCTTAAGGGGGGAAAATACAGATGCGGTCACTCCTCTGGCCGAGCGAGCTGGGAGAATCGCCTCGGCTATTTATGCAAATAATATTCAATATGCTTCAAGTTTGTCAAAACATGTCGTCATTGGGTCTCATATAGGTATGATAGCAGTGGACATAGCTCGAAACGTATGTATGGTGTATTTTTGTGCAAATCACCTTACAAAAGAGATTTCCCATTTCAAGAAAGTTCTTTCCGGTATTCATGATTTTACACATGAAGGAAGACTGAATAACTGACGTAAGTCATGAACTACGATGAGGTGACCATCGTGCGACGTTGTCACTAGTCAGACAAAATTCAAAGGTGGGAACAGGAGTATTGCACACTCGACAAAATCCAAATTATTGCGATTTTGCATAAACGTCATTAGTTCACTCATTAAGTATATAGCCTTTATGTTATCTTCTTAAATGGCTGGTAGCTCTATCAAAATAGGATTAAAATTCTGACGTACAGAGGCACTGGAACCATGATCCAAAGCAGCCCTCGCTTCAGAAGCAGACACGACACCTCAGGGCTACTGACGCGCTGCTACGTCTCACTTCCTGCTTGTTCCACTGGTGGCTACAGCTAATCGCCGATTTTCGCATGGTATGACCTCCTTGCACTTGAAGTAGAAAGTAATGTGTCGATGTAACACCTTCAAAGAAAGTAACTGAGATTGTTCAACCAAACAAACAGGTACATATCAAGTAACTTTGCCATTATGTTTCTGTGTCATCCCGGAAGTAACTCGGCTCTCAAACTTGCACTGCGCTTAAAACCGAGACTTACCGAGGTTGCAATACGTTCAATTGGCTGAGCGTTGAGCTCATTTTCCATAGAGTGCCTCTGAGTCGGTGCACGGTGTAGTTAACTGACACTCTGATGGTACCAAGTATGAACGATGTCTCCACCCCGTCACAATATTCAAATAAGAATTCTAGGCGTTTATTACGACGGCTCAGACTCGCAGGCAGATCTTGTAGAGACTATCCACGCACTACTGGTTCTTGACGCTCAACTACGTCGGATTATAGGACTTACTTTCTGCCCGTGAAAGAGTTTCTCAGCAGTGGGTAAATAAGCATCCACATTCTGGTACCACACACATGACCAGACAAATAATATGCTAGTTAATCGCAGTGAAATGCAATATGACCGTGTCTTTCTGGTAGCGTCTATATTTTCCGGTTTTCTATTTTCTGCTTTCCAGTAGTCTTCCACCTCGTTTCGGAAGTGAAAAACGATTTTTGCAGTCCACCACACCATAATTCACAGCCTCTCCCTTCCAGGACAAATACAATTGCAACCGGATTTTGTTTAATAAAATATGACACTGGATGCAATTTCATACCTGCCCTATCTGCTTTTCGTTGTCAGCTTTTTTTGAGAGGTTACTGTACTTATATTCTGAAAACATACGAGGGTAAGTCAATTATTATCCGCAATGTAGTTATATTTTTGTTTACGTTGGTGACGCATGCTTTGTTTATTTGTTGTTATATCTTTGCAACTTTCAAGCTGCTACGTTAGTTTCGTTGTCGCTGCCGTGCTGTTAATCATGGCTGCTCCGCTGTCTTTTTGCACCAAAGAAGAGCAACGTTCAGTGATACGTTTTTTGTGGGCGGAAGTGTATCAGGGGCCGAAATTCATACAAGACTTTCAGTACAGTGCGGGAGCAGTGTTTTGCCACAACGAAGTGTGTGCGAGTGGATTGAAAAATTCCGAAATGGTCGCACGAGTGTTGAGCACGATGAAGGAGCCGGACGACCGTTTACCGCCACAAATGAAGAAACCATTGAGCGATCACGTGAAATGATTCTCTTAGACAGACGATTAACTATTGATGAAGTGGCTCATCGTCTTCAAATTAGTCACGGTTCTGACTACGAAATTATTTACAACAGACTTGGGTTTCGTAAAGTTTGTGCAAGATGGGTCCCAAAACAACTCACACAGCTGCATAAGCAAACGCGCCTCGACATCTGCAAAAAATATTTGGATCGCTATGGTAACGAAGGGGACAACTTCTTAGACAGAATCATTACTGGTGACGAAACATGGATCCATCATTACGAGCCGGAGAGTAAACGGCAGAGTATGGAATGGAAACATCCAAATTCGCCGTGCAAGAAAAAGTTCGAGACCCAACCGTCCGCAGGAAAACTGATGCTTACGGTTTTTTGGGAGGCATGAGGTCCTGTACTGGAACATTGTAGTGAATGGGCCACAACAATAAACAGTGTACGATACAGTGGGACGCTTACTGACAGGCTAAAGCCTGCAATTCGAAGCAAACGCCGAGGATAGCTGTCAGATGGTGTTGTGTTGTTGTACGACAATGCCCGTCCGCATACTGCTGTCCACACTGCTGAAACGCTGCAGAAACTCAAATTCGAAGTACTGGAACATCCTCCATATAGTCCCGATCTTGCCCCTTCTGACTATGACTTGTTAGGTCCACTCAAACAGGCATTAAGGGGCCGTCGATTTGACTCGGACGAAGCAGTGAAGGAAGCGGTGCATTCCTGGCTCGCAGCTCGACCGAAAACCTTCTTTTATGAGGGCATAAGGAGGCTTGTAGAGCGATGGACGAAGTGCATTGAAAAGCAAGGAGACTATGTCGAAAAATGGTGTCCTTGTAAGTTTCGTATTTTATTACAGTAAAATTTTATAACTACTTTGCGGATAAGAATTGACTTACCCTAGTAAATGCCTCCATTCTTACAGCTCCACCAATCAAAATGCAGTTCCATGACTGACATAAATTCTTTTCTGACAATAATGTAGTAGTAACTGGCAAGTGTGGCGAATCTTATAAGCCACCTGACGATTACGAAAGCAGGTGTCTCGTAGGACTCTTGTAGTTGGTGTTGCAGTCGTACCAATTTAAAGTACAGCAATAGTAAAGGCTTTGGGCTTTAAACACAGCTACAGTTTTGTGGTGGCATTTGACTGTATGGCTACAGTTGCAGCAGTACACAGGGGCTGATACATTGTCGAGTCTGTGAAGGTGCTCTCATTTCTTTAGTGCAGGCGAAGTTAGAAAGCGGCTGTTAGAACTATTGAAATTATTGTCCGGGACATCACAGGCGGCATTGTTCGGCCACATTAGTATTTATTAAATTAATTCATATCGAACTAGATGACCCGGTGAACTTCGTATCACTTACCTCTTAATATAAACTATATTAATTTAAATCATATGTATTTTAGATCCAGTAGCTAAAAGCATTTTCTGAGATACGGTAAAGTTAAGAAGTAAATAGCTTTTCCAGAGAGTAATTACTATATTCCTTCAGATTCCTTGATTGCAAATTTTTTATTACTTAATAACGCGTTTTGCCCTTTAGCAGGGCATCTTCAGATTATCTGCGTGACAGAATTTACACAAAATTACAAGGCGGAATTACAAACGGTTATAATGGTACATGGGCTTATTTTGTGTTAAGAAGACAGTATAAATGGTAAACAAAGCTTACAATGCGCTCTCCGCGGTGTCACACCGTAAGTTGTTATTGCGGTGTTTCTATTTTCTTGGAATGTTTTTTGGATTTCCTTGTGGCCCTACAAATATTCGGGTAACAACGAATTACAGTTGGAACATACTCGGTAAAGATGTGAGAAACATAAAGCCGATTTTTAAGATTGTCTTAATAGAAGCGGTGGTCTCTGATGACACAAGATAAGCCCCTGTTTACAACTGCGCTCACGGGCGTGGTGTGCTGCTCCGCCGACTTGTACAGAACTAACTAAGGGAGTGTGACAGGGTAGGGAGTGACGTAGGAAGCCGGTGTATCAGACGGGACGGGTGAAATCTAGCTATCTGAATACAAATTTAACGAAAGAGAGGTTATTAAGCAGGACAGAAGTTAACAGTTTATGTTGGTATTTGTAAATTAGAGGAATTTTATTTGAACAGAGACATCGTAATATCTAGGAGTGTTTGACCTTTGCATGCCAACTGATCGTTTAGGAGGTGTGGGAGTCCAAAGTAAGCGCGCTTCGCTATCTCAAACTCTTCCAGTAAATTTAGCTTACGCCCCTTCTGCGCTATATGCTGTTGTACGCCATGGATTGGAAATCATTTTATGAGAGTAATTACTGTTCGATATTTCGCTTTATATACTTCAAATAAAAAAAAATCTTGAATTACACACTTTCTAAAGTAGGCTATCTTATCCGGTACTTAAGCACTCAAGCTATCTCCACACCAGATTTCACCACAATAGATTCAGTGGTTTAGGTAATGATATATATATAAATATATATATATATATATATATATATATATATATATATATATATATATATAACTCGGTCCGGCCGTTCTCAAGTTTTAGTGAGACTAACGAACAGCAATTCATTTTTATCTTTGACAGTTCATATACGGGTTCAGATCGTGTAAAGCGAACTTCACTCTGTCAAAGTACACTTCTGAAAGCACCCAACACAAAAACCAAGTCATTATTTTACATGTTTTAAATATAAATTTTCCTCGCCATTTTTCCACATTTTATCACCGTTTAAACCTTCCCTGAACTTCCACGCATGTGACACGAACATTATCCTGGACACGTGTGCGTGATTTGCCCACTCTTTCCGCCCACTATCGAGCCGATACTCAGACTATCTGATGATGCCTTTATAAAGCTACGGGGACTAAAATACGTATGATATAAATTAATAAGGTTTATATTAAGAGGTAAGTGATACGAAGTTCACCGGGTCATCTAGTCGTCTAGTCGCCTCGGCAATGCTTCGCAATTGCTAATATGTATGTACTGTTGCTCTGAACGTGAATTGTGCTAAGTTTTGTCGCAATCGTACGAATGATATTAAAATCCCAAACAAAATAGATCTTTCAGTTTTCCACAAATTTCCCTGTTTTCTAGCCAGCTATTCCAAACTTTTATTTCACTTAAACCTTCCTGTCGCTTTGAGCGTCGAATGTGCAAAATTTTATCGCAATCAGATGAATGATATAGATATTTCATAGAAAAATCTATATTTTTTCTGAATTTTCCAATTTTCCTGGAAACGTTTCCAAATTTTTATTCAATAAGAACTTTACCCTTGCTTCGAACGTCAAATATGCAACATTTTGTCACTATCAGACGAAAGATATTGATATCCGACTGAAAACAACTCTTTCAGTTTCTCGCGAATTTTCGAAATTTCCGGGTAACTTTCCCAAATTTTTAATTCGTAAGAACCTTAATCTTTCGTTGAACGTCAAAAGATCAAAATTTGATCGCAATCGGATGAACGGTTCTCAATTTATAGTGTTGAGGTCATTTAGAAATACATTGAAAAAGGCCCTTGGTTAGAATTTTGTGACATTCCTTTTCAACTGTCCCTATTTCTTATACTGAAAACTTATCCAAGACCGTAATGAACGGAACAAAAAAGGAATTACCCCTCTCTGTCGTGCAAATAGTCAGCTATAGTGCTGAATTCAATCAAAAAAACATTGAAGAACGCACTTTTAGTTTTTCTCAAATTTTCTAATTTTCCGGTAGATTTTCCAAAACATTTATCTCATACAAACCTTCTCCTGTTATGCCGTTCTCAAGTGATGCTCTTACAACCATGTGGCAATTGATTTTTATTCATAGAAAAAAGCCGCTTTCGGTTTTTCCTAAATTTTATTACTTTCCTGGCGACTTTTCCAAAATTTTATTTGATGTGAACTTTCCTCTTGTTTTGAATATGAAGTGTACAAAATTTTATCGCAATTGGATGAACGGTATTGATAGGTCACAGGGAAAAGCTATTTCAGTTTTTCCAGATTTTCCTCTTTTCCGGACAACTTTTCCATCTTTTATCACCGTTTAAACCTTCCCTGGCTTTACACGAATATTTCAAGACTAAAATTAGCCAAATCAGTTCAGCCGTTCTCGAATTTTAGCTAGACTAACGAACAGCAATATATATAACATACTGCAATAATAATAATAACAGAGGATAGGAAACAACTCGCCGTAAAGACGAACGCTGAGCCGCAGGCAGACACGAATGAAAGCCACTCACATTCACAGAACTTAAGTTTTCGGCCGCAGCCCTCTTCAGAAAGAGAAACGTTCAAACACACAGTCACTCAGGCATAACTCAACCTCACACGTCAGCCATCGCTGGCAGCTCAGCACACCCTGACATACTAAAACACATTTCAAGCACGTTTTTCTCATCACCAGGCGTTTATGCGTTCTGATCCGTTGTTGTTGTTGCTGTGGTCTTCAGTCCGCAGACTGGTTTGATGCAGCTCTCCATGCTACCCTGTCCTGTGCAAGTCTCTTCATCTGAGAATACGTTCGGCAACCTACATCCTTTTGAATCTGCTTACTGTATTCGTCCCTCCGTCTCCCTCTACGATTTTTACCCCACACGCTTCCTTCAAATGCTAAGTTGACGATTCCTTGGTGTCTCAGAATGTGTCCCACCAACCTCTTCCAGATCTTTTGCGGTCTCTGACAGAATTACTATGTCATCGGCAAACCGCAATGTTTTTATTTCTTCTCTCTGCTTTTTAATGCCCTCTGCAAATTTCTCCTTGCATTCCTTCACTGCCTGCTTGATATACAGTTGAACAACATTGGGGAAAGGCTACAACCCTGTCTTACTCCCTTCCCAACCTCTGCGTCCCTTTCTTGCCCTTCGACTCTAATAACCGCAGTCTGGTTTTTGTATAGGTTGAATATAACTCTTCGCTCCCTATATTTTACCCCTGCTACCTTCAGAATTTGGAAGAGTGTATTCCAGTCGACATTGTCAAATGCTTTCTCCAAATCGACAAACGCTAAAAACGTAGGTTTCCCTATCATTAGCCTATCTTCTAAGATAAGTCGTTCCTACATTTCTCCTAAATCCAAACTGATCATCCCCGAGGTTGGATTCCACACGTTTTTTCCATTCGTCTGTAAATAATTCGTGTTAGTATTTTGCACCCATGACTTATTAAACTGATAGTTCTGTAATTTTCACACTTGTCTGCACTTTCTTTCTTTGGAATTGGATTTACGATATTCTGATCCCTTAATTAAAGGAATTGTCTTAGCATCGTTTTCGTTCACTCTCCGCTCTAGTGTGGCTTTTGGTAGTCTCAGACGGAAAGCAGTGTTAGTAAGTGAAGACTGATGCACAAGGCCGTTCCCCATCGGGGGTTCGAATCCCCTCTCGGGCATGGATATTTGTGCCGTTTTTAGTATAAGCTAATTCATAAGTAGTTTGTAAGTTTAGGGACTGATGACCCCGTAGTTAAGTCCCATAGACTTTAGAAAAAGAAAAAAGTAAGTGAACCGAAATCGAAGCCAGCGGTACCTTCCGCTAGCTTTCAAAATCAAATGTTTGTAGAGCTTATGGGACTTAACTACGGCGTCATCAGTCCCTAAACTTACAAACTACTCATCAACTAGCTAACACTAAGGACGGCACAAATATCCATGCCCGAGGGGGATTCGAACCCCCGACCGTAGTGGCCGTGCAGAACGTGACTGAAGCGCCTCAGTCCCCGCGGCCGGCGATTTGAAGATTCTTGCCGTTTGTGGTTTAGCTGTGAAAACAATTGTAGAATTGGGTTCTTGTTTGCTGTAAAACAGTTTGATTGCTGTTACCGTCTTATCGCCACGTTTGTGACGTTACTCCTTCAGCTACAGCTGTAGTGGCTGCTTCGGCGTGTTAGACACTGCAGTTGTTGCGTTCGATGTGCGTTTCCTACGTTCCAGCCTCACCGAATGTCCTGGAATTTTAGTGAAGAAACTTTGAACGTCCCTGAGTAGAAAAGCAACGTCTTTCAGCCAGAGGGCAGGACTTCTGGTGTTTCCTGGCCATTTTTCTGTTTTCAATAGAAAATGAAATTGTTCGGTAAAAGCCTGTCGGATATTACAAGTCTGTAGGTTACAAGCAGTGGCGTAGCTACTACACCAAGGGCCCCGGGGCAAAAATAACGTTGGGGCCCTCTCTAAACTAAAACTATGCCACAGGCGCCGACTTTTGAAAATCTTGGGGTGTGCTCAGTGGCGTTTCCAATAGGGGGCAGGTGGTTGCCGGCCTGCAGCCCTCCCCCCCCCTCCCCCACAGGTATTTCTAAAAAAAAAAAAAAAAAAAAAAAGAAAACTATATATATATATATATATATATATATATATATATATATATATATATATATATATATATATTTCCAATTCCAGGTACAAATGTAAAGTAATAATTTTGTTTTATTTTAGTAGTATTTCTTCTTTTTTGCTTCATCTGGTGTTAATTTAGGACCATTTTAATCTCTGAAAGAAGAAAATTAATTTTTAACACACAGTAAAGAAATTAACAGTCATTAATTCCAATTTCACGTTTCAGAACTACTGGGCAGCTTTTGCGACCATTTGAACCTGTTTTTTCCGTTGTAGTAAGTACAGAAATCATTTTCAGAGTTTTCGTCTTCTGATACAAGCATATCAGATAATGATGTGCCTGTATTGTGAATACTGCGTTCGTTATCGCAAAAACTAACATCGGATGGTGTTCCTGCCTTCTTTCTTATGCAGATTTATTTTCTATACAGTATTACAAAAATTGTCCATTACCACTTCTGCTGTCATACCATGTCTGTCGATACCAATAGGTTTACAACCCATTGTTACATCACACACCAATTCAGTAAACAGGATGAAAAATGTCACGACTTAATACTAACACGATTCCTTGAAGACAATTGATTTCTAAGAGAATAAATAAACGTTAAATTAGTAGTATACACATTTTCATCGTATCGCAACAAACCCACTTCATTACTAGTTATTTAATACGACAATTGAAGGTTACCGCCTTCAGTTTACGATATTGAACTTCCAAGGAGCATTCCATTAACATTCGGATTATTTAGAAAATGATCACTTCACTCACATGTCAACATCAATTTTAATGCCCACGAATTCAATTACCTGTTTGTTTTAGATATCTTTTTACAGCGGTGTATTACAAAAGCTAGCCGCCCTTCAATGGAATGAGAGAGTCGAATTTAATTACAATCAAGAAATATAACGTAAAGAAACAAATAATACCAAAATTTTCAGTGGTGTATACCGAGCATACCTATTCAAATTTTGGGGTATGCTTGAACGACCGAGCATACCCGTAATCGGCGCCTATGAATTATACAGATGCAATACTACATCAGGTCCTTACTGCTTACTGGAAGACCTAATAAGGCAAACCTAAATACTCTTAAGTAAATTACTGTGTGTTACGCAGCAGATAATATTTAATCGTACTCTCTAATATAATTATAACTGGGAAAGTTAATTAAGCTTTGAAGCAGAAACTCCTGGGTGGATTTAGATGAAATTTTGGAGAGGGATAGAGTTGGACCTGGGTAGGACATACATATAAAACTACCATGGAATAGTTTTCGAAATTTCTCCATATTAGGTGAATGAAGTCGCAGGCAGAAGCTAGTAAAAATGAACAATGAAGTTTTACTCGACCACGAAAATATGGCCCCCTGCCGCGAATCACACCATGAACAGTATTGTCACACACTGCTAGTAATTCAGCAGGTGGCAGGGTGCACGTCTTAGCGGACAAGCAATACCTTTTTATGTTTATATTCTGAGATGGGAATAATTTTTGGGTTTCACTTCGTGCGTTTGAAGTTTGTTGGCACTGTTCAAAAAGTTAAAAGTCGAAAATCCTTCATTCGGCTAAAATATTATATACAGTAGAACGTAGATTATCCGAAGTGTAATTGGGAGACATGGATGTTCGGAAAACCGATTATTCGTAAAAATCAAACGGTACACTTCTACTTGCCAATAAGTACTGTACAGTAAATGTATTTATACAGTATTTGGAGTCAGGCGATCTTTCACATTGCGCCGAGCGGCACGTAGCAATACTTGGAAGGCGCAGCTACTTCTGCCGACTGTAGTGTGCCGATTTTTGTACTCAGCCGACTGTCGGCTTGGCCTGTCAGCAGGCCCCACTAGAAGCAATGTTCCGTCACCCTGTGGCCCAGTGCGGCTACTGTGGGCAGCTTAGTTTGAGGGGAGGGGGAATTGATGGAGGGTAGGGTGGGAACGTAAAAAAAAAAAAAAAAAAAAAAAAATGAAAATAAAAAACGACGCTCTACTGTAACTTTTTCCGAACTTTGCTCACAGAGGCCGAGGGGCCCCTTGATCTCGGGGGCCCCGGGGCACTGCCCCGCCTAGCCCTATGATAGCTACGCCACTGGTTACAAGATAATCAATCAGTACACATATATAAAAATGGAACATGGGACGTGTGTCCGTATATTTCACTTAGTAACCAAAATTGTTCACTGCAGAGCAATGGGAGTTATGTATGAGTTTATCCTTTAGGTTGGCGGTGTGCGCTATGGTGTTTTGGTCGCGGTGTGTGGCAGTGGGTGAGTGTGGCGAACGAAAATCCGTTAAAGGTGGAGCAATACGACGATCAATAGATGACCAAAGATAAAAAGACTCAAAGATAAACACTGGGAAACACAGGCATGCATTAACTCAGCATTAACTACACTGGCAGTACACCAATGATAAACACTGGAAAGACAAGTGTAGTCTTTAGGATCAAAATACGGACAACTGGACTAGCAGTCCCGTGTCGACAGCTATGAGAGGGTGGATGATACAGTAGTTGAAAGTCGTTGGCTTATATAAACTTCGCACTGAAGACCAGCGATAACTTTTGACACTATAATAGCAAAGAGGTTGTATACAGCGAAACGTGATACACATTCTTCAGTTGTTTTTCTGCAGCAAGCGAACGAATAAAGAAAAATAAGTGCTTATTGCAGTTCGAAAAGTAAAATTACCAAGAAAGATACTAAAGCGTAAGATAGAAATTTGGCGTTCTCGATCCATTTCTAAAAGACAGAAAACAGCGCTGAGAAGTGAATCTACAAACGATAGAAACTTGAAATTTGTAGACGTTGTTTTTCTTACACTGCAGGCAACAGCGATTTATCGATATTCCCATCCCTAAGGGGGTGAAATAGGGGATGAACGATTTTTTCAAAATATGTTGCTATTGAGACAGTTTTGAAGAAGAAATACAAAACTTCGGATTTAGATTTTTGATTGGAATTTTAAAATTACCTGTTTCAATATTTTTGGCAATTCAACCATTAAGCGGATGAAATAAGGGAAAATCTTTTAAGGTTGCTAGTAAGACTATTTTGATGCTGGAAATGTGAAAATTTGCGTTTGGAACCATGATTATAATTTTCAAAAAATACGTTTCGGTATGTTTTGAATTCTGCCAACAATGGTGCAGTAGGGAGAGGCAAGTTGTATCAAAATACTTGATTAGGAAAGCATTTTTAAAGCTAAATCTATGAAAATTTATATTTAGAAGTACAGACTGTGGTGTCGCACAAGTACAAAGTGCGCGCCACCTACTTTCGCCGCGCGCCGCCATGCACGCACGGCGCGGCGTTCTTACGACGTCAGCCACGAGCGCCCTCTGCTGCAACTCCGCTCGTGGCCACCACTGAACGACATCGTTCACTTGGGACTGAGATAGGAACCAGCTAACACTTCGGAATCAGATAGGCACCAGTGAAGACTTGGCTATTGGACAGGCACTAGGGAGGCCTTTAGCTCAGCTGTGTATCGGCTTTCTGCAGTGCTGATTTATGTAAAGGTTGAGTATTGTGTGAATTGTGTGCAATATATGTCTCGTTCTGGTTTGCTCTGGTGTTTCTGGTTTCTGGCTGCTCCCCTCCGTACCTGCACCAGCGTGCTGTCTTTATTCCTGTGTCGGTCTCACTCCACTCGGCCACCGACACCTACGACGGAAACGAGACACAAAAGCGGCGACGAGGCTGGGACACAAAACAAACAACCAATGCAGACCATCCAATCTACGCTACGTGTACGAAGCAGCAGGAATTTAGCTAGTTGTAAATTAACTGTAGATAGACTATCCGGTAATTCAGCGTTTCGTAACCTGTCAGGGATCTTAGGATACGTGGGAAGTCGAGGTATTTTAGGTTACTACCTTTAAAGGAGAAAATATAAAAATGCAGTATATGAAATAGGCAAAATGGAGTACAGACGACTAAAAAATTATATTGACAGGAACTGCAAAATGGGTAAGCAGGAGTGGCTAGAAGCCAAATGAAAATCTGTAGAAGAATGTATAAGAAGGGGAAAAGTAGATACCGCCTACAGGAAAATAAAAGAAACATTTGGGGACAAGAAAAGCAACTCTACTAATATCAAGAGCTCAGATGGGAAACCAGTTCTCAGCAAAGAAGGGAAAGCTGAAAGGTGGAAAGAGTACATAGAGCAGCTCTACAAAGGAAATGAACTTAGAGACGATGTTGTGGGAAGGGAAGAGGAAGTAGATGAGGATGAAATAGGAGATACTATAATGAGAGATGAATTTCACAGAGCCCTGAAAGACCTAGGTCGGAACAAGGCCCCAGGAGTAGACGACATACCCTCTGAGCTACTAAAGTCTCTGGGAGAGCCAGCCATGACAAGACTATCTGAACTGGTGTGTAGGATGTATAAGACAGGCGAAATGCCCTCAGAAAAAATTCAAAAAAAAAAAAAAAAAAAAAAAAATCAGCGGCAGACAGGTGTGAAAATTACAGAACCATCAGTTTGATAAGTCATGGTTGCAAAATTTTAACACGAATTATCTACAGGAGAATGGAAAAGCTGGTAGAAGCTGACCTCGGGAAAGATCAGTTTGGATTCAGGAAGAACATAGGAACCTTGGAGGCAGTACTCACTTTACGTCTTATCTTAGAAGATAGATCAAGGAAAGGCAAACCTACATTTTTAGCTTTTCTAGATTTGGAAAAAGCATTTCACAATGTTGACTGGAATACACTCTTTTAAATTCTGAAGTCAGCAGGGGTAAAATATAGGGAAAGGAGAGTTATTTACGACTTGTACAAAAGCCAGACCGCAGTTATTAGAGTCGAAGGGCATGAAAGGGAAGCATCAGATGGGAAGGGAGTAAGAGAGGGTTGTTGCCTTTCTCCGATGTTATTCAACTTGTACATAGAGCAGGCGGTGAAGGAAAGCAAGGAAAAATTCAGGGGGAAGAAATAAAAACATTGCGTTTTGCTGATGACATTGTAATTCTGTCAGAGACAGCAAGCCGGCCGCGGTGGCCGAGGGGATTGAGGCGCTCCAGTCACGGTCCGCACGGCCACTACGGTCGGGGGTTCGAATACCCCCTCGGGCATGGATATTTGTGCCGTCCTTAGTTGTAAGTAGTTCATAAGTAGTTTGTAAGTTTAGGGACTGATGACCCCGTAGTTAAGTCCATAGACTCTACAAACATTTGAACATTTGATTTAGAGACAGCAAAGGACCTGGAGGAGCAGTTGAACGGAATGGACAGTGTGTTAAAGAGAGCGTATAAAATGAACATTAACAAGAGCAAAACAAAAATAATGGAATGTGGTCTTAGAAAATCAGGCGATGCTGAAGGAATTAGATTAGGCAACGAAACAATGAAGGTGGTAGATGAGTTTTGTTACTTGGGTAGTAAAATAACATGCGATGGTCGCAGTACAGAGGATATAAAATGCAGAATGGTAATGGGAAGAAAAGCATTTTTGAAAAAGAGAAATTTGCTAACATCGAATATTAATTTAAACATAAAGAAGTCCTTTCTGAAGGCATTTGTGTGGAGCGTTGCCTTGTACGGAAGTGAAACATGGGCGATAAACAGTGCGGACAGGAAGAGGATTGAGGCTTTTGAAATGTGGTGCTACAGAAGAATGCTGAAGATTAGGTGGGTGGATCGCATAACTAATGAAGAAGTACTGAACAGAATTGTTGAGAAAAGGAATTTTTGATATACCCTGACTAAAAGAAGGGATCACTTGGTAGGACACATTCTTAGACATCGGGGAATCGTAAATTTAGCATTGGAGGGAAGTGTGTGGGGTAAAAATCGCAGATGGAGACCAAGAGACGCGTATAGTAAGCAGATTCAAGTGGATGTGGGTTGCCGTTCTTATGAGGAGATGAAAAGGCTTGCTCAGGATAGAGTAGGGTGGAGAGCTGCATCAAACCAGTCTCCGGACTGAAGACAACCTATTTTTATGGCACTACACACGTTACATAATGTAAAACGTACGTCGAAATCAATATAAACGATACTATACTATTCGCACTCTTCCGATATGGTATCGGATATAATGTAGCTTGCTGGCCACTTGGGGCGCTGTTGTCGCAGTGTATAACAAACGTCTGGGACTGTCGCGAATGTAAATGTTAGATGTGACTCTACTATTATGTCAATATTCTCTCTAACCGTATTTTAAGAAACAGCCAAATTATTTGATATTTGAGATTAGGTTAGATAAAGAACCCCCTTTTTTTCCTCTTGAAACTGTCGTTTTCATATCTCTCCCATATCTTAATTATCTCTTTCCATTAAAATGTTATCACCTGTCTTGCCGCGATAGTTTGTCCTCATTTTCCAAGATTACTTTCTTTGTCTCTACTGGCTAACGTAAAATCAAGTAGCTGTCTAAAATCGCCGTTATTCTTTGAAATATATCTGAAAGGAATATATATATATATATATATATATATATATATATATATATATATATATAAAATTTGTAGAGAATTTTGTCCTTTACAAATCTGTTTATTCAATTTTCGTGTCAGATGAATGTAAGACGTTATTTCCATTGAAATTTCGAGCTGTCAAAAGGCGATCGCAAAGTCCACTTTTTGTGTTACTACCTTGACCTAAAGCGGATCAAAAGGATAGAACACACATACACACATACACACACACACACACACACACACACATATATATATATATATATATATATATATATATATATATATATATATATATATATATATATATGGCCGAGGGCGGACGCGAACCTCCGACGGGGAGCAAACGCGCACTCCGCACCAAGGTGCCTTTGAGCGCTCGGCTATTCCACGCTGCAATGTGTGACAGTTTTGTGGCTGTGTGTACGGTGATTGAAAATAACTAATTGAGGGTGAAGGTGACACTGAAATTAGGAAAGAAACGTAATCAACGTAAGTATGCATGTATGAGTGCTGTTCAATAAAGAAAGATCATAATTTTTTACGGTCATAATTTGCTGCTCAAAAATTTGATCTTGGGATGTTCTGTTAGTTCCCTCCTGTTAGGTGTAGGCTGCTTCAGACACGTTGTGTGTCGCCTACCGCTATGATTGAGGTAACCACACGGGGCTTTGAAATTCTGCTTTCGTATCGAGAAGTCGTCGGCTGAGGCCTGTACAACATCTACATCTACAACTACATGGGATACTCTGCCTGGCAGAGGGTTCATCGAACCACCATTATACTATTTATCTCCCATTCCATTGTCGAATAACGCGCGGGAAGAAAGAACACCTCAAATCTCACCGTTCGAGCTCTTATTTGTCGTATTTTATTCTGATGATCATTTCTACCCCTGTAAGTGGGAATCAACAATATATTTTCGCATTCGGAGGAGAATGTTGGAGATTGGAGTTTCGAAAGTAGCCCACGCCGCAGCGATAAGCGCCGTTGTTGTAATGATTCCCATCCCAGATCCTGTATCATTTTCGTAACGCTGTCTCGCCTGTATCGTGACAATACGAAACGAGCTGCCCTTCTTTGGACTCTTTCGATGTCCTCCGTCAAACTGTGAGATTACCGCCAAATAGAAATACTGGTAATTAATAGCATTTGATAATTAAACAGTATGAAGTTCACTGCAAACATTGACCATGCCAATGCACTAAATGTTACACAATATTAATTTTATTAATTATGGTAGCAATGTATGTACACAGTTGGGTGACAACATTTATAGTTAGGCCATAGGTAGAAATTCTCCACGTTGAGATTTGCTGTGTGCTTGTAGCTGACAGGAGCCCAGCGAGCAGGCCGACGTTGTTGGCTTGTTCCAGCTTAGGATTTTCCAGGGAGAGAGGGACAAGGGCGAGTGCCAGGCACAGTGCAGTGCACAAATATTGTAATACTACTGGCATTTGAAGTAATACGATGCAGTTAGGAACCTTTAAGGCCCTCATTACAAAATAGCCTGTTGATAAATAAACAATACATTAGCTGATATAGTCACATCTAACGTAATATGTTTAATTGACAATGAAAAGTAATAAATTACCAACGAAGACAAGACAGTTACACAACTAGCATGGCAATGTTTGTTTATAAAAATAATATATTAACTATTTCTCATTTTATTTTCAATTAATCTTTTGTATTTTATCTTGAAGTATTCAGTTAAATCACGTATCTGTGGTATAAGAAATTGCACGATTATGATAAACAGTACAAAGGATGTTTATACTAATATAAAAACGTAAGAAAATATTTGTTTAATGTGTAGTGTAATTATTTTGATTTTAAGTAAAGTTTTAGAAATGTATTGGCTGGGCGCTGTATGTTGGCACATCGGTTACAACAGCTTACATGGGGAAGTTGATGACGTAGGGGAAAAAAACCCGGCAGTTGAGTTTTGGCGCGAGCGCGAGAGGGCAGGAAGTGAGGACTCCGGAGCACGTGGTGAGCTGGCCGGGCGGCGTCGCTCTGCCTCAGTCGGCATGTGGATCTCGAGGTGGTGAATGAGATTTGTGTGTGGCAATCGCCACGTGTAGTTGCTCGTCGTAGACTGTACCAAGTTAAATCGAGTGCTACTGTGTGTTAAATTAAAGTGACTGTGATTTGTTAATGTAACAAGTGTCGTCGCATAGGCATGAACATAAACGGTGTTTGAGACGGCCACGTGGTGTGAAATCAATTCGCGACAAATATTCATTTTGTCTGGGGGCTCACGAGCTATAACTTTATTTGGTATATTTACCGACGTACAGACGCGACAGCCACAGGGTTCAAGTATTGTGAAATAAACAACATAAAGTGAACTTTCACGTGTTTTCTAAAATAGTAGTTAGTACACCCTTTTCTCTCATGAACTTGAACTTATTATGAATTTGTTTTGTTAATCATATGCAGGGAAGGAAAGCTGCGAACGTGTGATATCATCCCCTAGAAAACGAGTCAAACAGTCGCAATCGCAGTTCCAGTGTTTTTGCATGTTTAGGAATTTGGTTCGCAGCTGGTGGTTGTGAGTTTCAAAAATTAATCTTTCCCTATTTTAAACTCTCACCCCGACCTTCACCCTTGCAAAACCCACCTGATAAGGATGACACACGGGGCAGCAATACTCCAAAAATGGACAGATAAGCGTAGTGTATGCAGTTTCTTTGGTAGTTCTGTTGCATAAAACGCAGACTTTGGTTAGCCTTTCTCACAACATTATCTACGTGTTCTTTCCAATTTAAGTTTGAAGTAATAGTAATTCCTAGGTATTTTGTGGAGTTTATGGCCTTCAGTTTTGGTTGGTTTACCTTGTAAACAAAGTTTAACGGATTTATTTTCGTACTCATATGGACGACTTCACACTTCACATTATTTAGAGTCAACTGCCAATTCTAACACCATATACAGGTATCTTAACGAAATCGTTCTGCAGTTGGTTTTGATCTTCAGATGATATTACTAGACGTTAAATGACGGCGTCATCTGCAAACAACCCAAGAGAGCTATTTAGATTTTTCTTCTGTCGTGTGCATTAGTCTGTAATTGCAAGTTTATATCTTAACCATGGTATTTAGAGAATGTACTTTAACTTGGTATAAATGTGATATGGTAAGCTTAATTTATAAAAATATTTTACTTAAAATTGAGACTTTACTTACCCCTAGTCAGCATTTGGTTTCGAGGGGTGCGGGGGTGGATGAGCTAATTACGACGTGTATTCTAACTTTCGAAGCTTTACAACATAAGTTGGACTAGAGACGCAGAAGTATTTCAGTAGAGAAAATACTAAATTTTATACAATACAAATCTCGAAACTTCCTGGTCGATTAAAATTGTGTGCCGGAACCGGGACTCTAACCTGGGACCTTTGCCTTTCGCGGGCAAGCGCACTACCGACTATGCTATCCTGACACGACTCACGATGCCGCCGGCCCACGAAAGGCAAAGGTCCCAGGTTCGAATCCCGGTTCTGGCACCCAATTTTAATCTGCCAGAAAGTTTCATATCAGCGCACACTCCGCTGCAGAGTGAAAGTTTCATTCTGCAAAACAAATCTCGTTGGAAGAACTTCAGCATACTTTTGAATTACTTTATCAGGAATTAGGTGAATAGTAGAGCTTTTTTTTGGGGGGGGGATTCATCCCCTTCATCACCCCCCCTCCCTGGCTATCCTGACACGACTCACGATGCCGCCGGCCCACGAAAGGCAAAGGTTCCAGGTTCGAATCCCGGTTCCGGCACCCAATTTTAATCTGCCAGAAAGTTTCATATCAGCGCACACACCGCTGCGGAGTGAAAGTTTCATTCTGCAAAACAAATCTCGTTGGAAGAACTTCAGCATACTTTTGAATTACTTTATCAGGAATTAGGTGAATAGTAGAGCTTTTTTTTGGGGGGGGGGATTCATCCCCTTCACCCCCCCCCCCTCCCTGGCTATCCTGACACGACTCACGATGCCGCCGGCCCACGAAAGGCAAAGGTCCCAGGTTCGAGTCCCGGTTCCGGCACCCAATTTTAATCTGCCAGAAAGTTTCATATCAGCGCACACTCCGCTGCAGAGTGAAAGTTTCATTCTGCAAAACAAATCTCGTTGGAAGAACTTCAGCATACTTTTGAATTACTTTATCAGGAATTAGGTGAATAGTAGAGCTTTTTTTGGGGGGGGGGGGATTCATCCCCTTCACCCCCCCCCTCCCTGGCTATCCTGACACGACTCACGATGCCGCCGGCCCACGAAAGGCAAAGGTCCCAGGTTCGAGTCCCGGTTCCGGCACCCAATTTTAATCTGCCAGAAAGTTTCATATCAGCGCACACTCCGCTGCAGAGTGAAAGTTTCATTCTGCAAAACAAATCTCGTTGGAAGAACTTCAGCATACTTTTGAATTACTTTATCAGGAATTAGGTGAATAGTAGAGCTTTTTTTGGGGGGGGGGGATTCATCCCCTTCACCCCCCCCCCTCCCTGGCTATCCTGACACGACTCACGATGCCGCCGGCCCACGAAAGGCAAAGGTCCCAGGTTCGAGTCCCGGTTCCGGCACCCAATTTTAATCTGCCAGAAAGTTTCATATCAGCGCACACTCCGCTGCAGAGTGAAAGTTTCATTCTGCAAACCAAATCTCGTTTGAAGAACTTCAGCATACTTTTGAATTACTTTATCAGGAATTAGGTGAATAGTAGAGCTTTTTTTGGGGGGGGGAATCATCCCCTTCACCCCCCCCCCTCCCTGGCTACAGCCCTGGGCCAGAGTAAGCCGTAGTTCAGCTTAACAGAACACTTGCTCACACTTCTGGTAGACGCTGCACCAGGGAAGCAGGAATTGCTGTACACATGTGAAAATCTCATCTTCGCAGGAAGTTGGAGAAAAGAAAAAAATCTGTTACTACAAATACTCGGAAAGCTGATCCATCAATTCGTTTTCAAGCCACGCCAAAAGTAACGTCAAACTGCTGCGCCAACGGCATGACTAGAGAACGAATCCCTAAGCGGTATGATAACCACAGTAAATTGGGCAAAGGAACTAATTATATCAAGTACTTATAGCTGCTATCTAGTGTGCTTGGCATTTAATACTAGAAGAATGTTGTGCAAGCTACTTCGTAAAGGAACCTATGGGGCCAACGACCAGATTGTGAAAGACAAATCAGTCTATCATACGTACTTTTATTGATTTTTAAGAATGAAATGTCGAGATTGGAATGTTGATCATATGAGGATAGCCAGCAACTCACCATAGAGGTGACCGCTGACCTGCCAACAAACTCATATTCACATTCATACAACTTGTAAATTTTCGGCCAGACCTTCATCAGAAAAGATCTCACTCACCCACACAGTGAACCACTCAGACATAACTCAGCCATACACGACCGCCACCCCCAGCTGCCCTACAGCAGTCAGTGCTGCAATGTATGGCACTGTTGTCGCACATTGAAACAACAAGCAGACAACGGTTGGTTTTATTTCGTAGTACACTGTATTACAAGGAAACATGCCGAAAATACAGAGAAACGCTATGAGGGGCCAAATTGGCCCTGCGGACCTTCTAGGTAGTAATCCAAATATTTAGAGGGTGCACAATACTTTGATTAATAGACACATACTATACCGACCGATGGCAATAACTAAGAGCATCAATCGAAGATGTGGCTCAAATTCAAAGAAGTGGTATCGACAGTAATTGACACTTTTATACCAAATAATCTAATAAATGAAGGAGGCGATCCCTCTTGGTACACAAAATAGGTCAGGACACTGTTGCAAAAGCAAAGGAAAAGGCATACTAAATTTAAACGAACACAAAATCCCCAAGACTGGCGATCGTACTCAGAAGCTCGAAATTTAGCGAGGATTTCAATGCGAGATGCCTACAATACTTATCACAACGAAACTCTTCCTCGAAATTTGACTGAAAACCCAAAGAGATTTTGGTCAAATGTTAAATATACTAGGGGCAAAACACAAACAATATCCTCACTGCGTGATAGTAATGGCGATCCTGCCGATGACAGCGCTACTAAAGCAGAGTTACTAAACTTAGCTTTTAGAAACTCATTCACCAAAGAAGACTAAACCAATATTCCAGATTTCGAATTACGAACAGATGCCGTAATGAGTAACGTAGAAGTAGATATCATCGGATTACTGCAGCAACTAAAATCACTTAACAAGATCAAGTCTTCTGGTCCGGATTGTATACCCATTATATTTCTATCTGATAATGCTGAAGCAATAGCTCCTTACTTAACAGACATACACAACCGCTCTCTCAAAGAAGTATCTGTACCAAAAGATTTGAATGTTGCACAGGTCAACAATATATTCAAGAAAGGTAGCAGGAATAACCCACTAAACTACAGGCCGATTTCATTGACGTCAATTTGCCCCAGGGAGGACTCGAACCTCCACGGCGAGTAACCGCGCGCTCCGCAGCGAGGCGCTTTAGACCGCTCGGCTACTCCAACGCGGCCTCCAGCATGTGTTTGGCTGAAACGCTGCGACAGGTGCATCGCGTTCGTGGTAGACTATTTTGAGAAGGACCACCAAAATTATGAAGATGAGAGTGCGCTGATATGAAACTTTCTGGCAGATTAAAATTGTGTGCCGGAACCGGGACTCGAACCTGGGACATTTACCTTTCGCGGGCAAGCGCGCTACCGACTGAGCTATCCCGAAACGACTCACGGTGCTGAGTCAGTAGCGCGCTTGCCCGCGAAAAGCAAAGGTGCCGGGTTCGAGTCTCGGTTCCGACACTCAGTTTTAATCTGCCAGGATGTTTCATGAGTAAAAGTATTTGTCGAAAATAAAAATAAAACTTTAATTAACAGCCCTCATATACCTGAAATCACACTTCTCACACTTGTGCTATTCCTTATTCCTTTCAAAAACATTTACGCAACTGTCTATATCAAATGTTACAGTGAACACTGCACGTTGAGTTTCAACTTTAAGCGACGATTTTTCCGTCCACACTAAACTCATCAACAAAAATACGCCGTCAGTAGATGCATTCGCCTCTGAGAAAAAAAAAGAAAAATTATTTAATATCAAGTGGTGTTGATTTTTAATGCAACAAATATAACAACGTATTAGTCAGGCTGAATCGCTCGCAGAGTTAAAAGTCAGATACCAGTCAGACGGCGAGCTTATTGCTGATACGCCGACCTCGGAGCATCTGCTACGCTTATCTGCTGTACGCGCAGGCGTCGCTCGCGGAGTCATATGACCGATAAACACATGACGCGCCTCTGTCTGACTTCACCTTTGCGGCCTCTTTATCTTGAACGCAGAGCTACCAGTTAATGCGGCAACGGTCGCCTGTCTATTACACGAGTGCTTGCCACATTTTCAAGTTATGTATTAATCTATATCTATAAATGTGAATGTCTGTTCGCTGTACGCTTATCACGTCTGAACCACAAGACATAAAGAACTAAACATTTGTATAGTTACTAATGTCTACCCGGGGAAGGCTTTAGGCATGGTTTTATGGCGATCGGGTAGCTATTTATCTATATATATATATATATATATATATATATATATATATATATATATATATATATATATATTAATGTCAGTGTCTGTTCGGTGTACGCTTATCACGTCCAAACGACAAGACGTAGAGACTTGAATATTTTTAAAGTTACTAATTTATACCTGAGGAAGGTCTTAGGCACGGTTTTATAGCGATCTGATAGATATTTAGTAATTTGAAGAATATAACGCGAAATGCGGGACAATAATTACTCTTTGAAAATAGTTTTATTGGTTGCATTGTTGCTTGAGGGTTGATAATGGTAAAAGGGTGGAGTATATTGCGATGGAAAGTTATCGGAGTGTATAAAATTCTACGTGTGTGTGTGCGTTAATATTTCGCTCTGCAGCGAAAACTACAGAACGCAAACGAATGGTCTGTGTGTAATTGTTGTCCGAAGTCTCCCGCTGTACACCATAGCAGTTATATGCCGATAGCTATAAGGGGGTGGAAGATATGGTGGTTGAAAGTCCTCAAATTGTAAAAAAATTCGGACAGAAGGCCAGCGATGACGTTTGCGACTCTTTGGCAAGGAGGTTACATACAGCGAAACGTGATGCCACAGACCATATCTTTGGTCTATGCGTGCTACAATTCGTCAGCTCTTTCTCTGTAAGGAAATATAAGAATAAATAAATAAAGCAGTAAAAAAGAATTTTTTTTAATACATCTCTTTAACAAAAAATCGATTTGACGTTTCGCGCATGACATCAAGTGATCGATCTGTGATATTATCAGAATCGTTATTTTTGAATTTCCTTTAATTCCTTCAGATAAGCCATTTAATTTCAAAAGACTTCAGTTACCAGTTCGCCTAGCTTTTGCCATGACAGTTAACAAAGGTCAAGGACAATCATTAAACGTCGCAGGAATCCATTTACAGACCTCGTGTTCTTCACATGGTCAATTATACATGGCTTGCTCAAGTGTGGGCAACACAAAAAATCTCAACATTTGCGCTCCAAACGATATTACAAATAACGTAGTTTACCAGAATGCCCTAAAATGAAATTAAAATGAATTAGGACATTACTCTCACCATATATGTTGAGATATTGCAACACAGGCTATAAGGAATAATGTATGTATTATATAGCCGAGGGGACTGAGGCGCTTCAGTCACGGTCTGCACGGCCACTACGGTCGGGGGTTCGAAACCCCCCTCGGGCATGGATATTTGTGCCGTCCTTAGGATAAGCTAGTTGATAAGTAGTTTGTAAGTTTAGGGACTGATGACCTCGTAGTTAAGTCCCATAAGCTATACAAATATATGAACGTATAGGTATTATATATTGTAAATCATTAAGCATTTCACATAATTTTATTTTTTATTCGAATGTTGATTAAAAATTTTTGTTTCTAAAAAAGGTATTGTATTCCATTTCATCCTTCAAAACCAGTCTGATAGCACACTACTGAAAGATAGCTTATCTATCATAATCAACCAACACGCGAGCGGAGCCGCGGGTTTAAGCTAGTACAATGTGTTGACAATCATTCTAATTTATCTATGAATACCTTGAGCTATGTTGTGACTCAATAACAAAGCTTCAAGAACATGTTATCACTATACAAAAAGTGTGATTACTTTCTCACCAGCGGTGGATATACCACCAGGTTGAGTAGGCGGTAGATTTTAAGGGCGGACAAAAGTTTTAAACTGTAAGTAAGTGCAATAAAATAATTTACTTACGTTTATCGAATGTACACAATTGTGTAAGCAGTATCAAGAAATACCTTACCTCAACATCTTTAGTAGTATCTGACTGTGTTTTTATTAGCTCCGAAATATACATAAAAACGCCCTGTACAATCTTAACCAAATAGTGGGATTGTATAAATGATCTAGGAAGTGACACTTTGATTCTCTAGTTCGCAGGTCATACTTATTACGGAAAAAATGTGGTATAACTAGGACAATAGAGTACAAAAAAAAATAAAGGTACAATTTCATTGACAAAAAATTGTAATTGCAATGATTGTGAAGTTGGGTATGTAATTGTAGAGATCGGTAGGGGCGGCAAAATTTGAACAGCCTGCTGGCTACAAATCTGAAAATGCATCACTGTTTCTTACGATTGATAAACTTATTCTTTACTTAAAATTAAAGTTGTTGTTGTTATGGTCTTCAGTCCGGAGACTGGTTTGATGCAGCTCTCCACCCTACTCTATCCTGAGCAAGCCTTTTCATCTCCTCATAAGAACGGCAACCCACATCCACTTGAATCTGCTTACTATACGCGTCTCTTGGTCTCCCTCTGCGATTTTTCCCCCACACACTTCCCTCCAATGCTAAATTTACGATTCCTCGATGTCTAAGAATGTGTCCTACCAAGCGATCCCTTCTTTTAGTCAGGGTATGTCAAAAATTCCTTTTCTCACCAATTCTGTTCAGTACTTCATCATTAGTTATGCGACCCACCCACCTAATCTTCAGCGTTCTTCTGTAGCACCACATTTCAAAAGCCTCTATCCTCTTCCTGTCCGCACTGCTTATCGTCCATGTTTCACTCCCGTACAAGGCAACACTACACACTAATGCCTTCAGAAAAGACTTCCTTACACTTAAATTAATATTAGATGTTATCAAATTTCTCTTTTTAAAAAATGCTTTTATTCCCATTGCCATTCTGTATTTTATATCCTCTGTACTCCGACCATCACATGTTATTTTACTACCCAAGTAACAAAACTCATCTACCACCTTCATTGTTTCGTTACCTAATCTAATTCCTTCAGCATCGCTTGATTTTCCAAGACCACATTCCATTATTTTTGTTTTGCTCTTGTTGATGTTCATTTTATACGCTCTCTTCAACACACTGTCCATGCCATTCAACTGCTCTTCCAGGTCCTTTGCTGTCTCTGACAGAATTACAATGTCATCAGCAACACGCAATGTTTTTATTTCTTCCCCCTGAACTTTAATCCCTATTCCAAATTTTCCTTGCTTTCCTTCATCGCCTGCTCGATGTACAAATTGAATAGCATCGGAGAAAGGCTACAACCCTGTCTTACTCCCTTCCCAACTGATGCTTCCCTTTCATGCCCTTAGAGTCTAATAACTGCGGTCTGGCTTTTGTACAAGTTGTAAATAACTCTCCTTTCCCTATATTTTACCCCTGCCGACTTCAGAATTTGAAAGAGTGTATTCTAGTCTACATTGTATATTTGTAGAAATATTTAAACTCAGATACACCAATTAAAAAGTGCTTGTATTTGAACACAATTCTGGATCAATGTGGAGAAGTGACCATTGATGAATCTTGACAGAGGAAGACCAATCAATTTAATTAGATTACCTATTACGGAAGTTTTAAAATCTGTCGATGTTAATTTCAATATAATTTAAGGAAAATGCGACCATTCGCTTTATTTTGAAATGGTACTTTTTTTATTTCATGCATCGGTTATCGAACTTTCACAAGTTCGTCTTCAGGTGGTGCAAGGTGCGAAAGCCGATTCATAAAATAAACAAGTACTATATCAAAATAAAATGACTGGTTGCGTTTTCCTTAAATCATCCTTAAAGAGTGACCAGTTGCGCAGTATTTTTTTATGACAAGGAAATTTCGGCTAATGCATACCCACTGTCAGTGTAACACAATATGTCGTCGCAGTAGGTGCACTTGAAGTGCTGTTTCACTCATGATGTGTAGGGAACAGCAGAAATAGATTTGTAATTAAAAAAGAAAATTACCTCCGATTGATCATTGTTTTCCTGTCACAAAAAAGTATGTCTACGTTCGTCATTAAACAGGTATTACCAATTTTACTAGTGTAACTCAATTGTCACTAGTTAATGGCTAAAAGAAATACTGGTTTATGAAAACTGTACTGATTTTATTTGTCCCGATTTCAAACGCATTGCCCCAAATTCTGCAAGCCACATTCCTGAAAGTTAATATACCCGACCTGCAACACTACTGACTGTTCGTGTGGGCTGAGACGTTTGCTGAGTGGCGTGTGCTGTAACAGCTTCCCCATCCCACGATCATACTGGAGGGACAATGGGATGCTACAGGTGCTCTTTAGAGCTGCAGCAAACGTATGTATTCCGTACTGAGTAACGAATGCTTTGGCTCATTCCAAGTACTGAATCAATACATTTCATTATTCTCACCTATCGCATCAATAAATACCTACTCGTGAATACATTTAGTTTCTCGCATCTGCCGTATCGATAAATACCTATTCATGAATACATTTCGTTACTTGCATCTACCGTATCGATTAATACCTGTTCATGAACACATTTCGTTACTGGCATCTACCGTATCGATAAATACCTGCCGTGGTGGAGTAGCCGAGCGGTCTAAAGCGTGTCGCTGCGGAGCGCGCGGTTGCTCGCTATAGAGGTTCGAGTCCTCCCTGGGGCATGGGTGTGTGTGTTGTCCTTAGGTTAGTTTACCTAGGTTTAAGTAGTTTGTAAGCTACGGACTGATGACCACGCAGTTTGGTCAGATAGATTTACTACCATTTAAACACTTTTGATAAATACCTACTTATGAATATATTTCCTTACTCGCACCTGCTGTGTCAATAGGTACTTACTCATGAGTACGTTTCATTTTTGTCATCTAATGTCTCGACCAGAACTCTGTATGAAAATCAGTGTGGAAAATGCATATATTCTGTGATACTGTTTTTCATGAATTGAGTAATGTATAAAGACATCTGTACGAATTTTAAGTGCATATTGTGAAGCTCTACGATTTTAGATTGTTGTTTCTGTTTTTAAACATTTCGGATTATACGTCTTGGCTCGTGTTTGCGGGTTATTCCTCTATGATGTGACGTCCGCTTTTAATGAGAACATACGTTATATGTTTTATATGTAAAGTTTTCAGTTTGGTGGTTAATTATTTTCTTTCTGATCTCGTCTGCTATTGAAAAGGTTTGTAAAAAGTACTCAAAATTAATGATCTACACATTTTGAGTGCTGACTGTGTCGGGCAAAGTGCTCAACTGGAAACCGAAGGGTTCGAAACCCGGTTGGACCCCGGATTATAGAAGTCCACGTGTTTGGATTGCGTCTGTACATCCTCCCGAGACCCGAAGTCTGTTATAATGGACACGGAGTTTCCTGTCCCGCTTTTTCCGTCGCAACGAAACGATCGTACGGCTTTGTTGGCTTGGAGACACCATCTTCTACGTCTTTTGAGGAGTCGCCATGCGGGCGACTCGCATATCGATGAAGGCGAGATGCCGCGGCGGATTAGCCGTGCGTGCTGGAGCGCCGTGTTGCGGTGCGCGTGGCAGTTCGTCGTCGGGGGTTCGAATCCCCCCTCGGGCAACGGATGTTTCTACCGTCTGTAGTATAAGGTAGTTCATAAGTAGTTCGTAAGTTTAGGGACTAATGACCCCGTAGTTCAGTCCCGTAAGCTGTACAAACATTTGAAGATGAAATAATGATATCCCACAACACACAGTCCCCAGCTGGGAATCGAACCCGGTCCCCTGCGCCGCCGTCCACTAGAGAGGCTGGGCTGGCCCCGTGCTGACACCTGTGGCTGCCAGGAGGGATTTATTTATTATTTATTGTTTTTTCTTCTGTTCCATAGGACGCAATTGAGGAGCGAGACTCCATGGTCATGGAACAAGTCAATACATTAATTGTTACACAAGAATTGTAATAGAAAATTTTTAAGTAATCCTTTGCATACCACAATCTTAAGACAAAGTGAAAAGAATCAATAAGGAAAAAAATTAATTAGCTTAATTGTTTAACTTTTCTAGGAGTTGCTCGACAGAATGAAAGGAGTGAGCCATGAGGTAACTCTTCATTTAGATTTGAAAGCGTGTGGATTAGTGCTAAGATTCTTTAGTTCTTGTGACAGCTTATCGAAAATGGATGCCGCAGAATACTGCACCCCTTTCTGCACAAGTGTTAAGGTGGTGTGATGCAAATGCAGATTTGACTACTGTCTAGTATTCGCCTAGTGAAAGGTACTAACTCGTGGGAATAAGCTGATATTATTAACAACAAACGACATCAAAGAAAAAACGCATTGTGACGCTTGTCTAAAAATTCCCCGACTACTGAAGAGGGGTGGACACGACGGTCGTGAACTTACACCACATATTGCTCGAACCGCCCGTTTTTTTATCTAGAATTATCCTGTTTTGTCCAGTTACAAAAAAAAAAAAAAAAAAAAAAAAAAAAAAAAAAAAAAAAAAAAAAAAAAAAAAAAAAGTTGAATGAAGTGAAGGTGACACAGTGCCTGTCCACAACTCGAAAACAGCGCATATCCACCAAAATGACAAAGTGTCAAAAATATATCAGTGACGTTTTGTGAGCTGAAGAACGACAAACATAACGACATGTGGTATTGAGACAATATGAATTAATAATCCCACTGATGATGCTGCAACGCCAGCGAAACATGTGTGGGAGAAATCAAAAAACATTTGTGTTTGCTCAAGGCGGACCGTACCTATTTAGCAAATTTATTTGTAAGCAAACACGGAGATTGAAGAGCTTTTCAAACCTCAAGATGAATGATTATAATGGTTTACACGTTAGACGACTCCATCTGGTACAGAGCAATTAAAATTATTAGGGATAGAAAAAAAATTAAAATCGCTCAAAAGAGGAAAGGCCGCAGGACCAGATTACGCGAAGGAACTTGCCCCCCTTCTTGCAGTGGTGTACCGTAGGTCTCTAGAAGAGCGAAGCGTTCTGAAAGATTGAAAAATGGCGCAGGTCATCCCCGTTTTCAAGAAAGGACGTCGAACAGATGTGCAGAACTACAGGCCTATATCTCTAACGTCGGTCAGTTGTAGAATTTTGGAACATGTATTATGTTCGAGTATAATGACTTCTGGATGGTGGCGGATGAGTCCTCCTTCGTTATTTGTATTTTTCGAAACTTATTTCATGACAAAATTGCCCGTTGTAGACAGTATCTGTGAGTGTTGTTTATACGACTTTCCTGTGTAGTAAGTTTTGATACTTATGCAGATTTCCAAACATTACTTTTACAAACAGTAGAGGAGACCGGGGCACATTTTCCATAGGGGGCAAGTTCTCCAAATCCGTTTATTTTCGAAACAAACCGCTAGATGCTACCACCGGCGATACTGTAGGAAGCAGCAACAACGCACGCTTCATTTACGAAAGTTTGAGTGTTGTTCCAGCAGTCACTACGTCGGCAGGGCTGTTTTCGTCATTTTTGCAAATGTGACTAAACTTCCGTGTTTTTATTGAAACTTAAAATAAACATTCTAGCGTTAAAATTATTACTTTGATATTGCACACACTAAAAGTGGGTTTCTTTCTTCACGTAACTTGTGCATTTGTATTGTAAATAGCTTACACTGTTACTCATGGACATAGTGTTACAGTTCCGAATATTACGACGGGGCAAGTTTTCCGAGTGCATATGGGGCACATATTCCTTATTGCTTTGTGTCTTACACCAAGTATAAAGCAAATGAAAAGTGTGTACTGTGCACGAAATGCAAGAAATGGGCGCATGGAGACTGTACGAAAGGGAATGTTCCATTTTTTGTTTGCTTACATTGTGATTCAGACAATCAGTATAACTATTGTTAAAAATGTCTGTATTTGTAAAACATTTAAGTCACATATTTCGTAAAACAATTAAATAGCATTTGTTTTTATTTAATGTGGCTACTTTTACTATCCTCTTTTGTAATGTATTGTAAATTCATGATAAAAATACGTGTTCAGTGAAATCAACATAATTATCTCTGTTTCAACATTGAAAGTATAATTGGAATATTTGCCCCTGTACATTTTAAATAAGCTGGAAAACTTGCCCCGCATACGGGGCAAATTTTCCAACGCGACATGGTCAGACAAAACCATTTGCTACCAAGAATGATATTTACTATTTTCAAAAATATCTGTACAAGACTGTAAATAAAGGTGTATAATGATGTAAAATGGTGGAAAACGTGCCAAATTTTAGGGGAGTCTGGGGGGCGCCAAAATCCTTCCTAACTTTATATTACTGTAAACAGTGAACTATAAATTAACTTGTTCATAAATTGTGTAGCAACATTGGTTACTACCACATGCCATAGGCCTCACTCTTTATAACAACCCCGGTTTCTTCTTGAATAGGGTTACCATATGTTCATCATCAAAAAAGAGGACAGTTCATATAAAAAAGAGGACACTTTAACATAATGTAATTATCAATGAACCACGTAAAACTACTACAAACTAAAACAGTAACCCTGTGTGGTTATTGCGAGACGAAATATTATGACCTTGACAGTTTATTCCTCATCACTGCTCTCAATTGTCTCGTTCTTGTCTTATTCACTTTTGAAACAACTATATTTGGCTCTCTCTCTCGAGAGCTTTTTGTTTTTTTTAACAAGGCATTTCAAATGTTTGAAATTATACTGTACACATATAGCATATATTTTAAATCTATTCCTGTGTTTTGTACACTGTGTGTTCACAAGAAAAAACACAGGTTCTGTGTCGGCATTATGACTAGTTATGGAAAAAAAAAGCCTACAATTTTCAGCAGTTCGGAATAACTAACAACACCAGATGACTGATTTAAATATGCACACCACTCTTCAGCTGCTGGTATGTTCTGTTTCCTTTGATAATCTTAAAAAAAAAAAAATAAAAAAATAAAAAAAAAATAATTAAAAAGCTGATCGAAACACAATGTATCATTAATTCTTACATAAGTTTGATCCATGAGCACATATTTAACACTGACTTTCTCTTCAGTATTATGTTATATTTAAGTTATTTATTTTGAAGCAAAAAGCTACCTACGATCTCGAACACGTAATACAGCTTTAACCTGAACCACAAATTATATCAAAAGCAACGCCATAGAACGTAATGCAGAAGACTGAATGCACTGGTTGAATACAGGGTAGACAACCGGGTTCCTTCGCAGAGAAGATCCGAATCGTTTTCAACTGCCAGACCCATGCGGAGTGCGAAATTGTGAACGGCAGTTTCACTCTGTGTATCCGCGTAATAGTTTCCAACAGTTTGAAACTGCAGTGCGAATGAACATGTTGTCGCCAATGACACAAAAATAAATTTTCTTTCTCGGAACCCAAGAAAAGAGGACATTTTGTAGAATTTTATAAATTCCGACCGGACACATTTTCTTGCCTCAAAAAGAGGACATGTCCGGGAAAAAGAGGACGTATGGTAACCCTATTCTTCAATCTCCTTATTTGTCTATAAAAAATCTCTGCTGACAAAAATGAAGGGTATTGTTGAGAGTTGGGAGTTTTGAGCAACAATAACACGCTCTGACAATTACAACAGCCGCGGTGCCGACAATTGCACTCCTTGCGACAAAGCTATGTCGGCCGCTCTAACAATACGCACAAACAATACTGAGTCACCGGCAGCCAAAAAGAAATTAGTCGTGTTTGTACTGTCAAATGTCTCGTGGAAGAAAATTATAAATCAGAAGTCCTGTACATGCAGTGCACAGACTTCATGGTGTGGGTGTTGTTCTTTCGTCTCCTGAATTTCGACTCTTAGTAGAAGAATCGTTGAGTTAATTTGTTCTTTATCAACATGTCGGGAAAAAAAGAAGCCTTCTGGAATTGTATACGGAAAAGGAGAGCACAATTAGAGACTGAAAATCAGAAACAGGCTGCAGCATTAAAGAAATTGTTTCGTACTCCTGAAACAGACAATAATGGAAATGAAAATGTAGAACCAGAGAATGAGGAAACCAGCAAGAAATCAACAAATATCCCAGACGATAACGACACAGTACAGGTAAGTAGGCCTACATTACGTAACGCATTTCCGTTTTATTACGTTTAACAGAGAAGAGGTGTTTGTTTACAGACGTAGCGTGTTAGCAGGCTGGGGTGGGTAGGTGGCGGCCTCTCAGATAGGCGGCGAACTTCAGGCTCAGAGAAAGTTCTTTCCCCATTGATATAAGTAGCAATCATTACAGTCTGTACGAACACTGATGCTTGATACATGTATCAAAGAGATAAGATTTTTACTTGTGAGATGTGTATTAAACAACTTAACTTAGCATTGTAAACAACTCAAAGGATAATTTGCATTAAAACTGTAAAAAGATATAAAATTATATTACTGGTTGTATTATTTGTATTACGAAATCTCTGTACAATGCTGTTACAAAATATATTTGTATATTCCTTTGTTCATACATGTGTTCTCTTTCGCAGTTGACAAGGTTGTTTATGTATTTACGCGTAAATAAGTGCTGTATCGCATCATCAATCTTAATTTTATCTAAATCGTTGTTTCTTGAATCGTCCTGTAAATTTCTAATCAGTGACGTAGAATATTCTGCATGCTAATGTGTAAATAATTGTTCCATATATCGTTAACCAAAACTTATTCTGTGTATTGAACTGACAAAGGCTAAGATCTTACTCAGTTCGATAATTGTTCTTATAGTTTTAGAACTCAAGGAGTTATCCTTTAAAATCAGCTATCTATAAGGTAGCGTAGCAAATTTAAAGTCAGTAATAGCAATAGGTTGTAGGGGGCGCCATATGGATTCTTTGCCCGGCTGATATTTTCCCCTTCCGCCGGCCCTGTTTACAAAACACTAATGTTCGTTGAAATGATCGCTGAGTGTTTCGGATACATTTCCGAGCACTGGCACCCAAGCCTTGATGGTGATCAGCCTCGCTAATTTCCGATACGTTTCTTGTTGTGACTATGGTTTGATAATGGTCAGGTTCTGTGGTGTCGCACAAGTCCAAAGTGCGCGCCACCTACTTTCGCCGCGCGCGCCATGCACGCACGGCGCGGCGTTCTTACGACGTCAGCCACGAGCGCCCTCTGCTGCAACTCCGCTCGTGGCCACCACTGGACGACATCGTTCACTTGGGACTGAGATAGGAACCAGCTAACACTTGGGAATCAGGTAGGCACCAGTGAAGACTTGGCTATCGTACAGGCACTAGGCAGGCCTCTAGCTCAACTATGTATCAGCGTTCTGCAGTACTGAGCTATGTAAAAGTTAAGTATTACCAAGACTCCATGAAATATATATCTCGTTCTAATTTACTCTAGTGTTTCAAGTTTCTGCTGTCCCACTGGCTGGTCACCTCCTACCTGCACAAGCGTGCATCCTTTATTCCTGTGTCGGTCTCTTTCTACTCGGCCACCGTCACCTACGACGGAAACGAGACACAAAAGCGGCGACGAAGATGGAATACAAAAGGTTCTCTGTCCGGCATTATCAGATGCTATGATAAAAACATGTGTGGCACAGATCTGCTTGACAAGGTGATGTGTTTTTACAGGATCTGCACCGGAACCAAAACGTGGACAGCACACGCTATTTTTCTCTTTATAGATTTGGGGACTGAAAATAGCTGGATTCAGTACAGGAGGGACCAAATTGACAATGAAGAGCAAAAGCACGTTACCCTGCAGTACCTTCATTTCAGTACTGGGCGTTTCTTCACTGGCCAAGACGAACAACGTTCTGATATAGACGATGAGAAATCAACTCGTAACAGGCGAACATTACTTCCATCACAATCACGTTTACATACTGTAATCCATTTGCATTAAATGACTAGATGGAAAAATAGGATAAGGTGAAAGAACACTGGCTGCACAAAGAAATCCACAGTGAACGGCAAAAGTTGTTGACTTTTCCTCTAACATCACAGAACAACTGTTTCTCTGAGTATCATCACGAATTAAACTGCCGTGGCGGAATAGCCGTGCGCACTAAGGTGCCTTGCTGCGGTGCGCGCGGTCGTTCGCCGACGGAGGTTCTAGTCTTCCTTCAAAATGTTCAAATGTTTGTAAATCTATCGGACCAAACGGCGTGGTCGTCAGTCCGTAGCTTACAAACCACTTAAACCTAGGTAAACTAACCTAAGGACAAACACACACACCCATGCCTCAGGGAGGACTCGAACCTCCACGGCGAGCAACCGCGCGCTCCGCAGCGAGGCGCCTTAGACCGCTCGGCTACTCCACCACGGCCGAGTCTTCCCTCGGGTACGTGTGTGTGTTGTTGTTGTTATTGTTAGGATCAGTTAGTGTAAGCAGTTTGTAAGTTCAGGGACCTATGACCACTGCAGTCAGCTTCCACAACTTTACAAACATTTCAACGTTTAGAAATAAAACTGTCAAAACGCATCATCTATTTCACTTCTTAAATTTATGTTAATTACTTTAAAATTAACAATTAGTGTGATTCAAGTAATTTCTGCCTAATAAGGCTTCATTTTCTTCAGTAAACTACCAATAAACTTCTTTTTACATTTTCAACTTCTTTCTAATGTTTACCTACCCGTTTCCAAGACCTGGTGGTCCAATGTAATGGAGACATCAGAAAATCATGAATTTAAATAAGTAAACAACTTTGGTGAATCCTTTACACTATATGCTTTTTAAGAGGTACATAATATGTTAAAAAAAATTCATGACAATTGTCTCCAGGTCTCAGGGGTATATACCTTGCTTCCTGTTATAGTACGCTGTTTTGTAAGCAATGCCATACAGCACATTTATGATAAACACTAGCTGAAAACCCGGCGTTGCCCGGGTATTTATCTATTCATTCCTGCCATTTCTCAAATATATATTCATTCGTATAAGGGCTGTATAACTGTAAAATCTCTTGAGAATACAATTAGTAGTAAAGAAGTAATAGATTACAACTTGGTGTGTGATGGGGCAGTTTTCCGAGAAAGTTACTGTTTATGTGCTCATATCTCATGAACTACGTGTCGTACTGTGACACAATTCAGAAGGTACACTCAACTATATGCGTGCATACTGTCTGTAAAATTTCTGCAGCTACAATTTTGTAGTGTAGAAATTATAAATTGTAACGTCGTACCGAAGGCCGTAGTTTTCTTCCATGAACAGCGAAACGTTACTGTTTATGTGCTCATATCTCATGAACTACATGTCGGAATGTGATACAATTTAGAAGCTACATTCAACTATATATGTGTATACTGTCTGTAAAATTTCCTGTCGCTACAATTTGTAGTGTTCACATTATAAATTGTAACGTCATACCGAGAGCCGTAGTTTTACTCCATAAACAGCGGAAAAGTAGTATGCGAGAAACTTTTTTCCTTTCATCATTTTACTATGGTCGCCAGCGAGAAAAAGTTTAATACATGTTTGAAATTATGTATAAAGTTTTTTGCAAGTCGCAAAGTACTGTGATTCTCATACAGTGTATTTCGAAAGCCTCGCCGCATTATGTGGCATTTTTTGTGATTTCTATTGGTTATGACGTAATATCTTTTGAACCATGTGTCAGATATGACTCTTAACGTTGCAGAAATTGTAACTCACGGTAAGAAATGTGTGTACCAAATTTTGTTGAAATCGGTCCAGTGGTTTAGGAGAAAATGAGCAGCATTGTCGCAAAATGCAGCAGCTTTCCACGCATCTCATTGTTTATGACGTCATATGTCGTCAACTATGAATCGTACATGATTCTTACACTTACGAAGACCGTTCTCATGGATTGAATCTTAAGAGTGCAAAATTTCATGAAGATTGGAACAAAATTGTAGATTTGTATGCAACACTTACAAATATACGGACACTCTGCTTTATATATTAGATGTGTTATTAGAGAATAAGTGACTGTTATACAGTGTAAGGCCGGCCGCGGTGGCCGAGGGGACTGCGGCGCTCCAGTCACGGTCTGCACGGCCACTACGGTCGGGGGTTCGAATCCCCTCTCGGGCATGGATATTTGTGCCGTCCTTAGTATTAGCTAGTTCATAAGTAGTTTGTAAGTTTAGTGACTGATGACCCCGTAGTCAAGTCCCATAAGCTATACAAACATTTGAACATTTTTTATACAGTGTAAGTAGATTTGAACAACACTCTACAGTGTGTTTAATGTGCTTAGATGTGATAGGAGTGCTGAAGGTTAAAGTTCGAATCTTCGAGGTGGTTTATAATTTTGTCTGTGCATTTTTTGCAATTGTAATACGTTCTAATTCTTTTTTGTGTAATAGTAGCATTATGTTCTGCACTGGTGTGTTATTTACATTAAACAACGAGCAGCCTGTCGGTCGTGAGGTTCATCCATGTTGCCGCGGTGGAGTGGCCGAGTGCTCAAAGGCGCCTTGTTGTGGAGCGCGTGATTTTCACCGTTGGAGGTTCGAGGCCACAGTCGGGCGTGGATGTTTCTGTTAGCCAAAACTTAGTTTAAGTGGTTTGTAACCCTAGGGACTGGTAACCCCAGTATTGACTCCCATAGATTCAAGATAGGTGCGCCAAATAAGGCCACCTTAAAGTCTGGCAATTTTTCACCGCCGAAATTGTCTTCAAAAATCTTCAAATGTTTGTACAACTTATGGGACTTAACTACGGGGTCATGAGTCCCTAAGCTTACAAACTACTTAAGAACTAGCTAAGACTAAAGACGGCACAAATATCCATGCCCGAGGGGGGATTCGAACCCCCGACCGTAGTGGCCGTGCTGACCGTGACTGAAGCGCCTCAGTCACCTCGGCCACCGCGGCCGGCCGAAATTGTCATCCGACTAACTTGAACTTCACGTTTCTTAGGAGTAGCCCTTCAGCTAATAAGAAAAAAAATTCTGATCATTCAAAGCAGTGGAAGTATATTCTAATCTGAAATTTAAAAAAAGTAGCAAATTGGCCCTATTGGGATACACGGGGATCCCAATAACGCCACCCCATGTACCCCAACAAGGACATATCCAGAAAAGGAGGGGCTTGGGACAGTGAATGCTGAATATACAGTGAAAAGACTTTTATTACGTATTCCAAGAAAAAGAAAGAATCATGCTGAAGCTAATTATCCTATTTCAGAGTTGGGACAAAATATTTTTCAACAGTGTCTGTCTTGTCAATCTTGGCACAAAGCTTATGAACGTATAGTCCACAGAGTGAGTAGCAATCTTATATTATACCAAGTCCTCAGTGCAAATGAAACAATACGAAGAAGAACACACATCGGGTTTTGAGGAGCTGGGGGCTGCTTGAGAGCTTTTCTTCAAAGTTATTGACATGTTTTGTTGTCTCCGTCCTGATGTTTTCTACATAATTCAAACTTTAACTTCTCTGTGTGCGACTCTTCTTCATTTGAAGGGTTTTTAAGATGTCGGTGAAGGATCTCCCACCAGATGCTGAAAGGTGAGCTGAGAGTTCTGTTTCAGGAGGCGTTTCACATTTGTCTTGTGAGGTCGGTTTGTTCACTTTGACTCCATGAGCTATATCCGTTTCAGTAAGTTCCACTGAAGACAGAACTTGCATCTCAGATGTGTCAGCCAGGTCAGTAGCGTTTTCATCACCATCTATAGAGCCATCATACTCTATTACCCTCATCCTGAAATCTTCCACGTCGAGTGTCTGTGTAAACTCTTCAGTGATGTCATTGGGAGCAAAAAAAAATTCAGGAGGAATGACATTCAGGTCAAAGAGGTAGATTCCTGTGCTCCGGGACCCAGCAGATACGTTGCTTGGTGTCAAAGCTCTTGGCCACATTTTTTAGAAACGCTTTCCGGATGATACTTTCGTTATTTTTCTGTCAAGTTTATTTTCCCAGTATACTTCGTCATCCCAAAATGACAAAAAGGGTTTGGACACAGACTTTTCCATAGGCTGGAGAGCAGAGGTTGTGTTACTTGGAAGTCAGAAAGATGGGATAATCACATTTGAGAGCCAAATTAGGCCAACCTGGCCCTAATAAGGCCAGCGTGGCCTTATTGGTCTAGACACAGTTTTTTTGTCTATCCCGTGCATATTTCTGCAATTTCCAACAAGGTAATCTCAAAATACCTCAAAGGTTTCAAATCTACAAAAATATGCTTCAAAAGAATCAACAGTTCATAAAGCAGCCACAAAAATTAATTATTCCAGAGCTTAGCAAAAACGCACCTTGAAAGACGACCTCTGTCGTCTTCCATATATTTTTTATAAAATTGTAATTTATTTGATGTCGCTAGATTAGCATTTTGTTAAAACTAGAACCCCACTCTTTTCAAGGCATGAGGAATAGCATTTTTATTTCATGTTTTAAAATACTTGTTTCTGAAATGTTAGTTAATATTGCTAGGATTTTGTTATTTTAATAGTTTATTATTGTCCCTGTGAGAATGTGTATGTGCTTTACTTTTAAGTGGATGTGTGAGGATCTAATGGCTGTCTGAATGTAGGTGGTAATAGCTCGCTTTACATGGTTATCTCTGGCTTAGAGTCGATAGTTAGTCATTAACAATCCGTGCTGCCGATGCGACCAAAGAGGTTTCTACACCCTTTGGTTACAAGCCAGTCGACGAGCCTTTCCCAGGGCGCGTCATGCGATCTTCTCTTCCCACCACCACCATGGTTCTCCTGGGTTTCCCAGTTTCTGGTAGCTTTCCCGTCTCCTGCCCACTTGGTGGTCACTTTGTGCTGGGATCATGGTGAGGTAAGGTTGGTTCTGCTCTTGTGTCTGTGGAGATGGTAGCAATTCGTTGTCTAGCATGTTTAACTTAGACTCTTGAACTTATATATATATATATATATATATATATATATATATATATATATATATATATATATATATATATGAATATGAATATTCCTTCTGATTGTGCACGGAAATGTGTTCTAGTTTTTCAATCCAGTGATTTCCAACAGATAAACGTGGTGTACGTCTTACTAGTTGCAGTTTGATAACGGCATGGTATATTCAAACCTTTTGTGATTATGTAGCGGTGTACAAACTCTGTGTAAATTTTTTCTAGCTTTGTGGGGCCCTCTTCCAACAGACTATATGTTCATTTTTGTACAGTGCATGTAAAATTTTCTTATCGTTTCCTTCCATGAGTGATATGTGTCACATGTGGTTGGTCCATAGAACAAAGCCTTCAGCTTCCACCATTGTTTGTTCCATGTCCATCAAGCAAATAACTAAGCGTGTATCCTTCTGATTTCCACTAACATTTTGTGATCTTCTCTCTCCACCTATTTTAATTTTGCTGCTTCTTCCCTGAACTTGTAGTATGCACTTAGTCTTTGTCAGTAATTCTCTCAGAGCCTTATAAAACCTTATTCAATAGCTTGCTTATGAAATTATGTGTATTTCTAGGGTTGCATGCCGTAGTTTTTATTCTCACTTTTCCGTCTTTGTAATTATTTCACTTTTATGGTTTTTTGAGACTGGAATTCATCCGTCTCTGTAACCACTCCCTAATGAGCCCAGTTTGGAAAGTTTTTCGTTCATTTTGTTTAATGACACATTTTTGGCCCCGTATCAAAATCTTCAATTTTGCACCTAAATGTTATTGTTAGATTACTACTTGCCAAGTCTCACGTTTTCAGTATCCTTAGTGTCTGAGATATACAAAGTCAAACTTTAAAATTTTTTTCTGTCAAATAATTTTTCGGCCGACTTTATCAACAGTTTTCGAGCTGAAGAAGGCTCGTAAATTTATTTTCATCATTATTGTTCGAAGAATGCATAGAATTGTACAAAATGGACAAACTTGATTTCTTCCCAGAAAATACTTCCCGATATATTACAGATGAAAGTCACCAGAAATTGCACAAGAACATACCTTGGGCGGTTTTGCTTGAAGGAACGTTGCTTTACAGATGTTTATTGGAGGGATGTGCGAATGTTGAGATACAATTTCAGCAAAATCCATAGTGGTCACGCAGGACGTTGTTCTGTAGTTGCGTGACTTGTCATGGAATGAGCCTAGTAATAAAACCGGACCCTGTACAGCAGGGGGAAACACTCAGAAAGAGAAGTAAATCTACCAACTGTAGTCTGCGGTCGTGCTGTTCCAGGCTGGAGGGTTGAGCTGGTGGTCGCTGCCTTTGCTGTGGCGCTGGTGTCGCTGTGCCTCCACTACCTGCCGAAGGAGGAGGCGGAGGTCTGGCAGGGCGACGACCCGAGCGACGCCCCCAGTGGGGGGGAGAGCGCCCCCACTGGGGGGGAGAGCGCCCCCACTGCACAAGGTGAGCCGCGTCTGCCTGTCCCTGACAGCACAGCACACCGCTGTGTCCGCACAGGTGGTACTGGACTTGTTGTTGTGGTCTTCAGTCCGCAGACGGTTTTATGCAGCTCTCCACGCTACCCTGTCCTGTGCCAGTCTCTTCATATGACAGTACGTTCGGCAACCTACATCCTTTTGAATCTGCTTACTATATTCATCCCTCGGTCTTCCCCTACGCCGGCCGCGGTGGCCGAGGGGACTGAGGCGCTCCAGTCACGGTCTGCACGGCCACTACGGTCGGGGGTTCGAATCCGCCCTCGGGCATGAATATTTGTGCCGTCCTTACGATTAGCTAGTTCATAAGTAGTTTGTAATTTTAGGGACTGATGACCCCGTAGTTAAGTCCCATAGACTCTACAAACTTTTCTTCCCCTACGATTTTTACCACACACGCTTCCTACTAATGCTAACCTGATAATCCCATGATGTCTCAGAATGTGTCCAACCAATCTATCTCTTCTCTTAGTCAGGATCTGCCAGAAACTCCTTTTCTCCCCGATTCTGTTAAGCACCTCCTCATTAGTCACGTTATCTACCCATCTAATTTTCATATTTCGTCTCTAGCACCACATATCAGAAGCTTCTATCACCTTTTTTATCTGAACTCCTTATCGTCCACGTTTCACTCCCATACAATACTACACTCCAGACAAATGCTTTCAGAAAGGACCTCCTAACATTTAAATTAATACTGGATGTTAACAAGTTTCGCTCCTTCAGAAACGCTTTTCTTCCCATTGCAATTGTGCATTTTATATCTTCTTTACTTCGGCCATCAGAAGTTATCTTGCTACCCAAATAACAAAATTCATCTACTACTTTTAATGTCTCATTACGTAACTAATTGTTTCAGCATCATCTGATTTTCTGACATTGCATTCCAATACCTTCGTTTTACACTTGTTAATGTTCATCTTATATCATCCTTTAACACACTGTCTATCCTATTCAACTACCCTTCCAGATCTTTTGTGGTCTCTGACAGAATTATTATGTCATCGGTAAACCGCAATGTTTTTATTTCTTCTCCATGCACTTTAATGCTCTCTCCAAATTTCTCCTTCCATTCCTTCACTGCCTGCTCAATGTACAGATTGAACAACATTGGGGAAAGGCTACAACCCTGTCTTACTCCCTTCCCAACCTCTGCGTCCCTTTCTTGCCCTTCGACTCTAATAACCGCTGTCTGGTTTTTGTTTAGGTTGAATATAACTCTTCGCTCCCTATATTTAACCACTGATCCCTTCAGAATTTGGAAGAGTGTATTCCAGTCGACATTGTCAAAAGCTTTTTCCAAATCGACAAACACTAAAAATGTAGCTTTCCCTTTCCTTAGCCTATCTTCTAAGATAAGTCGTAATGTTAGTATTGCCTCCCGTCTTCCTACATTTCTCCTAAATCCAAACTGATCTTCCCCAAGGTCGGATTGCACACGTTTTTCCATTCGGCTGTAAATAATTCGTGTTAGTATTTTGCACCCATGACTTATTAAACTGATAGTTCTGTAATTTTAACACTTGTCTGTAGTTGCTTTCTTTGGAATTGGAATTACAATATTCTTCTCGAAGTCGGAGGGTATTTCCCCTGTCTCATACATCTTGCATACCAGGTGATACAACTTTTTCACGACTGGCTCTCCTAACGACATCGGCAGTTCAGACGGAATATCATCTACTCCAGGGACCTTGTTTCGACTTAGGTCTTTCAGCGCTCTGTCAAATTCTTCTCTCAGATACTGGACTTATATTGTAGCAATTGAAGGGGAAACATGTCAACGTTTAAAGGCAGTACGACGTGTCGTATCCCGCAAAAGTTACAGTTCTGTACAATTATACTTTGATAATAAACCTGTAGAACAGAAGCGGTACTCAGCGGCAATGGCCACTTACTCAGCTCGCATTTATCGCGAATCTTTGATCCAGCGCGAAGTTGCGAGCTACTAGAACAAGGCGCACGTAACTCTCGCGTATAAGAAAGGCAAAAGAACGGACCCCCTAAATTACACCATTTTTTGTACAATTCTTGAACATATTTCCAGTTCTAATATAGTAAATTTCAGTGACATGGAAAAGTTTCTATGTAGGAAGTGGGATGCCAACAGCTGCAAGTTTAATAGAAACATTTATCCTTTTTTTCTACCAATTTCGGCATTCCATTATGCCATCTTCAGGTCACTACATCGCAGTATAATATCCATTAGGTAGAGATATAGAAACTGGTTTCGCGGATTTCTATCTCTCAGTAGGAACCAACAACGAAAACTGTCACAAGGACCAGTCGTTGTTGTTAGTTCCTACTGACAGATAGAAATCCACGAAACCAGTGACAACAAGGACCAGTTGTTGTTGTTGGTTCCTACTGAGAGATAGAAATCTACGAAACCAGTGACAGCAAGGACCAGTTGTTATTTTTGGTTCCTACTGAGAGATAGAAATCTACGAAACCAGTTTCGATATCCCTATTAATGGATATAATACTCTGATGTAGAGACCTGAAAATGGCAAAATGGAATTGTGAAACTGGTAGTGGCAGAATAAATAGTTATATTACACATACGGCTGTTGGTATCCCACATCCTACATACTCTTGACCAGTTGCAGTCCCGGTTCCACCAGCAATGATGGATTCAATAGGAAACGTTTCTGCCAATGCATCAGCACGACTTTAGGTAGCATCGATCGTGCGTCACTCATCTTGCCCTTTTCTCCCCTGACACCTTAAGAAGTATGAATGAAGGTTCAACAGACAGACTGCACATTTCTCTATTTTTGGTAGGCGTTTGACACAGTGCTGTACTATGGACTGCTAAGGAAGGTACGAGCGTATAGAACAGGTGCCCAAACATTGGAGTGGCTCAAAGACAACTTACGTAATAGAATCCAGTAAGTTGTCCTCGACAGCGAGTGTTCATCAGAGACTGGGTTATCGTCAGGGCTGCCCCAGGGAAGTGTGTTGGGGGCCACTCTTATTTTCTGCCTATATAAATGATCTGAGAAAAAGAATGAGTCGCAATCTGGGGCTGTTTGCTGATGGTGCTGTGGTGTACAGGAGGGTGTCGTCACTGAATGACTGCAGGATGACCTGGAGAAAATTTCTAGCTGGTGTGAGGAATGGCAACCAGCGGTAAATGTCGGGAAATGTAAGGCGATGCAGGCGACTAGGGGAAACAGTTCCGTAATGTTGGAATAGAAGCATCAATAGTGTGCTGCTTGGCAAAGTCGCGTCAATTAAACACCTGGGCGTAACGCTGCACAGCTATGTGTAATGGAACGAGCAGATTGAAACGGTACTCTTCATTACCTTATCCTGCAATATTCTTTATTCATCTTATAAATGCCAACAGAATGGTTGTATCCTTTATTTCAGACTAGTTTAGTTGTCCGTTCTGGTCGTTATTTTGTTACAGTGCAGTTTTGAATTAGGCACCAGTGAACACAGAAATGCAACAAATAAGGAAAATACAAGGGCCAGGCAGCCATTTCCCTTCCCGTGTGTGTGTGTTTATATCTGTCTGTGTGTGTGTGGCAGAGGTGGAGAGATGACACAGATTGTAGCGGGTTTAGCAGTAACAGGAAGCTTACAAGTGGGATAGTCAACATTTGCGTTGGCCTACTAGGAGAACTGCAGAGGTTTCCCTGTGGAACCAGAGGTTGCTAGCCACCAGAACGCGAGTCTTGTAGAGTTGTCAGGTTGGCGGTGGGTAAATGTGAACGCTCTGGTAAATTTACAGACGGAACATGTGCAGTCAAATTTGCAAGCAGCGTTGTTAAAGGAATAAGGACGTCGGCTTTCAATATAAGGACTGTCGTGGGGAGGAAGGATGGTCGACTTCGGTTTATTGGGAGAATTTTGAGAAGCTGTGATTCGCCTGTAAAGGAGACCGCGCATGAAACGCTTGTGCGACCCTGTCTCGAGTAGTGCTCGAGTGTTTGGGATCCCCACCAGATCGGATTAAACGAGGACACAGAGGCAGTTCAGGGGCGGGCGGCGAGGCTTGTGACTGGTAGGTTCGATCAATGCGCGGGTCTTACTGAAATGGTTCGGGAACCGAAGAGGAAGTATTTGGAGGGAAGGAGACGTTTTTCTCGAGAAGCTCTGTCGAAAAAAGTTAGAGGGCCGGAGTTTGAGGCGGAGTGCAGAACGATTCTACTCCCCAACCTGTCTTCTTCTTCTTCAGCTGGTCCCAGTTCAGGGGTCGGTGTTCCCGTGGTCTGCCTTCCACGCGGTGGCCGAGGGGACTGAGGCGCATCAGTCACGGTCTGCACGGCCACTACGGTCGGGGGTTCGGATCCCCCCTCGGGCATGGATATTTGTGCCGTCCATAGTGTTAGCTAGTTCATAAGTAGTTTGTAAGTTTAGGGATGATGACCCCGTAGTTAAGTCCCATAAGCTTAACAAACATTTGAACATTTTTTTTGCCTTCCACCTCTCTTTGTCCCTCCCGTCCTCCCGGCTCAGTCCTTCTCCCTCAGATCTTCAGTGCTGCAGCCCACCATCTTCTCTCTGGTCTGTCTCGTCTTCTTCTTCTTCTTCTTCTGCTGCTGCTCTCCACTCGTAACTCCATTATTCCTTGCAACAGGTGTCTCCCATCCCTTCTCATCACGTTTCCGAACCATTCTAGTCTTCGCTCCTGGGCTTTCTTTGATGCCTCCCCTACATTTATATATACATGTGGCATCTGTTCCGAAAGAACAGACGTCACTTCTGATCCTGCAGTTGTTATTATTTAATGTTCTCAGAATATATGACATCAACTGCGATTGGGCAAAGCTGAAAATTTTTACCCAGCCGGGATCCGAACCCGGGTTCCTGCTTTCTAGGCAGTTGCACTGACCCCTACACCACTGGGGACACAGTGATCACCGCACCTGCAAGGACTACCAGAGCACGCCTCCCGTCAGATACAAATTCCCAGCTTCACCCTGCCCACAGTACTCAAACTCGTAGTTATGAAACTAATTCCCGTAAGAGTAAGGGCTTCAAACTTGCCCACCCCTTCCCACTACTGTGGGCAGGGCGAAGCTGGGAGGAGTGCTCAGGTAGTCCTTGCAGGTGCGGTGATCACTGTGTCCCCAGTGGTGTAGGGGTCAGCGCAACTGCCTAGAAAGCAGGAGGCCCGGGTTCGAATCTCGGCTGGGTACACATTTTCAGCCTTGCCCAATCGCAGTTGATGCCATATATTCTGTGAATATCCCCTACATTTGTCTGCCCTCTAGGCAGATCAAAAAATGTTCAAATGTTTGTAAATCTATCAGATCAAACTGCGTGGTCATCAGTCCGTAGCTTACAAACTACTTAAACCTAGGTAAACTAACCTAAGGACAACACACACACACCCATGCCCCAGGGAGGACTCGAACTTCCACGGCGAGCAACCGCGCGCTCCGTAGCGAGACGCTTTAGACCGCTCGGCTACTCCACCGCGGCTAAGTTGATCATTTCTTATTTTGTCCATCCTCATTTTCCCCATCATCTGTGACGTGCTTTTATTTGCTATTTTGGTTGGTGGTGGAAATTTTGGTTTGTTGTAGTGCTTCGGTATTATAGAAGCGACGTCAGCGGTAGTGCAAGCTTTCGTCGTCTTCACATAAAGATTCAGTAGGCACGTAAAATTTTATTTGAGGGTTACGTTCGTTATTTAAGTTGGTACACCTGATAATATTTGATATATTCAGTCACGGATGCCTCTGGTTTAAGTTTCCGTAGCCTAACACAGTTTAGGGATTATATTTTAACTGATGAACATGGACTCTTATCTCAGGGGCTTGTTATAAAAATTATTAACTCTTTTTCTAATATAATCTTTTCTTTCCCGGTAGTTTCATTTAACGAAACACGTCACATAAACATTCACTAGTCTTTAGCTATAAAAGTCATAACATTTTAATTATTTTTAGACACTTTGATTCACAGATAATTCACAGATGTTATTTTTAAAAGTTCTTCAATTATCAATCGAAAGGTGAGGTGCTAACTACGATTGATATGGTCGACACAAAATTTTATATTAATATTTCTCCTATAGTTCATCTTAAGCACAAATTTACAAAACACTGTCAGAGTCACACGATATATTTTAAATAAGCAGTTCTCTGTAGTTCATTTCACAAAATCGCAGTTTGATATTCTTGGCAAAGTCAATATTTAAAATTATTCCTTTTTTTAGCAAGTTAAAGTTGTTAGATTTAACGTTTGTCGATGAAGAAAACCTTTTTAGTAATGATTAATATTTTCTTGACTGTTACGATCCTATCGGGAGGCAGAATTTTTCAAAATCCGTAGCCTATCCGGAATTAAAGTCCACAGATATTATTTACGCACTAGCGTATAAGTTTGATTTAATTAAGTCTTTCAAATAAATTCAATCATAGTAAATCAAAAGTTCGGAATATTTTTTGCACCTGACTATCTATTTCAGATACAACTACAAAGACTGAGTGAGATCTTATCGTTACGAGCAACAAATTCTGAGAGATGTTAACGTTGGGAGAAACAAAGACTAGGAGTGCGAGTAGCTTTACTGCGGGACTATTTATACTATGTACTATTGCGACAAAAGACTACTCTATTTACGGTGTTTAGACGCGGTTACTCTCAGACTGTACTGTTTCGATACTTCAAAGATATATTGACTGTTACTGAAATTTTGACAAATACGTAAAAATTCTGCGTCTTACAAATTATTAGAATTGAATCTGGATGAAAATGGCTAGTTTGTGCTGTGATTGCGATGTAGTGTTACACATCCACTTCAGCATACGCATCTCAGCCACGACGAATTTCTTCTCCTGCACTTTCTTTAACGGCCAGATCTCGCTACCAGACGACATAGCTAGTCTCACCAGCCCTTTAAAAACTTCTCCTTTCGCCTTTGGTTTCATTCTTTTGTCGCAGAGCACAACTGACACCATTTTCCAGTTCGTCCATCCAGCCTGGATCTTGTGTCTTACCTCCTTGTCTACATCTCATTTACTGGTTACATAGGAAACCAAGTATTTGAATTCTTCAACTCTCTCCAGCTGATCATTTGCCACCATACTTTTTCCATCTCTTCCATCTCGACCAAATCACAGGTATTCAGTCTTCTTCCTACTGCGTCCGCCATTTTCCATTTCCTTCCTCCATCTCTCCAACGTTCTTTCTACTTTCTCTTTGATAATATTTTGCACACATTACCTTAAAAAGAAGAGGAATGTCACTGTATAACATTTCGTTCGGTACATGGTGGAGGGTACTTAACTTACGGACTTTGACAAAATGCATACCTTTGCTCAGGTCCTGATGAATTTTTGCACACTTCACCTTTAAACCAAGAGGAAAGTCACTGGGTACATAAAAGTTTGTTTGGTACATGACAGAAGATACCTTGCAAAATAATTTGCTGAGAGAGGGAAAGGTGGAAACTATGACGACCCTCTTTGAATAAGGTGATCGCCACATTTAATAATTAATTTGTTATAAAATTTGAACTTGACGATAAATATTAATTGTGAAGTGGTGTTTTTCAAAAAGAACAAATACTTCTTCGAAATCCTCTTCGATTTATTGCTACAGGCAAGATACAACTTGCTTGAATTGAACTCTAAATCTGAAGTACAACAACTGACTGACTGACTGACTACCAATTCCCGCGCATTACATGTATTTATTACATTATTAACAATGTTAAGTGATACATAATTATCACAACGATCATTTATGAATCGTTTCTTTTATAAACTACAAATTCATGTAATTTGTATTTGTTATACAATGTCAATTATTAGTATAACAAATAACTGATTAAATAGTTTTAATATTTTATAAATGAAGTGAATCCTATTGTTTGGTTGAAGTAAAATAACCTGCTTTACAATGAATTACAATGTCTGACAATTAGCCATAATGTCAATTAGATGTAACAACAACTTCAAATTACAATTTGTACTGGAATTTGGTCAAGCCAAAAATATTATGTAAATTAATCTAATCTTAATAAAGGAGATGAAAGGAAATAAATGTGCAAAATAAATACTAGGAAATTACTGGGGTTTAATAATGGGAACAATGGTAATAGAGCATTACGAAATTAATGAGGTTTGATAATGGGAAAATATGGTAATAGTAATTACGAAGTTATAGATATTTAGTAATTGGCATAAAAGCTGTAATTACTATTAAATTAATGCATTTTATTAATGGGAATAAAACGAGGAAAATAAAGAATGTAGCTGTTATAATGTAGAAATGAATACGAGTGGTATCATAAACTTTACTACAGGAAAGAAAGGCATCCGGAACTTCAGTGTATAGGAAATGGTATGCTAAACTACACTATAAGGAAAGAAGGGTATCCTGGGTTTCAGTAAAGAGAGGTATCGTGTACTACATTAGATGGAGCGCCTCAGTCCCCTCGGCCTCCGCGGCCGGCCATAAAAAGTTTATTAAGATCATTAGTTAATAGAAAACTAGCTTCTTTCACAGAGAACCTTGGTATAGAGAAATAAACAATAATTAGTACATTTCAGCGATATACGTTGTGGCTACTTTGGCCAAGGAATGGCTACCGAGTACCACGAGACTTACCTACGGTGAAGCGCGATTGTCGGCAATGCACACATAAAAGGTTGTCGCTACTTTCTCTATCTACTCCCCCACCTCGCCTTCTCCGTTATTTAAACTACACCTCTATCCTTTTTCCAGATTCCCCCCTGCAACGCTGCATGGCTCGTCCTTCCCGCAATCTCCTCTGCCATAACGTTCAGTCCCTCCCCGCCAACAAACACTTTCTCATGTACAGCTTCTCCCACCACCGCATAGAAGCACAATTGGAACCTTACTGTGACCTCGTCGTCCCATCAGCAACACTCCCTGATTTGATTTGATTTTCTCAGGGAAACCAAAACAGTCTTGGTCCAACCCGCCACTGCCCGCACCGAAACTAAGTTTATTGTGCGGTATCGCTCCCTGTATCTCTAGTAAAGCCAACCACTGCCCTTGAACAGTGCAAGGAGTGCCTTTACCAGTTCTTTACCAAACACAATTTCTTCGGGTCTGGTTGTCCCAAATGTACTGAGCCTTTTACTCTCCAATGCAATGCATTCGAACATTAGATGCGATGCAGTTTCATCACCATCATTACAGATCCTACATTTAGGGTCCTCTTCTCTTATTTCCATTGTATGTAGGTGTTTTTTGAAATTCCCATGCCCTGTCAGCAATCCAACCATGAGTCTAACCTCTCTCCTATTCAGAACCAGGATTGCAGAGCTTCTTTTAAAACATGGCTTTGGCATCATTACCTTGCCATGTTTTTGTTGATGGACTTTGGTCCAATATTCTACGTTCTGTCTTCTGAGTCAGTTACGTAGCTCCATCATTGTCTTGCTGATTGTCAGGGCAGGTTCCGGTCCAATAAATGGAGTGTCTACCCCCATCCTGGCTAATCTGTCGGCATGTTCGTTGCCACTGATCCCCAAGTGGCCAGGGACCCACAATAGGTTTACTCTATTGCTTTCCCCTAGCTCCACCAGAACCCTATGGCATTCTGCAACAATTTTAGACATTTTTGCAGCAGCTGCCAGTGATCTCAGGGCTGCCTGGCTGTCTGAATAGATATAGATGCTACGGTCTTTGTAGCATCTACGCAAATTCTCCTCCACACACGCCCTGATGGCAGTGATTTCTGCCTGGAATACTGAGGCCAGTTTCCCTAGTAATATGACGCCCTCCAGTTTTGGCTGTACCCCGTATACCCCAGCCCCAATGCCTTGGTCTGATTTTGTCCCATCAGTGAACCAGACAATATCCCCCTTACGGTGTTGAACTATTTTCTCCCACTGCTCCATACTTCCAATTGTTATATTGAAAGGCTTGTTGAAGCAGTATGGGGTTATAATATAGTCGGCTGACATTGCCCCAACCTATCCTATATTTACCTCACTCACTATTTTAGTGTGTGATTCTGGATATCCCAGAGAGTTCCAGTTTTTGCCAGTTTTGAGTCTGTATGTACCAGCCGCTGCCTCCATCTTGACACGAAGGTGTTATGGGGGCATATCCAGCATGGTTTCCATCCCTGCTAATTCCACCTGTTATGGCTTAGCAGGCTAATCTCTGCACCTTACCAAGCTCCTTTGCAGCAACCTGCTGTTCTACCTTCGTCCACCACACGACCGCCCCATAGGTGATCCTGGGTCTAATCACCATGGTGTATATCCAGTGCATACCCTTGGGGCTCAGGCCCCATTTTTTGCCACAAGCTCTCCCGGTACTTACCAGAGTACCTTTTGCCTTGGAGCAAATATTCCTAATGTGAGGGGTCCATGTCCCTACCACCTCCACAACACTGATGCCCCCCACCCCTCACTTGAGCTGGAGTTGCAATTGGCCACCTCCATTACCACCTGTCTGGCCTCAACCTCTCCTAAATGATCCCACCAAACACTTCATTCTCAGCGCTCCCTCACCATCAGACTTGCCACCATATGTGTCTGTAGTACCGTCCCCTCTCCTACCATTTCCTCCCCCGCATCCATCGCCCCTTTACTGCCCGTGTGGTTGCCACTGACCTTCACCTTTCCTCCCGGTCTCCTGCTGAACTCCGGCAGTGGTGTCAGTTCATCACCACCTCAGTCTGGGGCGACCTCGCCTCCCTCCCACAAACCACCCGCCCTGAAAGCAACACCACTCCCGACATGGCCCTGGTGACTCCCAAACTCCTCAGCTGGTGACCACCCCCAGTCCTCCTCACCATTCACCCACATCCTCGCCCTGCCCGCACTTACCATCCTGCTCCCCCTCCTAAACTCGCCCATGATTATTCCCACGCTGACTGGGCGTTCCATAGATACCTCAGTCACCAGCCACCTTCTCCCCCTCCATACCCCAATGTTATTTAAGATGACTCTTCCTTCCTACGCCACACCGTTGCTGACACTGTAGAAACCCACATCCCCACCAAAGCTGACCACCCACACCACACCAGCTGTCTTCCACAGACAGTCCTTCTCCTCCATGAATCCCATCACCTTCCTGTGTGTTCGTGACTGGGATACACTCCTCTGCCATCGGAAAATCCAACACCACATAAGAAGCCTCTTGACCGTGAAGAAACGCCGGACCTGGCGCCAGACGTACAGCCGTCGTAATGACTCACTCCCCATCAATTTCTGCAAGTACTGCCATCGCCTTACTGGCACTCACTACACCCCAAAAACCCTCTCCTCCATGATGACCCTTTTGCGGACAATGCCAGTAAGGCACAACATTTCTCTACTCACCTCTCTGACGTCTTTTCCATTACCTCCCCCCCTCAGAATGCAATACACCAACCACCGCCCTTGAGATCCAGTAAACACTGTGCAGGGAATGCAACACCGCCCACAGCCGTGACCGCCTAACCTGCTGGCACCTCTGTGCCTGCCTCGCCTCCTTCCATACAGTCCTTGCCTCCCTGTAAAATGTCAGCCCCTACACTGTTTTCTTCCGTGACCTATGGAAAACATGCTGCATCCTGATGTTACCCAAATCCAACAATCCCCCTTCTGAAACTTTATCCTACCGGCATATCAGCCTAACTGCAGTGTACAGCAAGGTCCTGAAAAATCGATTTCGCCGTATTCATCAGCATCACAGTCAACACCAACCCCCCTTCCCCGTCACAATATGGCTTCTGAACTTCCTTCTCAGCCAATGATCAACTCCTTCACCTCGCCCACCTCCTCTCCATCTAGCTTAACACCCATCTGTTTATTTTCGTCTCCCTCGATAGACAGAAAGCTTATGGCCGCATTCTGGTACCTTCTTGAAACTCCAAACTTACACCATTCCCATTATGTCCAAATGATTGCTTCCTTTCTCTTCCAGCACCTGTCCTACAACTCCTCTTTGTCTTGCCCTCCACCGGAAGACCTCATTTACTCCAGCCTCCCATCCATCTCCATCAATATGCTGATGACACCGCCTTCGTCTCACCCCTTCCCTGTGACCTATGTGACCAGATGATGGCGAGACAGTTCACCAAAACCGGTCGTCGTTGAATAACGTGCGATCTTTTCATTTTATTTTGAAAACCATAAAACGATCAGATCGCCTCCAGACCCTAGTATATGAGGTAATCTTAGTGATGTAAATGGGGCTCAGACTGCCGCTTGTCGGTATGGCGGAGGACTGTCCTGCTGGCAGAGGGCCTCAGCAGAGTGAGCGCGAGAGTAGCCGTGTGGTCTGGAGCGCCAGGTTGCGGATCACGCAGCCTCCCGCGTCGGAGGCTCCAATCCCCCCTCGGGCACGGATGCTTGTGTCATCTTTAGTATAAGCATAGACAAATATATACAGACGAGGAACCTCTGTAAGGGCGCGGTCAGACTCTCAGGGGTGTGGGGCTGGGGGTGCTTAAGCAGTTCCTTAAGATGTCCCATGATGGTGCTGCGGTCAGAAGCAGCCCTTTAAACTGGCATAGACAAATATATACAGACGGAAAACCTCCATAAGGGCCTGGTCACACGCTCAGGGGTGTGGGGCGGGGGTGCTGAAGCAGTTCCCTAAGATGTCCCATGATGGCGCTGCAGTCACAATCAGCCCATTAAACTGACACAGACAAATATATACAGACGGGAAACCTCCACAAGGGTCTGGTCACATGCTCAGGGGTGCGGGGCGCAGGGTACTGAAGCAGTTCTGTAAGATGTCCTATGACGGCGTTGTGGTAGGAAGCAGCCCTTTAAATTGGCCAGAGCAGGCGGCAGGTAGCGGCTGCCCCCACCACCACCTCCCCTCACAGCTGTGGCCTCGTGGCAGGCGGCACGAGCTCTGCCATCAGCCTACCCTCCACGCCACCTTCTGACATGCGAGAGGCACCCTCAGAAGTTCCTCTAGTGTGGTCTACCGGTACTAAGCCAGGAGACTGCCTGACATCTGCTTTCATCTTACGGAACTATGAGGAAAGCGTAGGGCAGTGGTTTAGGGGGGGGGCTTCTTCTCTGTATATGTTAGTCTGTGGTATAAGGTAGTTCGCAAGCAATTTGTAAGTTTAGGGACTGTCGAGCCCTCAGTTTAGTGCTGTAAGCTGTACCAACATATGTACGTGTTTTGATGTGGCGTGTGTTGCAGCAGAGGTCCCCGGCGAGCAGGAGCAGCCGCAGTTGGGCCCCGGCGGCATAGCGGTATGCGCGGTCGCAGGCGCGGTCCTCCTGCTGGCGCTGTGGCTGCTGGGCCGCCGATGGGCAAAAGGTGAGGCTAAGCGCCACTCGTCCGCTGCCACTTGTTGTGTCGTGACGTCACCGTGAGTCGTCTTCGTGTGCAGCTGGTGTGCGCAGACACTTGGTGGCATGTTCTCGTGGTGCAGGTTGAGCTGTCCACGGTCACTCCCAGCTGACATGTCCGTATGGTGTGCATCATTCTCCATATTTGTGTCAGATTAGATTAGATTAGTTCTTCGTTCCGTAGGTCCGTGTTGAGGATATCCTCATGGATGTGGAACATATGAAGAAACAAAATTTACAATTTGAATAATTGATAATACTAATAATATAAATACAGATATACATTTGTAAGGTTTTTTTTCATAGCTGATAATATAATAATACTAATATAGTATGAGTACATGCATCATTTGGTACAATTTAGAAATTCACTAATGGAGTAGAAGGAGTTTGCCACTAGAAAGTCTTTTAGGTTCCTCTTAAACTGATTTTTATTTCTAGCTAAATTTTTTATACTTGATGGTAAATTATTGAAAATGTGTGTTCCTGAGTAGTGGACCCCTTTTTGAACTAAGGTAAGTGCTGTCAAGTCCTTGTGTAGATCATTTTTATTCCGAGTATTGTATGTATGAACTGAGCTGTTTGTTGGGAAAAGGATATATTATTTATGACAAATTTCATTAAGGAATAAATACACTTAGAGGCAGTAGTTAATATACCCAGTTCTGTGAAGAGGCTTCTACAGGAGTCTTTTCTCACATGACATCTTGCGAGCCATAGATGAAGGGCGACAGGCGGATTGTGTTTATCTCAACTTCAAAAAGGCGTTCGACGCGGTGTCACACTGCAGACTGCTAACGAAGATACGAGCTTATGGAATAGGTTCACAGATTTGTGACTGGCTGGAAGACTTCCTAAGTAATAGAACGCAGTACGTTGTTCTCGACGGCGAGTGTATCGTCAGGCGTCCCCCAGGGAAGTGTGATAGGACCGCTATTATTTTCTATCTATATAAATGATCTGATGGACAGAGTAAGTTGTAATTTGCGGCTGTTTGCTGATGATGCTGTGGTGTATGGGAGGGTGTCGTCTGTAACTGACTGTAATAGCATACAGGATGACTTAGACAAAATTTCTAGTTGGTGCGAAGAATGGCAGCTAGCTCTCAATGTAGAAAAATGTAAGGTAATGCGCATGAGTAGAAAAAACAATCCCATAATGTTCGAATTGGTAGTGAGCTTCTTGATGATGTCGCGTCGTTCAAATATCTAGGTGTAACACTGCAGAGCGATATGAAATGGAACGAGCATGTAAGGACAGATGTGAATAAGGCTGACAGCCGACTTCGGTTTATTGGGAGAATTTCGGGAAGATGTACTTCACCTGTAAAGGAGACCGCGTATAAAACGCTTGTACGACCACGTCTTGAGTATTGCTCAAGTGTTTGGGACCCGCAGCAGATCAATGTAAAGGAAGACATAGAGTCAGTTCAGAGACGAGCAGCTAGATTTGTTACCAGTAGGTTCGACCAATGCGCGAGTGTCACGGAAATGCTCCGGCAACACAATTGGGGATCGCTGCAAGAAAGACGACGTTCTTTTCGTGAATTTCTGTTGAGTAACTTTAGAGGGCCGGAATTTGAAGCTGAGTGTAGTACGATCTTGCTGCCGCCTACTTACATTTCGCGTAAAGATCACAAGATAAGAGAAATTAGGGCTCGTACGGAGGCATATAGGCATTCTTTTTTTCCTCGTTCAATTTGGGAGTGGAATAGGAAAGGAAACGCCTAGTAGTGGTACAGTGTACCCTCCGCCACGCACCTTATGGTGAATTGCGGAGTATGTATGTAGATGTAGGTGTCCGTGAATTTACTCCACAAATAATACGTATTACACCTTTTTGGACTCTGAAGACATTTGACTGACTTGAAGAGTTACCCCAAAATATTATACCGTATGACATTATGGAATGAAAGTGAGCAAAGTATGCAAGCTTTGTTATTTTTATGTTTCCTATGTCTGATAACACTCGTATTGATAATACAGATTTATTGAGTCGTTTCTGCAGTTCTGTGGTGTGCTCCTCCCAACTAAATTTATTATCAAGCTGTAATCCCAAGAATTTAATACTGTCAATCTCTTCTATCTGCTCTTCTTCATACTTAGTACATATGCTGGTGGGAAATCTCTTACATGTTCTGAACTGCATGTAGTGAGTCTTTTCAAAGTTTAATGACAATGAGTTGGCTTTAAACCATTTATTAATGTTCATGAAAATATTATTAGCAAACCTTTCTATAACTATGCTTGACGTACTTTTTATTGCAATACTTGTATCGTCTGTGAACAAAACGAACTCTGCTTGTGGTAGTGTAAATGATGAGAGGTCATTAATGTACACAAGAAAAAGCAATGGCCCTAAGATGGATCCTTGTGGGACACCACATGTAAATTATTCCCGATCCAGTGATGACTGTTGGCTTAATTCACTAGTCACTTGCACTGACACCCTTTGTTTCCTGTTAGTGAGGTACGACTTGAACCATTTTGCAGCATTTCCCGTGACCCCATAGAATTCTAATTTACTTAAAAGGATGTTATGGTTCACACAATCAAATGCCTTTGACAAATCACAGAAAATATCTGCTGCTTGCAATTTATTATCTACTGAATTACATACATTCTCACTGTAAGTGTAAATAGCCTTTTCGATATTGGAACCTTTCAGAAATCCAAACTGTGTTCTAGACAATATGCCATTTGAGGTTAAGTGGTTGAGATGCTGCTTGTACATTACCTTTTCTAGAATTTTTGAGAATGCTGGCAAAAGTGAAATGGGTCTGTTCTGCTAAGTTCATAAGAACACACTTTAATTATCTTGGTTGGTATTTCATCGTAACCACTAGAATGCTTTGTTTTTAAAGATTTTATTATGGAAGTTATTTCTTGTGGTGAAGTGAATGACATATTCATGTACGTGAAGCCATTTGTAAATGCTAGTCAGTGTGGTATGCAATGGCGGCGCGTCCTACGTGTTCACTGGTTCAGTGACCCCTAGAAAAAGTAAATAAATAAATAAAATAAAAAGTATTAAAAATTAGGAGAGGCATTGAATTAAAATTTATGCTGTGGTCGGGATTCGAACCCAGGACCTCCTACTTACTAGGTAGGCGCTTTAGACCACTCAGCTAACACGGTGTTCTAACCAAAGTAACTACACGGACTGTCTTAAAGCTGCTACGAGCTATGCATGCTTGAGTTTTGCCTGTAGTCTGTACTGCACTCATTACGGAATAAAACATAAACTGCAACTCGTTACACTACATGAGTAATAGTGTTAGAACAATTTTGTAAATTCACAATTATTGGTGGGTTGATATTTGACACAATCATGGTTGTATTTTGTAAAATAACAATGAAACTTCCAGCTTTGCATGAAAATAATGCGGCTACAGTACATTGATTAAGATGAGAAGCATGGTTGCTGTTTGTAATATGTCTAACTGCAGAGTTATAGCTATTTAAACTCTGGTGTAAGAATGTTTTGTTATCTTAGAAATGGTTTACAGATCTGCTACGTTGAAATTTGTAATTTAATATGAACAATTTGCTATTGAAATTTGGTTTATGGAAAATGTTGCAAGATAGGAAAGTAATAAAGTATCTGGATCTTATTGGTTTTCTTCCCTACGAGTTCACTTTCCTTTAACGGTAGAAGAATGGAATAAAATAAATTATGCAGAATAATTCAACATTTTAATTATTGAGTGAATCAATTAATGTTGTCTCTAGAAAGAAACAGCAAAAATGGGACAATGGAAGAATGCATTTAAAATCCGGATTGTAATAGTACTTTAGGAGTGATTTGTCTCCAAAGTGATTATTAGTAACAAACAGTAATTTCAGTTATTGTGCCAGATAATACCTTTGAGGTAATTCCAGATAGTTTACTATAAAGTGGAAGTGCTTAACATTCTACTAAAATGTCTAGCCGGCCGCGGTGGCCGAGGGGACTGAGGCGCTACAGTCACGGTCTGCACTGCCACTACAGTCTGGGGTTCGAATCCCCCCTCGGGCATGGATATTTGTGCCGTCCTAGTTCGTAACTAGTTCATAAGTAGTTTGTAAGTTTAGGGACTGATGACCCCGTAGTTAAGTCCCATAAGCTTAACAAACATTTGAACACTTTGAAAATGTCTAATTTTGTTCTCGAAATAGGTAAGATTGATCTCTAAGTACACTTTCAATCAATGGTATTTGATAACTGACACACTTGCTTATTGAAGCAACTATCACATTGTGTTCATACTGCTACAAAGAAAGTTCTGATTAATGACTTTCCATGTGTACAGTTTTTGTGTGACATTCTGTGTATGTTAATATGATTATGCTTATGGAAGTTTAGCTACATTTTTTCCAATCTGGGAAGACAGAAAATGTAGGCTTAGCAGATGAAGCTGGCTACTTAATTTGTTTTGACTCACAATGATTTGCTATCGCCAACTTTGTTCACTGGGTCATCTCTGGTAATCAGAGATCTCCAACTCATGTCTTCATCGTGTACAGTTTTTCAAGCTTTCATACCCACTAAGAGACGACACCTACATTCGTAATGTAAACGCCATAAGCCGGACACAATTCATGAGGAATGTGGCTGCTGAGAGATGTTTTGCCCCAAGAAATGTCATACTGCTACGTGCTTCACACTTTGCAGGAACTCGTGTTGCGATGCTCTCGTTGTTAGGCTGTACCAAGCAAATGCGTGGCAGTACAGCTTCCCCGCCTGTCACAGCTAGAAGCATACCGCCCCTCTGCACACACTGATGTCAAAATGGCGGCACTACATCCAGTATTTTTTGTGCTCTACATAAATGAATATTACTCTCCGGACAGTCCTCGTATTATGACCTTCATTCGGGAATCTGTGCAACACTCAAGTGACAGTAAGTTGTATGGCGGATATATATCTTCCCTACTTAGATCCTAAAGATCTCTGAGTGGCATATCCTGTGTGTTCAATTGTTCAGTAAAACCCTGAATTTTCAAACCATTTTTATCTAACAAGTAGCTTTTAAACTATGCAGATAGCATACACGTGTCATGGCATTGTCTAGGCACCGCTGGGGTTGAGATTCTGTTCTCAGCCCCCTGAGGCAGCTTGTGAGCGTTTCTGCAGCAGGGAAGGGTGGGGGGCAACATCATCAGTAGAACATGAGCTTGTGACAGTGGAGGCAGCAGCTCTTATACTACTTGAAGTCTGATCGAAATGCACAAATTGACACAAAGGTCAGACAATGTAGCTAGTTTCCCACACCTCAACCTCTGTGTGCACAAAACGTCCCTGAAAGAACATATGCACATAAAAGTTATTCTTTGTGCATTGAATATTCATCAAAAACACCTCATATGCGTTAAAATTTCTTATAAATATATGTCAAGTAATGATGCATCAGGTATAATAGCCTGCAGAAGATCCTAACATGAATATTATTCACGTTGTTAGTCACACTGTGTAAGAAAGACCATGTAGTTAAATACATTTCATTGGGTTCTAAGAAGATGAGGCTTTGTGTCCAGCAACAAGCTGCATTTATTCCCATTTGGGTTTCTAACAGATTCTGGAACCTGCTAAGACTACTGCACACAAACATTCGGTCGTTTTTTCTGACAAGTTGTGAAGTAGTGAGCCTTGGATACTTTTGGCATCAGCAGTCACTGCCAGCTCTCCACATTTCTGTGAGCTGACACCTCAGTAGCACTGTGTTGGCGACGTTTCAGGCTCGGTCACCACCGCTGCGAGCAAGCACCGCAAGACCCTCGCGGCGGACCTGGGAGCGCTGCTGCAGTCTGGACGCTCGTCAGACGTGACGTTCGTAGTGGGGGACAGACAGCTGAGGGCGCACAGGGCGCTCCTGGTGGCACGGAGCCCCGTGTTCGACGCCATGATGACCCACGACTTCCTGGAGGCCAATAGCGGCCGCATCGTCGTCACCGATGTAGAAGTGGGCGTGATGCAGCAGCTTCTGGAGTTCCTGTACACGGACGAAGTGCAGCTGGCTGACGACCAGACGGCCCAGAAGCTCCTCGTCGCTGCCGACAAGTACCAGCTGGCCACCTTGAAGGAGCAGTGCGAGTCGGTCATCGCCCACAACCTGACTGTGCAGAACGCGGCGGCCTGCGCCGTCCTCGCTTCGAGGCACTCCTGCTCGTACCTGAGGGAGGCGGCGGCGCGCTTCATTGCGGCCCACTTCCAGCAGGTGATGGCCACCACGGGGTGGGCCGAGGCTGTGCGCGACCACCCGCAGCACGTGGTGGAGGTCAGCCGCCTGGTGGCAGCCGCGGGCACTGGCGCACCGGCAGCAGGTGAGAGAGGGGCAGCGGTGGGAGCCAGGCTGTGTCTACACACTGAGTAGCCACTCCCACTCCTACCTCAGGCATGGCTGTGTGTTGCTCTTATTGTAAGTTGGTTTAAGTGGAGTGATGACTATAGAAGAATGGTGCAATAGGTTTACAAATAGTGGACATTTTTGACAAGGAGTGTTGGAGGGAGGGAGTTATAGGGTAGGATACAGAAGAAGTTGGACAGTTAGGGGGAGGATGGACGAAGTTGGAGAGAGGCATGGAGGAAGTGTGAGGGAGGGAATGAGAGACAGCGGGAGCGAGAGAGGAAATGGGATGGATGGAGGGTGTGGGATGGAGAAAGTGGGAGCAAGGGAGGAAGTGAGGGAAAGAGTGAGAAGGAGGAATGGAGAAAGTGGGAGTGAGGGAGGGAACGGGGTAGGGAGTAGGAGAGTGGGATGGATTTGGAGGGAGGGATATGGAGCGTGGAAGGGATAGAGTGGGAGGGAGGGAGTTATAGGGTAGGAAACAGAAGAAGTTCGATAGTTGGGGGGAAGGATGGAGGAAGTGGGAGAGACCCATGGAGGAAGGGTGAGAGAGGGAATGAGAGACAGAGGGAGTGGGATAGATGGAGGGTGTGGGATGGAGAAAGTGGGAGCAAGGGAGGAAGCGAGGGAAGGAGTGAGAAGGAGGGATGGAGAAAGTGGGAGTGAGGGATGGAATGAGGTAGGGAGTAGGAGATTGGAATGGATTGGGAGGGAGGGATATGGAGTGTGGGAGGGATAGAGTGGGAGGGACGGAGGGAGTGGGAGGGAGGAAGTTATAGGGTAGGATACAGAAGAAGTTGGACAGCTGGGTGGAAGGATGGAGGAAGTGAGAGGGAGGCATGGAGGAAGTGTGAGAGTGGGAGAATGAGAGACAGAGGAAGCGAGAGAGGGAATGGGATGAATGGAGGGTATGGGATGGAGAAAGTGGGAGCAGGGAAGGAGTGAGAAGGAGGGATGGAGAAAGTGGGAGTGAGGGAGGGAATGAGGCAGGGAGTAAGAGGGTGGATTGGATTGGGAGGGAGGGATATGGAGTGTGGGATGGAGGGAGTGGGCAGAAGGGAGTTATAGGGTACGATACAGAAGATGTTGCACAGTTAGGGGGAAGGATGGAGGAAGTGGGAGGGAGGCATGGAGGAAGTGTGTGAGACAGAGAATGAGACACAGAGTAAGTGAGAGAGGGAATGGGATGAATGGAGGGTGTGGGATGGAGAAAGTGGGAACAAGGGAAGGAGTGAGAAGGAGGGATGGAGAAAGTGGGAGTGAGGCAGGGAATGAGGTAGGGAGTAAGAGGGTGGAAAGGATTGGGAGGGAGGGATATGGAGTGTGGGAGGGAGGGAGTGGGAGGGAGGGAGTTATAGGGTAGGATACAGAAGATGTTGGACAGTTAGGGGGAAGGATGGAGGAAGTGGGAGAGAGGCATGGAGGAAGTGTGAGGGAGGGAATGAGAGACAGAGGGAGCGAGAGAGGAAGTGAGATGGGTGGAGAGTGTGGGATGGGGAAAGTGGGAGCAAGGGAGGGAGCGAGGGAAAGAGTGAGAAGGAGGGATGGAGAAAGTGGGAGTGAGGGAGGAACGGGGTAGGGAGTAGGAGAGTGGAATGGATTGGGAGGGATGGATATGAAGTGTGGGATGGGATAGAGTGGGAGGGAGGGAGGGAGTGGGAGGGAGGGAGGGAGTGGTAGGGAGGGAGTTATAGGGTAGGATACAGAAGAAGTTGGACAGTTAGGGGGAAGGATGGAGGAAGTTGGAGGGAGTCATAGAGGAAGTTTGAGGGAGGGTATGAGAGACAGAGGGAGCGAGAGAGGAAGTGGGATGGGTGGAGGGTGTGGGATGGGGAAAGTGGGGTCAAGGGAGGGGGCGAGGGAAAGAGTGAGAAGGAGGGATGGAGAAAGTGGGAGTGAGGGAGGGAGCGAGGGAAAGAGTGAGAAGGAGGGATGGAGAAAGTGGGAGTGAGGGAGGGAACGAGATAGAGAGTAGGAGAGTGGGATGTATTGGGAGGGAGGGATATGGAGTGTGGGAGGTATGGAGAGGGAGGGAGGGAGGGAGTGGGAGGGAGGGAGTTATAGGGTAGGATACAGAAGACGTTGGACAGTTAGAGGGAAGGATGGAAGAAGTCAGAGGGAGGCATGGAGGAAGTGTGAGCAAGGGAGGGAGTGAGGGAAAGAGTGAGAAAGAGGAATGGAGAAAGTGGGAGTGAGGGAGCGAACGAGGTAGGGAGTAGGAGAGTGGGATGGATTGGGAGGGAGGTACATGGATCATGGGAGGTATGGGGTGGGAGGGAGGGAGGGAGTGGGAGGGAGGGAGTTATAGGGTAGGATACAGAAGACGTTGGACAGTTAGGGGGAAGGATGGAGGCAGTGGGAGGGAGGCATGGAGGAAGTGTGAGGGAGGGAATGAGAGACAGAGGGAGCGAGAGAGGAAGTGGGATGGGTGGAGGGTGTGGGATGGGGAAAGTGGGATCAAGGGAGGGGGCGAGGGAAAGAGTGAGAAGGAGGGATGGAGAAAGTGGGAGTGAGGGAGGGAGCGAGGGAAAGAGTGAGAAGGAGGGATGGAGAAAGTGGGAGTGAGGGAGGGAACGAGATAGAGAGTAGGAGAGTGGGATGTATTGGGAGGGAGGGATATGGAGTGTGGGAGGTATGGAGAGGGAGGGAGGGAGGGAGTGGGAGGGAGGGAGTTATAGGGTAGGATACAGAAGACGTTGGACAGTTAGGGGGAAGGATGGAGGCAGTGGGAGGGAGGCATGGAGGAAGTGTGAGGGAGGGAATGAGAGACAGAGGGAGCGATAGAGGGAATGGGGTGAATGGAGGGTGTGGGATGGAGAAAGTGGGAGCAAGGGAAGGAGTGAGGAGGAGGAATGGAGAAAGTGGGAGTGAGGGAGGGAACGAGGTAGGGAGTAGGAGAGTGGGATGGATTGGGAGGGTGGGACATGGAGCATGGGAGGTATGGGGTGGGAGGGAGGGAGGGAGTGGGACGGAGGGAGTTATAGGGTAGGATACAGAAGACGTTGGACAGTTAGGGGGAAGCATGGAGGAAGTGGGAGGGAGGCATGGAGGAAGTGTGAGCAAGGGGGGGAGTGAGGGAAGGAGTGAGAAGGAAGGATGGAGAAAGTGGGAGTGAGGGAGGGAACGAGGTAGGGAGTAGGAGAGTGGGATGGATTGGGAGGGAGGGACATGGAGCATGGGAGGTATGGGGTGGGAGGGAGGGAGTTATAGGGTAGGATACAGAAGACGTTGGACAGTTAGGGGGAAGGATGGAGGAAGTGGGAGGGAGGCATGGAGGAAGTGTGAGGGAGGGAATGAGAGACAGAGGGAGCGAGAGAGGGAATGGGGTGAATGGAGGGTGTGGGATGGAGAAAGTGGGAGCAAGGGAAGGAGTGAGAAGGAGGAATGGAGAAAGTGGGAGTGAGGGAGGGAACGAGGTAGGGAGTAGGAGAGTGGGATGGATTGGTAGGGTGGGACATGGAGCATGGGAGGTATGGGGTGGGAGGGAGGGAGGGAGTGGGAGGGAGGGAGTTATAGGGTAGGATACAGAAGACGTTGGACAGTTAGGGGGAAGGATGGAGGAAGTGGGAGGGAGGCATGGAGGAAGTGTGAGCAAGGGGGGAGCGAGGGAAGGAGTGAGAAGGAAGGATGGAGAAAGTGGGAGTGAGGGAGGGAACGAGGTAGGGAGTAGGAGAGTGGGATGGATTGTGAGGGAGGGACATGGAGCATGGGAGGTATGGGGTGGGAGGGAGGGAGGGAGTGGGAGGGAGGGAGTTATAGGGTAGGATACAGAAGACGTTGGACAGTTAGGGGGAAGGATGGAGGAAGTGGGAGGGAGGCATGGAGGAAGTGTGAGGGAGGGAATGAGAGACAGAGGGAGCGAGAGAGGGAATGGGGTGAATGGAGGGTGTGGGATGGAGAAAGTGGCAGCAAGGGAAGGAGTGAGAAGGAGAGAATGGAGAAAGTGGGAGTGAGGGAGGGAACGAGGTAGGGAGTAGGAGAGTGGGATGGATTGGGAGGGAGGGACATGGAGCATGGGAGGTATGGGGTGGGAGGGAGGGAGGGAGTGGGAGGGAGGGAGTTATAGGGTAGGATACAGAAGACGTTGGACAGTTAGGGGGAAGGATGGAGGAAGTGGGAGGGAGGCATGGAGGAAGTGTGAGCAGGGGGGGGGAGTGAGGGAAGGAGTGAGAAGGAAGGATGGAGAAAGTGGGAGTGAGGGAGGGAACGAGGTAGGGAGTAGGAGAGTGGGATGGATTCGGAGGGAGGGACATGGAGCATGGGAGGTATGGGGTGGGAGGGAGGGAGGGAGTGGGAGGGAGGGAGTTATAGGGTAGGATACAGAAGACGTTGGACAGTTAGGGGGAAGGATGGAGGCAGTGGGAGGGAGGCATGGAGGAAGTGTGAGGGAGGGAATGAGAGACAGAGGGAGCGAGAGAGGGAATGGGGTGAATGGAGGGTGTGGGATGGAGAAAGTGGGAGCAAGGGAAGGAGTGAGAAGGAGTAATGGAGAAAGTGGGAGTGAGGGAGGGAACGAGGTAGGGAGTAGGAGAGTGGGATGGATTGGGAGGGTGGGACATGGAGCATGGGAGGTATGGGGTGGGAGGGAGGGAGGGAGTGGGAGGGAGGGAGTTATAGGGTAGGATACAGAAGACGTTGGACAGTTAGGGGGAAGGATGGAGGAAGTGGGAGGGAGGCATGGAGGAAGTGTGAGCAAGGGGGGGAGCGAGGGAAGGAGTGAGAAGGAAGGATGGAGAAAGTGGGAGTGAGGGAGGGAACGAGGTAGGGAGTAGGAGAGTGGGATGGATTGGGAGGGAGGGACATGGAGCATGGGAGGTATGGGGTGGGAGGGAGGGAGGGAGTGGGAGGGAGGGAGTTATAGGGTAGGATACAGAAGACGTTGGACAGTTAGGGGGAAGGATGGAGGAAGTGGGAGGGAGGCATGGAGGAAGTGTGATGGAGGGAATGAGAGACAGAGGGAGCGAGAGAGGGAATGGGGTGAATGGAGGGTGTGGGATGGAGAAAGTGGGAGCAAGGGAAGGAGTGAGAAGGAGAGAATGGAGAAAGTGGGAGTGAGGGAGGGAACGAGGTAGGGAGTAGGAGAGTGGGATGGATTGGGAGGGAGGGACATGGAGCATGGGAGGTATGGGGTGGGAGGGAGGGAGGGAGTGGGAGGGAGGGAGTTATAGGGTAGGATACAGAAGACGTTGGACAGTTAGGGGGAAGGATGGAGGAAGTGGGAGGGAGGCATGGAGGAAGTGTGAGCAGGGGGGGGGGAGCGAGGGAAGGAGTGAGAAGGAAGGATGGAGAAAGTGGGAGTGAGGGAGGGAACGAGGTAGGGAGTAGGAGAGTGGGATGGATTCGGAGGGAGGGACATGGAGCATGGGAGGTATGGGGTGGGAGGGAGGGAGGGAGTGGGAGGGAGGGAGTTATAGGGTAGGATACAGAAGACGTTGGACAGTTAGGGGGAAGGATGGAGGCAGTGGGAGGGAGGCATGGAGGAAGTGTGAGGGAGGGAATGAGAGACAGAGGGAGCGAGAGAGGGAATGGGGTGAATGGAGGGTGTGGGATGGAGAAAGTGGGAGCAAGGGAAGGAGTGAGAAGGAGGAATGGAGAAAGTGGGAGTGAGGGAGGGAACGAGGTGGAGAGTGGGATGGATTGGGAGGGATGGAGTGGGAGGGAGGGCGAGAGTGGGAGAGTGGGGGGTATGGATGCAGTCATGGACGGAGTGTGAAGAATGGGGGGGGAGCGAGAAGGATGGATGGAGGGAGTGGGAGGCAGGAATGAAGAAAGAGTGAGTGAGAGAGGGAGCATGGGAGGGAGGGTGCGAGTGTGGGAGGAAGTGAGGGAGGGAGTGGGAGAGTGAGTGAGAGGGGTAGAGGGAGTGGAGAAGATGGAGGTAGTGGGAGGGAGGGTTGGATGTAGTGGAAAGGATGGAGCTAGGAAGGGGACGGAGGGTGTGGGAGAGATGGAGAGAGACGGGGAATGGAGGGAGATGGAGGGATAGAGCAAGTGGGAGAGAGGGAGGGAGAATGTGGAAGGTAGGCATTGGTGGAGGGAGTGGTCTAGTGGAAGGAAAGGAGGGGGCTGGAGGGAGCGGGTGGGAGTGTGGGAAGGAGGATGTGATGGATTGAAGGATGGAGAGTGGGAGGCAGAGAGGTGGTATATGTCAGAAAGAGCTAGGATTGGAGTGAGGGATGGAAAGTGAGAGGAAGGGAAGGAAATAAAAGGAATGAGGGAGTGGGAGGGATGAATTGAGAGTTATGGAGGGAGTGCGACTGTGGTGTGTAATTAAAGAGTGATTGAGTGACTGAGTGTGAGGTGAATGAGTCTGAGCAGACATGTGGGATATCATCCTAATGTGGTTGGTGTATAAGTGTACAGTATGTGGACCAATTAATATGAATACTTAACATAGATGTAACATTTATTGGTATAGACTTGCCCCACCAGTGACTTTGAGGATAGCTTTGGATAACATCTGTAAGGTGTCATTATAACTTCCAATACAATGTCATCTATTTCTGTACCAAATCATTCACTAATTACTTCAGTAATGCTGTATCTGTAGGTATTGTCTTTACTCTTAGCTCTTGAACTCCCCATAATCGTTGAATTAAATGAGACATGACGATAATGTAGTCCTGAAACTTTTTTGCGCTCTCTCCATGTGTGTGTGTGTGTGTGTGTGTGTGTGTGTGTGTGTGTGTGAGAGAGAGAGAGAGAGAGTGAGTGAATGATTGTGAGTGTCAGTGAATGTTTCTATATATCGTTCCCTGTTAGTTTCCTGTCAAGAATTATGATATAGTCATTTGCTGTTTTCCAATCAGAAAGCATGACAATAGAAACAGTTGATTGCCATTTTGTAGGAGACCAAATCATAATGGAACTTTTCCCATGGTTGAGTGTAAGAAGCGAGCATGCCATATTGTAACCTTCTTTTGGTATTTGTGATATGTGTACCTTTTACTTTTTAGCAATCAGTGCACACATTGCGTGAATGTTAAGCTCCAGAAATACTGTTACTAAAAAAAATAGTATTACTGAAATGAGTGTTGTTTTGCAGTCACTTTTGCTGTGGTAATATTATGTTGTCTGGCCTCAAGTGTTCATCAGTCATCATCGGCTAACTTGAGGTTTTGCCCACTATGATGATTAACCTCATTTATATATGCTGCCAATAACGAGGCCACTGTTGCTAGTGAAGCATTAAACAGTGAAACAGTTTTCGACACAGATGTTCCCACTAACTCGAAACTTCGAGGTGGCCTCTTTGAGAGGCTCAGAGATGACATTATTTTAATTATCATCTGTGTTGAGCGCCACAGAACAAAAAGCGTAGTTTAGTAAAAGGTAACATCCATGGCTTCGTACTTCAGTGGTATGTTACTGATGAAATATTACATTTGCACTGTGCAGCACTTTCTGTTGCAAACGATCAATATTTCAAATGAATATCATCTTTAAATTAAATAGTGGGGCTCAAGAGATGGATAGGTGAATGAAATTAGATGAGGTTGTATTTTAAGAAGTAATGACATCTTCAATTAAATGATCAAATAGTATCACATCACTTGGCTTCATCTGTGATGTGCATCACATAACGAAGCAAATGATTCGCAAACAACTTGAGGAAAGCAACAAACCAGACAGTCACTTCGAACACGGCGTTATGCAATCCTCCCTCCATTGTCGCCTGTCTCGGCCGTGTCAGACTGCTGTGCCACTGCCTACAGGAAGGGTAGTGAGTTGCCAACCCGCTAGTTCATCATCTGTTCACAGTAAAAGATCACGAAGAAATACAATACCTTGAACCAAATTCAGGATCTTTTGGGGAGAGATGGAGACAAGAATATCAGCCAGTTTCCCACAGGCAGGTAATGGTCTAGATTGGGTAGGGAACGCCGTTTGTATGAGAACAGACCCGCCACGCCTCTTAGAGATACTCACCACCTCCCCAAACCTGTCCTGAAGGTGTTCGACAGAGAATTGGGGTTTGGTGTTCGAAAAGGATTCTGCATCTGTCTATGTACATACCAAGTACTTTGGATAGTATGCTTCACCGCAAGGTTTTGCCAACATTCGTCCCAAAGTGTGGCCAAGGAGAAAAACTAGTGGGGATGATACTGAACAGCATTAAATTTACCTCTCTTAGAGACAGCAGGTGTGTCTGCCAACGTTACTTCGTGCTTGTGCTCCATTGATTGTGGTCCCACAAGCAGCTAGGGAGTTCAAAGATCCACCCAGGCAGAACCCTGATTGCCTGGGTAAGCCAAATACAACTGAGGTGCGGCAGATTCCACAGAGGTTGGCCGCTGGTGGCTTTTCTGCCTGAATAACCATGCATATCCTCAGCACGAAGCACACCTTGAAATTGAGGGGCTTTTTTTTATAGAGGTTTTTACCGTCCTCGCGATCCAGGCGTTTAAGCCAAGATCCCCCAGCTCTGAAACGTACACATTCAACATTCCACCGTCAGGCTGTATGGTGGTCGCTGAGGTACACAAGGGCTTATGGTGCAGAGGACTGCTGGCGCAACGCAGTCCCCAGCTTAGGACCCGGGGTTCACCAAACTGTACTCAGAAAATTAATGTCGAGGCCCTGAGCGGAATGCATCCAGATAATATTATATTTTGCTCTTACAGAGGCACCTCTTTATTGTAGCAAACTCCTCATCACATTCAGGTGTCCAGTTCCATGAAACATTTTTGTTTAATAATTTGCACAAATCTGGAGAATTCATACTATACCCACTGATAATTTTTTTATAGAACTTACTCACCCCCATAAAAGACTTCAGTTGTTTCTTGCTTTTGGGCCTCATACACTATGTAATAGCCTTTATCTTATCACTGTTTGGCGGTACACTTTCTGCTGTTAATTGATGGCCAAGGAATGTTAACTCTGCCTGCATAATATCACATTTACTAAGTTTGAGTGTCATTCCACTTTCTACAATGCCTTGAACACCTCCTCTAAACAACATGCACTGCTGGTGATCAGTATATCATCTACATATACTACAAGTCTTGTCATCAATTCACACCCAAGTACAAAACTCAATGCCATAACAAAAACTGCAAATGGTACAACCCTAACCATGTATGTTCTTCCCTCACATATAAAAAAACTGTGTATTTCCTGGTTTCCTAGGCCAGTGGTACCTACCAAAAACCTGAGGTCAGGTACACACTTGACAACAGTCTAACATCATTAAATTTCAGAAACAACTCGTTCATATTTTCAGGTTGATCATTTTATCTCACTATGATTTCTTTTAATCTCACAGCATCCAGCACAATCTGTACAGTTCCATCCTTTTTTATAATCACAACCATCGGATTTGCGAACTCACTTCTTTCCTGCTCTAACACTTTCCACTCCATAATTTGTTTAATTTTTTGTCTAACTGCTTTATTGTCCCATGTTGCAATATTTTACCCTAATTACATTATTTGGTTGCACTTTAAATGAGTATTCTACTTACTTGTAGCCTCTGTTCCTCTGGTACATGTTCCATTTATTTTACCTTGTTGCCTATCTGCTCATCTGTAACAGATTCTTCATTCGTTTCAGTTTCCTTCTGCAACTGTGCCACCACATATTGTTCATTTAAATCTTGCTTAAACTTTCTTTTCTTCCTGTACCCTCGGGCATTGAAATCCATAACCCCATCCTTAATGTCAACTTTACAATCATACTTATACAGTAAATCAACATCCAAAACTATGTCCACCGACAATTCTGAAGTGATGAAACAACATACACTGAATTAGTATCTATTGTAAGTTCTAGAACAATCTCCTTTCTGGTTGGCTTACTACGTACCTCAATTGTAGTCCTTCTCTCCTGTTACATTCAGCTCTACTAGATCCCTATTTCTTATCCGTTGGCAAAAGCATTCTGACACAGCTGATATATTTTATCCAGTTTCCAGCAGGGCTTTTCTTTAAACATTCCCCACCATTCCGTGGCAATAGGTTGTAGCTTCTGCATTTTTACCACTTTTAGCTCAATTTCCTCCATTAGATGAGACTCAATATTCTCCCTATTCTCTTTGTCCATCATACACACATTTATACGCTTACTCATACCCTCCAATTCTGTGTCCTCCTTAAATGAATCAAATATTTCACCCTTACCATTCAGTTCCCCTATCTGTCTAGCCACTCTGCACTTTATCAGCTACCATTTGTCTGGCACCAACATCTGGTACAATTTTGCATATGACATCAAATCATTTACATTATATTCATGTTCGTCCCTCTCCATCCAATCACTGTTAATTTCCTCATTTAAGAGCACACAACTTCCCTCACTGGAAATGGTTTTACTTCTTTAGTTGAGCACTTTTTTCCACATTCAGAATATTCCTCACAACATACCTCAGTGAATTCATTATTGCAGCTGTTATCTCCCACTGCCTCTAGTGCAGGTACAATATTCTCAGTTTCCACATCCAAGTAACTTCAAACAGCCTCTGCCCCTTCTATCACAAGATCACCTTCATTCATCAAGCAACTATTTTCACTACTGAAACAGCACTGGTATCTTAACTTGCGGCATGCTTAACATACTCCTTCCCAACTTCCTGTCCTTGTCCCATAGCAACTTCCAGTACAGCCAATGCTATTCTCCTTCCTGTGATTCTCCTCATTTCAAATAACTCATTTACACAATAAAACTCCTTGTTGTATACATCATTTCAACCTGCCTGTTCTTCACTTCTCTTTCGAAGTTCAATAAAACCTTCCCACATATCAGTGTTACCCAACAAGCGCCCCTTTGGCATGTAGCCAACTCTCTCCTTTCGCTATCAACATCCTTACTGCATCCTTCCATGATTCTATTCATAGTATAGTACTTAGCTAATCACACACTAAAATAGTGAGTGAGGTAAATATAGGAAAGGTTGGGGAAATGCCAGCCGACTATATTATAACCCCATACTGCTTCAACAAGCTTTTCAGTATAACAATTGGAAGTAAGGAGCAGTGGGAGAAAATAGTTCGACAACCGTACAGGGGATATTATCTGGTTCACTGACGGGTCGAAATAAGACCAAGGCGTTGGGGCCGGGGTATACGGGGTGCAGTCAAGACTGGAGGGCGTCATCTCTCTAGGGAAACTGGCCTCAGTATTCCAGACCGAAATCACTGCCATCAGGGCGTGTGTGGAGGAGAATTTGCGTACGTACTACAAAGACCGTAGCATCTATATCTATTCAGAAAGCCAGGCAGTCCTGAGATCACTGGCAGCTCTTGCAACAAGGTCTAAAAATGTTGCAGAATGTCACAGGGTTCTGGTGGAGCTAGGGGAAAGCAATAGAGTAAACCTATTGTGGGTTCCTGGCCACTCGGGGATCAGTGGCAACGAACATGCCGACAGATTAGCCAGGATGGGGGCAGAGACTCCATTTATTGGACCGGAACCTGTCCTGACAATCACCAAGGCAATGATCAAATTGGAGCTACGTAACTGGCTCAGAAGACAGCACGTAGAATGGTGGACCAAAGTCCATCAACAAAAACATGGCAAGGTAATGATGCCAAAGCCATGTTTTAAAAGAAGCTCTTCAATCCTGGGCGTGAACAGGAGAGAGATTAGACTCATGGTTGGATTGCTGACAGACCATGGGGATTTCAAAAAACACCTACATACAATGGGAATGACAGAAGAGGACCCTAAATGTAGGAACTGTGATGACGGTGATGAAACTGCATCACATCTAATCTTCGAATGCATTGCATTGGAGAGTAAAAGTCACAGAACATTTGGGACAATCAGACTCGAAGAAATTATGTCTAATAAAGAACTGGTAAAGGGACTCTTTGCACTGTTCAAGGAAGGGCATTGGTTGGCTTTACTAGATATACAGGGAGCGATACCGCACAATAAACTTAGTTTCAGTGCAGGCAGTGGCGGGTTGGACCAAGACTGTTTTGGCTTCCCTGAGAAAATCAATCAATCAATCAATAGTACTTAGCTTCTCTAAGGACCATAAGAGGTTTCACCTAGCTGTCCAACCTTCAAACTTCTTGTCTGTGATCATTTTTCTTTGTGGATTGTTATTTATATCCCCTCCATGAATTCTTTCTCTTTCTCCCTTGTTCCTCCAGTCATTATCGTTGTCACTCTGTCCATTCCTATTATTTCCCCACTTACTCCCGTTATCATTGTTATTTCTGTAAGTTTTTTTCTTATTCTGAAGTCTCCCTTATGTTCTAACAATTCTGGTTTGGAACATAGTGCCTTGTCCATGTTTTCCACAAAATTCAAAAACTCTTCCACTGAATCACTAGGGCTGTGTATTAGGTCGCACTGTAATTCTTCTGGAAGGCTCCATTTTAATGTCGAGATCCCTGTCAGAACTCCTAGTGGTCTATCTAAATGTACTAGTTTGCTCAGTTCCCTTAGACAAAATTCTTTCATAGTTTTATTCTCACTCTTGTAACTTGGCTCGTTTACAAAATCATTTTGCAGTCTTAACTGCTTGTCCTGTCCGCAGTATTCATTCATTTATTCAGGAACATAAGCTCAAGTCTGAGCTGGCCCCTCCTGCTGTATTCTCACAAACTTAACCTTCACTTAACCCGCTAGCACTCGCGCTATGCGTATTTTGCTCAAAGTAATTTTAAAACGACCGGTAATTTGTCATTTTTAATTAGTCAAATATGAGTGTTTTCTTATTTAAAAAATGCTTATGTACACATATTAAGTACGTTTGAAACTCTACCTTGACTGAGCAAAATGTTACACACAGGACCGACCCTGTAACTTTTAAAGGTGCAAGTTCTTGCAGGTTATGCTGTGAAACTATCCTTGCATGTAGCCAAGAATTTCACAGTATGGTATCTATTTGCCCCACTCAATGGTTTAGCATTTATAATTCCCTTACGAAAACCTACAATCATACCTGCCTCTCCAGCTGCTACATTACATACGCTCTCTTGCAAATTATTTATCTTCACCCCAACTATCTTCACCTCCCCTTTTTATTTTTCATTAGACTATTAATGTTAACAAGAGATCCGAATTCGGCATTTGTTTGGAGTTCTAGTTGATTGCATTGCCTCTCTTGTCCTTCAATTCGCCCAACAAGTTGAGATTCTACAGCCTCAACCCTCGTTCCCAACTGATTCTCTACTTCATTAATGTGATTATTAACCCTTTCCACAGTTTTCCCACACATTTCCATTTTCTTTTTGAGATCACCAAATCGGTCTTCTAACAAATCTAATTTCGTATTTACATTGCTTAATTTCCCCCCCCCCCCCAGCAAAGTTCAGTTTTTAATCCAGTGTTTATCATAGAATGAAGGCTTTCACGGCAGGTGTCGTCTTTACTTAAAGCTACTAGGCTGAGATGCCGTGGTCCATACATGAAACTTTCCCCTGACGTTTCGCCCTCGTCTGCGGAAGGCATCCTCGGAGGTAAAGCGGCGTACTGCAACGAGAGCGCGAGTGAGCGTCGTATATATAGGCAAAACAGAGGGCACTGCTGTCAGTCACGTGGTCTCTGCTATGGCCAACCTCCTCGATTGAAATTAATCGATTCTCATGCTGTTGCTGCAATGTTGACATACATATCTTATCAAGTTTGAGACCTTCTTCTTTTCTGTTAAAATTATTTCGATGTTTAAAAATCTCAATGGTCAACTGAACTTTTTAGATGTGACAGTTATCAAACGAGAGGACTGATCATTGGGTCATAAGGTCTATAGAAAAGACACACACACTAATCGTTATCTTCAAAAAGATTCTAACCACCACCCACGACAAAAAAAGAGGCGTGATTAAGACACTAGTAACAGGGCCCACAAAATTTGTGAACCAGCGCACTTAGACGATGAGATTGAACACCTTAGAGTGACATTTAAGAAGAATGGCTAGTCAGACAGGGAGATAGATCGTGCACTACGCCCTAGACGGACAACCAGGACGGACGAGGAACGACAACAACCCAAGGGGAAAGTTTTTCTACCATTTATCAGTAAGGTCACTGATCGTATTGGAAACATTTTATGCAAGTACGATGTGGAAACTGTTTTCAAACCAACCACGAAAATAAAAGAATTTTTAAGATCTTCAAAAGAAAAGCGACACCCCCTGGCTACACGAGGTGTCAATAAAATTCCCTGCAATTGTGGGCAAGTTGATATAGGAACAACTAAAAGAAGTGTCAACACTCGTCTGGGCGAACACAAAAGGAACTGCCGCCTTGGATATTCTGATAAATCGGCTGTAGCGGAACACGTGTATCAAGAAGGCGACCACGAAATAAAATTTAACGAGACGTCCGTCATATATCAAGACGTCGCAATATTATGCGCGTCTGTACAGAGAGGCCATTGAGATTTTTAAACATCGAAATAATTTTAACAGAAAAGAAAGAGGTCTCAAACTTGATAAGATATGGATGTCACCACTGCAGCAAGAGCATGAGAATCGATTAATTTCAATCGTGGAGGTTGGCAATAGCAGAGACTACGTGACCGACAGCAGCGCCCTCTGTTTTGCATATATATACGACGCTCACTCGCGCTCTCGTTGCAGTACGCCGCTTTACCTCCGAGGATGCCTTCCGCAGACGAGGGCGAAACGTCAGGGGAAAGTTTCATGTATGGACCACGGCGTCTCAGTGTTAATGTTTTCACTGATTTCAGTTTTCACATCATTAAATTTTGAATCAAACGTTTCACCACCCTTTCACTGAATACTTTAAATAATTGCATCAGTTCACTCACCAGACCCCAACCTATTTCCTTTCCTGTACTAGTGCTACTCACATTGATTCCAACTTCTGTTTCATCACTCAAAACGTTCTCTACCTCGTCTGCCATTGCTGACAATTAGCAGTGTAGCTAAAGTTTAGTACTTGTGCAGATGCTGTGACGCCTGGGACTGTGACGTCGGTGCAGCCAGAAAACGGCGTCCGTGTCGTGAGAAGACAAACGGAAACAAGACGGCATCGAGAAGCTGCACAGCAGCAAGATGGCGGCATCCGCAGCAGATTTGGTGTGTTTGCGTGTATATGTGTGTGTGTGTGTGTGTGTGTGTTTGTTTACCTGTACTTTTTCCCCAAGGCAAGTCGTTCCACTCCCAGGATTGGAATGACTTCTCGCCCACTCCCTTAAAACCCACATCCTTTCCTTTTTTTTACCCTCCTTGTTTCCTCTTTTTCTGATGAAGGAACCAACGGTTGCAAAAGCTAAGCATTTGTGTGTGTTTCTATTTGCATGTCTATCAACGAACCCGTGCTTTTTCATATGGTAAGATAACCATAATTCTTTCTTTTTTTATGTATTTTTCCTTCAGATGTTCAAATGTTTGTAGAGCTTATGGGACTTAACTATGGGGTTATCAATCCCTAAACTTACAGGCTACTTATGAACTAGCTACTACTAAGGACGGCACAAATATCCATGCCCGAGGGGGGATTCGAACCCCCGACCGTAGTGGCCGTGCAGACCGTGACTGGAGCGCCTCAGTCCCCTCGGCCACACGGCCGACATCTAAGCATCGATTACAACCTAGAGACACCCTGGTACCTCTCTTTGTTGGCAAAGTTTTCAGTGTAACTCTCACATTCATTAAATAAATTGTTTTCATTTTTTATTTTGCCTGAGCGAAAAAAAAGTTCTTGGGGGGGGGGGGAGGTTGAACCTCCTCGTCCTTCCCTTATCTACGCCCCTGGTCTATTTATTTGATTATTTCAATTTTTATTTTGTATGTTTTAATTTAGATTAAACAATGGAAATTCCAGGAAGGATTCAACAATATTTTTGAGATGGTTAGGTTGCTTACTCATCGCAGAGACGTCCAGTGAGTCGCAGAAAGGCAGAAGTAATAGAAAACAGCTGGTTAGCTTTCGGCCGTTAAGGCGTTTGTTAGTCAGAGAGAGACGCGCACACACACACAGACACGTCTGCTGTCTGTGAAGGCTGTGGCCAGTCTGTGGGACTCAGCATGGCCGAGGCGAGAGCAGACAGCGGTGGGGCTGAGGACAGGAAGTGGCGAGCAGAGGGAAGCAGGCGGGGGAATACCCCAGTGCTGTCTGGCGGCACAGAGAAACGTATACAGAGGAGCAGCCTCCCCTAAACCACTGTCCTACGCTCCCCGCGTAGTTCCGTAAGATGCTAGCAGGTGTCAGGCGGATCGCTGGCTTAGGGTGCCTCTCGCACATCAGAGGGTAGCGTGGAGGGGAGGCTGAGGGGAGAGCTCGTGCCGCCTGCCACGAGGCCACGGCTGTGAGGGGAGGTGGTGGTGGGGGCAGCCGCTACCTGCCGCCTGCTCTGGACAGTCTAAAGGTCTGCTTCTGATCGCAGCGCCACCGTGGACATCTTAGGGAACAGCTGGAAACCCTCCCTCTCGGCACCCCGAAGCGTAGGACCGGGGCCTTACGGAGGTTTCCCGTCTGTGTATATTTGTCTGTGCTGGCGGACAGGACGGGTGGGTGGGAATGCTCTGAAATGTGTGGCGGGACTGGGAGATGTACGGTGTTTTTTTGAAATTCCCATGGCCTGTCAGCAATCCAAGCATGAGTCTAATCTCTCTCCTGTTCAGGCCCAGGATGGCAGAGCTTCTTTAAAACATGGCTTTGGCATCATTACCTTGCCATGTTTTTGTTGATGGACTTTGGTCCAATATTCTACGTGCTGTCTTCTGAGCCAGTTACGTAGCTCCAATTTGATTATTGCCTTGGTGATTGTCAGGACAGGTTCCGGTCCAATAAATGCAGTCTCTGCCCCCATCCTGGCTAATCTGTCGGCATTTTCGTTGCCACTGATCCACGAGTGGCCAGGAACCCACAATAGGTTTACTCTATTGCTTTCCCCTAGCTCCACCAGAACCCTGTGACATTCTGCAACAATTTTAGACCTTGTTGCAGGAGCTGCCAGTGATCTCAGGGCTGCCTGGCTGTCTGAATAGATATAGATGCTACGGTCTTTGTAAAACATACGCAAATTCTCCTCCACACACGCCCTGATGGCAGTAATTTCGGCCAGTTTTCCTAGAGAGATGACGCCCTCCAGTCTTGGCTGCACCCCGTATACCACGGCCCCAACGACTTGGTCTGACTTCGAGCGGTGGGGAGTAAGCAAGCTATTCTTGAAAAAAATATTGTCAATTAAGATTAAGGGTCTTTAGTTTGCAGGCTGCAAAGTATATTGTACAATAAGGATGAAGGAATTATATTTGTCTATATTATTACTTCAGTAGCAGTAGTCTTGGACATAAATGAAGAACGTGACAACTCAATGCTATTAAAAATGTTCAACTTTTTGTTGTTTTAAAATTACAGCTAAAACTGTACCTTTTCCCTTTGTTTTGCGTGCCTTTTCCCTCATTCCTTCGTCCAACAGTTGGTCTCTCTATTTAATACTGACATATTGTGTGCAAATAAATATGAAAAATAAATAAATGATTGCATGTTATTCTTTCCTCTATCAGTACATTGGCAACTGTCTGTCTTTCTGTGCAGGTGTCTTCAAGTGAAGCCTTTTTGCTTTCCATGGGACAGTGAGGATGAAAGGACCATTGTTGCCACTGCTGATGGCCGCAAGGACAACCGTCTGGTTTGTCTTTTGACCACAGGCCACGTGACTCGTCTGATGTGGTCTGTCGTGGTTTTATCACCGGGAACAACCTCTTCATCTCAACACTTTTGACAAAATATTTATGTACAATTGTATTCTGTGAAACAACGTACACATAACATCATAAGTGTAACATAACCTATTTAAATAAGCTTTAGTAGTACTTTGTTGAATTATACGACAGATTTAATGGATCCATTGTTTTTGTAACATTAAAAATTGAGTATAAAAAAAGGAATTCTTAAATGTTAAGCCTTTCATGATTTGTGAGAGATACATATTCAGGCAAAAACAAAATTTTTTTTATCGTCAGGTAACACTACTAATAGCATCCTTGGCTCAAATCTTGTTACATTTCTAGGGATTTCTTTTTTTTTTTCATTCTTACATATTTCATACTGTCAGCATTAAAAACCAGACCCTTTTCTACAGACATGATTTTAACCCTCAGATTACTTCACGTATGTCTATGCCAGGTCAATGTACTTGTGTAAAAACTGTAGCCTGTATCACTACATTTCCATGCAACTCATTTTCCAGAAGACAAATCCAAATTTCATAAACTCTTTTTTCGCAGTAATGTTTACATGTTATAGCCAGAAGCAAATTTCTTAGCCCAGTCAACATGGTGGCTGAAAAACAGCCTATTCATTTCCTGATGTAGTTAGCATTATTACAGTTTTTCATTACTTAAATACAAAGATTCATGCTCAATGTAATATTCATATTTCTCTTCCCCTGCAGAAAATGTAACCTGTCAATCTGAGTTGAAGATTCTTAACAAGGAAACACAATCTGATAAGCCAAGAATGTTTAAAAAATGGTCTTGTTTACAAGGACAGGAAAATCAGTTGTGGAACTAGAAAACCGCTTTCCAGAAGTGGATTTCCAGGATCGATTTTGAAGTGTTCACATGGCCAACCATACACGGAATTGGTAAATTGGTTTACGATATCAGGTTTTGGGATCCCATGTGAAAGGGGTGAATATATTCTGTTGCTTTCTCTCTTAATCTTAGAAAGGTATATTGAAGGGCAAAGTCAGAATATGAATGTCATTATCATTTCCACAGCGATCTGGCCAGTAGGGTTAAGTTTAATAATCTATTTTACAAGGGCTACATATGAACCTAATGCCACTCACCCTAACAGGTATCAAAGATCTGAACATTCGACAAGAAACCACTAAAAGCGAAATAAAGGACTGCTATAAAGCCCAGGAAACATACCAGAACACTCCAGTATTCAATCCAAGAACAGCTGCCAGCATGCAAAACTTAGAAGTAGATGTTCCTGGAGTAGTAAAACAATTTAAGTCACTAAACAAAAGCCGCGGTGGAGTAGCCGAGCGGTCTAAAGCGTCTCGCTGCGGAGCGCGCGGTTGCTCGCCGTGGAGGTTCGAGTCCTCCCTGGGGCATGGCTGTGTGTGTTTGGGCTTAGGTTAGTTTACCTAGGTTTAAGTAGTTTGTAAGCTATGGACTGATGAACACGCAGTTTGGTACGATAGATTTACAAACATTTGAACTAAACAAAAACAAATCTTCCGGGCCAGTTTGTATGCCAACTAGATTCCACTCAGAGTATGCTTATGCAATAGCCCCGTACTTAGCTATCATTTACAACCGATCACTCAGCGAAAGATCCGTACCCAAAGACTAGAAAGTTGCCCAAGTTACTCCAATATTCAAAAAAAAAAAAAAAAAAAAAAAAAAAAAAAAAAAAAAAAAAAAAAAAAGTGGGCAATAGGAGTGATCCCCAAAGTTACAGGCCAATCCCATTGACGTCGATTTGCAGTGGGATTTTGGAACATATACTTTGTTCGAATATTATGAACTACCTCTAAGAGAACGACCTCTTAACCAATAGTCAACACGCATTAAGAAAGTATCGCTCTTGTGAAACACAGCTTGCCCTTTATTCACATGAAGTGTTAAGTGCCATCGACAAGGGATCTCAAATCGATTCGATATTTCTGGATTTCCGGAAGGCTTTTGACACCGTACCCCACAAGCGACTTCTAATGAAATTGCGTGCTTATGGAATATCTCTCCAATTGTGCGATTGGATTCTCGATTTCCTGTCAGAAAGGAGACAGTTCGTTGTAATTGACGGTAAGTCATCGAGTAAAACAGAAGTTATATCTGGCGTTCTACAGGGAAGCGTTGTAGGTTTATAAACGATTTAGGAGACAATCTGAATAGCTCCCTTAGACTGTTCGCAGATGATGCTGTCGTTTATTGGTTAGTGAAGTCAACAGAGGATCGAAAGCAACTGCAAAGCGATTTAGACAAAATTTCTACATGGTGCGAAAATTGGCAATTGACACTAAATAAAGAAAACTGTGAAGTAATACACATGACCACTAAAAGAAATCCGCTGAACTTTAATTACGCGATAAATCAGTCAGATCTTAAGGTCGTAAATTCTATCAAATACCTAGGAGTTACAATTACGAACAACTTTGACTGGAGAGAACACACAGAAAATATTCTGGGGAATGCGAACGAAAGGTTACGTTTCATTGTCAGAACGTTTCGAAGATGCACCAGCTCCACCAAAGAGACTGCCTACATCACACTTGTGCGTCCTCTCCTGGAGTACTGTTGCCCCTTGTGGGACCCTCACCAGGTGGGACTGACGGAAGACATTGAGAAGGTTCAGAGAAGGGCAGCTCGCTTTGTTTTATCACGTTACGAAGGAGAGGGTGAAGCGTCACGGAAATGTTGCACAAGTTGGGGTGGAAATCATTAAAAGAAAGACGTTTTTCGTGCGGCGTGATCTGTTTGCGAAGTTTCAATCAGCGACTTTTACTTCTGAATGTGAAAATATTTCGCTAGCACCCACCTACTTAGGGAGACATGACCATCCCAACAAAATAAGAGAAATCAGATCGAAAACGGAACGATTTAGGTGTTCTTTCTTCCCGCGCGCTATTAGAGAATGGAACGGTAGAGAAAAGTTATGAAAGTGGTTAATGACCCCTCTGCCAGGCACTTAAATGTGATTTGCAGATTATCCCATGTAGATGTAGATTTCGTCCCCCTGCTGCTCCACTTTGTGTGGTTAGCAAATAGGATTATCTGATACAGTAAGAGGGTTTCATATCTCCAGGATGTGGCAGTAAAAGGGAGGTGCTCCTTGGTTGTGGACAAGGTCTGCAACCGAAAGAAGCGATCAGTCCACGTATACTTTTATTATGATTGAAGGTAATACCACAGTCTAACATATACAGTGACGACACTCCTACAGATTTCTGTTATACACTGCGACAGCAGCGCTCCAAGCGGTCGGAAAGCTACATTCCTGAATACGATATTGCATGCGTACGAAAAGAATCGTTTATATTAATTTTAACTTACTTTTTTATGTTAGTGAACGTATGTAGTGCCATACAAAATACGTAATAACGTAATAATAGCTCCACATTTGCGTTTCTTAGGTTTGAGATACATTTGATCATTTTGTAAAAAGATATAAAATAGCCAAGATGGCTTATCATCAATTTTTATTAACGACGACCGGTTTCACTGAACTATGTCAGCATCATCAGGTCAAATAAAATATTTTACAAGGCCATAATCTTGTAATGTCAAATTATGGCCTTGTAAAATATTTTATTTGACCTGATGATGCTGACATAGTTCAGTGAAACCGGTCGTCGTTAATAAAAATTGATGATAAGCCATCTTGGCTATTTTATATCTTTTTACAATATTACAAGTGGGTCGCCTCCTATAACGTAAACCAACTCAACATTTGATCATGATAGATGAGACTGGTTTTGAAGTATGAAATGAAATACAATACCTTCTTTAGAAACAAACATTTTCAATGAGATCCAAATAAGAAAATAAAATTATGTGAAGCGCTTAATAATATACAATAAATAATACATACATTATTACTTATAGACTGTGTTGCACTATCTCAACACATATGGGCAGAGTAATGTCCAAATTCATTTTAATTTCATTTTAGGGAAATCTGGTAAACTAAGTTATTTTAGTATTGTAATGCGCGAAACGTCAAATCCATTTTTTTTTTAAAGAGATGTATTAAAAGAAGGGAAAGGCAAAATTTGGAGAGTTGCGATCTGAGGCAACGCTGTGGGCACTCTATCGGGGTTTTAATGTGTATGTGAGGGTGAATTTGGAACTATGGGAGCCGCCAGGAGGCACAAAAGCCGTAGTAAGTAGGAGGTATATTTTGCAAAAAACATTGTACGTGTTTCCAGTTGTGACATACGTGAATTTCAATGTAATCCGTCGTGTTTAGGTGGGACACGCAAGGAGGGACGGAAGGAAGCAGCAGGGGCTGATATTTCGGCTCCAGGGGTGGCAATAGCTGAGCTTTGGCCGCCAGACACGGATAGTAAAATTTCGGCCACAGTGTTGCCAACTGCCGAGGTTGGGCGATCGACACCTGAAGTAAAAGTTTGCCTGTTGTCGAAGTTTTGAAGTAAAAAGGGAAAGGCAAAATTTGGAGAGTTGCGATCTGTAGCATCGCTGTGGGCACTCTATCGGGGTTTTAATGTGTATGTGAGGGTGAATGTGGAACGATGGGAGCCGTCAGGAGGCACGAAAGCCGTAGTAAGTAGGTGGTATAGTTTTCAAAATCATTGTACGTGTTTTTAGTTGTGACATACGTGAATTTCAATGTAATACGTCGTGTTTAGGTGGGACACGTAGGGAGGGACGGAAGGAAGCAGCAGGGGCTGATATTTCGGCTCCAGGGGTGGCTATAGCTGAGCTTTGGCCCCCAGACACGGATAGTAAAATTTTGGTGTTGTCGAAGTTTTGAAGTGAAAAGGGGAAGGCAGAATTAGGTGGGTTGTGTACGTAGCAACTCTGTGAGCCTTCTGCCTGGATTTTAATGTGTATGTGGGCATGGATTTGGAATGATGGGAGCCGCCACGAGACACGAAGGACAGTAGCAAGTTGGAGGTTTTGCTATTTTATGACAAGAAATCTGACGTTTTGCCAGGTGTGGAAAACGTGAATTTTTAATGTGTTAGCCAGTGGCGTAGCTATGTCACCAAGGGCCCCGGGGCAAAAATGACATTGTGGCCCTCTTTACACTAATACTGTACAGATGCAAAACTACTTCATCATCAGCTCCTTACCGCCCACTGGAAGACATAATAAGGCACACCTAAATACAACCAAGTAAATTATTATGTGTCACGCAGCGATAAAATTTAATCGTACTTTCTTATATAAGTGTGAAAGTCTGTTTGTTATGCTTTCACGCAAAAATTACTAGTTGATTTGGATAAAATTTTGCAGAGGATAGAGATAGAGCTGGACCTGGGTAGGACATACAGAGGAAAATGCCCCGTGGGATATTTTTCGTCAGCTGTGACAGCAGGCGGACTTTTGTCAGTGCCGACAACTCACTCCCGCTAAACTACTGCGCTGTTAGCTTTTTTCGTTGACAGCCCAGTCAAAGAAGGAAAATAGGGGAAATATTCGTGTAGGATGATTTTATCAAAAGTAAGTTTCCGGATTTTGTTTGATGAAACACTTTGGATTGGGCCGTGCCCCTACCAGGTTTCTTGAAGTTTAAGTTAGTGTGTGGCCAGGTAAAAGTAATAAGGAAAATAACTAAATCGATATCTTAGCTTATTACCGTGACAGTGGGGTAGAGGGCACCGTCTTGATGCACAATTCACTACTGAGACGAAGCAATTATTACATGAAACTTCTGATCCGTAAATGTAATTACACCTTTAAATGGCAGAATGCCTGCCGCGGTGGCAGAGGGGACTGAGGCGCTCCAGTCACGGTCTGCATGGCCACTACGGTCGGGGGTTCGAATCCCCCCTCGGGCATGGATATTTGTGCCGTCCTTAGTATAAGGTAGTTGATAAGTAGTTTGTAAGTTTAGGGACTGATGACCTCGTAGTTAAGTCCCATAAGCTTGACAAACATTTGAACATTTTATAAAACAGAGTGAAGTTGTATGTTTTTCACATAGAAGAACTGAGTAGAATGCGGCGGAGGGTACAGTGTTATTATGAACGTAAACTGAAGAGTTTTTGGCATGGGAAGGCGCCGTTCCCAGAAAAAAAGCACAGAATGCCGAATCCATCTTCCGCCTTCCATTGCAAAATAGTGTGTAGAAAGGTATGTAGATTCTGTTTGGTATTCCTTTCAGTATTAAGGCGTTTGTGGAAAATAAACATGCCTGTTTCCTGACGTAACGCATTTTGTGGGAAATGCGCACTCTCCAGGTGTGTCTGCGCAGTGCGTCATCCGTGATTTATGAAGTGCACTGTGGAAGGGTCGGTGTAACTTTGTAAAACACCTTGTAATTTCCTTTTGCGACGTAACGGGGTAGACAGAGTGGGGGCTCGCTTTCTCGCTATTCGTTTTGCAGGCGCACAAAGAACGGCAGTGCCTGACCATTCCAGCGGTCTACCCTTTCCCGCACCTTCTGCCCTCCAACCCTTCCTGTTGTCACCTGTCACATCCCCACAACAAATCATATGCCCAATACTGTTCTACTGTTCTTAAATATGCTGTACACATTTAATATTTTGTCTTAGTCTATTCTGTTTAACAATAACTATATTAACATATTGGCTGCCATAGGTATACTTGGGTTACCGAACCCCGGGGACCACTTACTTTTTTTTCCATATTCTGCTTTAGTTTGCTTGAAGTAAGCTATTTAAGTACTAATAAGTTGAAAATATTGCAATTTAGTATATGACTCACATGGCTCCAGAGTAAAGTGCCAGGTGTGTCATTTGCTATGCCGCTAATAATTTTGGGTTGGTACTCCTGTAAATCTTTCATTCCACAACATTACTTGCGTACAGTTCCATTATTGTTTTTCTGCATTGTTACTACAGTCTTTATTCAGCGTTGTTTGCTCCGTAACACAGTGATATTGTAGCAGGAGAAAGTGTCTCGTAGAAGTTATGTAGATGAACAAAGGCATGTGCAGAAGCTTTTAGATGAAGTTATGGACATAAGTGAAGAAGATGATGATACTACTGAAATAGAAAAATAAGAGGAATGAGTTGATGCTGAGTACTGTTGATGGAGAGGAAGAAGCTGACGTTCAAACCAAGAGGGGCACAAAGAAAAAAACCAGCAATGGTAACTGACTATAATCAGTCATTTATAGACCTCTCTCACCAAATGAAGTCCTATTTTGTCTAAGGCAGGGTGTGAAATGGTACAGGAAGCTTGCAATAAAACTGTTGGCAGGGTCAGCACTGGTAAATGCTCTTGTGATTTAGCGACACATCAGCAACATGATAATCTCAATCACAGAATTCAAAGAGGAAGTGACTTTGAGACTACTCCATACAGAAAATTCCGATGCCCCTGAGAAATCTCTCACCGTAACCACCAAGCTGCCTGCAGATTGTACTCTTGTGAACACGGGAGCTGCAAGTCATAGGTGTACGGATGCTACGAAAAAAATGAAGAATGAATTTGGACGAGAGCAGGCTGTCAAGAAATGCAAACACACTACATGGAGATGTAATAAATTGTAACTCATATTTTTGCGAAGAGTGTTTCTTCATAAAGCACAGTGCATGCAGATGTTAGAGATACAAAGTGCAGTTACCCAATTTTTTCAGTCTGTTTCACTGTTGTTGCACTTAGAGTTGGAGAATTTAATTAAAACTGTATGTGATATACAATCTACTGCATAAGTAACATGTAACACTGTATAAGTAATATATAATAAATTATAAAGAAAACGAAACTCCAATACCACTGAGTTATATATAATTGACTCTTGAGCTCTTGAAAACTGGAGCCCATGAACACGATTCGCTGCTGGGGCCATAACGTACTGTAACACCAAGTCACATCACGCTACTGCACCATGGAGCTTTAAATAGAAAAATGTCCGTGAGTTGTACTTACTTCAAGTGGCCCGAAGAGAACACTTCCTGTGACTTGCATTTAACTCACGTGGCAGTCAATGTGTTAAAACATAGTTTTCTAAAAGTTGGGAATTTTTCTATTTCTTGTAACACGAAAACTATTAGTCCTTGAAAAAAAAATCCATAATTATTTTTCGCGCCTCACTGTGTATCACGAACTTAATGAGTGGCGTTTTTCAAGTCGTGGGGATTTCGTTCGTGTTTCCACACGCACCGAAGTTAGAGTGAAAGAATACCTACTGGAGTAATACAATGCTTTAAACTGTAAGATTGCAGATGTTGGCAAAGATATGATTTCTGATCGGTAAGGGTTTACGTGACTGTAGTACATTATAGTAATAATATGGGTACACAATTAAAAAGTAGTTAATTTTATTTTACCAATTATTTTACAATCTCTTCCTGCTTTTGATTTTTGCAAAATCATCAATAAGGTCTGTTAAATCTAGACTTGATGCAGCCTTGTTTTCGATTGCTATGAGTGCCAAAATATCCGAGTCGAGCTTGAACCATACTGTACCTCACATGCGTTTTGATAATTTTTAATTTGCTGAACTACATTTCGGCTGCTGCATAAGAATAAAACTAAATACTTCCGTAACCTCACATATGCATATGCATATTTTGTTATAATTTCCTTACATAATTGACGAACAGTCAATTTCGGCAGGAGAAATTAAAAGTCGAAATTCCTTCATCCAACTAAAATATTATATACAGTATAACGTCTATTATCCGAAGTAATTTGGGGACATGGATATACGGAATACCGTTTTATTCGGATATTCGAACCGTACACTTCTATTTGCCAATAAGAAGTACTGTACAGTAAATGTATTTATACTGTATTTGGAGGAGCGCGATCCTTCACATTACACGGCGCAACACTTGGAAGGCGCAGCTGTTGCTGTGAACAGCTGTGATGCTGCCGCTACTTCTGCCGATTGGAGTGTGCCGATTAGAGTTGGCTACCGCTTCATGGTTTCGGAACCAGGTTTCGATACACACAACAGTTTCAGTGTTTCAAAACCGGCATCTTTCACAGTTTCGAAACCATGCGGTTTCATTCCGTTCTGTTCCGGATCACATTCGCGGTCGATTGTCGATACACTGAAACCGTTTCTTCTTGTCGGTTTCATGGTTTCGTGTCGGTTTCGCGGTTTCGTGTCGGTTTCACGATTTCATGTCGGTTTCACAACACCGGTGTTTCAAACCACTAATGCAGAAAGACGGTACAGACTAATGGTATCGAAATGTGGTGTTTCATTTTACTGTAGCTCCACACAGATACACATATAACTTACTAGTATATAAACCATTTAGACAGTGTCAAATAGTAGTTGACACTCGTGAGTCTGCAGCTTATGATTACTGAAATCAAGATTCGTTTGCAAGAGACTGATGTATTCCGAAATGACATAATGCCTGCTTTATAAATGTAAAAGAACAATAAAACAACGTTCACTATTTGCATTGAAATAACCAGTTAAATTCTAGGTTTATCTACCATATTAAAAACACACGAGTGAAACTACATTTTTTAAAATAAGATACAACATGAAGCCTGAAATGACATTTTTTATACTAACAAGGGTAGATCGCATATTTAATCTCGTGTTAAAGAATTAGTTTCTTCGAAAACGAAGTTACCTACTGTCGTTATAACTTTTCGACTGTCATGTTAAAGGAATTGCGGCGGTGTTGTAACGGTCAAGACGTACAAGCGGTGAACTTGCCTCTTGTTTTATTATTTTTGTAATTCTATAGTATTATTATTTGTGATTATTTAGTATGCCCTTTATTCCCTATAATTTATTTAGTATGTGTAGAAAGTAGCATTTATGATCCCTCACTGTAATATGCGTACCGTATTGCAGTTTGAGAGTTCCTAACGGGGTAGACTTTTACCTACCATACCGGCGGCCTCGTGTGACTATGTTGACAACATCAACAACAACACGGGAGAAAATCTTTATCAACTTGTTTCGTACAGACCAAGAAGTAAATATATACTCTAATGGTTGACAGGTTCTTGTATGTACCCTTGTCCACATAGTGAAATATATTGCCCTCCTAGAACGAAGATTTCGTGACAAAACATACATTGCTTCACGGTTTCATGGTTTTGAAAGTGTTTCGAAACCACAGATGGTACGGTTTCATTTGTTTCGAAACCGTCAGATGTTTCAGTCAGTGGCCCAGTGCGGCTACTGTGGGAAACTCGGTTTGAGGGGAAGGGGATATGATGGACGATAGGGTGTGAGGGGTAAAAAAAAAATAATACGACGCTCCACTGAAACTTTTTTTCGATCGTCGCTCACGAAGCCCGAGGGCCCCTGGAGTTCGGGGGCCCCGGGGCACTGCCCCGCCTAGCCCCATGGTAGCTACGCCACTGGTGTTGGCTTGTCTTGAGCTGGAAGAGGTGAGATGCACCGTCAGGGGCCTATAATTCGGCCACAGAATTGCCAACTGCCGAGGTTAGTCGCTCGACACCTGAAGTAAAAGTTTGCCTGTTGTCGAAGTTTTGAAGTAAAAAGGGAAAGACAAAATTTGGAGAGTTGCGATCTATAGCAACGCTGTGGCCCTTTTATCTGGATGCGGCAGGACGCACGAAAGACGTAGCAAGTTGGTTGTTTTGCTCCAGTGGTGGCAGCATCTCAGGCATATTGTATTGTGAGGGCGGCTCCCGGTCTTTGCGGCGGGCCTCTCGGTCGAAGTGTGATGTAGCGCCGTCAGATGTCTGTAGCGTCGCTTGTGTTCGCTGTCCGCCGGCGGCTTGTTACCTTTTATTTAGTAAGTCTATGCGTGTTACGCGGAAGATTCGCTGTCTCTCGCAGGCGTGACAGCGGAAGTACCGGTTTATAAACCGGTTGTAACCAAACGGAGCGCAGCAGAGTCCCTTGCACTGTCGCCGTTCTGTGTCAGTTGACCAGGAGGACGTCATGGTCGCCACGAAGAGAAATTCGTAAATGTGTTGGTGAAATACAATCAATTAGCATATACTACCTCCTGAAACTGCTATTAATATACCAAGTACATTCGTCAATATCATAGTCTGTCTACCTCCTCAAACTGCTATTAATAAACTAAGTAGATTCGTCAATATCATAGTCTGTACAACGAAAGTATTTTTGCGTGATAATTGTAATGAGGCATAAATTAGTGTATCTTCCATCTCTCATCCCAAAGTGGTACATAGCCTAATTGAATCGGTCATTGCAAAAAGGTCATAAGTCAACTTTTTTTACGAAAATGAGTTATCCATTGGAAATGGGTGGGAAAGTGTAGCCAGCTTCATACGCACAAGAAGGGCAGAAGTCAGCTATCAAATGGTGTCACTATCGACCCTTAAAATCTTCGTTCATTGCAAAAAGGTCATGAGTCATTGACACATGCCATTTTTGCAATGACTGTGAAGAGGTGTATTTAATCGAACGCAGAAGTTATTGGCGACGTTGCGCTGCTTTCCCGCGTATTTTGTTTTCTGATGTTAGCATCACTGTAACAATCCATTGTTGTGTTTACAGCATTGTACGTTCAAATGATAGGTCAGCACTGTCGCATTCAGAAGTCATTCATTTGTCGAGGTGTAATTATGTCTGCGTCTTCTTCGGACTCTGAAATGCCTCCTGTAGTCAAGAAACGGGCAAGAAATGCTGATAAGTACAAAAGGAATATTATTCGTGATTCAAAAGTAAAGGTAGTGGAATACGTGAATTGGAAAGGTGAGAAATTTCAGAGTCGGAGTACAGGAGATGACTGCAAGTGAGTAAAATACGTGTACTAGATTTCTGTATGGATGTAAATGCATATACCTGCATAGCATTTAAGCATTATCGTAATTGATAACTTCGACTCTTTCAGGTGCAAAAAAGGACTATTTTTCTCTGTTTGATGATGACGCAAAGATAGATATCATTGCTCACTTGAACAGTTTCAGTGATAAGAATCAACAAGATATCTTCCTGTAAATGCTAATCGAAGTTCAAGATATCAAGAGCAGCAGACCGCGAAAAAGGATCCTAAATTAAGAATGTTTTTGGCATACATAATTAGGGTTGCCAGATTGAACTCGAGGCAGGCCCGGAGACCAGACGTGCCCCCCTCCCCCTTGGCCAATGACTCACCCCCCCCCCCCCCCCCCCCACCGCAACTGCGACCAACTCCCCCCTCCCCAAACCAGGATAGTCGTCTTCTACAGAAAATTGTTTCGGATGGAAATTAAGAAGCGACTGATTCTTCTTTTGTGTGGTAATATTCGCGTTGTGTCTTTCTGATTGTAAATGTTTATTCACAGCGTCGTACTTAAGAGTAAATGAGATATTGCATATTCTGCACTTACACATACACTCGTCAGTATCGACTTTTTGTAGCCACTCTTTATAATTTTCTTCCTGCAACCATTCTTCACGGAACGAACTTAGACATCGTCTCTTCATTCCACTGTTATTACTCACTAATATGAGTTAATGTAAGCTTGTCTGTTCACACACGATCCGAGTATTCCAAAAATTGCCGGTAAACTGATAAACAATGAACAAACGAACACAAATAATAGACGTCGCCAGTTGACACGTTGCCGCAACAGTGTTTGCTTAATAAAGCGCTAGTCGATTACTACCGACGCAACAATGAAAAGTTTTCAGAGGAAGAATAGAAAAGTAGCGTTTCGTTGCAAAAAGAAATTGACATTTATATAAAGTTATTCATAATTACGAGAGAGGAGCCGGCCGGGAATGTCCCAGCGCACTGAGGCGTCTTACCGCGGTGCGCGAGGCTACTCCCGCCAGAGGTTAGAATCCCCCCCTAGGGCATGGATGTTGTGTTCGTCCTTAGTTTAAGTTACATTAAGTTCGATGTACATCGTCGCTACATGAGCATAGTACTTAAAAACGTCGTAAAAAAAGGTAAGATTTAGGTTACATTCAAGCCCAGAGATGAGAGCGATTGTCCCATAGACCCGGAGAATTCATTCCAAACCCGGGCACTCCGGGCGGCGCCCGGAGATCTGGCAACCCTATACATAATACGAAAACCAAGCAGTCAACTTTTATGTGTACCATGAAGGCGAAGCGAAGAAATGCGCAAATGAGGTTTTCTCATTTCTGTATAATTACATCGAGAAGTATATCTCAAAAGATGTGAATGAGCTTTATCTCTTCTCTGACGGGTGTGCTGGTCAAAACAAAAATCACCTAATGATTTGCTTTTGTTTAACACTTGTATCAACTGGGAGATTTAGGAAGATGAAAAATTGCTTCCCTACACGCAGGCATAGTTTCATTCCAAACGATAGAGATTTTGGGACCATAAAAAATTTGTAAGACGTCATGACCGGATTTACTTACCTGAAGGGTACGCCATAATGATCAAAATGGCATCAAGTAAATACTCAGTGGAAACTATTGATAATGTTGCTGTATTAGCCTTTAAAACTGGTGGCCTGCCTATTTTAAAGAGACTTGCCTCTCCGAATCAAGCGTGGGAAAAATTTCCAAGGAACAAAACATTTCTTTTTCTCCTTCAAAATGGATGACTTTTCAGTATGATGCACATTATCCTGAGTAAGTAAAAACAGAGCAATTCATCTATGTTATTATCAGAGAGACATTCCAGCCCCTCCATAGCTTCAATGAGCATCCTGTACTTCCTATCGAGTTGGTGTATCCTGGAAAGCAAGTACCGATCGATATAAAAAAATACAAGATTTATTGAAAGCGAAGAGGTATATTCCAGCTGAATATGTGGAATTTTATGACCAACTGCAAGAATGGCCAACGGAAGGGGGAACAAATAATGAAGATGATGATCAAGAAGATTGACTTGGTTTATTGTACTCTATTTTCATGTTGTTATACAGAACACAAATGTTGCCAAAATGTTACTTCAGATAATAATATTCACATTTCATTTTGCTGCGTAAAATATTAACAGATTTTTCAATAAAATAGGCAATTATTTGAAAGTAATGCTTTCATTTGTTGCAACGCACGGTCGTTCATTGCAAAAAGGTCATAAGTCAGCAATTTTTAAATTAATATTGTGGTTAAACTATTAATTATAAAACAAAAGTACACAGTGCAACCTCACTAAATATTGGCATTAAAATAACAATTTTCCTTCTCCTGTAAAATTTTACTTTCGTGACTAATGACCTTTTTGAAATGACCGATTCAATTCAATTCTTTCAACATTTATTTTTCACTATTCTTCTAACTAAACTTCAACTATGGTCGAATATTTGTGCTGATATGTATGTGTTGATTTCCTTACGTCTGCTGTAACCTGAAACAGCCGAAAAATTGGAAACAAAATATAGAGTGCAATATGTGTGGTCAGCGGAGGAGCATATGGCATCCAGTATAAAACATGTAAAAAAATCATTTGTTTTGATATAAGCTTGTTTCAAGCTAACTAGCATGTAAATTATTCTCTGTTCGATGAGCGACACAATTAGAGGAAACACAAGGCATGATAGTATCTCAGCCGCTGAATGTGGTCGGTCGCAAAACGATTAGCTTGTGTTCCACTGCTTGCAGCTAAGTGTTTTAATTTCATGCTTACTGCGAATGCGAGTGGAATGAAACGTGAGGACGCCCAGCCAGCGCTATCCTCTTGTCGGTGGCTGCCCGACAGGCAACGTGTTGTAGTTGACGTAACTGGCGCGTGGCGGCAGCACGTCCCGGGCAAGTCGTGGTTTCTGGCTCAAGTAGTGCGTGCTGCAGGCGACAGATGGCCCTCGCATCGCGTCGGCTGTGTCTCCTGGCAGTCTCCTGCTCTCTCGCAGGCGTTACGTCTTACTGATGCGCATATGAACTGTGTAGTCTGCGAGTGCATTCGTGTTCTCTCGATAATCCATTTTTGTCCGGGGCAATTCCCGGAGATAAATTAAATTGGTCCCAATCCCCCGGCTCCGACCAAGGTTTTCGGGAGGTTTTCCTTGGTTGTAAGGCGTATGCCGGAGCTGGTAAGCCCCTCCCACTTATTCCCAATTGGGATCCCCCTTTGCCCCACTATCAGCTTGTCTGATAATTGGCTGAATAGAACCGCGACTCTTTATGGGTCGGATCTCCACTCCTCGGAGTGGAGAATGAAAAGAGATAAGTTTTTTTTTTTTTTTTTTTTTTTTTGCTTCAACCGGTCGACGCACAGGACACCGTGCCCACGGGTGCGGTTTCTGTAGGGGGATGCTTGTCCACTTTTGGTCGAGCTGATCTCTACGAGATTACGAGAGTAACTCGGGCGTCCGATCTTTGATTGTCGTGAGTGCATTCGTGCTCTCTTGATAATCCATTTTTAGTCCGGGGCAAGTCCCGGAGACAAATTAAATTGGTCCCAATCCTCCGGTTCCGACCAAGGTTTTCGGGAGGTTTTCCTTGGTTGTAAGGCGTATGCCGGAGCTGGTAAGCCCCTCCCACTTATTCCCAATTGGGATTCCCCCTTTGCCCCACTATCAGCTTGTCTGATAATTGGCTGAATAGAACCGCGACTCTTTATGGGCCGGATCTCAAACAGCCCGCTCTACTCCTCGGAGTGGAGAATGAAAAGAATAAGTTTTTTTTTTCTTCAACCGGTACGCACCAAAATTTTTAAATATAACATTATCTTTTCGCGACCGTCCTTCTCCTGACAATGCCAGTAAGGCAGAACACTTTGCCACCTACCTCTACGAAGTCTTTTCCATTCCTGATGATCCCCTTTTTGACTACTCTCTCTTCCCGGACGTCCATGAGCGAACCGATACCTCCACTCCTCCGCTCGCCCCCGGCTTCCAGTACTTGGACCACATTCCCCCCTTAACACACCCATTACCGCCCTTGACATCATTGACACTCTTCGGACTAAACGCAACACCGCCCCTGGTCACGACCGGCCACCTCCGAGCTTGCCCCCCCTCCTTCCACGAAGCTCTTGCTACCTTATATAATGTCATCCTTTTCACCGGCTTTTACCCCGACCTGTGGAAGACCTCCCGTATTCTCATGTTCCTAACCATCCCAGACATCATCCTACCGTCCCAACAGTCTTACCTCCGTGTTCAGCAAGGTCCTGGAAACCATCCTCTCCCGTCGCATCCATCAGCACCTCCATCGCCACCAGTTCCTCCCCCTTTCCCAATGTGGCTTCCGACCCTCCTTCTCTGCCGAGGACCAGCTCCTTCGCCTGACTCATCTCCTCTCCGTCCAACTCAACTCCCGTCGCTCCGCAATTTTTGTATCCCTCGACATCCAAAAAGCCTACGACCGAGTATAGCATTCCGGTCTCCTCTTCAAGCTACAGTTCTACGCCCTTCCTATTAATTACGTCCGCCTCATTGCTTCCTTTCTCACCCACTGCCCCTCCTATGTCACTGTCTGCAACTCCGACTACCGTATTTTCTACCCTTCCGCTGGGGTGCCCCAGGGATCAGCCCTCTCTCCCCTCCTCTATCTCCTCTACTCTGCCAACATGCCTCAACACAAACCTCCCGTCTGTCTCCTCCAATATGCTGACGAGACCGCCTTCCTGGCCCTCGCCCCCTCCCTTGCCCGTTCCCAGGTTTTGCTCCAGTCCCACCTCACTGAGTTCGCCTCCTGGTGTAACCGGTGGCTCCTCTCCGTCAATCCCGACAAATCCCAGGCAATTATCATAGGTCGTACCACCCGCTCCTTCCGTCTCTACGATTTCTACCTTATCCTCCACAACCACCCTATCTGCCACACCCCCACCCTGAAGTACCTCGGCCTAACCCTCGACCGCAACCTCTCCTGGACCCCCCACCTCCGCACTGTCCGACAGAAAGCCCTCTCCCGCCTTAACCTCCTCACCGGCCGGACGTGGGGTCTCAGCCCCTCCACCATTCTCTACACCTACCGGTCCCTCATGCGTCCTGTCCTCTGCAGCTTCCATCCTGCCTGGATCTCCGCTCCCACATCCTACTATAAAACCATCCGAGTCCTCGAGCGCCACGCCCTCCGCCTCGCTTACCGCATCTGGCTCCCTTCCCCCACGCGGATCCTGTACGACCTGATCCCGTTTCCCCACCTCCTCGAATACCTCCAGCATATCCGTATCCTCTATAACACCCGTAAAATAGACTCCCGCAACCCCCTGGTCCACCCCATCCTTACCGACCCTGGGCCTCTGCCACGCCTCTACCGCGTTATACCCCCTTCCCTTCATCTCCACACCCGCCATGTCCTCTCCCAGGGTAACTTCCACCGCCTCCCCCTTCCTGATGACGTCCTCCGTTCCGACATCTACCCGTCCTACCAGCCCTGATCCCCCACCCATAGATAAAGTGCCCCCTCTCCCCCCTCCCTGGAGTCCCTACGGCTCCTCCGTACCGCCTCCTTCCCCACCGTTTTTTCCTCTCCCCCGCACTCCCACAGTGCTACGACAAGTGTTGTGTGCTGTGCTCCAGTGAAGTGTATGTTTTTTAACTGCGTCCACCACAATCAGACAAGTGTCGCACCGTGTGTTTTAATTAGTGTCTCCGTGTATTCGCCGTCCTGTGCTATTGTCGTCCTACATTGCTTTTTAGGTCATCGTGGCTCATCATTTTTAACTAACTAAATGTGGTTTTAATCATCTGTCTATTGTAATGTACTCCAAACTGTCGCCTTGTCTATGTTACTATATCTCTGTTGTTTTATCTCCTGTTATGTATTTTAATTATCACCTCATATATGTACTTTTACTCTCGGCTGAAGAGCAGCCTATAGCGCTGCTGCCAGCCTGCCGGTGTACTGCTGGTATAAAACACAATAAAGGAAAAAAAAGAGTGGAATATCTTTCAGCTAAGTTTTAGGTAGCCCACGCGGCCCTTTGAGTATTGTTTGGACTCGACTATTGTGTACATTGAATGTGATCTGTAATAAATATGTATTATTCAGTTCATGTGGCGTGTACCGGGTATTTATTTATCATATCACATCCAGTACTCCACAGTGGTGACTCCGTGTTTCAATTGACGCACAATTACGCTTTCGTGCCTCTTTTTCGAAACTGTTATTACGCGAGCGCAGTGAACAATCGCGCCATGTGGAATCAATCTCAGTGTTCTTCAGTGTTACGACCGCAAGGACAATGATTGTCTGTTTCTCCGCTTCCAACCGCTGAGAAAGGACGGTGCATCAATGCACAGGTGGGACTAGACATTATGCAGCCGAACAAACTGAGCCCTGTTGTACACGTCAACAATTCGCGCGGCCACGCCGACGTGCCGGCTCCCGAACTTTCTATGGTTCAAACCGCCAACGTAGTTAAAGTAGATCCAACTTTCACATCACCAGGGCCTCACGAACAGTGATGTGCTACAACTGAACATTCGAATTTTGACTTTATAGTTTTATAACATACACGGGGAGAAAGGCTACTGAAGAAGAGATGAAGCATTCAAAGAAATGAAGGTGGACAGACGAAAGGAAGCAGGTTACTCATGAATACATTTTGTTGCTCGTGCCTACCTTATCGATACGAATGCTTAACTCAAGGGGCCGGCCGCGGTGGCCGAGGGGACTGAGGCGCTCCAGTCACGGTCTGCACGGCCACTACGATCGGGGGTTCGAATCCCCCTTCGGGCATGGATATTTGTGCCGTCCTTAGTATAAGGTAGTTCCTAAGTAGTTTGTAAGTTTAGGGACTGATGACCCCGTAGTTAAGTCCCATAAGTTGTACAAACATTTGAACATTTGAATTTAACTCAAGGATACATTTCGTTGTTCACATCAAGTCACCAACAGTATCGATAAGTGGTACTCTTTAACGATACGGGAGTTTTTTTTATTATGAGATGAGTAATTTCTACATCTACAACTACATCCATACTCCGCAATTCACCGTAATGTGCGTGGTGGAGGGTACACTGTACCACTACAAGGCATTTCCTTTCCTATTCCACTCCCAAATAGAACGAGAAAAAAATGCCTATATGCCTCCGTACGAGCCCTAATTTCTCTTATCTTGTCTTTGTGATCTTTACGCGAAATGTAAGTAGGAGCCAGCAAGATCGTACTACACTCAGCTTCAAATTCCGGCCCTCTAAATTTACCCAACAGAAATTCCGAAAAGAACGTCGTCTTTCCTCCAGCGATCCCCAATTGAGTTGCCGGAGCATTTCCGTGACACTCGCGCATTGGTCGAACCTACCGGTAACAAATCTAGCTGCTCGCCTCTGAACCGCCTCTATGTCTTCCTTTAAACTGATCTGCTGCGGGTCCCAAACACTTGAGCAATACTCAAGACGTGGTCGTACAAGCGTTTTATACGCGGTCTCCTTTACTGGTGAAGTACATCTTCCCAAAATTCTCCCAATAAACCGAAGTCGGCTGTCCGCCTTACTCACAACTGTCCTTACATGCTCGTTCCATTTCATATCGCTCTGCAATGTTACGCGTAGATATTTGAACGACGCGACAGCATCAAGAAGCTCACTACTAATGCTGTATTCGAACATTATGGGATTGTTTTTCCTACTCGTGCGCATCACCTTACATTTTTCTACATTGAGAGCTAGCTGCCATTCTTCGCACCAACTAGAAATTTTGTCTATGTCAACCTGTATGCTATTACAGACGACACCCTCCCATACACCACAGCATCATCAGCAAACAACCATAAATTACAACTTACTCTGTCCATCAGATCATTTATATAGATAGAAAATAATAGCGGTCCTATCACACTCCCCTGGGGCACGCCTGACGATACACTCGTCTCTGATGAACACTCGCCGTCGAGAACAACGTACTGCGTTCTATTACTTAGGAAGTCTTCCAGCCAGTCACAAATCTGTGAACCTATTCCATAAGCTCGTATTTTCGTTAGCAATCTGCAGTGTGGCACCGCAGCTATAGACATCTATAGCTATTTACCTTGACAGTGGACAATCGCGTGTGTTGATTCTGCGACGTTTGCGGGACAAAGTGTTGAACTTACTTAACCGAGAACGTTGGGGAAAGGTTCGCACTAAGCAGTTGGCACGACGACACTGTACTTGGCACGGTATGTACGCCCAAATAGAACAGATGACGTCACAGTGTTCATTGTGTGCTACCGATCACTCAGCCCCACCTCACAAATTTTTTGCATGGCCATATGTAGATTCACCATGGCAATGGGTGCATATTGACTATGTTGGTCCCTTCTGGAACACTAAGTGGCTTATTGTGGTTGATTATTTTAGTAGTTACCTGTTTGTAGTGCTAATGTCTCCTACGACTTCTAGTAGCATGATTAGAGCGTGGTCTTCAGGTTTTTGTCTGGAAGGTCTCCCTGAACTGATAGTGTATGACAACGGCCCTCAGTTCACATCGCAAGAATTTCGGTCCTTTTTTGAACGCGATGGAATTAAGCATTTCTCCTGTGCACCGTTTCACCCGCAGTCGAATGGAGCTGCGGAACGCTTCGTCCGGACATTTAAGTAGCAGAAATCCAAACTTGTTCTACCCGTCCTCATACTGCGTGACTTACAAACTACCATTTATGGAGCCCAACTAAAAAAATTTTAATGTTTGTTAAGCTTAAGGGACTTAACTACGGGGTCATCAGTCCCTAAACTTACAAACTACTTATGAACTACCTACAACTAAGGACGGCACAAATATCCATGCCCGAGGGGGGATTCAAGCCCCCGACCGTAGTGGCCGTGCAGACCGTGTCTGAAGCGCCTCAGTCCCCTCGGCCACCGCGGCCGGCAGCACAACTAATGTCGTTCACTTGTGCACTATGAGGACAGAGGTTGGTTATTATCAAATTTCGAAGAAATTGAGATCTTTTGTGCAGTGAGAGAGGATTCCAGTAACATGCTCAAGGAAAAGATAGAACTATCTAAAACCCATTACTGGGCACATTTTAGCAACCTCCTCCTTGAGAAACACTGATATGTGTGAATGTATTAAATATTTACTTTGTGCTTTTAACTTGACTGAAAAATTTAGAGCTTAGTACCGTTACAAAACGTTTAATTTAGTGACTGATTTTTTATGAATAAATGTTAGGTATCGAGACTGGAATATCTTTGTCACTAATGACAGAGGTTAAGCATATGGACAATCATTGAAGCTGGATCAGCTGTCCGTTAGTGCACAACTTGCTGCCATCAGACAAACATGTGGTACTGTTCAAAGTTTTATTTTCGACAATGTACATACCCAGATTTTGTGTTTAACGATGCTTCCAAGCAGCAGATAAGTTCTATGGTAGGTAGGAGGTTAGTTTCATTGGAATATTTGTGGTACAGTATATAGCATATAGTGCCCTTTTTATTTCACGTTTCCTTGTTTTACAGAACTTGATAATGGTATAATGTCGTCCCAAAGCATGTCATGTTGACATATATATTTTGTCACTGACAACTAGTGTGTGAAGTACAGTAATAATCGTGGAACAGTTGTGTGATGGCGACAAAACAGATGAATTAAGGAACGCTTTGGTCATTGTTCGCCGTAGTCTAGTGGGCAGCATATTAGATTGTAATTGTAAAGCTCGTGGTCGGTGGTTCGAAACCTGGCAAGTTATAATAAGAAAATCATAAAGGACAGAAAGCAAGGTAGCGTATGACAGAGAGAGCTCTAGGCGAAAAATGTCACGAGACATTTGCAAACGCCTAGTTTACATAAAATCAAGTGACGGTGTCAAATTGCCGTTATTTTTGCAAATGTCTCTGTAACGGCACGAGTTACGAAGAAAGCATAAGAGAGGAAAGTTGTAGGGAATTTTCTCCTCTACAAATTCGTTTGTTCAATTTTCGTGTCAGATGAACGATTTATTTGCAATTTCGTGCTGTCAAAAGGCCATCATAAACGGACTTTTTTTAGTGTTACTAACCTATTTTTCTGCCGAAATATTTGAAAAAGGGACATTCTGGTCACCAGCGGCCAACAATTACGTCTGTAAAATCTGGTGCTGATAGGTTGAACGCTTTTGACCTAAAACGTGGGAACACGATACAGACAGACAGAAAGACATCGTCAAATCGCCGTTATTTTTGAAATATCTCTGAAACGATGCGAGGTATGAAAAAACCGTAAGAGAGCAAAGTTGCAGAGAATTGTCTCCTCTACAAATTGCTTTCTTTAGTTTTCGTGACAGTTAAACGGTTAATCTGTTATTTGCATTCAAATTTAGAGCTATGAAAAGGCGATGGCAGACGCCCACTTTTAGTGTTAGTACCGTAACCTAAAGTGGCCCAATTAAATCACAAACAAGCTGCTGGGGTCGAAGATTGTTTTTATTCAAGAATTTTCGACTTCACACGGTTGCTGTACCATACCATTAAAATGAAATACGAAGACTTTCACAATGCCTTTATTATGCAGAATTGGACATTTTTTTTATTTTTAATGGTAACCTTCACGCACACCAGTGACCAACCTGCCCAGGATAGCTGGTTGTGTTGTCCACTCGCCAGATATGGATACAGAGTGATTTTGTGCACAGAGAATTCTCTCCTCAGAACGACAGTCGCACTTGCAGAACCTACTTCATACGGGTTGATTGTGATCTTCTACAAAGCTGAATGTGTCTGAGTGTTGCACTGAAGATTCAACAGAAACCTTGAAGCTGAATACTTGCTTTCAGCAGTGCAGTCATAATTTTTCGAGTGATGATGATGATGATCGTGTGGCATTTATGGCCGTTAGACCCCAGCTGGGGTGTTCAGCCTGCCTGGTGCAAGTCTCTTTATCTGACGCCACTTCGGCGACTTGCATGTCAATGATGATGGAATGATGATGAGGACGACACAACACCCAGTCCCCGAGTGGAGAAAATCTCCTACCCGGCCGGGAATCGAACCCGGGCCCCCTGCGTGGCAACCAACCACGCTGTCCACCGGACTACGGAGGCGGACAATTTTTCGAGTGATGGATGTTGAAGATGTGGAGCCTAGACAGGCAAGTAAAATGTAGAGTGTGTTTGAGGGCTGTACCGCCACTGCTGACAAAGAGAACACCTCTGAGGGGACCCACAAATGTGGTGTCAGTGAAACACCGAACACTAATGTTTGTCAACCTTTTCCAACATGCGACCCCCTTCCAAGCAAAAATCTTGTGGCGGCCCCCTTCCAAATGGAAAAATTCTGGTTAGGCCCCCTCACCGAATACTCACGAAATAGAACAGAAAACTGTCAACTCTTCCTCGTGTTTATAAACGATTTACGAGACAATCTAAATAGCTCCCTTAGACTGTTCACAGATGTTGCTGCCGTTTATCGGTTAGTGAAGTCAACAGAGAATCAAAAGCAACTGCAAAGCGATCTAGACAAAATTTCTACATGGTGCGAAAATTGGCAATTAACACTAAATAATCAAAAGTCAGAAAAAATACACATGACCACTAAAAGAAATCGGCTGAACTTCAATCACGCGATAAATCACTGAAACCTTAAGGTTGTAAATTCTACCAAATACCTAGGAGTTACAATTACGAACAATTTAGACTGGATAGAACACACAGAAAATATTGAGGGGAAAGAACCAAAGGCTACGTTTCATTGGCAGAACGCTTCGAAGATGCACCAGCTCCACCAAAGAGACTGCCTACATCACACTTGTGCGTCCTCTCCTGGAGTACTGTTGCCCCTTGTGGGACCCTCACCAGGTGGGACTGACGGAAGACATTGAGAAGGTTCAGAGAAGGGCAGCTCGCTTTGTTTTGTCACGTGACAGGGAGGAAAGCGTCACTGAAATGGTGTACATTAGAAGACCGACGTTATTAGTTGCGGCGAGATCTATTTGCGAAACTTCAGTTACCGTCTTTTACTTCTGAATGTAAAAATATTTTGCTAGCACCCACCTACATAGGGAGACATAACAGCCGCGGTGGAGTAGCCGAGAGGTCTAAACGTCTCGCTGCGGAGCGCGCGGTTGCTCGCCGTGGAGGTTCGAGTCCTCCCTGGGGCATGGGTGTGTGTGTGTGTTGTCAGTAGGTTAGTTTACCTAGGTTTAAGTAGTTTGTAAGCTACGGACTGATGACCACGCAGTTTGGTCCGATAGATTTACAGACATTTGAAAATTTGGAGACATAACCATCCCAATAAAATAAGAGAAATCAGATCGAAAACGGATCGATTTAGGTGTTCTTTCTTCCCGCGCGCTATTAGAGAATGGAACGGTAGAGAAAAGTTATGAAAGTGGTTAATGAACCCTCTGCCAGGCACTTAAATGTGATTTGCAGAGTATCTATGTAGATGTAGATTCCATTTCATGCAACAATGTGCATCACGACCACAATGTGTTGAACATAAGACAAGGGATGAGCAGCATTGGTCGTAGTCCTCGCTTTACTTATAGCAAATCGATGTCAGTCACAGAGTGACGATCATCAGTGCATATCTTGAAGCACTCTTGTGAAGCTGGTTACAGACTAAATTGCTATACATATTACGTCGTAGTCTTTGATATCCATCTTCCTAACTTGTGTCAGGTACAAGTGCTTGAATATCCCCGCTGATGATAGTCACTCTGTGACTGAAATCGGTTTTCTATTAATAAATAAGGGAAACAAATTTAATCCTCATTATTTTGCTACAGCTTCATTTTAACTTAATTTTTTGTGTATTTTCGGAATGGAATACATGTTCGTAATGTACATGATTCCCGACAGGAAAACATAGTTTGCCTAACGAGTGTTTCGCAATTCAGATAAGACTCGGAAGCGATTCATGCTAATTGAAAAAGGTAACATCTGAAATGTTGCTCTACAGACGATTGCTGATCATAGATCTCGATGAGGTCTGAACTGTTTGCGGTACGTACAGTCTGTGGCGCTGTGCAGTGTGTCGCGTGTTTCAAACGTTGAACGTAGTGCGGCAGTTCCAGCGGCGAGTACGTTGCTAGCTTGCTGTTCGCATGTCCACAGTCGTCCCACGGTGACGTAGTTTAAGGCTGTGACACCAGGAGGCAGCAGCTGTCAGCAGTCGCGAGCAGCCGGCGTCCGATAGTTGGGACCGTCACCGACAGGCGGCAGTCGCGAGCAGCCAGCGTCTGGTAGTTGGGACCGTGACCGACAGGTGGCAGTCGCGAGCAACCAGCGTCTGGTAGTTGGGACCGTGACCGAAAGGTGGCAGTCGCGAGCAACCAGCGTCTGGTAGTTGGGACCGTGACCGACAGGTGGCAGTCGCGAGCAACCAGCGTCTGGTAGTTGGGACCGCCACCGACAGGTGGCAGCCGCGAGCAACCAGCGTCTGGTAGTTGGGACCGTCACCGACAGAGGGCAGGGCGAGCTGCGGGGCGGCCTCCGCCACCTCCTGCATGCGCTGACGGCCTCGCACTACACGGCTCGGCGCGACAGTCTGGAGAGAGGCGACCGGACGCAGTGACGGCTCGTACAAAATTTGACCAGTGTGCTACAGTATTACAAAAATAAACAGCAAACAAAATACACTGAAATAAAAATCGTGACTGACAATGGAAATAAACAGGGGCGGCTGGTGATAATGTGCTATTGTGCTGCAGCACACTGTAAATATATTACTAAAATTTCTCTTCGAATGCAAGCGAGAAATCGCTATAGACTTACATGCTTTCTCTTGGAATACGAGCCAGATATCACAACAAAATTATGCCAGTTCCCTTCCAATATGTATTACAATGCTAGTAATAAAAGGATGAAAATGCATTATGGAGCGCTCTCGCCGCGATAGCAGGAAAACAGCTCCGTGTGCCGAAGTGGGATTCAGCCGCGCTGGTACGTGCGCAGAGAGGCAGCGCAGTCGTCTGTTCGCTAGTGCGCATGCGCAGACGTGACGTCAGGCATGGCGGCTCGTGTGTGCTGAGACCGACTGCAGCACCAGACCAATATTTCTCTCCGCGCTGCAGCACAATAGCACATTATCACCAGCCGTCACTGGTGTTGCGTGTTGTTTGTTATTTCCAATCTTTTTTTAAATGAAATTAATTTATTCGCACATGCTTTTACTATGTATATGTAACCTCTAGAGATCTGATGCCAGATTTACATCAAGAACTGAAGCAAATAATCTGTAATATGTTGATTGGCATCACTGATGATAAAATATTCATGATATATCGAAAAAAGAAATTTTACTTCATTTTTTTTGCTTACTAAAATGACATACACTCTGCTAATGCTCAAAATTGTTAAAATTGGCTCATCACATGTTTTTGTTGAAATAAAATTAAGATTTTTTTAAATGTTGCAAAGTATGAGAAATTGCGATCCGGTTTTTACAAATTATGAAATATGAAACTTTTTTTTAAACATTTTCTCTCTGAAGTGCAGCAGAATATCTGACATTTGCTAGCCATGAGCAGCCCTCTGCACGTGTTTTCGTAAGCCACTCCTCGCCCCATCAGTGCCTCACTTGGTCTCAGGAATCCTGGAGCGACCCCCACTGAGTTCCCCACAGGCCGCCAGATGGCTCTCGCTATTTGCTAGCCTTGAGCAGCCCTCTGCTCATGTTTTTGTCAGCCACTCCCCGCCCCACCAGTGCCTCACTTGGTCTCAGGATTGCTGGAGCGCCCCCCACTGAGTTCCCCACAGCCCGCCAGATGGCTCTCGCTATTTGCTAGCCTTGATCAGCCCTCTGCTCGTGTTTTCCTCAGCCACTTCTCACCCCACCAGTGCCTCACTTGGTCTCAGGAATACCTGACCGACCCCCACTGAGTTCCCCACTGGCAGCCAAATGACTCTCGATATTTGCTAGCCTTGAGCAGCCCTCTGCTCGTGTTTTCGTTAGCCACTCCTCGCCCCACCAGTGCCTCACTTGGTCTCAGGATTGCTGGAGCGATCCCCACTGAGTTCCACACTGCCAGCCAAATGGCTCTCACTATTTGCTAGCCTTGATCAGCCCTCTGCTCGTGTTTTCCTCAGCCACTTCTCACCCCACCAGTGCCTCACTTGGTCACAGGAATACCTGACCGACCCCCACTGAGTTCCCCACTGGCAGCCAAATGGCTCTCGATATTTGCTAGCCTTGAGCAGCCCTCTGCTCGTGTTTTCGTCAGCCACTACTCGCCCCATCAGTCCCTCACTTGGTCTCAGGAATGCTGGAGCGACCCCTACTGAGTTCCCCGCAGCCCGTAAGATGGCTCTCGCTATTTGCTAGCCTTGAGCAGCCCTCTGCTCGTATTTTCGTCAGCCACTCCTCGTCCCATCAGTGCCTCACTTGGTCTCAGGAATGCTGGAGCGCCCACCACTGAGTTCCCCACTGCCAGCCAAATGGCTCTCGCTATTTGCTAGCCTTGAGCAGCCCTCTGCTCGTGTTTTCGTCAGCCACTTCTCACTCCACCAGTGCCTCACTTGGTCTCAGGAATACCTGACCGACCCCCAATGAGTTCCCCACTGCCAGCCAAATGGCTCTCGCTATTTGCTAGCCTTGAGCAGCCCTCTGCTCGTGTTTTCGTCAGCCACTCCTCGCCCCACCAGTCACTCACTTGGTCTCAGAATGCTGGAGCGATCCCCACTGAGTTCCAAACTGCCAGCCAAATGGCTCTTGCTATTTGCTAGCCTTAAGCAGCCCTCTGCTCGTGTTTTCGTCAGCCACTCCTCGCCCCACCAGTCCCTCACTTGGTCTCAGGAATGCTGGAGCGACCACCACTGAGTTCCCCACAGCCCACCAGATGGCTCTCGCTATTTGCTAGCCTTCAGCAGCCCTCTGCTCGTGTTTTCGTCAGTCACTCCTCGCCCCACCAGTGCCTCACTAGGTCTCAGGATTGCTGGAGCGACACCCACTGAATTCCCCACTGCCAGCCAAATGGATCTCGCTATTTGCTAGCCTTGAGCAGCCCTCTGCTCGTGTTTTCATCAGCCACTCCTCGCCCCACCAGTCACTCACTTGGTCTCAGAATGCTGGAGCGATCCCCACTGAGTTCCAAACTGCCAGCCAAATGGCTCTTGCTATTTGCTAGCCTTAAGCAGCCCTCTGCTCGTGTTTTCGTCAGCCACTCCTCACACCACCAGTGCCTCACCTGGTCTCAGGAATGCTGGAGCGACCCCCACTGAGTTCCCCACAGCCCGCCAGATGGATCTCGCTATTTGAAGCCTTGAGCAGCCCTCTGCTCCATTTTTCGTCAGCCAGTCCTCGTCTCACCAGTGCCTCCCTTGGTCTCAAAAATGCTGCAGCGCCCCCCACTGAGTTCCCCACAGCCGGACAGATGGCTCTCGCTATTTGCTAGCCTTGAGCAGCCCTTTGCGCGTGTTTTCGTCAGCCACTCCTCGACCCACCAGTCCCTCACTTGGTCTCAGGAATGCTGGAGCGCCCCCCACTGAGTTCCCCACAGCCGGACAGATGGCTCTCGCTATTTGCTAGCCTTGAGCAGCCCTCTGCTCGTGTTTTCGTCAGCCACTCCTCGCCCACCAGTACCTCACTTGGTCTCAGGAATGCTGGAGCGACACCCACTGAGTTCCCCACTGCCAGCCAAATGGCTCTCGCTATTTGCTAGCCTTGAGCAGCCCCCTGCTCATGTTTTCGTCAGCCACTCCTCGCCCCACAGTCACTCACTTGGTCCCAGGAATGCTGGAGCGACCCACACTGAGTTCCCCATTGCCTGCCAGATGGCTCTCGCTATTTGCCGTCTCCTGGCGTTCCTCACTAGCCATGATCAGCCCTCTGCTCGTGTTTTCATCAGCCACTCCTCGCCCCACCAGTGCCTCACTTGGTCTCAGGATTGCTGGAGCGACCCCCACTGAGTTCCCCACTGCCAGCCAAATGGCTCTCGCTATTTGGTAGCCTTCAGCAGCCCTCTGCTCGTGTTTTCGTCAGCCACTCCTCGCCCCACCAGTGCCTCACATGGTCTCAGGAATGCTGGAGCGACCCCCACTGAGTTCCCCACAGCCCCCCAGATGGCTCTCGCTATTTGCTAGCCTTGAGCAGCCCTCTGCTCGTGTTTTCGTCAGCCACTCCTCGCCCCACCAGTCCCTCACTTGGTCTCAGTAATGCTGGAGCGACCCCCACTGAGTTCCCCACAGCCCGCCAGATGGCTCTTGCTATTTGCTAGACTTGAGCAGCCCTCTGCTCGTGTTTTCGTCAGCCACTCCTCGCCCCACCAGGGTCTCACTTGGTCTCAGGAATACCGGACCGACCCCCACAGAGTTCCACACTGCCTTCCAGATGGCTCTCGCTATTTGCCGTCTCCTGGCGTTCCTCGCTAGCCATGATCAGTCCTCTGCTCTTGTTTTCGTCAGCCACTCCTCGTCTTATCAGTCAATCACTTAGTCTCAGGAATACTGGAGCGATCCCCACTGAGTTCCACACTGCCAGCCAAATGGCTCTCGCTATTTGCTAGCCTTGAGCAGCCCTCTGCTCGTGTTTTCGTCAGCCATACCTCGCCCCACCAGTCCCTTACTTGGTCTCAGGAATGCTGGAGCAACCCCCACTAAGTTCCCCACAGAACGCCAGATGGCTCTCGCTATTTGCTAGCCTTGAGCAGCCCTTTGCGCGTGTTTTCGTCAGCCACTACTCGCCCCACCAGTGCCTCACTTGGTCTCAGGAATGCTGGAGCGACCCCCACTGAGTTCCCCACTGCCAGCCAAATGGCTCTCACTATTTGCCAGCCTTGAGCAGCAATCTGCTCGTGTTTTCGTCAGCCACTCCCCGCCCCACCAGTCCCTCACTTGGTCTCAGGAATGCTGGAGCGACCCCCACTGAGTTCCCCACTGCCAGCCAAATGGCTCTCGCTATTTGCCAGCCTTGAGAAGCCCTCTGCTCGTGTTTTCATCAGCCACTCCTCGCCCCACCAGTACCTCACTTGGTCTCAGGAATGCTGGAGCGACCCACACTGAGTTCCCCATTGCCTGCCAGATGGCTCTCGCTATTTGCCGTCTCCTGGCGTTCCTCACTAGCCATGATCAGCGCTCTGCTCGTGTTTTCATCAGCCACTCCTCGCCTCACCAGTGCCTCACTTGGTCTCAGGATTGCTGGAGCGACCCCCACTGAGTTCCCCACTGCCAGCCAAATGGATCTCGCTATTTGCTAGCCTTGAGCAGCCCTCTGCTCGTGTTTTCGTCAGCCACTCCTCGCCCCACCAGTGCCTCCAGTGCCTGGAGCGACCCCCACTGAGTTCCCCACAGCCCGCCAGATGGCTCTTGCTATTTGCTAGCCTTGATCAGCCCTCTGCTCGTGTTTTCGTCAGCCACTCCTCGCCCCACCAGGGTCTCACTTGGTCTCAGGAATACCGGACCGACCCCCACTGAGTTCCACACTGCCTTCCAGATGGCTCTCGCTATTTGCCGTCTCCTGGCGTTCCTCGCAAGCCATGATCAGTCCTCTGCTCGTGTTTTCGTCAGCCACTCCTCGCCCCACCAGTCCCTCACTTGGTCTCAGGAATGCTGGACAACCCCCACTGAGTTCCCCACAGCCCGCCAGATGGCTCTCGCTATTTTCTAGCCTTGAGCAACCCTTTGCGCGTGTTTTCGTCTGCCACTCCTCGCCCCACCAGTGCCCCACTTGGTCTCAGGAATGCTGGAGCGACCCCCACTAAATTCCCCACTGCCAGCCAGATGGCTCTCGCTATTTGCCAGCCTTGAGCAGCCCTCTGCTCGTGTTTTCGTCAGCCACTCTTCGCCCCACCAGTGCCTCACTTGGTCTAAGGAATGCTGGAGCGACACCCACTGAGTTCCCCACTGCCAGCCAAATGGTTCTCGCTATTTGCCAGCCTTGAGCAGCCCTCTGCTCGTGTTTTCCTCAGCCACTCCTCGCCCCACAGTCACTCACTTGGTGCCAGGAATGCTGGAGCGACCTACACTGAGTTCCCCACTGCCAGCCAGATGGCTCTCGCTATTTTCCGTCTCCTGGCGTTCCTCACTAGCCATGATCAGCCCTCTGCTTGTGTTTTCGTCAGCCACTTTTCGCCCCACCAGTGCCTCACTTGATCTCAGGATTGCTGGAGCGACCCCCACTGAGTTCCCCACTGCCACCCAAATGGCACTTGCTATTTGCTAGCCTCGAGCAGCCCTCTGCTCGTGTTTTCGTCAGCCACTCCTCGCCCCACCAGTGCCTCACTTGGTCTCAGGAATGCTGGAGCGACCCCCACTGAGTTCCCCACAGCCCCCCAGATGGCTCCCGCTATTTGCTAGCCTTGAGCAGCCCTCCGCTCGTGTTTTCGTCAGGCATTCCTCGCCTCACCAATCTCTCACATGGTCTCAGGAATGCTGGAGCGACCCCAACTGAGATCCCCACAGACGCCAGATGGCTCTCGCTATTTGCCGTCTCCTGGCGTTCCTCGCTAGCCATGATCAGCCCTCTGCTCGTGTTTACGTCAGCCACTCCTCGCCCCAAAAGTGCCTGTCTTGGTCTCAGGATTGCTGGAGCGACCCCCACTGAGTTCCCCATTGCCCACCAGATGGCTCTCGCTATTTGCTAGCTTTGAGCAGCCCTCTGCTCGTGTTTTCGTCAGCCACTCCTCGCCCCACCAGTCCCTCACTTGGTCTCAGGAATGCTGGAGCGACACCCACTGAATTCCCCACTGCCAGCCAAATGGCTCTCGCTATTTCCTAGCCTTAAGCAGCCCTCTGCTCGTGTTTTCGTGAGCCAGTCCTCGCCCCACCAGTCCCTCACTTGGTCTCAGGAATGCTGGAGCAACCCCCACTGAGTTCCCCACAGCCCGCCAGATGGCTCTCGCTATTTGCTAGCCTTAAGCAGCACCCTCTGCTCGTGTTTTCGTCAGCCACTCCTCGCCCCACCAGGGTCTCACTTGGTCTCAGGAATACCGGACCGACCCCCACTGAGTTCCACACTGCCTTCCAGATGGCTCTCGCTATTTGCCGTTTCCTGGCGTTCCTCGCCAGCCATGATCAGTCCTCTGCTCGTGTTTTCGTCAGCCACTCCTCGTCTTATCAGTCAATCACTTAGTCTCAGGAATACTGGAGCGACACCCACTGAATTCCCCACTACCAGCCAAATGGCTCTCGTTATTTGCTAGCCTTAAGCAGCCCTCTGCTCGTGTTTTCGTCATCCACTCGTCGCCCCACCAGTCCCTCACTTGGTCTCAGGAATGCTGAGGCAACCCCCACTGAGTTCCCCACAGCCCGCCAGATGGCTCTCGCTATTTGCTAGCCTTAAGCAGCCCTCTGCTCGTGTTTTCGTGAGCCACACCTCGCCCCACCAGTCCCTCACTTGGTCTCAGGAATGCTGGACAACCCCCACTGAGTTCCCCACAGCCCGCCAGATGGCTCTCGCTATTTGCTAGCCTTGAGCAGCCCTTTGCGCGTGTTTTCGTCTGCCACTCCTCGCCCCACCAGTGCCCCACTTGGTCTCAGAAATGCTGGAGCGACCCCCACTGAGTTCCCCACTGCCACCCAGATGGCTCTCGCTATTTGCCAGCCTTGAGCAGCCCTCTGCTCGTGTTTTCGTCAGCCACTCTTCGCCCCACCAGTGCCTCACTTGGTCTAAGGATGCTGGAGCGACACCAACTGAGTTCCCCTACTGCCAGCCAAATGGTTCTCGCTATTTGCCAGCCTTGAGCAGCCCTCTGCTCGTGTTTTCGTCAGCCTCTCCTCGCCCCACAGTCACTCACTTGGTCCCAGGAATGCTGGAGCGACCCACACTGAGTTCCCCACTGCCAGCCAGATGGCTCTCGCTATTTGCCGTCTCCTGGCGTTCCTCACTAGCCATGATCAGCCCTCTGCTCGTGTTTTCGTCAGCCACTTTTCGCCCCACCAGTGCCTCACTTGGTCTCAGGATTGCTGGAGCGACCCCCACTGAGTTCCCCACTGCCAGCCAAATGGCACTTGCTATTTGCTAGCCTCGAGCAGCCCTCTGCTCGTGTTTTCGTCAGCCACTCCTTGCCCCAAAAGTGCCTGACTTGGTCTCAGGATTGCTGGAGCGACCCCCACTGAGTTCCCCATTGCCCACCAGATGGCTCTCGCTCTTTGCTAGCTTTGAGAAGCAATCTGCTAGTGTTTTCGTCAGCCACTCCTCGCCCCACCAGTCCCTCACTTGGTCTCAGGAATGCTGGAGCGACCCCCACTGAGTTCCCCACAGCCCGCCAGATGGCTATCGCTATTTGCTAGCCTTGAGCAGCCCTCTGCTCGTGTTTTCGTCAGAAACTCCTCGCCCCACCTGTGCCTCACTTGTTCTCATGAATGCTGGAGTTCCCCACTAACTGGCAGATGGCTCTCGCTATTTGCCGTCTCCTGGCGTTCCTCACTAGCCATGATCAGCCCCCTGCCTGTGTTTTCGTCAGCCACTCCTCGCCCCACCAGTCCCTCACTAGGTCTCAGGATTGCTGGAGCGACCCCAACTGAGTTCCCCACAGCCCGTCAGATGGTTCTCGCTATTTGCTAGCCTTGAGCAGCCCTCTGCTCGTGTTTTCGTCAGCCACTCCTCGCCCCACCCGTGCCTCTCTTGGTCTCAGGAATGCTGGAGCGACCCCCACCGAGTTCCACACTGCCTGCCAGATGGCTCTCGCTATTTGCCGTCTCCAGGCGTTCCTCGCTAGCCATGATCAGCCCTCTGCTGGTGTTTTCGTCAGCTACTCCTCGGCCCACTAGTGCCTCACTTGGTCTCAGGATTGCTGGGGCGACCCACCATGAGTTGCCCACTGCCAGCCAAATGGCTCTTGCTATTTGCTAGCATTGAGCAGCACACTGCTCGTGCTTTCGTCGGCCACTCCTCGACCCACCAGTCCCTCATTTGGTCTCAGGAATGCCTGAGCGACCACCACTGAGTTCCCCACAGCCCGCCAGATACCTCTCGCTAGTTGCTAGCCTTGAGCAGAACTCTGCTCATGTTTTCGTCAGTCACTCCTTGCGCCACCAGTGCCTCACTTGGTCTCCGTATTGCTGGAACGACACCCACTGAATTCCCCACTGCCAGCCAAATAGCTCTCGATATTTGCTAGCCTTAAGCAGCCCTCAGCTCGTGTTTTCGTCAGCCACTCTTCGCCCCACCGTCCCTCACTTGGTCTCAGGAATGCTGGAGAAACCCCCACTTAGTTCCCCACAGCCCGCCAGTTGGCTCTCGCTGTTTGCTAGCTTTGAGCAGCCCTTTGCGCTTGTTTTCGTCAGCCACTCCTCGCCCCACCAGTCCCTCACTTGGCCTCAGGAATACTGGAGCGACCCCCACTGAGTTCCCCACATCATGCCAGATGGCTCTCGCTATTTGCTACCCTTGAGCAGCCCTCTGCTCGTGTTTTCGTCAGCCACTCCTCGCCCCACCAGTCCCCCACATGGCCTCAGGAATGCTGGAGCGACCCCAACTGAGTTCCCCAGAGGCGCCAGATGGCTCTCGCTATTTGCTAGCTTTGAGCAGCCCTCTGCTCGTGTTTTCGTCAGCCACTCCTCGCCCCACCAGTGCCTCACTTGTTCTCAGTAATGCTGGAGCGACCGCCACTGAGTTCCCCACTTCCAGCCAAATGGCTCTCGCTATTTGCCAGCCTTGAGCAGCCCTCTACTCGCGTTTTCGTCAGCCACTCCTCGCCCCACCAGTCCCTCACTTGGTCTCAGGAATACTGGAGCGACCCCCACTGAGTTCCCCTCAACCCGCCAGATGGCTCTTGCTATTTGCTAGCCTTGAGCAACCCTGTGCTCGTGTTTTCGTCTGCCACTCCTCGCCCCACCAGTCCCTTACTAGGTCTCAGGATTGCTCGAGCGACCCCAACTAAGTTCCCCCCAGCCCGCCAGATAGTTCTCGCTATTTGCTAGCCTTGAGCAGCCCTCTGCTCGTGTTTTCGTCAGCCACTCCTCGCCCCACCAGTGCCTCACATGGTCTCAGGAAGGCTGGAGCGATCCCCACTGAGATCCACACTGCCAGCCAAATGGCTCTCGCTATTTGCTAGCCTTGAGCAGCCCTCTGCTCGTGTTTTCGTAAGCCACTCCTCGCCCCACCTGTCCCTCACTTGGTCTCAGTAATGCTGGAGCGACCCCCACTGAGTTCCCCACAGCCCGCCAGGTAGCCCTCGCTATTTGCTAGCCTAGAGCAGCCCTCTGCTCGTGTTTTCGTCAGCCACTCCTCACCCCACCAGTGCCTCACTTGGTCTTAGGAATACCGGACCGAACCCCACTGAGTTCCCCACTGCCTTCCAGATGGCTCTCGCTATTTGCCGTCTCCTGGCGTTCCTCGCTAGCCATGATCAGCCCTCTGCTCGTGTTTTCGTCAGCCACTCCTCGCCTTATCAGTCCCTCACTTGGTCTCAGGAATGCTGGAGCAACCCCCACTGAGTTCCCGACTGCCAGCCAAATGGCTCTCGCTATTTGCCAGCCTTGAGCAGCCCTCTGCTCGTGTTTTCGTGAGACACTTACGCCCCACCGGTGCCTCACTTGGTCTCAGGAATGCTGGAGCGACACCCATTGAGTTCCCCACTGCCAGCGAAATGGCTCTCAATATTTGCTAGCCTTGAGCAGCCCCATGCTCGTGTTTTCGTCAGCCACTCCTCGCCCCACAGTCACTCACTTGGTCCCAGGAAAGCTGGAGCGACCCACACTGAGTTCCCCACTGCCTGCCAGATGGCTCTCGCTATTTGCCGTCTTCTGGCGTTCCTCGCTAGCCATGATCAGCCCTCTGCTCGTGTTTTCGTCAGCCACTCCTCGCCCCACCAGTGCCTCACTTGGTCTCAGGATTGCTGGAGCGACCCCCACTGAGTTCCCCACTGCCAGCCAAATGGCACTTGCTACTTGCTAGCCTTGAGCAGCCCTCTGCTCGAGTTTTCGTCAGCCACTCCTCGCCCCACCAGTCCCTCACTTGGTCTCAGGAATGCTGGAGCAACCCCCACTGAGTTCCCCACAGGCCGCCAGATGGCTCTCGCTATTTGCTAGCCCTGAGCAGCACTTTGCGCGTGTTTTCGTCAGCCACTCCTCGCCCCACCAGTGCCTCACTTGGTCTCAGGAATGCTGGAGCGACCTCACTGTTTTCCCCACAGCCCGCCAGATGGCTCTCACTATTTACTAGCCTTGGGCAGCCCTCTGCTCGTGTTTTCGTCAGCCACTCCTCGGCCCACCAGTGCCTCACTTGGTCCAAGGTTTGCTGGAGCGATCCCCTGTGAGTTCCCCCCTGCCAGCCAAATGGCTCTTGCTATTTGCTAGCCTTGAGCAGCCCACTGCTCGTGTTTTCGTCAGCCACTCCTCGCCCCACCAGTCCCTCACATGGTCTCAGGAATGCCTGAGCGACCACCTCTGAGTTCCCCACAGCTCGCCAGATGGCTCTCGCTAGTTGCTAGCCTTGAGCAGAACTCTGCTCGTGTTTTCGTCAGTCACTCCTTGCGCCACCAGTGCCTCACTTGGTCTCCGGAATGCTGGGGCGACCCACCATGAGTTCCCAACTGCCAGCCAAATGGCTCTTGCTATTTGCTAGCATTGAGCAGCACACTGCTCGTGTTTTCGTCAGCCACTCCTCGACCCACCAGTCCCTCATTTGGTCTCAGGAATGCCTGAGCGACCACCACTGAGTTCCCCACAGCCCGCCAGATGGCTCTCGCTAGTTGCTAGCCTTGAGCAGAACTCTGCTCATGTTTTCTTCAGTCACTCCTTGCGCCACCAGTGCCTCACTTGGTCTCCGGAATGCTGGAACGACACCCACTGAATTCCCCACTGCCAGCCAAATAGCTCTCGATATTTGCTAGCCTTAAGCAGCCCTCTGCTCGTGTTTTCGTCAGCCACTCCTCGCCACACGGTCCCTCACTTGGTCTCAGGAATGCTGGAGAAACCCCCACTGAGTTCCCCACAGCCCGCCAGATGGCTCTCGCTGTTTGCTAGCTTTGAGCAGCCCTTTGCGCTTGTTTTCGTCAGCCACTCCTCGCCCCACCAGTCCCTCACTTGGCCTCAGGAGTACTGGAGCGACCCCCACTGAGTTCCCCACATCCCGCCAGATGGCTCTCGCTATTTGCTACCCTTGAGCAGCCCTCTGCTCGTGTTTTCGTCAGCCACCCCTCGCCCCACCAGTCCCTCACATGGTCTCAGGAATGCTGGAGCGACCCCCACTGAGTTCCCCACAGGCGCCAGATGGCTCTCGCTATTTGCTAGCTTTGAGCAGCCCTCTGCTCGTGTTTTCGTCAGCCACTCCTCGCCCCACCAGTGCCTCACTTGTTCTCAGGAATGCTGGAGCGACCGCCACTGAGTTCCCCACAGCCAGCTAAATGGCTCTCGCTTTTTGCCAGCCTTGAGCAGCCCTCTACTCGTGTTTTCGTCAGCCACTCCTCGTCCCACCAGTGCCTCACTTGGTCTCAGGAATGCTGGAGCGACACCCACTGAGTTCCCCACTGCCAGCCAAATGGCTCTCGCTTTTTGCTAGCCTTGAGCAGCCCCTGCTCGTGTTTTCGTCAGCCACTCCTCGCCCCACCATCCATCACTTGGTCCCAGGAATTCTGGAGCGACAGCCACTGAGTTCCCCACAGTCTGCCAGATGGTTCTCGCTATTTGCTAGCCTTGAGCAGCCCACTGCTCGTGTTTTCGTCAGCCACTCCTCGCCCCACCAGTGCCTCACATGGTCTCAGGAATGCTGGAGCGATCCCCACTGAGATCCACACTGCCAGCCAAATGGCTCTCGCTATTTGCTAGCCTTGAGCAGCCCTCTGCTCGTGTTTTCGTCAGCCACTCCGCGCCCCACCTGTCCCTCACTTGGTCTCAGGAATGCTGGAGCGACACACATTGAGTTCCCCACTGCCAGCCAAATGGCTCTCAATAGTTGCTAGCCTTGAGCAGGCCTCTGCTCGTGTTTTCGTCAGCCACTCCTCACCCCACCAGTGTCTCACTTGGTCTCAGGAATACCGGACCAAACCCCACTGAGTTCCCCACTGCCTTCCAGATGGCTCTCGCTATTTGCCGTCTCCTGTCGTTCCTCGCTAGCCATGATCAGCCATCTGCTCGTGTTTTCGTCAGCCACTCCTCGCCCCACCAGTGCCTCACTTGGTCTCAGGATTGCTGGAGCGACCCCCACTGAGTTCCCCACTGCCAGCCAAATGGCACTTGCTATTTGCTAGCCTTGAGCAGCCCTCTGCTCGAGTTTTCGTCAGCCACTCCTCGCCCCACCAGTCCCTCACTTGGTTTTAGGAATGCTGAAGCATCCCCCACTTAGTTCCCCACAGGCCGCCAGATGGCTCTCGCTATTTGCTAGCCTTGAGCAGCACTTTGCGCGTGTTTTCGTCAGCCACTCCTCGCCCCACCAGTGCCTCACTTGGTCTCAGGAATGCTGGAGCAACCCCCACTGAGTTCCCCACAGCCCGCCAGATGGCTCTCACTATTTGCCAGGCTTGAGCAGCCCTCTGCTCGTGATTTCGTCAGCTACTCCTCGCCCCACCAGTGCCTCACTTTGTCTCAGGAATGCTGGAGCGACCCCACTGTTTTCCCCACAGCCCGCCAGATGGCACTCACTATTTACTAGCCTTGAGCAGCCCTCTGCTCGTGTTTTCGTCAGCAACTCCTCGCCCCACCTGTGTCTCACTTGGTCTCAGGAATGTTGGAGCGAACCCCACTGAGTTCCCAACTAACTGGCAGATGGCTCTCGCTATTTGCTGTCTCCTGGCGTTCCTCACAGGCATGATCAGCCCTCTGCCTGTGATTTCGTCAGCCACTCCTCGCCTCACCAGTGCCTCACTTGGTCTCAGGAATGCTGGAGCGACCCCCACTGAGTTCCCCACTGCCTGCCAGATGGCTCTCGCTATTTGCCGTTTCCTGGCGTTCCTCGCTAGACATGATCAGCTCTCTGCTCGTGTTTTCTTCAGCCACTCCTCAGCCCACCAGTGCCTCACTTGGTCTAAGGTTTGCTGGAGCGATCCCCTGTGAGTTCCCCACTGCCAGCCAAATGGCTCTTGCTATTTGCTAGCCTTGAGCAGCCCACTGCTCGTGTTTTCGTCAGCCACTCCTCGCCCCACCAGTCCCTCACATGGTCTCAGGAATGCCTGAGTGACCACCACTGAGTTCCCCACAGCTCGCCAGATGGCTCTCGCTAGTTGCTAGCCTTGTGCAGAACTCTGCTCATGTTTTCGTCAGTCACTCCTTGCGCCACAAAGGCCTCACTTGGTCTCAGGAATGCTGGAACGACACCCACTGAATTCCCCACTGCTAGCCAAATAGCTCTCGATATTTACTGGCCTTAAGCAGCCCTCTGCTCGTGTCTTCGTCAGCCATTCCCCTCCCCACCGTCCCTCACTTGGTCTCAGGAAAGCCTGAGCGACCACCACTGAGTTCCCCACAGCCCGCCAGATGGCTCTCGCTAGTTGCTAGCCTTGAGCAGAACTCTGCTCGTGTTTTCGTCAGTAACTCCTTGCTCCATCAGTGCCTCACTTGGTCTCTGGAATGCTGGAACGACACCCACTGAGTTCCCCACTGCCAGCCAAATAGATCTCGATATTTGCTACCCTTGAGCAGCCCTCTGCTCGTGTTTTCGTCAGCCACTCCTCGCCCCACCAGTCCCTCACATGGTCTCAGGAATGCTGGAGCGACCCCAGCTGAGTTCCCCACAGACGCCAGATGTTTCTCGCAATTTGCTACCTTTGAGCAGCCCTCTGTGTGTGTTTTCGTCAGCCACTCCTCACCCCACCAGTGCCTCACTTGGTTTCAGGAATGCTGGAGCGACCCCCTCTGAGTTCCCCACTGCCAGCCAAATGGCTCTCGCTATTTGCCAGCCTTGAGCAGCCCTTTGCGCGTGTTTTCGTCAGCCACTCCTCGCCCCACCAGTCCTTCACTTGGCCTCAGGAATGCCTGAGCGACCACCACTGAGTTCTCCACAGCCCGCCAGTAGGCTCTCGCTAGTTACTAGCCTTGAGCAGCCCTCTGCTCGTGTTTTCGTCAGTCACTAATTGCCCCACCAGTGCCTCACTTGGTCTCAGGAATGCTGGAACGACACCCACTGAATTCCCCACTGCAAGCCAAATGGCTCTCGATATTTGCTAGCCTTAAGCAGCCCACTGCTCGTGTTTTCGTCAGACATTCCTCGCCCCACCGTCCCTCACTTGGTCTCAGCAATGATGGAGCAACCCCCACTGAGTTCCCCACAGCCCGCCAGATGGCTCTCGCTATTTGCTAGCCTTGAGCAGCCCTTTGCGCGTGTTTTCGTCAGCCACTCCTCGCCCCACCAGTCCCTCACTTGGCCTCAGGAATACTGGAGCGACAGCTACTGAGTTCCCCACACTCTGCCAGATGGCTCTCGCTATTTGCTAGAATTGAGCAGCCTTCTGCTTGTGTTTTCGTCAGCCACTCCTCGCCCCACCAGTCCCTCACATGGTCTCAGGAATGCTGCAGCGACCCCAACTGAGTTCCCCACAGACGCCAGATGGCTCTCGCTATTTGCCGTCTCCTGGCATTCCTCGCTAGCCATGATCAGCCCTCTGCTCGTGTTTTCGTCAGCCTCTCATCGCCCCATCAGTCCCTCACTTGGTCTCAGGAATATTGGAGCGACACCAATTGAATTCCCCACTGCCAGCCAAATGGCACTCGCTATTTGCTAGCCTTAAGCAGCCCTCTGCTCGAGTTTTCGTCAGCCACTCCTCGCCCCACCAGTCCCTCACTTGGTCTCAGGAATGCTGGAGCAACACCCACTGAGTTCCCCACTGCCCGCCAAATGGCTCTCGCTATTTGCTAGCCTTAAACAGCCCTCTCCTCGTGTTTTCGTCAGCCACTCCTCGCCCCACCAGTCCCTCACTTGGTCTCAGGAATGCTGGTGCAACCCCCACTGAGTTCCCCACAGCCCGCCAGATGGCTCTCGCTATTTTCTAGCCTTGAGCAGCCATTTGCGCGTGTTTTCGTCATCCACTCCTTGCCCCACCAGTGCCCCACTTGGCCTCAGGAATGCTGGAGCGACACCCACTGAGTTCCCCACTGCCAGCCAAATGGTTCTCGCTATTTGCTAGCCTTGAGCAGCCCCCTGCTCGTGGTTTCGTCAGCCACTCCTCGCCCCACTAGTCCTTCACTTGGTCCCAGGTATGCTGGAGCGACCCACACTGAGTTCCCCACTGCCTGCCAGATGGCTCCCGCTATTTGCCGCCTCCTGGCGTTCCTCGCTAGCCATTATCAGCCCTCAGCTCGTGTTTTCATCAGCCACTCCTCGCCCCACCAGTGCCTCACTTGGTCTCAGGATTGCTGGAGCGACCCCCCCTGAGATCCCCTCTGCCAGCCAAATGGCTCTTGCTATTTGCTAGCCTTGAGCAGCCCACTGCTCGTGTTTTCGTCAGCCACTCCTCGCCCCACCAGTCCCTCACATGGTCTCAGGAATGCCTGACCGACCACCACTGAGTTCCCCACAGCCCGCCAGATGGCTCTCGCTAGTTGCTAGCCTTGAGCAGAACTCTACTCGTGTTTTTGTCAGTCACTCCTTGCGCCACCAGTGCCTCACTTGGTCTCAGGAATGCCGGAACGACACCCACTGAATTCCCCACGGCCAGCCAAATATCTCTCGATATTTGCTACCCTTAAGCAGCCCTCTGCTCGTGTTTTCGTCAGCCACTCCTCGCCCCACCGTCCCTCACTTGGTCTCAGGAATGATGGAGTAACCCCACTGAGTTCCCCATAGCCCGCCAGATGGCTCTCGCTATATGCTACCCTTGAGCAGCCCTCTGCTCGTGTTTTCGTCAGCCACTCCTCGCCCCACCAGTCCCTCACATGGTCTCAGGAATGCTGGAGCGACTCCAACTGAGTTCCCCACAGACGCCAGATGGCTCTCGCTATTTGCCGTCTCCTGGCGTTCCTCGCTAGCCATGATCAGCCCTCTGCCCGAGTTTTCGTCAGCCACTCCTTGCCCCATCAGTACCTCACTTGGTCTCAGGAATACTGGAGCGACACCCTCTGAATTCCCCACTGCCAGCCAAATGGCTCTCGCTATATGCTAGCCTAGAGCAGCCTTCTGCTCGTGTTTTCGTCAGCCACTCCTCGCCACACCAGTCCCTCACTTGGTCTCAGGAATGCTGGAGCAACCCCCACTGAGTTCCCCACAGCCCGCCAGATGGCTCTCTCTATTTGCTAGCCTTGAGCAGCCCTCTGCTGGTGATTTCGTCAGCCACTCCTCGTCCCACCAGTGCCTCATTTGGCCTCAGGAATACTGGAGCGACCCCCACTGAGTTCCCCACTGCCTGCCAGATGGCTCTCGCTATTTGCCATCTCCTGGCGTTTCTCGCTAGCCATGATCAGCCCTCTGCTCGTGTTTTCGTCAGCCACTCCTCGCCCCATCAGTCCCTCACTAGGTCTCATGATTGATGGAGCGGCCTTAACTGAGTTCCCCACAGCCCGTCAGATGTTTCTCGCTATTTGCTAGCCTTGAGCAGCCCTCTGCTCGTGTTTTCGTCAACCACTCCTCGCCCCACCAGTCCCTCACTTGGTCTCAGGAATGCTGGAGCAACCCCCACTGAGTTCCTCACAGCCCGCCAGATGGCTCTCGCTATTTGCTAGCCTTAAACAGCCCTCTGCTCGTGTTTTCGTCAGCCACTCCTCGCCTCACCAGTGCCTCACTTGGTCTCAGGAATGCTGAACAACCCCCACTGAGTTCCCCACAGCCCGCCAGATGGCTCTCGTTATTTGCTAGCCTTGAGCAGCCCTTTGTGCGTGTTTTCGTCAGCCACTCCTCGCCCCACCAGTGCCCCACTTCTCCTCAGGAATGCTGGACCGACCCCAAACTGAGTTCCCCACTGCCAGCCAAATGGCTCTCGCAATTTGCTAGCCTTGAGCAGCCCTCTTCTGGTGTTTTCGTCAGCCATTCCTCGCCCCACCAATGACTCACTTGGCCTCAGGAATACTGGAGCGACCCCCACTGAGTTCCCCACTGCCTGCCAGATGGCTCTCGATATTTGCCGTCTCCTGGCGTTCCTCGCTAGCCATGATCAGCCCTCTGCTCGTGTTTTCGTCAGCCTCTCCTCGCCGCATCAGTCCCTCACTTGGTCTCAGGGATACTGGAGCGACACCCACTGAATTCCCCACTGCCAGCCAAATGGCTCTCGCTATTTGCTAGCTTTAAGCAGCCCTCTGCTCGTGTTTTCATTAGCTACTCTCCGCCCAACCAGTCCCTCACTTGGTCTCAGGAATGATGGAGCAACCCCCACTGAGTTCCCCACAGCCCGCCAGATGGCACTCGCTATTTGCTAGCCTTAAACAGCACTCTGCTCGTGTTTTCGTCAGACACTCCTCGCCCAACCAGTCCCTCACTTGGTCTCAGGAATGATGGAGCAACCCCCACTGAGTTCCCCACAGCCCGCCAGATGGCCCTCGCTATTTGCTAGCCTTGAGCAGCCCACTTCTGGTGTTTTCGTCAGCCACTCTTCGCCCCATCAGTCCCTCACTTGGTCTCAGGAATACTGGAGCGAAACTGAATTCCCCACTGCCAGCCAAATGGCTCTCGCTATTTGCTAGCTTTAAGCAGCCCTCTGCTCGTGTTTTCGTCAGCCACTCCTCGCCCCACCAGTCCCTCTCTTGGTCTCAGGAGTGCTGGAGCAACCCCCACTGAGTTCCCCACAGCCCGCCAGATGGCTCTCGCTATTTGCTAGCCTTAAACAGCCCTCTGCTCGTGTTTTCGTCAGCCACTCCTCGCCCCACCAGTCCCTCACTTGGTCTCAGGAATGCTGGAGCAACCACCACTGAGTTCCCCACAGCCCGCCAGATGGCTCTCGCTATTTGCTAGCCTTGAGCAGCCCTTTGCGCGTGTTTTCGTCAGCCACTCCTCGCCCCACCAGTGACCCACTTGGCCTCAGGAATGCTGGAGCGACACCCACTGAGTTCCCCACTGCCTGCCAGATGGCTCTCGCAATTGGCCGTCTCCTTGCATTCCTCGCTAGCCATGATCAGCCCTCTGCTCGTGTTTTCGTCAGCCACTCCTCGCCCCACCAGTCCCTCACTTGGTCTCAGGAATGCTGGTGCAACCCCCACTGAGTTCCCCACAGCCCGCCAGATGGCTCTCGCTATTTTCTAGCCTTGAGCAGCCATTTGCGCGTGTTTTCGTCATCCACTCCTTGCCCCACCAGTGCCCCACTTGGCCTCAGGAATGCTGGAGCGACACCCATTGAGTTCCCCACTTCCTGCCAGATGGCTCTCGCTATTTGCCGCCTCCTGGCGTTCCTCCCTAGCCATTATCAGCCCTCAGCTCATGTTTTCATCAGCCACTCCTCGCCCCACCAGTGCCTCACTTGGTCTCAGGATTGCTGGAGCGACCCCCCCTGAGATCCCCTCTGCCAGCCAAATGGCTCTCGCTAGTTGCTAGCCTTGAGCAGAACTCTACTCGTGTTTTTGTCAGTCACTCCTTGCGCCACCAGTGCCTCACTTGGTCTCAGGAATGCCGGAACGACACCCACTGAATTCCCCACGGCCAGCCAAATATCTCTCGATATTTGCTACCCTTAAGCAGCCCTCTGCTCGTGTTTTCGTCAGCCACTCCTCGCCCCACCGTCCCTCACTTGGTCTCAGGAATGATGGAGTAACCCCACTGAGTTCCCCATAGCCCGCCAGATGGCTCTCGCTATATGCTACCCTTGAGCAGCCCTCTGCTCGTGTTTTCGTCAGCCACTCCTCGCCCCACCAGTCCCTCACATGGTCTCAGGAATGCTGGAGCGACTCCAACTGAGTTCCCCACAGATGCCAGATGGCTCTCGCTATTTGCTAGCTTTGAGCAGCCCTCTGCTCGTGTTTTCGTCAGCCACTCCTCGCCCCACCAGTGACTCACTTGGTCTCAGGAATACTGGAGCGACCCCCACTGAGTTCCCCACTGCCAGCCAAATGGCTCTCGCTATTTCTTAGCCTAGAGCAGCCCTTTGCTCGTGTTTTCGTCAGCCAGTCCTCGCCCCACCATCCATCACTTGGTCCCAGGAATGCTGGAGCGACAGCAACTGTGTTCCCCACAGTCCGCCAGATGGCTCCCGCTATTTGCCAGCCTTGAGCAGCCTTCTGCTCGTGTTTTCGTCAGCCACTCCACGCCCCACCAGTCACTCACTTGGTCTCAGGAATGCTGGAGCGACCCCCACTGAGTTCCCCACAGCCCGCCAGATGGCTCTCTCTATTTGCTTGCCTTGAGCAGCCCTCTGCTGGTGTTTTCGTCAGCCACTCCTCGCCCCACCAGTGCCTTATTTGGCCTCAGGAATACTGGAGCGACCCCCACAGAGTTCCCCACTGCCTGCCAGATGGCTCTCGCTATTTGCCGTCTCCTGGCGTTCCTCGCTAGCCATGATCAGCCCTCTGCCCGTGTTTTCGTCAGCCACTCCTTGCCCCATCAGTACCTCACTTGGTCTCAGGAATACTGGAGCGACACCCTCTGAATTCCCCACTGCCAGCCAAATGGCTCTCGCTATATGCTAGCCTTGAGCAGCCTTCTGCTCGTGTTTTCGTCAGCCACTCCTCGCCACACCAGTCCCTCACTTGGTCTCAGGAATGCTGGAGCAACCCCCACTGAGTTCCCCACAGCCCGCCAGATGGCTCTCTCTATTTGCTAGCCTTGAGCAGCCCTCTGCTGGTGATTTCGTCAGCCACTCCTCGTCCCACCAGTGCCTCATTTGGCCTCAGGAATACTGGAGCGACCCCCACTGAGTTCCCCACTGCCTGCCAGATGGCTCTCGCTATTTGCCATCTCCTGGCGTTTCTCGCTAGCCATGATCAGCCCTCTGCTCGTGTTTTCGTCAGCCACTCCTCGCCCCATCAGTCCCTCACTAGGTCTCATGATTGATGGAGCGGCCTTAACTGAGTTCCCCACAGCCCGTCAGATGTTTCTCGCTATTTGCTAGCCTTGAGCAGCCCTCTGCTCGTGTTTTCGTCAACCACTCCTCGCCCCACCAGTCCCTCACTTGGTCTCAGGAATGCTGGAGCAACCCCCACTGAGTTCCTCACAGCCCGCCAGATGGCTCTCGCTATTTGCTAGCCTTAAACAGCCCTCTGCTCGTGTTTTCGTCAGCCACTCCTCGCCTCACCAGTGCCTCACTTGGTCTCAGGAATGCTGAACAACCCCCACTGAGTTCCCCACAGCCCGCCAGATGGCTCTCGCTATTTGCTAGCCTTGAGCAGCCCTTTGTGCGTGTTTTCGTCAGCCACTCCTCACCCCACCAGTGCCCCACTTCTCCTCAGGAATGCTGGACCGACCCCCACTGAGTTCCCCACTGCCAGCCAAATGGCTCTCGCTATTTGCTAGCCTTGAGCAGCCCCCTTCTGGTGTTTTCGTCAGCCATTCCTCGCCCCACCAGTGACTCACTTGGCCTCAGGAATACTGGAGCGACCCCACTGAGTTCCCCACTGCCTGCCAGATGGCTCTCGATATTTGCCGTCTCCTGGCGTTCCTCGCTAGCCATGATCAGCCCTCTGCTCGTGTTTTCGTCAGCCACTCCTAGCCCCACCAGTCCCTCACTTGGTCTCAGGAGTGCTGGAGCAACCCCCACTGAGTTCCCCACAGCCCGCCAGATGGCTCTCGCTATTTGCTAGCCTTAAACAGCCCTCTGCTCGTGTTTTCGTCAGCCACTCCTCGCCCCACCAGTCCCTCACTTGGTCTCAGGAATGCTGGAGCAACCACCACTGAGTTCCCCACAGCCCGCCAGATGGCTCTCACTATTTGCTAGCCTTGAGCAGCCCTTTGTGCGTGTTTTCGTCAGCCACTCCTCGCCCCACCAGTGACCCACTTGGCCTCAGGAATGCTGGAGCGACACCCACTGAGTTCCCCACTGCCTGCCAGATGGCTCTCGCAATTGGCCGTCTCCTTGCATTCCTCGCTAGCCATGATCAGCCCTCTGCTCGTGTTTTCATCAGCCACTCCTCGCCCCACCAGTGCCTCACTTGGTCTCAGGATTGCTGGAACGACCCCCACTGAGTTCCCCACTGCCAGCCAAATGGCACTTGCTATTTGCTAGCCTTGAGCAGCCCTCTGCTCGTGTTTTCGTCGGCCACTCCTCGCCACACCAGTCCCTTACTTGGTCGCAGGAATGCTGGAGCGACCCCCACCGAGTACCCTGCAGCCCGCCAGATGGCTCTCGCTATTTGCTAGCCTTGAGCAGCCCTCTGCTCGTGTTTTCGTCAGCCACTCTTCAGCCCACTAGTGCATCACTTGGTCTCAGGAATGCTGGAGCGACCCCCACTGAGTTCCCCACAGCCCGCCAGATGCGCTCGCTATTTGCTAGCCTTGAGCAGCCCTCTGCTCGTGTTTTCGTCAGCCAACTCCTCGCCTCACCAGTGCCTCCCTTGGTCTCAGGAATGCTGGAGCGCCCCCCACTGAGTTCCCCACAGCCCGACAAATGGCTCTCGCTATTTGCTAGACATGAGCAGCCCTCTGCTCGTGTTTTCGTCAGCCATTCCTCGGCCCACCAGTCCCTCACTTGGTCTCAGGAATGCCTGAGCGACCACCACTGAGTTCACCACAGCCCGCCAGATGGCTCTCGCTATTTCCTAGCCTTAAACAGCACTCTGCTCGTATTTTCGTCAGACACTCCTCGCCCCACAAGTCTCTCACTTGGTCTCAGGAATGCTGGAGCGACCCCGACTTAGTTCCCCACTGCCAGCCAAATTGCTCTCGCTATTTGCCAGCCTTGAGCAGCCCTCTGCTCGCGTTTTCGTCTGCTACTCCTCGCCCCACCTGTACCTCACTTGGTCTCAGGAATGCTGGAGCGACACACACTGTTTTCCCACTGCCAGCCAAATGGTTCTCGCTATTTGCTAGCCTTGAGCAGCCCCCTGCTCGTGTTTTCGTCAGCCACTGCTCGCCCCACCACTCCCTCACTTGGTCCCAGGTATGTTGGAGCGACCCACACTGAGTTCCCCACTGCCTGCCAGATGGCTCTCGCTATTTGCCGTCTCCTGTCGTTCCTCGCTAGCCATGAGCAGCCCTATGGTCGTGTTTTCGTCAGCCACTCCTCACCCCACCAATGCCTCACTTGGTCTCAGGATGGCTGGAGCGACCCCCACTGAGTTCCCCACTGCCAGACAAATGGCACTTGCTATTTGCTAGCCTTGAGCAGCCCTCTGCTCGTGTTTTCGTCAGCCACTCCTCGCCCCACTAGTGCCTCACTTGGTCTCAGTAATGCTGGAGCGAACCCCACTGAGTTCCACACTAACTGCCAGATAGCTCTCGCCATTTGCCGTCTCCTGGCGTTCCTCACAGGCATGATCAACCCTCTGCCTGTGTTTTCGTCAGCCACTTCTCGCCCCACCAGTGCCTCACTTGGTCTCAGAAATGCTGGTGCGACCCCCACTGAGTTCTCCACAGCCAGCCAAATGGCTCTAGCTATTTGCTAGCCTTGAGCAGCCCTCTGCTCGTGTTTTCATCAGTCACTCCTCTAGGCCCTTCAGTGCCTCACTTGGTCTAAGGAATGCTGGAGCGACCCCCACTGAGTTCCCCACAGCCCGCCAGAAGGCTCTCGCTATTTGCTAGCCCTGAGCAGCCCTCTGCTCGTGTTTTCGTCATCCACTCCTCGGCCCACCATTGTCTCACTAGGTCTCAGGAATGCTATACCGACCCCCACTGAGTTCCCCCCTGCCAGCCAAATGGTTCTTGCTATTTGCTAGCCTTGAGCAGCCCTCTTCTCGTGTTTTCGTCAGCTACTCCTCGCCCCACCTGTCCCTCACTTGGTCTCAGGATTGCTGGAGCGCCCCCCACTAAGTTCCCCACAGCCCGCCAGATGGGACTCGTTATTTGCTAGCCTCGAGCAGTCCTCTGCTCGTGTTTTCGTCAGCCACTCTTCGCCCCACCAGTGTCTCACTTGGTCTCAGGAATGCTGGAGCGACCCGCACTGAGTTCCCCACAGCCCGCCAGATGGCTCTCTCCATTTGCTAGCCTTCAGCAGCCCTCTGCTCGTGTTTTCGTCAGCCACTCATCGACCCACCAGTGCCTCACTTGGTCTCCGGAATGCTGGAGCGACCCCCACTGAGTTCCACACAGCCCGTCAGATGGCTCTCGCTATTTGCTACCCTTGAGCAGCCCTCTGCTCGTGTTTTCGTCAGCCACTCCTCGCCCCACTAGTGCCTAACTTGGTCTCAGGAATGCTGGAGCGAACCCCACTGAGTTCCCCACTAACTGATAGATGGCTCTCGCTATTTGCCGTCTCCTGGCGTTCCTCGCTAGCCAAGATCAGCCCTCTGCTCGTGTTTTCGTCAGCCACTCCTCGCCCCACCAGTCCCTCACTTGGACCCAGGAATGCTGGAGCAACCCCCACTGAGTTCCCCACAGCCCACCAGATGGCTCTCGCTATTTGCTAGCCTTGAGGAGCCCTTTGCGCGTGTTTTCGCCAGCCACTACTCGGCCCACCAGCGCCCCACTTGGCCTCAGGAATGCTGGAGCGACTCCCACTTAGTTCCCCACTGCCAGCCAAATGGCTCTCGCTATTTGCCAGCCTTGAGCAGCCCTCTGCTCGTGTTTTCGTCAGCCACTCCTCGCCCCACCTGTGCCTCACTTGGCCTCAGGAATACTGGAGCGACCCCCACTGAGTTCCCCACAGCCCGCCAGATGGCTCTCGCTATTTGCTACCCTTGAGCAGCCCTCTGCTCGTGTTTTCGTCAGCCACTCCTCGCCCCACCAGTCCCTCACATGGTCTCAGGAATGCTGGAGCGACCCCAACTGAGTTCCCCACAGACGCCAGATGGCTCTCGCTATTTGCTAGCTTTGGGCAGCCCTCTGCTCGTGTTTTCGTCAGCCACTCCTCGCCCCACCAGTGCCTCACTTGGTCTCAGGAATGCTGGAGCGACCCCCACTGAGTTCCCCACTGCCAGCCAAATGGCTCTCGCTATTTGCCAGCCTTGAGCAGCCCTCTGCTCGTGTTTTCGTCAGCCACTCCTCGCCCCACTAGTGCCTCACTTGGTCTCAGGAATGCTGGAGCGACACCCACTGAGTTCCCCACTGCCAGCCAAATGGCTCTCGCTATTTGATAGCCTTGAGCAACCCCTGCTCGTGTTTTCGTCAGCCACTCATCGCCCCACCGTCCATCACTTGGTCCCAGGAATGCTGGAGCGACAGCCACTGAGTTCCCCACAGTCCGCCACATGGCTCTCGCTATTTGCAAGCCTTGAGCAGCCTTCTGCTCGTGTTTTCGTCAGCCACTTTTCGCCCCACCAGTCCCTCACTTGGTCTCAGGAATGCTGGAGCGACTCCCACTGAGTTCATACAGCCCGCCAGATGGCTCTCGCCATTTGCTAGCCTTGAGCAGCCCTCTTCTGGTGTTTTCGTCAGCCATTCCTCGCCCCACCAGTGCCTCACTTGGCCTCAGGAATACTGGAGCGACCTTCACTGAGTTCCCCACTTCCTGCCAGATGGCTCTCGCTATTTGATGTCTCCTGGCATTCCTCGCTAGCCATGATCAGCCCTCTGCTCGTGTTTTCGTCAGCCACTCCTCGCCCCACCAGTGCCTCACTTGGTCTCAGGAATGCTGGAGCGACCCCCACTGAGTTCCCCACTGCCAGCCAAATGGCTCTCGCTATTTGCCAGCCTTGAGCAGCCCTCTGCTCGTGTTTTCGTCAGCCACTCCTCGCCCCACTAGTGCCTCACTTGGTCTCAGGAATGCTGTAGCGACCCCCACTGAGTTCCCCACTGCCAGCCAAATGGCTCTCGCTATTTGCCAGCCTTGAGCAGCCCTCTGCTCGTGTTTTCGTCAGCCACTCCTCGCCCCATCTGTCCCTCACTTGGTCTCAGGAATACTGGAGCGACACCCACTGAATTCCCCACTGCCAGCCAAATGGCTCTCGCTATTTGCTGGCCTTATGCAGCCCCCTGCTGGCGTTTTCGTCAGCCACTCCTCGCCCCACCAGTCCCTCACTTGGTCTCAGGAATGCTGGAGCAACCCCCACTGAGTTCCCCACAGCCCGCCAGATGGCTCTCGCTATTTGCTAGCCTTAAACAGCCCTCTGCTCGTGTTTTCATCAGCCACTCCTCGCCCCACCAGTCCCTCACTTGGTCTCAGGAATGCTGGAGCAACCACCACTGAGTTCCCCACAGCCCGCCAGGTGGCTCTCGCTATTTGCTAGCCTTGAGCAGCCCTTTGCGCGTTTTTTTGTCAGCCACTCCTCGCCCCACCGGTGCCTTCCTTGGGCTCAGGAATGCTGGAGCGACCCCCACTTAGTTTCCCACTGCCAGCCAAATGGCTCTCGCTATTTGCCAGCCTTGAGCAGCCCTCTGCTCGTGTTTTCGTCAGCCACTCCTCGCCCCACCAGTGCCTAACTTGGTCTCAGGATTGCTGGAGCGATCCCCACTGAGTTCCCCACTGCCAGCCAAATGGCACTTGCTATTTGATAGCCTTGTGCAGCACTCTGCTAGTGTTTTCGTCGGCCACTCCTCGCCCCACCAGTCCCTCACTTGGTCTCAGGAATGCTGGAGCGCCCCCCACTAAGTTCCCCACAGCCCGCCAGATGGGACTCGTTATTTGCTAGCCTTGAGCAGCCCTCTGCTCGTGTTTTCGTCAGCCACTCTTCGCCCCACCAGTGCCTCAATTGGTCTCAGGAATGCTGGAGCGACCCGCACTGAGTTCCCCACAGCCCGCCAGATGGCTCTCTCCATTTGCTAGCATTCAGCAGCCCTCTGCTCGTGCTTTCGTCAGCCACTCTTCGCCCCACCAGTGCCTTACTTGGTCTCAGGAATGCTGGAGCGAACCCCACTGAGTTCCCCACTTCCAGCCAAATGGCTCTCGCTATTTGCTAGCCTTGAGCAGCCCTCTGCTCGTGTTTTCATCAGTCACTCCTCTTGGCCCTTCAGCGCCTCACTTGGTCTAAGGAATGCTGGATCGACCGCCACTGAGTTCCCCACAGCCCGCCAGATGGCTCTCGCTATTTGCTAGCCCTGAGCAGCCCTCTGCTCGTGTTTTCGTCATCCACTCCTCGGCCCACCATTGCCTCACTTGGACTCAGGAATGCTATACCGACCCCCACTGAGTTCCCCCCTGCCAGCCAAATGGTTCTTGCTATTTGCTAGTCTTGAGCAGCCCTCTGCTCGTGTTTTCGTCAGCTACTCCTCGCCCCACCAGTCCCTCACTTGGTCTCAGGAATGCTGGAGCGCCCCCCCCCCTAAGTTCCCCACAGCCCGCCAGATGGGACTCGTTATTTTCTAGCCTTGAGCAGCACTCTGCTCGTGTTTTCGTCAGCCACTCTTCGCCCCACCAGTGTCTCACTTGGTCTCAGGAATGCTGGAGCGACCCGCACTGAGATCCCCACAGCCCGCCAGATGGCTCTCTCCATTTGCTAGCTTTCAGCAGCCCTCTGCTCGTGTTTTCGTCAGCCACTCTTCGCCCCACCAGTGCCTCACTTGGTCCCCGGAATGCTGGAGCGACCCCCACTGAGTTCCCCACAGCCCGTCAGATGGCTCTCGCTATTTGCTACCCTTGAGCAGCCCTCTGCTCGTGTTTTCGTCAGCCACTCCTCGCCCCACCAGTCCCTCACATGGAATCAGGAATACTGGGGCGACCCCCACTGAGTTCCCCACAGCCCGTCAGATGGCTCTCGCTATTTGCTACCCTTGAGCAGCCCTCTGCTCGTGTTTTCGTCAGCCACTCCTCGCCCCACCAGTCCCTCACATGGTCTCAGGAATACTGGAGCGACACCCACTGAGTTCCCCACTACCAGCCAAATGGCACTTGTTATTTGCTAGCCTTGAGCAGCCCTCTGCTCGTGTTTTCGTCGGCCACTCCTCGCCCCACCAGTCCCTCACTTGGTCTCAGGAATACTGGACCGACCTCCACCGAGTACCCTACAGCCCGCCAGATGGCTCTCGCTATTTGCTAGCCTTGAGCAGCCCTCTGCTCGTGTTTTCGTCAGCCACTCCTCGCCCCACCAGTCCCTCACATGGACTCAGGAATACTGGGGCGACCCCAACTGAGTTCCCCACAGACGCCAGATGGCTCTCGCTATTTGCTAGCATTGGGCAGCCCTCTGCTCGTGTTTTCGTGAGCCACTCCTCGCCCCACCAGTGCCTCACTTGGTCTCAGGAATGCTGGAGCGACCCCCACTGAGTTCCCCACTGCCAGCCAAATGGCTCTCGCTATTTGCCAGCCTTGAGCAGCCCTCTACTCGTGTTTTCGTCAGCCACTCCTCGCCCCACCAGTGCCTCACTTGGTCTCAGGAATGTTGGAGCGACACCCACTGAGTTCCCCACTGCCAGCCAAATGGCTCTCGCTATTTGCTAGCCTTGAGCGGCCCCCTGCTCTTGTTTTCGTCAGCCACTCCTCGCCCCACCGTCCATCACTTGGTCCCAGGAATGCTGGAGCGAGAGCCACTGAGTTCCCCAAAGTCCGCCAGATGGCTCTCGCTATTTGCTAGTCTTGAGCAGCCTTCTGCTCGTGTTTTCTTCAAACACTCCTCGCCCCACCAGGGAATGCTGGAGCGACCCCCACTGAGTTCCCCAGAGCCCGCCAGATGGCTCTCGCTATTTGCTAGCCTTGAGTGGCCCTCTTCTGGTGTTTTCGTCAGCCATTCCACGCCCCACCAGTGCCTCACTTGGCCTCAGGAATACTGAAGCGAACTTCACTGAGTTCCCCACTGCCTGCCAGATGGCTCTCGCTATTTGCCGTCTCATGGCGTTCCTCGCTAGCCTTGATCAGCCCTCTGCTCGTATTTTCGTCAGCAACCTCTCGCCCCATCAGTCCCTCACTTGGTATCAGGAATACTGGAGCGACACCCACTGAATTCCCCACTGCCAGCCAAATGGCTCTCGCCATTTGCTAGCCTTAAGCGGCCCCCTGCTCGTGTTTTCGTCAGCCGCTCTTCGCCCCACCAGTCCCTCACTTGGCCTCAGGAATGCTGGAGCAACCCCCACTGAGTTCCCCACAGCCCCCCAGATGGCTCTCGCTATTTGCTAGCCTTAAACAGCCCTCTGCGCGTGTTTTCGTCTGCCACTCCTCGCCCCACCAGTCCCTCACTTGGTCTCAGGAATGCTGGAGCAACCCCCACTGAGTTCCCCACAGCCCGCCAGATGGCTCTCGCTATTTGCTAGCCTTGAGCAGCCCTTTGCGCGTGTTTTCGTCAGCCACTCCTCGCCCCACCCGTGCCCCACTTGGCCTTAGGAATGCTGGAGCGACCCCCATTTAGATCCCCACTGCCAGCCAAATGGCTCTCGCTATTTGCCATCCTTGAGCAGCCCTCTGCTCGTGTTTTCGTCAGCCACTCCTCGCCCTACCTGTGCCGCACTTGTTCTCAGGAATGCTGGAGGGACACACACTGAGTTCCCCACGGCCAGCCAAATTGTTCTCGCTATTTGGTAGCCTTGAGCAGACCCTGCTCGTGTTTTCGTCAGCCACTCCTCGACCCACCAGTCCCTCACTTGATCCCAGGTATGCTGGAGCGATCCACACTGAGTTCCCCACTGCCTGCTAGATGGCTCTCGCTATTTGCCATCTCCTGGCGTTCCTCGCTAGCCATGAACAGCCCTCTGCTCGTGTTTTCGTCAGCCACTCCTCGCCCCACCAGTGCCTCACTTGGTCTCAGGATTGCTGGAGCGACCCCCACTGAGTTCCCCACTACCAGCCAAATGGCACTTGTTATTTGCTAGCCTTGAGCAGCCCTCTGCTCGTGTTTTCGTCGGCCACTCCTCGCCCCACCAGTCCCTCACTTGGTCTCAGGAATACTGGACCGACCTCCACCGAGTACCCTACAGCCCGCCAGATGGCTCTCGCTATTTGCTAGCCTTGAGCAGCCCTCTGCTCGTGTTTTCGTCAGCCACTCCTCGCCCCACCAGTCCCTCACATGGACTCAGGAATACTGGGGCGACCCCAACTGAGTTCCCCACAGACGCCAGATGGCTCTCGCTATTTGCTAGCATTGGGCAGCCCTCTGCTCGTGTTTTCGTGAGCCACTCCTCGCCCCACCAGTGCCTCACTTGGTCTCAGGAATGCTGGAGCGACCCCCACTGAGTTCCCCACTGCCAGCCAAATGGCTCTCGCTATTTGCCAGCCTTGAGCAGCCCTCTACTCGTGTTTTCGTCAGCCACTCCTCGCCCCACCAGTGCCTCACTTGGTCTCAGGAATGTTGGAGCGACACCCACTGAGTTCCCCACTGCCAGCCAAATGGCTCTCGCTATTTGCTAGCCTTGAGCGGCCCCCTGCTCTTGTTTTCGTCAGCCACTCCTCGCCCCACCGTCCATCACTTGGTCCCAGGAATGCTGGAGCGAGAGCCACTGAGTTCCCCAAAGTCCGCCAGATGGCTCTCGCTATTTGCTAGTCTTGAGCAGCCTTCTGCTCGTGTTTTCTTCAAACACTCCTCGCCCCACCAGGGAATGCTGGAGCGACCCCCACTGAGTTCCCCAGAGCCCGCCAGATGGCTCTCGCTATTTGCTAGCCTTGAGCGGCCCTCTTCTGGTGTTTTCGTCAGCCATTCCACGCCCCACCAGTGCCTCACTTGGCCTCAGGAATACTGAAGCGAACTTCACTGAGTTCCCCACTGCCTGCCAGATGGCTCTCGCTATTTGCCGTCTCATGGCGTTCCTCGCTAGCCTTGATCAGCCCTCTGCTCGTATTTTCGTCAGCAACCTCTCGCCCCATCAGTCCCTCACTTGGTCTCAGGAATACTGGAGCGACACCCACTGAATTCCCCACTGCCAGCCAAATGGCTCTCGCCATTTGCTAGCCTTAAGCGGCCCCCTGCTCGTGTTTTCGTCAGCCGCTCCTCGCCCCACCAGTCCCTCACTTGGCCTCAGGAATGCTGGAGCAACCCCCACTGAGTTCCCCACAGCCCCCCAGATGGCTCTCGCTATTTGCTAGCCTTAAACAGCCCTCTGCGCGTGTTTTCGTCTGCCACTCCTCGCACCACCAGTCCCTCACTTGGTCTCAGGAATGCTGGAGCAACCCCCACTGAGTTCCCCACAGCCCGCCAGATGGCTCTCGCTATTTGCTAGCCTTGAGCAGCCCTTTGCGCGTGTTTTCGTCAGCCACTCCTCGCCCCACCCGTGCCCCACTTGGCCTTAGGAATGCTGGAGCGACCCCCATTTAGATCCCCACTGCCAGCCAAATGGCTCTCGCTATTTGCCATCCTTGAGCAGCCCTCTGCTCGTGTTTTCGTCAGCCACTCCTCGCCCTACCTGTGCCGCACTTGTTCTCAGGAATGCTGGAGGGACACACACTGAGTTCCCCACGGCCAGCCAAATTGTTCTCGCTATTTGGTAGCCTTGAGCAGACCCTGCTCGTGTTTTCGTCAGCCACTCCTCGACCCACCAGTCCCTCACTTGATCCCAGGTATGCTGGAGCGATCCACACTGAGTTCCCCACTGCCTGCTAGATGGCTCTCGCTATTTGCCATCTCCTGGCGTTCCTCGCTAGCCATGAACAGCCCTCTGCTCGTGTTTTCGTCAGCCACTCCTCGCCCCACCAGTGCCTCACTTGGTCTCAGGATTGCTGGAGCGACCCCCACTGAGTTCCCCACTACCAGCCAAATGGCACTTGTTATTTGCTAGCCTTGAGCAGCCCTCTGCTCGTGTTTTCGTCGGCCACTCCTCGCCCCACCAGTCCCTCACTTGGTCTCAGGAATACTGGACCGACCTCCACCGAGTACCCTACAGCCCGCCAGATGGCTCTCGCTATTTGCTAGCCTTGAGCAGCCCTCTGCTCGTGTTTTCGTCAGCCACTCCTCGCCCCACTAGTGCCTCACTTGGTCTCAGGAATGCTGGAGCGAACCCCACTGAGTTCCCCACTAACTGATAGATGGCTCTCGCTATTTGCCGTCTCCTGGCGTTCCTCGCTAGCCATGATCAGCCCTCTGCTCGTGTTTTCGTCAACCACTCCTCGCCCCATCAGTCCCTCACTTGGTCTCAGGAATACTGGAGCGACCCCCACTGAAATCCCCACTGCCAGCCAAATGGCTCTCGCTATTTGCTAGCCTTGAGCAGCCCTTTGCGCGTGTTTTCGTCAGCCACTCCTCGCCCCACTAGTGCCTCACTTGGTCTCAGGAATGCTGGAGCGAACCCCACTGAGTTCCCCACTAACTGATAGATGGCTCTCGCTATTTGCCGTCTCCTGGCGTTCCTCGCTAGCCATGATCAGCCCTCTGCTCGTGTTTTCGTCAGCCACTCCTCGCCCCATCAGTCCCTCACTTGGTCTCAGGAATACTGGAGCGACACCCACTGAAATCCCCACTGCCAGCCAAATGGCTCTCGCTATTTGCTAGCCTTGAGCAGCCCTTTGCGCGTGTTTTCGTCAGCCACTCCTCGCCCCACCAGTGCCCCACTTGGCCTCAGGAATGCTGGAGCGACCCCCACTTAGTTCCCCACTGCCAGCCAAATGGCTCTCGCTATTTGCCAGTCTTGAGCAGCCCTCTGCCCGTGTTTTCGTCAGTCACTCCTCACCCCACCTGTGCCTCACTTGGTCTCAGGAATGCTGGAGCGACACACACTGAGTTCCCCACTGCCAGCCAAATGGTTCTCGCTATTTGCTAGCCTTGAGCAGACCTTGCTCGTGTTTTCGTCAGCCACTCCTCGCCCCACCAGTCCCTCACTTGGTCCCAGGTAAGCTGGAGCGACCCACACTGAGTTCCCCACTCCCTGCAAGATGGTTCTCGCTATTTGCCGTCTCCTGGCGTTCCTCGCTAGCCATGATCAGCCCTCTGCTCGTGTTTTCGTCAGCCACTCCTCGCCCCACCAGTCCCTCACTTGGTCTCAGGAATGCTGGACCGACCTCCACCGAGTACCCTACAGCCCGCCAGATGGCTCTCGCTATTTGCTAGCCTTGAGCAGCGCTCTGCTCGTATTTTCGTCAGCCACTCCTCGCCCCACTAGTGCCTCACTTGGTCTCAGGAATGCTGGAGCGAACGCCACTGAGTTCCCCACTAACTGCCAGATGGCTCTCGCTATTTGCCGTCCCCTGGCGTTCCTTGCTAGCCATGAGCAGCCCTCTGCCTGTGTTTTCGTCAGCTACTCCTCGCCCCATTAGTGTCTCACTTAGTCTCAGGAATGCTGGAGCGACCCCCACTGAGTTCCCTACTGCCCGCCAAATGGCTCTCGCTATTTGCTGTCTCCTGCCGTTCTTCGCTAGCCTTGAGCAGCACTCAGCCTGTGTTTTCGTCAGCCACTCCTCGCTCCACCAGTGCCTCACTTGGTCTCACGAATACTGGAGCGAGCCCCACTGAATTCCCCACTGCCCACCAGATGGCTCTCGCTATTCGCTAGCCTTGAGCAGCACTCTGCTCGTGTTTTCGTCAGCCACTCCTCGCTCCACCAGTGCCTCACTTCCTCTCAGGAATGCTGGAGCAACCCCCACTGAGTTCCCCACCGACCGCCAGATGGCTCTCGCTATTTGCTAGCCTTGAGCAGCACTCTGTTCCCCGCCGTGATCTGCGCGTGTTTTTGTCTGCCACTCCTCGCCCCACCATTGCCTCACTTGGTCTCAGGAATGCTAGAGCGATCCCCAATGAGTTCCGCATTGGCCACCAGTTGGCTCTCGCTATTTGCCGTCTCCTGGCTTTCCTAGCTTGCATTTAGCAGCCCGCTTCCCGTGTTTTCGTCAACTACTCCTCGCTCCACAAGTGCCTCACTTGGCCTCAGGAATGTTGGAGCGACCCCCACTGAGTTCCCCAGCGCCCATCAGGTGGCTCTCGCTATTTGCTAGCCATGAGCAGCGCTCTGTTCCCCGCCGTGATCTGCTCGTTTTTTTCGTCAGCCACTCCTCGCCCCACCAGTGTCTCACTTGGTCTCAGGAATGCTGGAGCGACACCCACTGAGTTCCCCACTGCCCGCCAGATGGCTCTCGCTATTCGCTAGTCTTGGGCAACGCTCTGTTCCCCGCCGTGATCTGCTCGTAGTTTCGACAGGCACTTCTCGCCCCACCAGTTCCTCACCTTGTCTCAGGAATGCTGGAGCGACACCCACTGAGTCCCCACTGCCCACCAGATGGCACTCGGTATTTGCCGTCTCCTGGCGTTCCTCACTAGCCTTGAGCAGCCCTCTGCCCGTGTTTTCGTCAGCTACTCCTCGCCCAACCAGTGCCTCACTTGGTCTCAGGAATGCTGGAGCCACCCCCATTGAGTTCCCCACAGCTTGCCCCATGGCTCTCGCTATTTGCTAGCCATGAGCAGCCCTCTGCTTGTGTTTTTGTCAGCCACTCCTCGCCCCACAAGTGCCTCACTTGGTCTCAGGAATTCTGGAGCGACCCCCACTGAGTTCCCCACTGCTCGCCAGATGGGTCTCGCTATTTGCTAGCCTTCAGTAGCCATTTGCTTGTGTTTTCGTCAGCTACTTCTCCCCCCACCAGTGTCTCACTTGGTCTCAGGAACGCTAGAGCGACCCCCACTGAGTTCCCCACTGCCTGCCAGATGGCTCTCGCTATTTGCAAACCTTGAGCAGCCCTCTGCTTGTATTTTCGACAGCCACTCCTCGCCACACCAGTGCCTCACTTGCTCTCAGGAATGCTGGAGCAACTCCCACTGAGTTCCCCATTGCCCGTCAGATATCTCTCGCTATTCGCTAGGCTTGAGCAGCGCTCTGTTCCCCGACGTGATCTGCTCGTGTTTTCGTCAGCCACTCCTCACCCCACCAGTGCCTCACTTGGTCGCAGGAATACTAGAGCGACCCCCACTGAGTTCCCCACTGCCCACCAGATGGCTCTCGCTACTTGCTGTCTCCTGGCGTTCCTCGCTAGCCTTGAGCAGCCCTCTGCCGTGTTTTCGTCAGCTACTCCTCACCCAACCAGTGCCTCACTTGGTCTCAGGAATGCTGGAGCGACCCCCACTGTGTTCCCCACAGCCCGCCCCATGGCTCTCGCTATTTGCTAGCCATGAGCAGCCCTCTGCTTGTCTTTTTGTCAGCCACACCTCGCCCCACAAGTGCCTCACTTGGTCTCAGGAATTCTGGGGGGACCCCCACTGAGTTCCCCACTGGTCCCCAGATGGCTCTCGCTATTTCCTAGCCCTTAGTAGTCCTCTGCTCGTGGTTTCTTCAGCCACTCCTCGCCCCACCAGTGCCTCACTTTGTCTCAGGAATGCTGGAGCGACCCCCACTGAGTTCCCCACTGCCCGCCAGATGGCTCTCGCTATTCGCTAGTCTTGGGCAACGCTCTGTTCCCCACCGTGATCTACTCGTAGTTTCGACAGGCACTGCACGCCCCACCAGTACCTCACCTTGTCTCAGGAATGCTGGAGCGACACCCACTGAGTCCCCCACTGCCCACCAGATGGCACTCGGTATTTGCCGTCTGCTGGCGTTCCTCACTAGCCTTGAGCAGCCCTCTGCTCGTGTTTTCGTCAGCTACTCCTCGTCCAACCAGTGCCTCACTTGGTCTCAGGAATGCTGGAGCCACCCCCACTGAGTTCCCCACAGCTCGCCCCAAGGCTCTCGCTATTTGCTAGCCATGAGCAGCCCTCTGCTTGTGTTTTTGTCAGCCACTCCTCGCCCCACAAGTGCCTCACTTGGTCTCAGGAATTCTGGAGCGACCCCCACTGAGTTCCCCACTGCTCGCCAGATGGGTCTCGCTATTTGCTAGCCTTGAGTAGCCATTTGATTGTGTTTTCGTCAGCTACTCCCCCCACCAGTGCCTCACTTGGTCTCAGGAATGCTAGAGCGACCCCCACCGAGTTCCCCACTGCCTGCCAGATGGCTCTCGCTATTTGCAAACCTTGAGCAGCCCTCTGCTTGTGTTTTCGACAGCCACTCCTCGCCCCACCAGTGCCTCACTTGGTCTCAGGAATGCTAGAGCGATCCCCACTGAGTTCCCCACTGCCTGCCAGATGGCTCTCGCCATTTGCAAACCTTGAGCAGCCCTCTGCTTGTGTTTTCGACATCCACTCCTCGCCCCACCAGTGCCTCACTTGGTCTCAGGAATGCTGGAGCGACCCTCACTGAGTTCCCCACTGCCCGCCAGAGCGCTCTCGCTATTTGCTAGCCTTGAGCAGAACTCTTCTTGTGTTCTCGTCTGCCACTCCTCGCCCCCCCCCCCAGTGCCTCACTTGGTCTCAGGATGCAGGAGCGACCCCCACTGAGTTCCCCACAGCCCACCATATGGCTCTCGGTTCTTTCCGTCTCCTGGCATTCTGTGCTAGCCTTGAGTAGCCCTCTGCCTGTGTTTTCCTCAGCCACTCCTCGCCCCACAAGTGCCTCACTTGGTTTCCGGAATGCTGGAGCGACCCCCACTGAGTTCCCCACTATCCGCCAGATGGCTCTCGCTATTTGCTAGCCTTGAGTAGCCCTCTGCTGGTGTATTCGTCAGCCACTCCTCGTCCCAGCAGTGCCTCACTTGGTCTCAGGAATGCTGGAGTGGCCCCCACTGAGTTCCCTACTGCCCGCCAGATGGCTCCAGCTATTTGCTAGCCTTGAGTAGCCCTCTGCTCGTGTATTCGTCAGCCACTCCTCGCCCACCAGTGCCTTACTTGTTCTCAGGAATGCTGGAGCGACCCCCAGTGAGTTCCCCACTGCTCGCCAGATGGGTCTCACTATTTGCTAGCCTTGAGTAGCCCTATGCTTGTGTTTTCGTCAGCCACTCCTCGCCCCACCAGTGCCTCACTTGGTCTCAGGAATGCTGGAGCGACCCCCACTGAGTTCCCCACTGCCTGCCAGATCGCTCTCGCTATTCACTAGCCTTAAGAAGTGTTCTGTTCCCCGCCGTGATCTGCTCGTGTTTTCGTCAGCCACTCCTCACCCCACCAGTGCCTCACTTGGTCTCAGGAATACTAGAGCGACCCCCACTGAGTTCCCCACTGCCCACCAGATGGCTCTCGCTACTTGCTGTCTCCTGGCGTTCCTCGCTAGCCTTGAGCAGCCCTCTGCCCACGTTTTCGTCAGCCACTCCTCGCCCCACCAGTGACTCACTTGGTTTCCGGAATGCTGGAGCGACCCCCACTGAGTTCCCCACTATCCGCCAGATGGCTCTCGCTATTTGCTAGCCTTGAGTAGCCCTCTGCTGGTGTATTCGTCAGCCACTCCTCGTCCCACCAGTGCCTCACTTGGTCTCAGGAATGCTGGAGTGGCCCCCACTGAGTTCCCTACTGCCCGCCAGATGGCTCCAGCTATTTGCTAGCCTTGAGTAGCCCTCTGCTCGTGTATTCGTCAGCCACTCCTCGCCCACCAGTGCCTCACTTGTTCTCAGGAATGCTGGAGCGACCCCCAGTGAGTTCCCCACTGCCCGCCAGATGGCTCTCGCTATTTGCTAGCCTTGAGCAGTCCTCTGCTCGTGTTTTCGTCAGCCACTCCTCGCCCCACCAATCCCTCACTTGGTTTCAGGAATGCTACATTGACCCCCACTGAGTTCCCCACTGGCCGCCAGGTGGCTCTCGCTACTTGCTAGCCTTGAGTAGCCCTCTGCTCGTGATTAGTCAGCCACTCCTCGCCCCCCCCCCAGTGCCTCACTTTATCTCAGGAATGCTGGTGCGACCCCCACTGTGTTGCCCACTGCCCACCAGATGAATCTCGGTATTTTCCGTCTCCTGGCATTCCGTGCTAGACTTGAGTAGCCCTCTGCCTGTGATTTCCTCTGCAACTCCTCGCCCCGCATGTTCCTCACTTGGTGTCAGGAATGCTGGAGCGACCCCCACTGAGTTCCCCACTGCCCACAAGATGGCTCTCGCTATTTGCTAGCCTTGAGTAGCCCTCTGCTCGGGTATTTGTCAGCCACTCCTCGCCCCACCAGTGCCTCACTTGGTCTCAGGAATGCTGGTGCGACCCCTACTGTGTTCCCCACTGCCACCAGATTGCTCTCGCTATTCGGTGGCCTTGAGCACCGCTCTGTTCCCCGTCGTGATCTGCTCATGTTTTTGTCAGCCACTCCTCGCCCCACCAATCCCTCACTTGGTCTCAGGAATGCTGGAGCGACCCCCAATGAGTTCCCCACTGCCCGCCAGATGGCTCTCGCTATCTGCCAGCCTTGAGTAGCCCTCTGCTCGTGTTATCGTCAGCCACTCCGCACCTCACCAGTGCCTCACTTTGTCTCAGGAATGCTGGAGCGACTCCCACTGAGTTCCCCACTGCCCGCCAGATGGCTCCCGCTATTTGCTAGCCTTGAGTAGCCCTCTGCTCGTGTATTCGTCAGCAACTCCTCGGCCCACCAGTCCCTCACTTGATCTCAGGAATGCTGGAGCGACCCCCACTGAGTTCCCCACTGCCAGAAAGATGGGTCTCGCTATTTGCTAGCCTTGAGTAGCCCTTTGCTTGTGTTTTCGTCAGCCACTCCTCGCCCCACCAGTGCCTCACTTGGTGTCAGGAATGCTGGAGCGACCCCCACTGAGTTCCCCACTGCCCACAAGATGGCTCTCGTTATTTGCTAGCCTTGAGTAGCCCTCTGCTCGGGCATTCGTCAGCCACTCCTCGCCCCACCAGTGCCTCACTTGTTCTCAGGAATGCTGGAGCGACCCCCAGTGAGTTCCCCACTGCTCTCCAGATGTCTCTTGCCATTTGCTATCCTTGAGTAGCCTTCTGCTCGTGTTTTCGTCAGCCACTCCTCGCCCCACCAGTGCCGCACTTGGTCTCAGGATTGCTGGAGCGACCCCCACTGTGTTCCCCAATGCCACCAGATGGCTCTCGCTATTCACTTGCTTTGAGCAGTGCTCTGTTCCCCGCCGTGATCTGCTCGTGTTTTCGTCAGACACTCCTCGCCCCACCAGTCCCTCATTTGGACTCAGTAATGTCGAGCCACCCGCAGTGAGTTCCCCACTGCCTCCCAGATGGCTCTCGCTATTTGTTAGCATTGAGTAGCCCTCTGCTTGTGTTTTCGTCAGCCACTCCTCGCGACACCAGTGCCTCACTTGGTCTCACGAATGCTGGAGCGACACCCACTGAGTTCCCCACTGCCCGCCAGATGGCTATCGCTATTCGCGAGACTTGAGGAGCGCTCTGTTCCCCGCCGTGATCAGCTCGTGTTTTCGTCAGCCACTCCTCGCCCGACCAGTCCCTCAATTGGTCTCACGAACGTTGGAGCGACCCGAACTGAGTTCCCCACTGCCCCCCAGATGGGTCTCGCTATTTACTAGCCTTGAGTAGCCCTCTGCTCGTGTATTCGTCAGCGACTCCTCGCACCACTAGTGCCTCACTTGGTCTCAGAAATGTTGGAGCGACTCCCACTGAGTTACCCACTGCCCGCCAGATATCTTTCGCTATTCGCTAGCCTTGCGCAGCCCTCTGCCCGTGTTTTCGTCAGCTACTCCTCGCCCAACCAGTGCCTCACTTGGTCTCAGGAATGCTGTAGCGACCCCCACTGAGTTCCCCACAGGCCGCCCCATGGCTCTCGCTATTTGCTAGCCCTTCGTAGTCCTCTGCTCGTGGTTTCGTCAGCCACTCCTCGCCCCACCAGTGCCTCACTTTGTCTCAGGAATGCTGGAGCGACCCCACTGAGTTCCCCACTGCCCGCCAGATGGCTCTCGCTATTCGCTAGTCTTGGGCAACGCTCTGTTCCCCGCCGTGATCTGCTCGTGGTTTCGACAGGCACTCCACGCCCCACCAGTCCCTCACCTTGTCTCAGGAATGATGGAGCGACACCCACTGAGTCCCCCACTGCCCACCAGATGGCACTCGGTATTTGCCGTCTCCTGGCGTTCCTCACTAGCCTTGAGCAGCCCTCTGCTCGTGTTTTCGTCAGCTACTCCTCGCCCAACCAGTGCCTCACTTGGTCTCAGGAATGCTGGAGCCACCCTCACTGAGTTCCCCACAGCTCGCCCCATGGCTCTCGCTATTTGCTAGCCCTTCGTAGTCCTCTGCTCGTGGTTTTGTCAGCCACTCCTCGCCCCACAAGTGGCTCACTTGGTCTCAGGAGTTCTGGAGAGACCCCCACTGAGTTCCCCACTGCCTGCCAGATGGCTCTCACTATTCACTAGCCTTGACTAGCGCTCTGTTCCCCGTCTTGATCTGCTCGTGTTTTCGTCAGCCACTCCTCACCCCACCATTTCCTCACTTGGCCTCAGGAATGCTGGAGCGACCCCCACTTAGTTCCCCAGTGCCCAACAGATGGCTCTCGCTATTCGCTAGCCTTGGGCAGTGCTCTCTTCCCCGCCGTGATCTGCTCGTGGTTTCGACTGCCACTCCACGCTCCACCAGTCTCTCACTTTGTCTCAGGAATGCTGGAGCGACCCCCACTGACTTCCCCACTGCCTGCCTCATGGCTCTCGCTATTTGCTAGCCTTGAGCAGCCCTCTGCTCGTGTTTAGTCAGCCACTTCCTCCCCCCCCAGTGCCTCATTGGTCTCATGAGTACTACAGCGACACCCACTGAGTTCCCCACTGCCCGCCAGATGTCTCTCGCTATTCGCTAGCCTTGAGCAGCGCTCTGTTCTCCACTGTGATCAGCTCGTGTTTTCGTCAGCCACTCCTCGCCCCACCAGTCCCTCACTTGGTCTCAGGAATGCTGGAGAGACCCCCAATGAGTTCCCCACTGGCCGCCAGATGGCTCTCGCTATTTGCTAGCCTTGAGTAGCCCTCTGCTCGTTTATTTGTCAGCCACTCCTCGACCCACCAGTGCCTCACTTGATCTCAGGAATGCTGGAGCGACCCCCCAATGAATACCCCACTGCCCGCCAGATGGCTCTCGCTCTTCGCTACCCTTGAGCAGCGCTCTGTTCCCCGCCGTGATCTGCTCGTGTTCTCGTCAGCCACTCCTCGCCCCACCAGTCCCTCACTTGATTTCAGGAATGCTGGAGCGACCCCCACTGAGTTCCCCACTGCTCGAAAGATGGCTCTCGCTATTCGCTAGCCTTGAGCAGCGCTCTGTATCCCGCTGTGATTTGCTCGTGTTTTCGTCAGTCTCTCCTCGCCCCACCAGTCCCTCACCTTGTCTCAGGAATGCTGGAGTGACCCCCAATGAGTTCCCCACTGCCCGCCAGATGGCTCTCGCTATTTGCTAGTAGCCCTCTGCTCGTGTTTTCGTCAGCCACTCCTCGCCCCACCAGTGCCTTACTTGATTTCAGGAATGCTGGAGCGACCCCCACTGAGTTCCCCACTGCCCGCCAGAAGGCTTTCGCTATTTGGTAGCCTTGAGCAGCACTCTGTTCCCCGCCGTGATCTGCTCGTGTTTTCGTCAGCCACTCCTCGCCCCACCAGTGCCTCACTTGGTCTCAGGAATGCTGGATCGACCCCCACTGAGTTCCCCACTACCCGCCAGAAGGCTCTCGCTATTTGCTAGCCTTGAGTAGCCCTCTCCTCGTGTTTTCGTCAGCCACTCCTCGCCCCACCAGTGCCTCACTTGATCTCAGGAATGCTGGAGCGACCCCCAATGAGTTTCCCACTGCCCGCCAGATGGCTCTCGCTTTTTGCTAGCCTTGAGCAGCCCTCTGCTCGTGTTTTCATCAGCCACTCCTCGCCTCACCAGTCCTTCACTTGGTCTCAGGAATGCTGGAATGACCCCCAATGAGTTCCCTACTGCCCGCCAGATAGCTCTCGCTATTTGCTAGCCTTGATTAGCCCTCTGCTCGTGTTTTCGTCAGCCACTCCTCGCCTCACCAGTGCCTCACTTGGTCTCAGGAATGCTGGAGCGACACCCACTGAGTTTCCCACTGCTCGCCAGATGGGTCTCGCTATTTGCTAGCCTTGAGTAGCCCTCTGCTCGTTTATTCGTCAGCCACTCCTCGACCCACCAGTGCCTCACTTGATCTCAGGAATGCTGGAGCGACCCCCAATGAGTTCCCTACTGCCCGCCAGATAGCTCTCGCTATTTGCTAGCCTTGATTAGGCCTCTGTTCGTGTTTTCGTCAGCCACTCCTCACCCCACCAGTGCCTCACTTGGTCTCAGGAATGCTGGAGCGACCCCCACTGTGTTCCCCACTGCTCGCCACTGGGTCTCGCTATTTGCTAGCATTGAGTAGCCCTCTGCTCATGTATTCGTCAGCCACTCCTCGCCCCACCAATGCCTCACTTGGTCTCAGGAATGCTGGAGCGACCCTCACTGAGTTCCCCACTGCCCGCCAGATGGCTCTAGCTTTTTGGCGTTTACTGGCGTTCCTCGCACTGGGAATGCGTGTGGATTTATGATGGTATGTGACGTCACTGACGTTGCCCACGGTGGGAATCCAGCCCAGCATTCACAACCCAGTCGCATCATCTGTGGCTTGCTCACTCTCCCACTCTTTTTCCCCTCTCCCTGTGCGATGTGAAGGAGGGATTCACCTGAAATCTCACCAGTGGCTCGTCGTGCAACATCACGTCTCTGAACTGAAGTTTTAATCTTATTGACAAATATATACAACAGTTAATTTAGGAAGGATGTAGTCATTGTCAGTCTTGACGATAAAGGTATCGAGTGCAAGATTTAAATTGTGTTCAGACCACCCCACCATGCCAAAACTACGAGCAAAATTACACGTATTTCCCTCATTATATAAAACGGTCTTCACTATACTTTGCTTCTCCCTTCCACCCATGATGAATAACTGAAATGACTACAGCTGTCACGAACCGTGTGCATTCCGTACTGAGTAACGAATGCTTTGGTTGATACGAAATACTCTACCGTTACTCATGAATACATTTTGTTACTGGTAGCTACCGTATCGATTCGAATACTTGACTCAAGGATACATTTCGTTTTTCACATCAAGTCACCAACAGTATCGCCGGCCGCGGTGGCCGAGGTGACTGAGGCGCTCCAGTCACGGTCTGCACGGCCACTACGGTCGGGTTTCGAATCCCCCTCGGGCATGGATATTTGTGCCGTCGTAGTTCGTAAGTAGTTCTTAAGTAGTTTGTAAGTTTAGGGACTGATGACCCCGTAGTTACGTCCCATAAGCTTAACAAACATTTGAACATTTGAACCAACAGTATCGATACGTAGTACTCTGTAACGAAAACCGATACGGGATTTTATTTATTATGAGTAATTTATATAAACATCTGTAGCTCTACTGTTTTAGACGGTTATTTTTGATTCCAAACAATTTTCATTATACTTCTTGGCCCATGTTTGCAGGTTAATACTCGATTACCTGACATCCACTTTTAACACAAACATTAGTTTTATTGTATTTTTTAATTGTCAAGATTTCAGTTTAATGTTTAATTCTTTGTTTTTGATCTTGTCTACTATAAAAAAAGATCTGTAAAAAGTACTCAAAAGTTATCATCTACGCATTTTCATTCATGGCGGTATTATCTCAATTGTTAACGTCACATAATACAGTACAACAGTCCCACTGTGTAGTGCTACTACTGTGACCGGACACACTGGCATTCGTCACAAAATATTCCGATCGACTCTGACACTCAGAGCCTCTAAGTAGAGGGCGGGGACACTGCTTATAATGGAGGTCGCGGGTGGGTTTCGCGAATTTTGATCAGTTTGTGTGACAATTGTATTTAAATTACGAGGGAAATGGACTGTACTGGTTCTTTCCTCAGTAGTACAATTGCCTCAAAAAGGAGGCATACATTACCTATGTGGCAAATTTCAATGTTAAAGTAATATTAATAGTAACAATAAAATCTTTTCCACGGCTTCAAAGGCAGTAAAGTGGCCGCACATTTGACGGTACTGCTAACGATAACTGCTTCTTCTAGTAACGGATATATACGAATCCCATCTTTTCATTACTCTCACTTCTCCAGAAATAGCTAATAACATACTTACATGAGTTTGATTATGAATTCATGGCACGGAATCATAGATCCGAGCCTTCCAAAAATAGCGTTGGTAACATACCGAGGAAAGGCCTTTGTTGACTGAGGATGTGGAAAAATATAGAACCCTTTAGCATGTAAGTTGCAGGGAATAAAATAATTTCTTTATGAACAGGGAAAAGACACACGTACTTAGAAGAAGGTTCATAACAACAATAACATACGTAATTGATCTGCGACAGCAGGCAGTAATGACTTGTAACATTCTCCTGCAAAACTGGGAATTGTGAGACACAATTGGCTTCCCAAGTATTGGTTCAACGTTACTTAGAATGACCGACAGATGGCAGGACGACGCGCTGCCTCCGCAACTACGGCCGCCCTTTAATTCCTGCCAGCAACTACCGAACGACCCAACAGATGTCTCTGCAGTCACGCTACCGCCAGCGTTGGCAAGTCGTCAGTTCCAATTTTCGGTTGTTTATTTATTTATTATCCATCTTTAAGCATTAAACATGCAATCGATATCGTGATTTGTATACATATACACTGAAATGTACAATTACATAAATATCATACGCTTAAATATGCAGTTACATAAGCGTGATTCATATTGTGAAAGAATTTAGACCAATTTTGGTTACCATGACCAATTTTTTTTTTCGTATTGTATATGACATATATAACCTTAATCCTACTCGAACTTTAGGCCATCTTTAGGACCTGCTGCAACTTCTTCTAGCGTCTAAAATTCGGGTTACCGGACAGTGGCGCAACCAGGATTTTTTTTCGGGGTGGGCCGACTCGTATATAATGATATATTTTGACATTGAGTGCTGAGGCACACACATATTACATACATACATACATACATACTTACATATACATACAATTAACTGTGTAGCCATTTATATTAACCAACGTGTAATTCGTTTATGGAATATAAATGCTATATGTTTCAGAAGTAGAAATGTGCAATTTTAAATGTTTAACCTTTGTATTGTATTAATTTTCATTTATTTATTGAAGAAATGTTCCAGCCATTGGTTCAACATAGGACCAATAAATACAAAGTTAGCTTAGCTAAACAAACAGTGCAATAATTTACAAAGTTCAAACAAAATAAAACATATTAAATGACAAAAAATTAATACAAAATATTCGACAGAAAAAATACTATTTAATATAGAAAAAATGTAAAATGATATATCATAACCCTTATATTAGTATAAGATTATACCTTGCTGTTATTTAGTTATTCTCTTCTTTATATATATTGTCGCCAGAATTTTTAGGCTATATTTCAAACTGAACCAAGGCTATTTGCCTTATGTGTTTTGGTAATCTATTATTTGGTAACAATTCGATAAAATTTTTTGAAGTGAATATATGCAAAATATATAGCACATACATTTAAACAATGTAGCAAAATAAATTTATCTAAACAAGTAATATTTTCACAATTTCCTACAGAAAACAGTTTTACCCATCATTAATTTTTCAATGAAAGTTTACATGAAAAATTATAAAAACTACATGGCAGTTTTTAAAATGTGAAACAAAAAGTTTTTTTTGTTTTGCAAAGTTCTCCTCATTACACAAATCGATTGCACTAAACACAAAGATGCCGATGATAATTATAAAACAAAATTTATTACAGAACAAAATCCACAAGCTCATCAATTATCTTGTCGTAATCAATGTCATACTCCCTATTAATTGGCAAATGAGCAATACCATTTAAACGGTCCTGTACCATACTTGAACGCAGGTAAGTTTTAAGACGTTTTAAGCAGCCGAATTCTCGTTCAGCCGAACACGTTGTAACAGGAATAGTAGCAAATATTTGAACAGTGTGTAAATGTTTGGGTAGAAATCTTTAGAGAACTCTGTAAGAGCTTGTGTTACGTCAAATGGAACACCACTCCTTGACTTCCTGTTCAACCACAATTTTTTCCACATTTCAAATTCATTTTTTATCGAAAGTATGTCTTCTGCGTATAAATCTTCTTCATAGAACTTCAGAACAGAGCCCAGATCCTTAAATTCAACATCCGTAATCAATGAAGGAATCAACTTTTGAAGAAGTAAACAATCTCGATTCTGTGTTTCAAAAAGAGAAGTGAATTCCATATTAAGTCGGTCTAAATATGGAAAATACACAGATCGTAAATAATATTCTTCAGGACTGTTTGATGCAACATTATTTCTCGTAGTTTGTTTCCCAACCTTTCGTTGAATGTCAACAGACACACCTAAGTTTTCACAAACTGTGGTAGCTTGCTGAAAGATAGATTCAAAACTTTTATTCGCTTCTGAACGTTTTTTTCTTAAAATAGATTTGATATTGTCCACAAATTCAGCTGCTTTCCCCAAATCATGTTTTGGAGACTGCAGCTTCCCTCAAAGAGGTAAAAAATAATGAAGTTAATTCGTTCATAATAGAAAGGGTCGTTCAGAACTGGCAATTCAATATGGCTCTTAAATGTGATGCAGCTGTAGCGGCTGAAGAGTCATTGGAATTTTCTGAAAGATATTCCAAGGTCTTGCTAATTGGCAGCATTAGTTGTAGAAAAATACATATACCTTCATGATTCTCAACGAATCTAGCTGCACAGTGTGGTTCCAATCTATGTGCTTTTCCAGGACATTCTGATTGAACGAAATCGGATAATAAACGTACTCTGGCTGAAGAGGAGGTCATGAAATCACAAATATTGGTGATGACACCGATAGTATTCCTGATGTCAGGCACACTTGAAGCATGGTTGACAGCTAAATTCAAAATATAACTCGAGCATCACGAGTAAACCGCTGTGGGGCAACTCTCCTTTATCACAGCTTGAACGCCCTTGAACGACCCACCCATAGTATTACAGCCATCATATCCCTTCCCCCGGAGGTATTTCACATCAAGACCGAAATTTCTAAGAGTAGTTAAAATCACATTGGCTAAACATTTTCCTGTACGGTCAGTCACATCAACGAACGTTAAAAAATTTTCATTGATATTTTCATCATGTACGTAACTGAGAATAATAGCAAACTGGTCTGTCTTCGATATATCAGAAGTTTCATCAGCTAAAACGCTAAAATACTTAGCTTTCCGAATTTCTTCTATGATACATTTGCTCACGAAATTTCCCAATTCTTCAGTAATTTCATTTTGGATGTTCCAACTCACATATGTGGCATTTAGTGCAGCTGTTTGTAAATGATTTGTGAGAACATCACCTGCATCCATCCTGAAGCGTAGTAATGCACGAAATTTTCCATCTTTAAGAGGAGGTTTCGCAGCAGTTAATGGCCCACTATCATAGTGTCCACGAAGAGGTAATTCATTACGTCCACAAAACTCAATAGTTTTAATGATATGATAAGAACTAGCCTGAAACAAATGCCACAGCCCATAGTGTCTATGAAATTACAATAAAAGCAAATCACTGCTTATAATTGAGCTGAGTAATAGTTACCTACCTCTCTTTATTTTGACGTTTTTGCTGCAATCTCACAGAGTCCAGTTTATCACGAATATTCTCCTTCTTGATATAAGACTGGATGAAAATATGAGTTTTCTACAGCAGCTTTGTGGTATTCATTGCAACTGAGTTTGCTAAAATATTCTAGAGCATGTTTCCATTTCTGCAGTGGTTCTGTGACAAGTTTCATAGGTTTCTGATGACTTCCTTTCCCGACTGTAACTGGAGGAAAAACAAAGCACAATTTACACACAGCCCCTTTAATTTGTTCGCTATAAGCTAGCCATTTATATTGGGATAACCAATGAGGCTGGAAAGTACGTTACTTTTTGGACTCATTATCTCTAGAAACGTGTAACGCTGATCCGGTACCCAGCAGTTTGTTAAATATTCGTATCTCTCTTCATCTGAAATAAACGGTGAGCACACTTTATTACCAATGTCATTCATTCGTTCACTCAAACTTGAATGTGTTGAAGGCACATCAGTTCCAGCTGTCTCCTGATTAATATTAGGCCTAACTACATTGCTTTTACCACTGTCACTGACATCTTCCGAAACCACACGCCTTTTAATTGAAAAATCCGAAATAGATGATTGTTTTCTCTTTTTAGAAGGAATCATTTTATATCGCCTACCGCAACTTATTACGCAAACAGTGAAACAAACAACAATCCCATCTGAAACATCAACAAAAGAAAAGAACAATATGAATAAACAATCAGTTCACCAACACCGAAACTTTTAGTTCCGTAGTTAATATACAATGCAGATGCAGGCATACAGCCAACACAATGCAATGAATGTGGTTGCAATGAATGTGTGCTCTGTATAATTTTTAATGTACTTCTACGTGATATATAACTTACTGAGAAATTCCGTGCGTACTTGATTAGTAGGTATTGAACTTGTACTATAGCAATGAACACCTTTCAGTTTCGCGTGTGGTTACAATTTAAATTTAACTCGGTTAATGGAGAAAAGTGCTAAATTACAATAGAGTAGACTTCCTTTAGAACGGCGTCCAATAGTCAGGAGTTCATATGCTGCCAGACACATTGCTTCGGCTGTGATTGTCAAAGACGTAGACAGCATTATTAGGACAGGAAGCGTTCGTATAGGCCTATTATTCGGCAGATCTCGGCTGTCATTATGCATAGGTTTCACATTGCTTTGATTGGCAGCATTCTTAGCATTCGTTAGAGTGGTGAACTTAATATCGTAGTGACCTGTGGAAGTTTCATTTAAATTTAAGCAGCGATCATGATCTCGAAACCGAATCTTCCTCAAGCTGTAAGCCAGGACAGGACTTCCTGATTAGAAAAATCTTTTATTACAAATGACAACAATTCCGGAAATAAAAACAAACTCGAGTTTTTTTTTATCTAAAATATTGTACAATACACATTGCCTACCCAAAGTAAATGTAATGAATAAAAAATTGGTACCTGCTGACGTAATTCTGAGCTGATTTTAATAATCTAATGATTCTACCGATCAATATTTAAGAACAAAACATCATGTTACAACCGTTTTCGCTGTATACGTTAGTTTAAAGCATACTAAAAGGTATCACCCGAGAGTCCGACGGCCGGCATTTTCGATAATTCGATCGACAATTCGGTCCCGAACTGTCGGACTTTTGCTGTAGCGTAATTAAAAAAAAAAAAAAAAAAAAAAAAAAAAAAAAAAAAAAAAAAACCTATGACTTTTCGGTGGGCCCATAGCTAGTTGCGCCTATGTTACCAGACGTCCTCTTTTACCCGGACATGTCCTCTTTTATGGGCCCTAAAAATGGTACGGCCGGGTTTTTAGCAAAATGGAGAAATGTCCTCTTTTTTTTGCGTTCTGCAACTGCTTCTAGTTGAAAGTGCGTAAATACAACTCTCTGAACTGTCACAATCACTAACTCTAGAGAATTTAACCTTACTTGAAACAATGGGATTTTTTTTAAAAAAAATTACACGTTCCTGTGCCGCCGCTGCTCTGAGGTCAATCTACTTCCAAACAATTGAAATAAATGGCGTGGCAATTGTCGCGGAATACGAGCTTTGAGGCGTCCAATTAAAAACATACGTCTGCAACAATGCAAGACAGTGCAATACACATAGTATGTATAATATGAAACTCCCCCTCCCCCTTTTTCTCTGATCAGGAGTGTTGTGTGGCCCAAAAATAAGACGTTCAGTATCTCGTGCTGGGACTCGGCCGTTCTGTGTGTTGTCTGTCAACCACACTTATGACTTTAAGATCAAAAGCTAGTGCAATGTTCATTATACATAAGTTAAAACCTTGTTCTAAACTTCATACAAGTAAGGTCAGATGCCACAGTAACCATTTCCGTTTCACCATTCGCCTGTTTAGGACCAAAGAGACGTAACTACCAGTGTACTGAAAAAATCGATTTAAAGCTTTTGACCTAAAAACTGAGTAGTTTTTTTTAACAATTAATTGCGAGCCTTTGTGCGGTAAATAAATCTAGATGCTAATCTCTATATATAAAAGGAAGTGTCCCGATTGACTGACTGACTGACTGACTGACTCATCATCGCCCAGACCAAACCACTGAAGATAGAAACTTGAAATTTGTGGATGGTGTTGATCTTACTCTGTAGGCGTCATTTAAGAAGCTATTTTTCGATATTCCGTCCGTAAGGGGGTGAAATAGGGGATGAAACGTTTTTTGAAAATACGTAGCTATTTAGGCAGTTTTGAAGCTAGAACTACAAAATTTCGGATTTTAATTCAGGGTTCCAGTTTAAAAGACACGTGTTTCACCATTTTTTGAATTTCGACAAATAAGGGGGTAAAATAGGTGACGCAAAAAATTGATTTTTAAAAATATGGTGCTGTTAACTCAAATTTTAAGCTACATCAACAAAACTTCGGATGTGGAATCTTGGACAGGATTAAAAATCCATGATTTTTAGCATTTTTGGAAATTCAAAAAATAAGGGAGTAAAAGAGGGGATCAAAAATTCTTTTCGAAAAATACTTTGTTGTCGAGACAATTTTGAAGCTACAGCTGCAAAAATTGGTATTTGTATTGTTCGTTATGATTTTAAAAATACGTGTTTCGGTATTTTTGGAAATTCAACCATCTAGGGCGTTAAATTGGAGAGGGGATGTTTTTAGAAAATCTGTTGCTATTTAGGCAATTCTGAAGTTAGAACTACAAATTTTCGGATTTGGAATCGGGGTTCGAATTTAAAAGACACGTGTTTAGGTATTTTTGGAAATTATACTGATTAGGGGGTGAAATACGGGATGAAAAAATTGCTTTTCAACGATATATTGCTGTTAACTCAAATTTCGAGCTATAACTACGAAACCTAAGATATGGATTCTTCATCAGGATTAAAAAGAAACAACTGGTGCTGACCAACTAGCCTATGCATGCGAAGCAGCGGGGGTTCAGCTAGTCATGTATTTAGTCACGTCGACCTGATCCGAAATGGGAGCATAGCTATAACAAGGAACGATTAGATAATTTTTACTGTTACTTTATGCGTGACGATTTTACAGTAAACAGTACTATGGTTTCCGTAAATGTTGCATCGCAAAAAATTTCAGGTGAAAACACGGATGATCGGCCAGGTTCAAAATGTTCAAATGTTTGTAGAACTGAAGAGACTTAACTACGGGGTCATCAGTCCCTAAACTTACAAACTACTTATGAACGATCTAAGACTAAGGACGGCACAAATATCCATGCCCGAGGGGGGGGATTCGAACCCCCGACTGTAGTGGCCGTGCAGACCGTGACTGGAGCGCCTCAGTCCCCTCGGCCACCGCGGCCGGCGATCGGCTAGGTATGTTATAAGTATGGAAAAAATGTTCAGCACGTAAGACGATAATTACAAGTGGTGAAGTGATGAAATATTAGGGCTTCACTGCTATGTAGTCGTGTAATTCGTTCTACGGGTCTCAACATTTCATGCTTCTTAATTTGTAAGGAGATGAACAAATTGCGTAAGCTGTATTACAAACAAGACGCTGATAACACAGTATAGACATCACTAGTAATTGAGTTGCAAAACGAGAGAGAGAGAGAGAGAAAGAGAGAGAGAGAGAGAGAGAGAAGGTTCTTTTATTAATCTAGAAATGTCTTTTCTGAAGACAGACATCTGGTAACCCTATCTAAAATACTTTTTCTTGTAGCCATTATTGAATTGTGTTTTTAAGCATACTCAGCGACACATTGTGTGCTTCTTCTGGCAACGTATTAGACAGCTTTATACCCATGTATTCCCAACTACCTTGTGTCTTTTTAAGTTCAAATGTTCAAATGTTTGTTAAGCTTATGGGACTTAACTACGGGGTCATCAGTCCCTAAACTTACAAACTACTTACGAACTACCTTATACTAAAGACGGCACAAATATCCATGCCCGGGGGGGGATTCGAACCCCCGACCGTAGTGGCCGTGCAGACCGTGACTGGAGCGCCTCAGTCCCCGCGGCCGGCTCTTTTTAAGTCTAGCAACTGTGATGTCAACGTGCAGCTTTTCGCGTGTGTTATGGTGATGGAGAGAGTGTTTACTGTTGTGTGTAGGCTACTGGACAACTCGACACGAAGAGGGCGTAACTGTCGCCTGTTGGTATTTCTAGTTTCTTGAAATACGGTCTACAAAGACACATGATGTCTGACTCCACAGATGCTTCTGATTGCCTTCTTTTGCCAGATGGAAACTTGTTTAGCTCCAGGGGAACCTCCCCATATTAAAACACCGTGACTCAAGTCAATGTGAAAAAAAAAACCACAGTAATCATTGAGCAATAGTTTGTGACTAACACAGATCCTTAGTTTATCTAATAACAATGAGACTCCTTCTACCTTAGTACACATATATTCCGTATGAATTTCCTTGTTAATTTAAGGTCTAGACGTATCCCAAGAAGTTTGGCTGAGGAACAATCTTTTTCATCGTGATCCCTACTTTGTTGCTCCTATATCTTTTCCAGAAGTAACAAAAGTGGTATCATCTACATAAATTGTGGATTTACTAGACGTGAGCCTGGACAAGTCATTTACGTGTAAAATGGAGAGAAGAGGGACAAGTACAGAACCCTGTGATATCTAAGACGCCACAGACGTAATTATATACGTGTATATAGTATAAAAACCTTGTTGAATATTTTTTCATCCAATGAAATTTTAGAAGATTCTACAAGCAGTAGTAGAAGATATTTGTGATATACCGCTTATCTTAAACGATAAATTCGACTGATGCTCTTAGAATTGCCATTCGTTGGTATTGTATGTGTGTATTAACTAAGGTGACAAATCGTACAGAGTTTTTCGCGACAGTCACACGATTTTTATGTGACACCTATTTGTCCCGGATTTCACAATTATGTTTCGATTTAAAAATTTATCTCACCTGTACCGATCTGTTTTATTATTAATTTTAATTATGATGGGAAACTGTTTGACAAATGGTTCGTTAGATTTAAGATATTTATTGCAAACTGTCGAAACCGTTTCAAACTGTTTCCACTGAGCATACACGCACAAACTATACCAGTGAGACAATCAATGAATGGACATCTGACACTTTTCCAGGTCAAATATGGGTTGATATTATTTCTCATCTCAGACAGAATCATGTGCCATTCTTAAATGTGCTTAAGCTAGATCCTGAATTTGGATGTCGAGACTGTGGGTATGTCCAGAATTTGTAACTATATCTATGGTCACCTTAGTATTAACACAGTATGCAATGTTTTCTCCTTGTGGAGTACACTCACTGAACAGAGATGGTGCTTATGCTGCTGAACTGAATTATGATGTAATTCTTTTTTCATATATAAATGTTGAGAGTTTTTATTTTTTCTTCACTATGGAGCTGGTCACTGGGAATTGTTGAAACAACTTGTCCCTCTGTCGAAGTCTTGTTGCAATCAAAGGCTACAAATACTCCGCCAAATTTTGAAGCAACATCCTTCGATCTTCAAAGTTTTTGACGTGTTCCTGCTGTATAAAATCCATTAGCATAAATACTGATTTGGATCTCAAGAAGTACATGGCAGCTTTCAAAGGCCTTCTGATATCATTTTGGCGCAATATATTGACCTCTACTGATCACAAAAATGTCGTTATACAGAACTAAGGGATTCCCTCGACGTAGCGATGCTGATGATTAAGTTAAGGACATTATGACATCACTTTGAATGAAGAAAAAGTAGTTGCTGAGGTAGTTGGCATTTCATCAGAGATTATCAATAGGAAACCTGATGCAAATGAAAGGTCAGCTGAAAAACTTCAGCTGTAAGCATCTGTTACCATGCTCGATCTACCGCGGGCTTTTATTTCGATAGTATGACCGTTATAAAGGTGGTATCTTCCCATAATTACAATCTGCTTTAAACTGTATTTAGCGGTAAAATTTTACTTACATTCTTAGTGGCCTCGTATGATTAAGTTGGCAACATCAACAAAACGGTAGAAAGCCCTAACCAAGATGTTGATACTCTCAGTAATCCATAAAGTGTAAGTTGATTAGTGTTTCTTACATATGATGAAGTAAATAAATAACGCTGTTCGCGCTCTACGGTTGACAGACTTTTGTATGTGCCCTCGTTCACTTAGTAACAGTAATTGCCCTCGTAAAACGAAGCCAGGACAGTAAGTAAAATTTACGTCTACATCTACATCTACATGGGATACTCTGCAAATCACATTTAAGTGCCTGGCAGAGGGTTCATCGAACCACCGTTATACTATTTATCTCCCATTCCATTCTCGAATAGCGCGCGGGAAGAAAGAACACCTGAATCTCTCTGTTCGAGCTCTGATTTCTCGTATTTTATTCTGATGATCATTTCTACCTATGTAAGTGGGAGTCAACAATACATTTTCGCATTCGGAGGAGAATGTTGGTGATTGGAGTTTCGCAAGTAGCCCACGCCGCAGCGATAAGCGCCGTTGTTGTAATGATTCCCATCCCAGATCCTGTATCATTTCCGTAACGCTGTCTCCCCTATATAGTGACAATACGAAACGAGCTGCCCTTCTTTGGACTCTTTCGATGTCCTCCGTCAAACCCACCTGATAAGGATCCCACACTGGGCTGCAATACTCGAAAAATGGACGGACAAGCGCAGTGTATGCAGTTTCTTTAGTAGTTCTGTTGCATCTTTTAAGGGTTCTACCAATAAAACGTAGTCTCTGGTTCGCCTTTCCCACGATATTATCTGCGTGTTCTTTCCAGTTTAGGTCTGAAGTAATAGTATTCCTATGTATTTTGTGGAGTTTACGGCCTTCGCATTTGATTGATTTATGTTTTAAATAAAGTTTAACGGATTTCTTTTCGTATTCATGTGGACGACTTCACACTTCTCATTATTTAGAGTCAATTGCCAATTTTTACACCATACTGATATCTTATTCACATCGTTCTGCAGTTGGTTTTGATCTTCAGATGATTTTACTAGACGATAAATGACGGCGTCATCCGCAAACAACCTAAGAGAGCTACTTAGATTTTCCCCTAAATCGTTTATGTAAATAAGGAATAGCAGAGGACCAATAACACTACCCTGTGGAACGCCCGATATCACCTCTGTTTTAGTCGATGCCTTACCATCGATTACTACGAACTGTGTCCTCTCTGACAGGAAATCCCCTATCCAATCGCAAATTTGTGGCAATATACCGTAACCACGCAATTTGATTAAAAGCCGTTTGTGAGCGTACGTAACACGTTCTTCTTATAACACGATTCGACAATGTCGGCCTACATGTTAAATTCAACTATTGCGGATGTCTTAGCTCAAGTGCAAATTATTTTCAAACCAACTAGTAGGCTAAAGCTTACAACACCGTATCGTGTCAGAAGATCATAATATTACCGCATGGAAACTTTTTGTCGTGAGATGAGACACGATGGCGGCATCAGGCTTCATCAGAGAGACATGTTTGCCAGTCTAGTAATATAATTATGTCTGTGGAAGCTGCTAGTCCAGCTTTATGGCAGCAAGTGACGAGTAAATAACACATAAAGCTTCGTGTGTTTATACTTGTTGTAGTGAGTGATAAGTGAAGTTTGAAGAATCGTCCGAAACACAGAAAATGTGAATTATTTCAGTTTTCCTGATCAATAAATGCCTCTGTTTTCATAGTACACATCTGTGTATCTTGGTTCTTAGTGAGCACTTTTACAATAGCTCTGTACTTCATAACGTACCATATTTTGGCAGCTCGTGTGCTAAGTGATGAAAAGATATCACGCATACTAAAGGGAAGTGTTGCAGAATATTCAACTTCTGTATCTGAGGATGACTTATTTGCTGTAATGAATCGACTCCCAACGTGATGCTCCTAACGAAATTCAGCATCAAAACACTGAAGATTTAAAGAATGGTGATAAAAAAAAAAAAAGAAAAAAGAAGAAACTGAGAGGTTTGACGTGAAGAGCTATTTGTTTGGTATTGCTATACTTTGAAGAAATGTATTTTTGTTTCTTTCTCTTTTGTAAGAAAATGTGTAAATTTTCACATCAAATTTGAAGAAAAATACAGCTTTGGCTCCTATCCGTGGTTTGTTCGTTACTCTTTTGCATGCCTGACATTGGCGAATCTCTGGAGAGGAAAGTGATTCCAGTGGACCGAAAGGAGCCTCGGTATCTTCTACTGGATTCTTTCCAGTTGAATTTTGAGAGGTTGTGACATATTAGACAAAACTCAAATCTGTTCTGACTAGTACACTTAGTTTCAAACCAACCGCATCAGAAATTTCCATCATGCTGGGATTAAAGTTGTCATGGGGACTCATACAAAACCATCTGGCAGTAACAAATACTTGTAAATATGTATTGTAAAATTTCTTATTGAAAATAAAATACGTAGGTTGTACAAATACAACATACTGAAATTAATTTTACCCTTAAATACGGTATGTTCCCTTAAGAAAATTTAATAAATATGTTTACAATTGAAACCCGAGGTACACAAGTGTGCACCATCAAAATTCAAAAATTGAAAATTTTCCAAATTTCAAAAGAGACAAATATGGTGCCTATGCAACCTAATAAACAAAAAAATAATAATGACATTTTCAAAATTTTAAATTAACCTGGAGAGGTTATGTGCATTGTGTTTGTCATTGCCAGATACACCTCTCGTTTGCTAATCTGGAGAAAGCGGCGAGGTACGATGTATTTCGACTATGATGGCAATAGAAGAAAGTGCCGTCTAAATAAACAGCTGTTCGCCATTTTTGACTATCAGGGAAGAGGTTAGCAGACAGTTGTTATTTGGCGCTGTGCAAAACAAACGTGAAAGAAGCTCGCATTTTACAGGAAGTTAGTGCGAGAGTCTTGTGTCCTTAATAGAGATGGGCAAAACCGATCTTTTCAGAGATCGGATCGGAAATAGTCACTCACTAGGATGAACTGGTTCTTTTTCATGACTCACCGACGCACCAACTGATAGAAAAACGTAAAACGATGTGAAACTGCTTTTTTGTCACTATACCTTTATCTGATTTGGCCATACTGTGAAAGAAGAAAGAGGAGTAATAATTTTAAGTCCTTAGTCGTTTCGAGAATTAAAATTCGTTAGTTACACCTACATTAAAAATGTTATAACAGAATTTAAATTTTTTTGCTGAGGAAATAATTGGAAAAATTAAAATGATTACAATTATATTTTTATACTTTCATTTTAAAAAATCGCACTGACGTGTTTTATGGCCCACTTTAGATTTGTAGTTTTATAAGTTTTTGCAAACATTTTGGACCAAAATAATAATCTAAATAATAAAAAAATTAATCAATAAGTGTAACTCAAACCCTTTTCCGGAAAAAAAATTGTTAGTAGCGGGTTCCGAACCAATGACCTTCAGCGGCACAGTCCAACACATCGCCCACACCGCTACGGCTAACAGTTAGGTATTACGTTCATTAATCTCGTACTATTGATGGCCGTTGTTAACTGTTGCTAACATGCCATTTGTAGACACTATCATTTATCGTACGAAGAACGACGTGTTTTTGTTAATTCTTCAGTGCGCCATTGCTTTGAAATGACAAAGTGTAAGTTACAGTAAGAAAATCGTGAAATACGCAACGCAAGATGGCGTATGCCAGAGACAGTTCTGGCCGAGGAATCTCACGTGATATCTGCGAACGGCTGGATATTCGTTAATTCAATGGAGGGTGTCAAAACTCCGTTATTTTTGCAAATATCTCTCAAACGATGCGAGATATGAAAAAGACATAAGGGAAAAAAGTTGGAGAGAATTTTCTCCTCTACAAATTCGTTTATTCAGTTTTCGCGTCAGATGAACGGTTTATTTACAATTAAAATTATATTACAAACGGATTTTTTTGGTATTTCTAACGTACTTCTTGTCCGAAATATTTCAAAAAGCGTGGTTCTGGTCTCTGGTAGCCAACAATCATGTCTATAAAATTTGGTACCGATCGGTTGAACGGTTCGACCTAAAAAGTGGGAATACGTTACAGCCAGACAGACATCGTCAAATCGCTGTTATTTTTGCATATATCTCTGCAACGATGCAAAATATGAAAAACATATCAGAGCGACTTTGTAGAGAATTTTCCCCTCTACCAATTAGGTTATTCAATTTTCGTGTCAGATGAACGGTTCGGTAGCAATTACAATTATATTACAAACGACTTTTTTTTGTATTATTACCGTATTTTTGTCCGAAAAATTTGAAAAAGGGAGGTTCTGGTCTCTGGCGGAGTACAATTAAGTCTGTAAACTTGGTGCTGATCGGCTGAACGGTTCGTCTTAACAACAGGGAACACGTTACGGACAGACGGACAAAATTCCCAAAATCGCCGTTATTTTTGCAAATATCTCTGAAACGATAAGATATGATAAACAAAAACAAAAAAAAAAAAAAAAGAGAAAAAGAAAAAAAAAAAAAAAAAGAAACATAAGAGAGCAAAGTTGTAGAGAATTTTCTCCTCTTCAAATTCGGTTATGCAATTTTCGTGTCAGATGAATGGTTAAGCCGTTATTTGCATTTAAATTTCGAGCTGTCAAAAGACGATCGCAAAGGCCCACTTTTAGTGTTACTACCGTAACCTAAAGTGGGCCAATACAATATCTTGCAGAATACAATGACACTAGTTCCATATTAATACAGTGAATAGTTTGCGAGTTTGAGCGAGTTGAATGAAACGTGATATATCGCGGGAGTTCCATACAGGACATGGCAACTGCCGCAGCGAAATAGCCGTGCGCACTAAGGCCGCGTCCTACGTGAGCGACAAAAGCGAGCGACAGCGCGCGACGTGACGTGGCAGCTCAGGTGCTAAAGAAAGCACACATGTCATGTGGACATGCGTCCGGAAACGCTTAATTTCCACGTTACAGCTCATTTTATTACTTCTCCTCAAATCACATTAATAGTGGAATGGAAACACACAGCAACACAACGTACCGGCGTGACTTCAAACACTTTGTTATACGAAATGTTCAAAATGTCCTCCGTTAGCGAGGATACACGCATCCACCCTCCGTCGCACGGAATCCCTGATGCGCTGATGCAGCCCTGGAGAATGGCGTATTGTATCACAGCCGTCCACAATACGAGCACCAAGAGTCTCTACATTTGGTACCGGGGTTGCGTAGACGAGAGCTTTCAAATGCCGCCATAAATAAAAGGCAAGAGGGTTGAGGTCAGGAGAGCGTGGAGGCCACGGAATTGGTCCGCCTCTACCAATCCGTCGGTCACCGAATCTGTTGTTGAGAAGCGTACGAACACGTAGAATGAAATGTGCAGGAGCTCCATCGTGCACGAACCACATGTTGTGTCGTACTTGTAAAGGAACATGTTCTAGCAGCACAGGTAGAGTATCCCGTATGAAATCACGATAACGTGCTCCAGTGAGCGTAGGTGGAAGAACATGAGGCCCAAACAATTCCTGCCCAAACGTTCACAGAAAATCTGTGTTGATGACGTGATTACACAACTGCGTGCGGATTCTCGTCATCCCACACATGTTGATTGTGAAAAATTACATTTTGATCATGTCAGAATGAAGCCTCATCCGTACTAAATTGAGCTCCAACATGGAAATTAAGCGTTTCGGGACACATGTCCACATAACATATTTTCTTTCTTTGTGTGTGAGGAATGTTTCCTGAAAGTTTTGCCGTACCTTTTTGTAACATCCTGTGTATTATTTATACGGAGCAGCGCACATTATTTTTTAAGTGCTTCTCAATATATTTTATCTTTAATTGCAAACACACATATCCCACTGTACCAATACATTAAATTCCTAATGAAACATTATATCAAGGTATTTTACTCAGAACCGTTATTTTACACGCATCTCGTTTGACATCCTAGTGTTCTCTCTCTCTCTCTCTCTCTCTCTCTCTCTCTCTCTCTCTTGGGAAGTATGTTTGTGTTACTGTCAAAGATTCGACGCCAGCAGAACACTCCCTAAACTGAATGGTTTCTGAGACAGAAAACATTGATGGACATTGTTATTTTCTTTGTTATTCGGTATGTAGTCATTGTTTTTAACGTGCCGAAATAGTGTAGATGAATAGAAGGCGCACGATTTGATACACGAAACTCGTCGGTTAAGTCAGGAAACTGCGTGATACGAGCTTACAAAACCTATCTGAGCAACAGAGCATGCACATTTCACAAGACTTTTGTTTCTCTCGCTCTCTTCATGCAAAATGCAAGTCTCGAGAATAAATGAGTAGGATCTTTTACGATGAAATTTTATACAGTTTAATTTTGTACAGTAACGCATTTTAGGCTAGAGACTGCATATTTCCTGTTATTGAGAAAAAAACGTATAAAAGTAACATTAAATAAATAGTTTTATATGGATAACTATTCGGAATAGAGCTGGGCTGGGCAAATGCCATTTCGCGAGCGCGAGCGCTCACAGCGGCTCACACGGCCTGCTCGCCCCCCCCCCCCCACTCCGCCAGCCAGCAATGCCCCCCCCCCCTCATACTCGAGTAATCGCACGCGTCTCACTACACCACGAGGAACCACTCCTTTTACTTCCTCCAGGGAGAAGGTTTTTGTTTTACATTTGATAAATTATACTTATCTTAAGAGTTCCTAGGTTTTGCTTTCCGCAGCAGGGATATTTTATTTTCCTTTAGCTTACATGTACTTATTTGGTTATCTTTAGAAGTTCTTTATCGTACCACGACAACTTCGTTGTGGTACCACTGACATAGGCAGGGAACTTTTTCCATTGCTCTGAGGTGTTGAGTTCTGGAATTTTTTTCCCCTTCAGAATGGTGTCAGTTTTCATCCTTTCCTAAGGATGTAATGAACCTTACCTTCTGACCGACCATCCAGTTTCTCGTCATTGTAATGAAGCAAGTTTTTGGTTGCAGAAAGTTCAGTTTTGTTACATTTTGTTAAAAAAATTCTACACAATTCTGTGAAAATATAACGTAAAATTTAGAATAAAAGAGTCTTTTCTTAATTCTTTACGTCTATGTCCTATTTTTGGCCACGAAAGTACGTTTTACAGTGGTTCGAAACTGTGTTTCATCCCTACATGAGCAACCGTTGCATGGTACAGGATACACAATTTTCGGGTAAGCACTATTAACACTTAGTTCCCACTGAAACGTGCTGTGGCAGATATGACTATACCGGTGCCCTTTCCACGGAAGCCGCATCAGCTTGAAACGGCCTCACGTGTTTTGTACGCGCAGTAAGAATTTCAGCTTGTCCTTACTCAGCTTTGCCCCCGTGCACTGCGCCCAGCTCTGCTACAACAGCCGCCCTGCTGGCTCTCAAGGCCTCCCAGCGCTGCCCTCGCGGCTCTCGCTGCTCGCGGGCAGCTCTCCTGCCCACCCCTGGAATAGAACATTTGTCAATAGTCTGTTCACCCAGAGCTGCGACGAAACGTAAACAGTGTCACGTGAGCAACTACGCTCGTTTTCCGCGAAAGCACTCGGTGTCCACGTGACACTTAGGGGTGTGCAAAAACACAATTTTTAATAATAGTACCAGTAATAATGTTAAAGGACGGCGAAACAAGGTTCAGTATGTCGAACGTCAATTGTTCTGATCGAGGTTTATAACAAACCGGTCCTCTTTCCTGTAATTTCCACATTTGACTTCCAGCTTTCTTCCACGACACGGAGGACGCATTTGTTCCATTCTTCCAGAGTTACTGTGCTTCTGCTTGCAGTTCAACTTCCGATATTTTGTATGATATGTTTTCCACTGCAATGTAGCCTTTGATTGTAGCCCACACTAACTCGATGGTGTTTAATTCACAGTGGTACGGAGGAATGCTAAGAACAGTTTTCCCTGCATTCTTCACCAAAATATCTCTCACGTATTCGTTGTGCGCTGTTCTGTGATTTTTTAACTATATCTAAAAGTTCTTTCTTCAACATACCGTCGATGTTTTCAGATTTTTGCCACTCTGATATTTCGTGCTTATTGTAATTTGCATTGGGAACTTTTTCTACGAGAATGCTACGGCGCGATAGCATTTGCGATTTCCTAAAGCCGAGGAACAATACCTTGAACCTGCTTCTCAAACTAGAAGGTTTCGACGCACATCTCCTCATGATAATCTCCACTTTTCTTGGATTCTAAAGTCCACAAACATCCTTCAAGGAACCCTGCTTTGCTGCCAATGTGCGATATAATTAGACGTTTTACCTTAACCTGATAGGCACTCGCTTCCGGTGGATAATCGGGATAGAAACGCTTGTTTTGAGGACTTTATAAAGTTATCTACCCAGGCGTGAATTCGGGCATGTCCTGCGTCCACCCACGTCTCCTCCAAATAGTAAAAGGATCTTCCTTCATCTCTCTACCATTCAATAGTTCGAGGATAACTCCGCCTCCTGCCTTGGGCATTGTGTTTTTTAAGTGGTTGGAGAAATAAAATTCTCAGTTACACTTTTGAATTGTTTTAGGGTGATTATACGTTAGTGTAATAAGCAACCAATAATCTTTCAAGCGTCTTTACAGATGAGAGATGCTCAAATCGCCGCTGTACAGCATGCAGCAACAAGCTCACGCCCACAACAGAGACCCACGCTGATTCCGGCGCCCCTGCCTTGTACACCCCTGTACGGCAGCGCTGTGGTCACACACCTTGCCGTGTTTACAGTACGTCTCTCGTTTCGGTGAACCGAGTGTATATGGCGGTTTCTGTTGCTTCAGCTGATCGTTTCTGTAAGCGAGCTGCAAGCTTTATCAGAATACAGGAGTTGAGGAAACAGAGAGATAGGCGGTGTTGCTTCGTTCTGCGCCATGCGGTTCACCAGAGGAGTGGGGCGAACCGTGAGCAGCGTGCCACGTGGGCGGCTCAGCGGGCGAGCGGAGTCGGGAGAGTCGTGGGCAAAGGAGAACCGGGAACCAGTTCACTCAACGACTCAGTTGGCGATCGGATCGCCCCAACCGTCGGAGTCATGCGGAGCAGCGAGCCAGTGGGAGTCGGGAGCAGCGCGCTCGCTGAACCGTGCTGCTTAGCGACTCTCGACTCACCGACACTCGTCTCGCAGCGCGGTGGCGTTTTATACTTGCACATGGTCTATAGCACGTTTACTTCATAGCTCAGAAAACTTCTTAAGCACAAGGCATGGGGCGTCGTTCCAGCTAATACAGGGGCACCGACCCCGCAGGTGCTCCAAGGCTCGTGCACCCCCCAAGAATTTTTTGGCGGTGCTGAGCACCCACATAAAATTGAGGTGGAAAATAAAATTGTATAAATTTTTAACAAATCGGGATAAATCAAAACCTACCTCATGACTCAAGAGGCAATGCAAAATGTGACCATAGCTAGAGACGATACTTCATACGTGAAAAAAATGATCAGTTTTGTACACGGGTCCCCCAAGCGAGTAGTAATGAGTGTCCATGTTGTACCCACTATGCTAGCTTCATTCATCCTCAAGCACCGTCAGTCCTTTTGACCTTTCAGGTGTACGTATTTATGAACATTCAATTGTGTTCTTTCAGGAATTTAGCTTGAAGAATCTGATGCTGGTGCTAAAGATTTTCTTTGTCACTTCCCTTGTTATTAAAATTATAGATTCAGTTGAAATTTGTAATGCTTTTCTCTCAGGCTTAAAAACACTTGGACTATATTAATACAGTCAGAGATGTCATGAAGTTAACTCGAAGTGATGAAAGTTTTGATGAAGTATACAGCTCTTGCTTGTAACTGACCAAAAAGTTTGATGTTTGATGTTTCAAAGATTTCGTTAAACCTTGTTGACAGTGTTCTACCAAACGCTTTTGTCATAAAGAATAGCTTCGCTCGAAATATATTAGATTAGTGTGCAGTGAAAAATTATTTCATTGGTCATGTAGACGTTTTTGGGTCTTATATCGAAATATCCACTTCGGCCAATTAGATCGCTTTATTGTAGTGTCCTAATGCAGCCATGCTTTCCTTTTCTTCCTCCTCCTGCTTCCTTCTATCTTTAAAAGGCCAGACAACTGCCTATTTACTTGTATCAAATATTGCTCATTCAAAAATGCATGAACTTGATTTTCAGGAGGGTTGGTTTCCAACATTTGTGATCCGTGATATAGAGCACCCACACTGATTTTCAAAAGTCGGCGCGTCTGAGCTCACAGCTGTCACCAGAGAGACTTTTGGGATCGGAAGAGCTGCCACTATTTTGTGTTTTTTATTCGTCCATGATTCACTCCTTAAAAGGATCTGGCTCTTTGAATCAGTTCAGGAGCGCATTGCCCATCTCTGGTCCTTAATAGAGGAATACGAGAACACATTAGAATGTAAGGAAAAAAATAAAGAAATAATGAAAGAAACACACACTAGGACATGGAAGGAACAGAAAGCGACATTGTGGCAAATGAACGCAGTGCTGTCCATGTAACACGTAGGACAGCAAAACTGCTTAGAACCTAGTACGATAACATACTGTCGAGTGCGTAGAACATTAGTGCGAGCAATAACTTGCACATAGGCGAAAATGCATAAAGGATTCGAGCGGTCTCTGGCGACCCACCCACAGAGATTGACTGATTGTCAGTTTTTTTCTATTGTAAAAAAAGGAAGGAGAAAGTGCTGCTTTGTCTCCATCAGCAATTGTTCTTTGAACAATAAAAACGATTCATTCAGAGGACTATTCTATCACGGCCTACCTGGATTACTAAATGTGTGATTGTTTCATAATATATATAAAAGTAAAATGATATATAAATAATGATAGTTTGATTATCATTATTTGACATTTTATTCCTCAGTAGTTTTATTTTAGGTTCTTTGGAATCTTATGGACGCCATTACATTATAAAAATAATTATGGGTAAAGTTTCTAAATCACTTAATAATCCGAATGAACAGTGATCACCATTCCATTTTATTGCGTACGACCCTGCAATTACTCTTTCTGGAAATTTTTCCGGCGTTTTTCTAGTACCCTTGATTCAAAGACAGAATCTCTCCACCAACTACGAACATTCCATGATAAGAAAATGCCGTATCATAACGTTTCCTGCCGCCCCACCATACACTAAATAATAATATAAATTCTTTTAATTAGAAGTAGAGGCTATCTCCCCCCCCTCCATATTCCAAATTTTATTGACACACAACTAGGCAGGGGTCGTTATAAATGGCTACCGTTGTTAGGACTTTAAATAATGGACGCTTTGGGATTTATTGTAGGTACAATAATAACTTAGTTAAGTTTTGATATTAAGTGATCGTATTGAAAAAATTCATTGCTTGTATACTGACACAAATTTTCATTTTGTCATGTATCATACCAACTTACGGAGCGACATCCATTGTCGAGAAGTAGTCAGTAAAAAGAAAAATTGAACTGCAAGGCAGAGCGCAATTATATGATACAAAAGTAACATTTATTAACATTTCTTGAGTCAATTAATTGCCAAACTGCAATTCGTAATGCAACAATATACAGGTAATACCAGACCAATTACAATACGCCTTTTATACGCTTGTAAAAAAATAATCTTTTGACTATTGCTAGCTAGAGCATCGTATTCAGGATCATAATTAATTGTTTAAGGCTTACAAAATTTATTTTTGTGATTTATAGAATTTACGCCCTATTTCAATTATTGTTGCGTGTTGTACAAGATGGCTGACATGTAGCGATAGTGAAGCGATCCTCGTCTGTCTCTCGTAGCATCTTTGCCAGGCTTACTCCGTGACGACAGATTGGTACCAACATTCAGTTGATTTCATCGAAAGCCAACGTAAACACATCTGAGGCACAACGGTTTTGAGTGTGAATAATTACATATTGTCATTGCAAAGCAAAAAAGGAAACGAATAAAAAATAAAGCGGTTTGTTGTAACATTTCGTACCGATCATTAATTGCGACATCAGTAAGTTATAAAATTTGTTACATGCAATTGATACACATTATTAAAATTCAAACCTGCAACTTTAAATCATCGAACTTAAAATAAAAAAGAAATATACATTTGGGACGTATGCTATACCTGCTACACTTCTTTTGGTATGAGGGCTATGCCGAAAGTTTTTAGCAGAATGTGCGAAAAAAATTTATTTGCAAAAAAACGGTTACAACTTTTCAAGACACTCTCCATTAGCATGTATACATTTTTGCATTCTCTGAAACCACTTAGAAAATGTAAAGTCCAAGCTTCTTTTGGGATGTCACTTGCAAGGAAAGTACATGGGCTCGAACAAACATATCTGTATGAACGTTTGGTTACAGTATCTCTACGTACACCTCAATGTGCTGGTGGGTGTCTTTTTTCTTCAAAGCTCTGCAACCATTCACTAGATTGCACTGTAGATGCAATTGTAGACGCCATACGTAATGCAGATATGTTAACTATAACTTATGTAATAATCATCGTACATGTTCTCTAGCGTACTGTCACCAAAAGCCGTGATGATAATTGCAACTTTAACCTTCTTCCCGAAAGACTGTTGGTATTCTCTGCCACTGCCTCCATCGCCTCTTCCCGCACTTACCGTAGCACTACCGCTAGCAATGACTTGTTCGTCATTATTCTCCCTATTATCATTATTGTGAGTTTGTAACAACAGTATCTCACTTATGCTCATATTTCTGTACCATAACAGATACGAGAAACCATGCAAATGATCCATGTTCTACACTAATACCATCTTCACGAAGGGTTCTTCGTAACTTCATCTCAACCAATCGCAATACATTAGCAAGATTGATTAGCAATCGCCGCCCCATCTGACGCTTCACCACACAAATGACGTCACAAAACGCAACTTGGGAGGCACACTGCACCGTCCCTACTGGCGAACCGACAGGTCAAAGTGCAATGCGGCATGGCACACGCTGAGGCCTCTAACGGACGACTGCAGAGTTTTGCAGATGCGGGAGTATCACTAGTGCAATAAGGGATCTTTATCTCTCGTACGATTTTGGTGTATATGTGTTTGTTCGAGCCCAAGTACTTTTCTTGTCAGTGCACTCTCGTACGCTGCAAGGGCCTCTTCATCTGATGAAAACCGCTGCCCTCGAATTTTTTCCTTAGTCTTAAGCCCTTGGCACACGTGAAGTGAGACCTTACTAGATTACCCACGATGGACCGGTTACACTGAAGACGCGTCCACTTGCACAAGTTGCACGCATACGATCGCTAGTAGGCGGAATAGGAGGGATCCTATTCTCACTCGTATGGAAGTGCTTCGCGCATGCGCAGACGACCGAATGGGGAACCCAGCTGACAAACGAAGCCAAGTCGCGAATTTGTTTGAGAATGTGTACTTGTCTCCTGCTCAGAGGAAGGCAGTTTTTCGACTCAGTCGTAAGTTTTTTAGGTGATACTATAGAGGAATTGCATTACAAATTTCATATAACATGTGCACAATTTTTATTGAACACAGATATATGTGTTAATATGAAAACCAAACAAACTTGGAGCAAATGTAAATGAAATTTTCCATTGATTTATCCGTATTGGAAGTACGACAAGATACTGACTTCAAAGAAGAATTTTGTGTATGTTCTACACGTTCATTTCCAGTTAGTTACCCAGTTTTCGGCTTTCTGGAACATGGTGATCTACTAAGAACCGACGAAAGAATCAGTCAAAAAATTCAAATTTGCATGTGCTTTAAATGTGTTGTACATACCATATGTTGTACATATCTCGGTACCCAATAAAAACTGAACGCACGTTATATGAAACTTTAACTGCAAATCGTCTCTATTACCATCTTCTAAAATATTTGCTATTTGCTATTTTTCAGTAGTTAACAGATGAAATATTAGTTTTTGGTGAGCATTATTTGAAGCTTTATCACGGTTAAAGGTCTATGTATAGACAACTGATCTTTTCATTATATACACAGGTGCCTCAAACCGCAGGGGCTGGAAGTATGTAATCGTTTTTTGTAATGAGGACGTTAACGGATGTGAGCGACGTAGTTTCGCATGAACTGCACGAAAACAAATACAGTTTCACAGTGGTAGTCTACAACACGAATAAATGTTTTAATCGTCACAATAATCATAATATACAGTTTCGAAAAGCGATGTTAACGCGGCGATTCATTTGCTGTAATTTGACAACAAACCAAGTAGACACTAGAGTTGTGGCGATTCGTGAATGAGTCGTTCATTTGAACGAATACAAATAAAGAATCGTGAGAATCGAATCGTGATCCGGACGAATGGTCGTTCAAAAGAATCACCTGTCTCGTGACGATTCCAAGGTACAACGATTCATGATTCGAAAGCAAGTGGCGAATCGTGCCGAATAATTACGAAAGCCAGAAAGCGTGTGAACAAAGGAAGCACAGAACGAAGATCGTTAGCCGTTAATTATTAGCCTATTCACGAATTGTAGATGACGGAAACAAAACGCAGCGAAATACACAGCTGCCAATACAGACGACTAAACGTCTTTTATAAAGTTTACATATTATGTATTTAAACGAGCAATCTTTACACATTTATATTTTGCGTATCCCGGACGTTTAGGCTTTTCGAGTTCATCTACATGGTTGTATTTTTGTAAAAACTCAATTTTACAAAAATATTCTTTTTATATAAAAAACGCGATTTAAATGTTTTTAAAGCCATCTCAAAAATCTTTTTTTTTACCATTTTAGTTTTTACATTAGCAGCTTTCCTGAAAGAAACCGATTTTACAAAAAGAAACTTTTTAATAAACGCGAATTTCTTTTATCTCGAAACAAATTTAATACTTACAGACGGATTTTTACTTTTAATGTTTATTTATATAGACGTGTTTCCTTAAACTAATTGATTTTACATAACAATAATTTTATAATAATTAGATGTGTGTTAATTACCATAGATTTAATTAAATTTATATTTAAATGGCCGAAGTATTCAAACACAACGAAAAACTATTTATAAGGTTACAGCAGGATTCGAAATAAGTGACCTACTTTCACTAAATCTACATCGCTACTAAATGAGCTACGATGACAGCAGAAATAGTTGGTAGTGTAATATGTATTTATAACTTCAAGCCGGCTGCGGCTGCTTCATCTATGGTGTTCATTCGCAGTTTTTCTTTGATTTCCTCATTATGGACACCCTCCTGCCATTGTTCCCATCTATTAGTACCTGCAATCATTCTTGATACTTCCATATCTTGATACTACCTTATTCATTCTACATTATGAATAAGGTAACCTGTATCCGCCCAACTTTCACTCCCATACAACAAAGTTGGTCGAAAGATAGAGCGGTGCACTGCTAACTTAGTCTTGGTACTGACTTCCTTCTTGCAGAAGAGAGTAGATCTTAGCTGGGCACTCACTGCATTAGCTTTGCTGCACCTCGATTACAGTTCTTTCAGTATGTTGCCATCCTATGAGAAAATACATCCCAGGTACTTCAAACTGTCTACCTGTTCTAACTTTGTTCCCCCTATTGGGCACTGAATCTGTTTAAATCTCTTTCCCACAAAAATTACTTTCGTTTTGGAGATGCTGATCTTCATATCATAATCCTTGCACCTCTGTTCGAGCTCTGAAATATTAGTTTGCAACCTTTCAATCGAATCGGCAATTACAACTAAGTCATCCGCATATGCGAGACTGGTTATTCTGTTTTCACCTATTTTAATCCCGCCCTGCCAGTCTACTGTTTTCAACATATGATCCTTGAATAATATGAACAACAGTGGTGACAGGTTACAGCCTTGTCTTACCCCTGAAACTACCCTGAACTATGAGCTTAATTTGCCACCTACTCTAACTGCTGCCTGACAGTCTACGTAAAGTCCTTTGATTGCCTGCAGAAGTTTGCCTCCTATACCATAATCTTGAAGAACTGACAGTAGCTTCCTCCTAGGAACACTGTCATAAGCCTTTTCCAGATCTATGAAACACAGATACAATTCCCTGTTCCACTCATAGCACTTTTCCATTACCTGCCGTAAGCTAAAGATCTGGTCCTGACAGTCTCTAAGAGGCCTAAACCCACACTGATTTTCATCTAACTTCTCCTCAATTAATACTCGCACTCTCCTTTCAACAATCCTCATAATATTTTGCCTACAACGCTAATTAGAGATACCTCGATAGTTGTTACAATCTTTTTTGTTTCCATGTTTGAAAATTGGCGTGATTACCGCTTTCGTCCAGTCAGAGGGAAACTGTCCCGATTCCCACGCCTTCTCAATTATGCAGTGTAACCATTTGAGACCTGATATTCCACTGTATTTGACGAGTTCCGGCTTAATTTCATCAACCCCAGCCACTTTATTGCACTGTAATCTACTGACCATTTTCTTCAGTTCCTCAAATGAGATCCTGTTTCCATCATCGTTCCTATGCCATTCTACCTGAAAATCTAACACATCATTGAACGTTTCTCCTACATTTAGCAATTTTTTAAAATATTCCCTCCATCTGCTCAAGGCATCCACAGGGTTGACTAACAGCTTTCCTAACCTGTCCAAAACACTTGTTAATTCCTTCTTCCCTCCCTTTCGAAGATTGCTAATTACTCTCCAAAATGGTTTTCCCGCGGCTTGACCAAGAGATTCTAGCTTGTTTTCAAAGTCTTCCCATGATTTCTGCTTGGAATCTGAATTATGCGTTTGGCTTTGTTTCTTTCTTCAACATAACTTGCTCTGTCTGCCTGATTTCTAGTATGGAGCCATTTTTGATATGCCTTCTTTTTCTTTTTACAGGTTGCCTTGACTGTGTCATTCCACCAGGCTGTCTGCTTCTTCCTGCCTTTGCACACTATTGTTACAAGACATTCTCTAGCTGCTTCCAGTAGTGTGTCCCTGTACCTTGACCATTCCTCTTCCAGTGACTGTAAATCATTACATTCAACTAACTGGTACCTTTCCGAGATCATTGCTATGTATTTCTGCCTAATTTCCTTGTCTTGAAGCTTCTCCACTCTTATCCTTCTACACATGGACCTGACTTTATGCTCTTTTGGCCTCACAAAACCAATTTCACTGCAGATTTAATAATGATCAGTATCATCAAAGAACCCCCTGAAAACACGTGTGACCTTGACTGTCTTCCTGAATTCCTGGTCTGTTATTATACAGTCGATGATTGATCTGGTTCCCCTTCCTTCCCAAGTATAGCGGTGAATGTCCTTATGCTTAAAGAAGGAGTTTGTGATGACCAAGCCCATACTGGAACAGAAATCCAGGAGCTGTTTTCCGTTCCTGTTGGCCCCCATATCCTCTCCAAACTTACCCATAATCTTTTCATAACCTTCTGTTCGATTTCCTATCCTAGCGTTGAAATCACCCACGAGTAAAACACTATCCTTATCCTTCACTCTAACTACTACATCACTAAGTGCATTGTAAAATCTGTCCATCTCATCTTGATCTGTCGCTTCACAGGGTGAATATACTGCCACAATCCTTATTTGTTTGCTGGAAATGGCCAAATCCATCCACATCAGTCGTTCATTTACATACCGTATCGTAATTATGCTGGGTGCAACTGCTTTCCTGATGTAAAACACTACACCCCACTGTGCTCTTCCTACTTTGACTCCTGACAGGTAGACCTTGTATTCTCCGACTTCGTCCTCTTTCTCTCCCCTTACTCTAACGTCACTAACAGCAAAAACATCTAACCGCATCTTACTTGAAGCCTTCGCCAGCTCTACCTTCTTCCCATTGTAATCCCCATTGATATTAATAGCTCCCCATCTCATTCCAGATCTGAGGAGTCCCTGGTCTGTCAATTAGAGGTGGGACTCCGTCACCTCCAAAGGTCCGAGGCATTTTGCTCTGATTGTTGCCAGCATGATACTGAAGTACCTGGGAAGCAGGTTGCTAGCCTTACTTGCCCAGGGCCCCACTGGGTTTTACCCCTAACGGTTGAGGGGCTAACCAGTGGATTTGGTAGTCTTTGCCATCTGAACGCAAAGGTGGCCACGACACAGAATGTCAAATGCCCAACCTTATTCCAAGGTAACTGGTATCCCAAAGGTCAGGAGCACTTACTTGGCCACTTACAACCTGCTGAAAAATATACGTAGAGCCAAACATGGTGGCCAGGTAGATGACTAATGTTTTGCAATTTTCATATTTTTATGCAGGACATGTTCACTCCTCAATTCGCGAGTGGATTCATTTTTATACGTTTGCAAGGAAATGTCGTTCTGCAAGTCTACTATTTCCATTTGAGGTGAAGGCTTTCATAGGTCGAACAACTTCCAAGCGACATCCGTCCATTCTGCTGGTGGAGGAAGCTCTAAAGGTGACACTTTTAAGAGCACAGAAATGGTGTTTAAATGAATAATATTCCCCGGCCGCTTAAACACAGGTGTCAGATACTGTACGAATATTTACAGAATTTCCTTGTTCGTTAGATGAAGTTCTTTTGCTGCATTCGTATATACAGAACTTTCATGCGGATCGGCCAGCTTGTTCAGTTTTACCGCCTCTTATCGGCGTACTCTCCAGCGTTGCACGTCATGACAACCATTCATTTAACCTGCTTATAATAATCGTTAAGGGTTCTGATTATTCAGCACTTAATTGTAAAATTGTAGAAAAATTATAAGGGTGTCTCTCATACGAATTGTTATCTACAGAATGAAGTATTTATTAAGTGAAATAAATCGCAATATGCGATCAGTTACGGCTTCACTGTACTAGGTTTAGTGGGGGCGAATGAAAATTTGTGCCCGGCCGGGATTCGCACCCGGGATCTCCTGCTTACTAGGCAGACGCACTGACCACTCCGCCATATATACAAAGTTATTTGTTATACAGTAGAACCTCTCAAACTCGATTCCCGAAAACTCGACATTCTGTAAAACACGACAGGGCTGGTGAATTAATAATTTTTTTTACACCGCCCATAACGTAAAGCTTTCCATCAGTAGATAGGCCGCCTGAGAGCGCTAGAGACTCAGACTAGGTTACTGGGTTTTCCAAGGTCGTCAACGCACCCTTTACTTGCCCAGCGGGGCGGCTGTTGTTTGCACGCGTTCGGGGATTCCTGTGGCCACTTTCCTTATCGTGAGGCCGCGCGTTGACCTGGGATTCCTGGGCAGGTCATAAACTACCCTCGCTACATTGTCGTCACTGGGTGTTCAGTTTAGAGTTTGTTGAGACACAGTTGTGGTCAGTTGCCTTTGTTAGAGAGTGGTTGACAATTGTTCAAACGAGTTTTGTGTTGGAATATAGAGCGACAGTAAGAAGAGGAAACAAGGGTCAGTGTCAAAGGAAGTAAAGTATGGCGTTCTAAAAAGACTTGAGCGTGGTGAAAGCGTAAATAAAATAGCATTGGATTTGAACATAGGTAGGTCTACAGTGCTCAGTTGGAAGAAAAAGAAATCTGTAATTGAATCATGGTGTTGAAAAGACAGTGTACAGAATCCATCGCGGAAAGAAAAACAATGAGAAATGCTTAGTTCGAAAAAGTTGGCGAAACCCTTAACCAATGGTTCCGTGTGCACAGGGAGAAGGGAACGCCTATATCTGGACCCGTGTGGAGACAGAAAAGTAGTCTTCAATCACAGGACTTTTCAAACGACTTCAGTAAGTTTTAATTTACACTTTTCTTGTAGTGTTCTGAAAACTTCCCATAACTAACTGTGATAGACTTTTTATAAGCAGCATAAACCACTTCAGTAATAATTGTAATGAACACTGTATTTTCAGGTTCTACTAGGCCTTTTGTCTCAATTTTTTTTATTTATTTTTTTATTATAAGTTATAAATGTTAATATAAATATATAATTGCATATAATAAATCAATAAATGTACAATTTTAATACTCTAAATAAGCGTTTTTATTGAACTCGTAGTTATTTTTATTTAGGTTCCCTAAAACTCGACAACCTCAAAACTCGACAACCCTTAAGTCCACGTTGTGTCGAGTTTGAGAGGTTCTACTGTATTTACAACAGTCATTTTAACAGCATCTCCCCAGGTTATGTACATGTGATAAAGAAGTCTCTGTATACAATTCGTTGCTATGCATTCCATGGCATTTTTGGAATGATTAATGCTGCAGCAGTCACCATTTATAAATATTTTTATTGGCACGACGCGTTTCGGCAGCACGCTGCCATCATCGGGGGCATTTTTACAGTTACTGGTTCATTATTGACTTATTATGTTTTGTGTTGTGGATGCCAGTGAGGTTATGTTTGGACATTTTAACCTGTTCAGGAAGATATAGCTATATCTTCCTGGCATCCACAACACAAAACATAATAAGTCAATAATGAACCAGTAACTGTAAAAATGCCCCCGATGATGGCAGCGTGCTGCCGAAACGCGTCGTGCCAATAAAAATATTTATAAATGGTGACTGCTGCAGCATTAATCATTCCAAAAAAGCTTATGATACACTCAGAAAAATCCAAATAACTTGAATAAATTTATATTCCATGGCATGTTCTCGAAACAGAGCAAATGCACTTTTCAGAGAAAGCGGTGTTACCTTTGAAAATCTCTGAACCTTGCAGAATATAGTTGTGTGCAGTTAACAAGAGTGTGCGAGGACTCAGTGACCAGCCCGACTGCACGGGACTCTTCCCAGCCTAGTAAGCAGGAGATCCCGGGTTCTAATCCCGGCGGGGCACAAATTTGGTATTCCATCTAAACCTAGTACAGTGAAGACATTACCGATCGCATATAGCGATTTATTTCATTCCTTGAACGCTATAACGTTGTCAAAAATATGTAATCATGTATTAAGTGATTCGAATGTGTAACTTATACTTTCAGAATATTTTTGACGGTCCAGTTTTTGGCCTTCCGCCATTTGCCGACCGCTGCCCTATATTGTTGTTACTATGCGAGTGAACTGGGTGAAAAATGATTTTATATATAGTGCAGTGTACATTTGTCTAAATATCAAAATTTTGTCGCTAATTACAATGGTTATCTCATAGGAGCAAATTAGGGAAAAAAATGAAAAATGTCACTAATGACCACACCCCAGGGTCGGTTGTGACAGTGCCTGGTGTTTCCGAAAGTGTCCTTATACTTAACATGTTTTCGAATGAGTTCATGCTCAGACCATAGTTTTGCTAAGAAATTGAAAGGGTCTGACTTGTGCCTTCTAAAAATCATGTGAAAAGTCCAACCGGTAATCCATTGCATGGCTTGTTGATTACTTTTTGGGAAAGGGGTCCAGTCCGGTAATACGGCGTCTTTCGTAGTGATGTGCTGCATTGCTAACCTGTTAATAACGTTAATAACTATTCAAATGTTAGTATAGCTTATGGGACTTAACTACGGGGTCATCAGTCCCTAAACTTACAAACTACTTATGAACTAGCTAAGACTAAGGACGGCACATATATCAATGCCCCAGGGGGGATTCGAACCCCCGACCGTAGTGGCCGTGCAGACCGTGACTGGAGCGCCTCAGTCCCCTCGGCCACACCCGCCGGCTTAATAACCGTGAGTCTCTCTTGAGCCTTGGACACGCGCTAGCAGCGCGCCTCATGTATTCCAAACGTCAACTTCGCTTTTCAGTTTCTCCAGAAGTAATTGACGCATCGCGATTCAACGGACGCCATTCCTTTTGTCATATTTCATCCTACCGATTGCTTAAGAAATAATTTAAAAAAAAACATAAGTTTGTGTTGAAAATAATATTTCTTCACGTTCTAAGGTGTCTCATACTACGTACTTTCATAAGCCCCTGCCGTACGTTCATGACTGTGAAAGTGGTTTTTCAATATCTCTTGTAGTTTCAGAGATACCTGGGGTGAAACAGTTGAGGTGGACACCCTGTCTACTAGTCCTTATCGTATAGCGCAAATTCCACACAGCGGAAGCTATTTACTGGCTTTTCGTGGTACAGGTAAGATAAAAGGATTGTACCCTCATAAATATGTTAAGAAGTTTTATTCATAAATCTAAAATTGCTATTGATTAAAATGCCTTATACTGTAGAGCGAGTTCCGGGTGCGACTTTCGTTTGCGTTGCCAACAGAATTGAAGTAGATCCATCATATTTCGGTCTTGTAGCCGGATCATGTTGACTTCTTCCAACGATATTTCGGCTGACAAACGTGCAGCCATCTTCAGGTGAGCACGAGACTAAATATCACCGGTTTTTTTCCTTTATTGTTATTTCACGCCGACTTGAGTCGGCAGGCTGGCAGCAGCATCAGGCGCTGCTCTTCAGCCGAGTGTACATGTACATGATAATGAGAGATAAAATAAACAACGTCACGAAGGTAAAAACAAGGAGTGTAAAAACATGGTACGAAGGAAAACATTGAAGACTTATAAACTGGACACTGGAGACAATAATGCAGGCTTAAAACACATGAACATGAGAGAGACAGACACATAAACAGTTAAAAACAGTCTGTGCCACGGTGGCGAGAAAATCACGTTGAAGAACAACACTGGACACACGGAGAAGTTACACGACGATACACGTGTGGCGACGCACTGGAGATATACACACTGAGACGATGATGCACTAGACACTAGACGACACCGGTGTTAAAATGCGTCACTGCAGCCCCCGCAGGGCAAGGAGAGGGGGAGGCGAGGAAGCGCGGGGGAGGGTTGAAAAGAAGGAGAGAGGGGGGGAGAAGGTAGGGAGGAGGAGAGACAGGCGCGAATGAGACTCCAGGTGGGGAGAGGAGGGGGGAAGCCAAGCGGGGAGGGGGAGAAGGAGGGAGCGGGGAGAGGGGGCCGCTAAGTCTACAGGGAAGGGGTCAAAGCTGATAGGAGGGGTATATGTCGGGACTAAGGGCGTCATCCGGTAGGGGAAGGGAGCGGAAGTGGCCTCGGGAGAGGATATGTAAGGTGTGCAGGTGGAGAGAGGGAGGAATGCAGTGGTGGAGGCGTGGCAGAGGCCCAGGGGCGGTGAGGATGGGGTGAACTAGCGGGTTGCGGGAATCGAGTTTTCGGGTGACATACAGGAGGCGGAGGTGTTCAAGATGTTGAAGGAGGTGAGGGAAGGGGATGAGGTCGTAGAGGATCCGCGTGGGGGAAGGAAGGCGGATACGGTAGGTGAGGCGGAGGGCGTGGCGTTCGAGGACTTGGAGGGTGTGATAAAAGGTGGGAGGAGCAGATACCCAGGCAGGGTGGAAGGAACAGAGGATGGGGCGCATGATGGATTTGTACGTGTGGAGGACGGTGGAAGGGCGTAATCCCCACGTCCGGCCGGTGAGCAGTTTGAGGAGGTTGAGGCGGGACATGGCTTTTTTGCGGATGGATTTCAGGTGGGGGATCCAGGAAAGATGTCTGTCGAGGGTGAGGCCCAGATACTTGAGGGTGGGAGTGTGGCGAATGGGACGGCCGTGGAGGGTGATGTAGAGATCGGGGATGCGGAAGGAGCGGGTGGTACGACCTATAATTGATCGCCTGCGATTTCTCAGGGTTGACGGAGAGGAGCCACCGGTTGCACCATGCAGCGAACGCGGTGAGGTGAGATTGGAACAAGACTTGGGATCGGGCAAGGGAGGGGGCGAGGGCTAGGAAGGCGGTGTCATCAGCATACTGCAGGAGATGGACGGGAGGCTGAGGTTGGGGCATGTCGGCAGATTACCGGTGTGCGTCGTTCTACATATACCGAAGATTGGCGCCTGCGCAGTGAGGAGGCACTAGCGCGCCCCCTGTCTAGTTTGGCGCGCTCTGCGGTAGAAGCGGGCCGCGTCTGCATAATGGTGTACCCACATTCGCGCCATCTGCCGGAATGCGCTTTCGTGCATCTTAAGCGCGGTGATCGAAGGAAATCACTTTTTGTCAGAGGTTACACTAGATGTTGACCTATGTCTCTGCGAAGCAATTAAAGAAATAACTGGAGTCAGCAGAATTTAAACCGACAGTTTTTTGGCGTTATGTAGACGACACATTTATAGTTTGGCCCCATGGAGAAGAAAAGCTCGCAGGATTCTTGAAACACCTGAATTCTATCCACAAGAACATTCAATTCACCATGGAGATCGAAAAAGACAGACGTCTGCCGTTTCTGGGTGTCCTTGTCACTCGAAGAACTGATAGGTCCCTGGGTCACTCCGTCTACCGGAAGCCCACACACACAGATCTGTATCTGCAGGCGACAAGCTGCCACCACCCTGCACGAACCACAGGTGTGCTACGTACTCTGGTACACAGGGCACATGTGGTATCTGATAAGGACAGCCTACCTAAAGAGATGGAACATTTGCAGTCAGTCTTCAGGGAAAATGGATATTCTTCACGCCAGATCTGCACAGCTCTAACGAGGAAGAAATCTAAACAAAAAAGAAGAAGATAAGGAGGTAATCAGGTCCAGGGCGTTCCTTCCGTATGTGGGCAACCTCTCTTCTAACATAGGAAGAATTCTAAAGAAGCATTGTGTGAAAGTGATATTCCGACCACCTGCGAAGATCTCGGCTTTGCTTGGCTCTGCGAAGGATGATTTAGGATTGAGGAAGGCGGGAGTTTACAAGATCCCTTGTCAATGTGGTCAGTCCTACATTGGCCAGACTACTCGCACAGTACGAGAAAGATGCGTGGAGCATGAGCGCCACACACGTCTACTGCAGCCATAGCAGAAAACTGTATTTCCACGAGACACTCCATGGGTTATTCTGCAACAAAAATTTTGGCAACGACAAGATCCTTTTGGGATTCGATTATTAAGGAGTCCGTGGAAATACGGTTGACAGAAGACCTGATTAATCGGGATGGCGGATTTCAAACGGATAAAGCATGGGAGCCCGTAATTTCTTTAATTGCTTCGCAGAGACATAGGTCAACATCTAGTGTAACCTCTGACAAAAAGTGATTTCCTTCGACCACCGCGCTTAAGATGCACGAAAGCGCATTCCGACAGATGGCGCGAATGTGAGTACACCATAACGCAGACTGCGGCCCGCTTCTACCGACAGGGGTCGCGCTAGTACCTCCTCACTGCGCAGGCGCCGCCGCGCCAATCTTCGGTATATACAGAACGACGCACACCGGTAATCTTTAGTTTCGTGCTCACCAGTGGCGGCGCTAGACGAAAACTGGGCGTCGGCGAAATCGTCTTTGCGAGGCCCCTTTCATTCTTTAATTAATGAAGAAACTGTTAATTGAGCTGAATTATACATTAATAATCATTATACTAAAATTCTATTAGTATAATATACGAGTAGTATTGCAATGACAAAAATAACAATAAACAAACACAAATTAGACAAGACTCAACGCAAGTAAGAAGACCTCTGAGGATGTCCAGCGCAGCTCTGGACGAAACGTTAGGTGAAACTGGAAAGTTTAATGGACCACGGACTTATAACCCGGAAGTTCTACCAGCAACTATGACATCCGGTAATGAAAGCCTTCATTGCATGACAAATTAAAGAATCTTTTCACCTTTTCATCTCACTGAATTTCTTAAGACCTCATCTTAATACTAGCCGCTATTTCGGCTTCAGTTGATAGTACTGACAACGCAGATAGTCTTTCTTGGATCATTTTGCTTCTCAAGGTAGTCGCAATCATTTAACTTTGTGAAGCTTCTCTCGGCCGAAGCTGTACTGACTAGAACGGGGATGATTCTAATTGTTATATAAACATTTCGATATAATTCTTCCAAATCGTTTTCTAAAATGTACTGAATCAGCAAGGGTTTAGGAAACATCGTTCATGTGAAACTCAGCTTGCCCTTTTCTCACATGACATCTTGCGAGCCATGGACGAAGGGCAACAGGCAGATTGTGTTTTTCTAGACTTGAAAAAGGCGTTCGACGCGGTGCCACACTGCAGACTGCTAACGAAGATACGAGCTTATGGAATAGGTTCACAGATTTGTGACTGGCTGGAAGACTTCCTAAGTAATAGAACGCAGTACGTTGTTCTCGACGGCGAGTGTTCATCAGAGACGAGTGTATCGTCAGGCGTGCCCCAGGGGAGTGTGATAGGACCGCTATTATTTTCTATCTATATAAATGATCTGATGGACAGAGTAAGTTTTAATTTGCGGCTGTTTGCTGATGATGCTGTGGTGTATGAGAGGGTGTCGTCTGTAACTGACTGTAATAGCATACAGGTTGACTTGGACACAATTTCTAGTTGGTGCGAAGAATGGCAGCTAGCTCTCAATGTAGAAAAATGTAAGGTGATGCGCATGAGTAGAAAAAACAATCCTATAATGTTCGAATACAGCATTAGAAGTGAGCTTCTTTATGCTGTCGCGTCGTTCAAATATCTACGCGTAACATTGCAGAGCGATATGACATGGAACGAGCATGTTAGGACAGTTGTGAGTAAGGCGGACAGCCGACTTCGGTTTATTGGGAGAATTTTGGGAAGATGTACTTCACCTGTAAAGGAGACCGCGTATAAAACGCTTGTACGACCACGTCTTGAGTATTGCTCAAGTGTTTGGGACCCACAGTAGATCAGTTTAAAGGAAGACATAGAGGCGGTTCAGAGGCGAGCAGCTAGATTTGTTACTGGTAGGTTCGACCAATGCGCGAGTGTCACGGAAATGCTCCGGCAACTCAATTGGGGATCGCTGGAAGAAAGACGACGTTCCTTTCGTGAATTTCTGTTAAGTAAATTTAGAGGGCCGGAATTTGAAGCTGAGTGTAGTACGATCTTGCTGCCGCCTACTTACATCTCTTGTTATTATTAGTATTACTTTGATGTGAATATCTCCTATTATTATTAGTATTACTTTGATTTTTGTGTTATTATTATCATCATTATTATTATTAGTATTATCATATATTGTTATTATTTAATATTATTAATGCAGTGTTTTTGTGATGAAATCCTTTGTTTATGTTGTTCCTGATCAGATGTAAGAGAGGGCCCTATGGCCCTAATCTGGTCAGGTTAAATAACCAAATAAATAAATAAAGATCACAAAGACAAGATAAGAGAAATTAGGGCTCGTACGGAGGCATATAGGCATTCTTTTTTTCCTCGTTCAATTTGGGAGTGGAATAGGAAAGGAAATGCCTAGTAGTGGTACAGTGTACCCTCCGCCACGCACCTTACGGTTAATTGCGGAGTATGTATGTAGATGTAGATGTAGAAGGAGAGCACTTAGCAACTTGCAACAAGCCTTAAACATAATTTCAAACCTTTAGGAATCTTTTTCTCGCTGACAACCATTGCAAAATGATAAAAGGAAAAATGTTTCTCGCTTATTAATTTTCAGCTGTTCACGGAGTAAAACTACAACGGTATAACGTTGAAATTTATAATTTCTACACTACATGTTGTACCTGCAGGAAATTTTACCAACAGTATACACACATATAATTGAATGTACCTTCTAAATTGCATCACAGTACGACACGTAGTTCATAAGATACGAGCACATAAGCAGTAACGTTCATGGAAAACACCCCACCATACACCAAGTTTTAATCTATTCCTTCTTTAGTACTAATTGTATTCTCAAACAGATTTTACACATATAGAGCACTTATACAAATTAATATATACCTGAAAAATTATACAATTGTACAACACATAACTCAGTAAATATGAAATCATAGTCTGTATACTGCGATGGGTAAAAACTTTTCACACATCAGGTATCACGTTTTATTACATTTCGTATTGACTGCTAAGACGCACCTGTATTCCAGTGAACTTAAGGAAATTCCGGAAATATGACAGTGCTTTGAGAACTTTGAACTGTGAAGCGCATATCGCAGTAGGAAGAAGCAATAGATAACTATAGAGCTATAAGGAAAGGAAGAGAATGAAACAGTATACATATGACGAATACCCATTGTTTCCGACAGATGTGGCTTTTAAATTTAAGAGGCTGCAACTTCCAGTGGGACTTGCATTTTGTATTATGATTAATAAATCACTACTCAGTACCATGGAGAGTATTTGAAATCTCAATGTTTCTCACACGGATAGCTTCATATCGCTTGCTCAGGCATGGGCTCTCCACAGAAAATATATTAGACCTATATCCTGGACAAGTCCCAAGAAATATTGTTTATAGGAAGGAAGGAAGGAATATTAGCGTTTATCGGCCCTTCGACAACGTGCTTAACATAGCGTATTCCACTTTTATATGGTGAAGAATGCCACAGTGTCCTGTAGTGAATTGTTATGCTAAGACAGTCCGAGGTAGCAAGTTTTCCGCATTCCACAGGGCGAAAGGAATGTGAAAAGACGCGAATTGTGGCTACATCGCATTGGAAGAAAAGATGCATTTTCCTGCGAGAATCCGAAATTGTGTGAAGTAAATTTGCATTGAAATATTGAGTAAACTCCTAGGTTATTTGTTCATACACAGTGATCATATTAAAATCACACGACTAGGCCTACATGTTCCTTAAAAAAAAAAAAAAAAAAAAAAAAAAAAAAAAAAAAAAAAAAAAAAAAAAAAAAAAAAAAAAAGAGTAAAATCTGAAATGACTAACTTTATACTAACAAGGGGAGATGCTAAATTTAATCTCGTTCTAAAGATTTAAACTTTTACCCTTGCGTTAGTTTCTTGTGAGCAATATTGGCCGGACAATCATGTAAGAGAAAAGATATTTTTAAAAGATATAAACACATGAAAATGTGACATAATGTCTCGTATTTGATGAATTTCGTATTTATACTTACCTGCATATTACGAAAGTTTGGACAGTAAATGAAACCGCCCATTAAATGCATCTCCAAAACTTGAATTTTAAGATAAGATTTATTTTACCAAAGTACCCAATGTACAAAAACTTAACCCTTCCCAAAATGTTATATGATAATATCACACTGTAGGTTACCAAACAACACCTATCAACATTAGACACTAGAATAATGGAAAGCAAAATGTATTAATTACATTTACTTTGATGAAAACCAATATATTAGACATAAAAATGCCAGTCCTTAGTTAATGGGAAAGCAGGAACGTCACTTATTGGAAAAGCAGAGCATTTTCTACAGGGTTTAACGTTTACTTATCGTTCTTGCGGCCTCGTTTGGTAATGTTGGCTATCATGTGACGTTGGCATCAGCCAATCGCGTTACATTGCAAATGTTTTGTCATGAAATCTTCGTTGCACAGGACAATTAATTTTACTGAGCGGACAAAGGTACATACAAGAACCCGTCAGCCACAGAGCAGGGACAGCGTTATTGATTATTAACGTCATGGATTGTACGAAACACCAATCAAGTCATTCTACGCGAATTTCTAACAATATAAACATCTTGGCAAAGATTTTCTACCGTCTTTTTGTTGTTGCCAACATAACCACGTGAGGCCGCCGGGGTGATAGGTAAAATTTTGTCGATGTAGGGAATATACAACTGCCGAGCCATCTGAATAAAAGTTTAATTTTCTGTTCTCCTACAATTGCTGGCTTCGAATTATATGGTTCTGTAGCAATACTCATACAATATACATTTACGATGTTACGAGTACAGTAGACAGGCCCATATTAATTCCAAAATATACACTGTTTCGTGGTTTAGAAACCTCACACTGTACGGTTTCATTTGTCCCGAAAGCGTTTCAGTTTTCCCATCTCTAACAGTTACATCACAGTTTAATATGGGTTTTCATTTTGGCCCACTTTAGGTTACGGCAGTAACACAAAAAGTGGGCCTTTCCGATCGTCTCTTGACAGCTCGACAGTTAAATGAAAATAACGGCTTAACTATTCATCTGACACGAAAATTTAATGACCTAATTGGTAGAGGAGAAAATTCTCTACAACATAGCTCCCTTAAGTTTTTTTCATATCACATATCGTTGAGAGATATTTGCAAAAATAACGGAGATTTGACACCCTGCATTGAATTAACGAAAACCAGCCGTTCGGAGATGTCACGTGACATTCCTCGCTAGAACTCTCTCTGGCATACGCCATCTTGCGTTGCGTATTTGACGATTTTCTTATTGTAACTTACACGTTGTCATTTCAAAGCAATGGCGCAATGAAGAATTAACAAAAACACGCCGTTCTTCGTACGATAAATAATAATCTCGTGTCTACAAATGCCATATTATCATCAGTTAACAACGGCCATCAATAGTACGAGATTAAAGGACTTATCTTTCGATTGATAGCCGTAGCGTAGTGGGCAAGGCGTTGGATTATGACGCTACCCAATTTTTTCCTAAAAGGGTTTCATACACTCTTATTAATTAATATTTTATTGTTTAGATTATTACTTTGGTCCAAAATGTTTGCAATAACTTATAAAACTACAAATCTAAAGTGGGCCGTTAAATCACATCAGTGCGATATTTTTATAGCTTCAGTTAACATTTGATCAGTTTGAAACAAAACACAAGGATGGCGTTAAGACACTAAAACCTAATGCGGTACCTAGCTAGTATAGTCATCGTCGTCCTCTTCCACTGCACAGGCAGAACCAGGTACCGTTTACATATATTGTATGTATATAAAAAAGATACAATATATGTAATATTGTATGTAAGTAATAAAGTTAACATCGAATATTGATTTAAGCCTAAGGAAGTCTTTTCTGAAGGCATTTGTGTGGAGTGTTGGCTTGTACGGGAGTGAAACATGGACGATAAACAGTGCGGACAGGAAGAGTATAGAGGCTTTTTAAATGTGGTGCTACAGAAGAATGCTGAAGATTAGGTGGGTGGATCGCGTAACTGAACAAAAGAGGAGAGAAAAGGAATTTCTGGCATACCTTGACTAAAAGAAGGGGTCGATTGGTAGGACATATTCTTAGAGATCGAGGAATCGTTAATTTAGCATTGGAGGGAAGTGTGTGGGGTAAAAACCGCAGAGGGAGACGGAGAGTTGGATACAGTAAGCAAATTCAGACAGATGTAGGTTGCCGTTCTTATGTGGAGATGAAGAGGCTTGCTCAGGATAGGGTATTGTGGAGAGCTGCATCAAACCAGTCTCCGGACTGATGATCAAAACAACAACAACATATAAAAAAAGATTCGTAGCTTACTCATTTTACGTAAATTCATCGCAGTGTATTCCGACAAAAGAATTTTATACATCTCCAGATAGTGAACAATCCTGTTTGCACATAAAGCAATCAATGAACTTGTTCAAAATATTCCGTCGTGTCACAGTGTTGTGGACAAAGTTGCGCACGTACTTTTAACCAGTAGAACATATACGGGTATTCTTGTGACAAAATATAACCGCCAGGCAGAGAAGGATTCCACAGCAAGATGCAGTAGTAAAAGTATTGCCATGATGAATGCAGTGAAGTTATTTTAAGACGCAATTACTATGAACAAAAATTACCTTCCATATTTTAGACAAATAAATTAATTTGTAACTTTTCAATCGTTATTCTTTTCCTTAGAGGCCTAAATAACTAAATTACACATTTGTATTTTAATAAGTAACAGTAATTTAAATCAAATATGTTAATTCAAACCACTTGAAGTCTCTTATCATTACAGCATGTATTACTTTTGAAAAAAAAAATTAGCACGAAACAATTTTACAACTAGTTTGCTCAAAAATAAAAGATGTCGATCTCAGATTATCAATTTTGGCCCACTTTAGGTTACGGCAGTAAAACTAAAGGTGGACCTTTGTGATCGTCTTTTCACAGCTTGAAATTTGAATGAAAATAACGACTTAACTATTCATCTGACACGAAAACCGAATAACCGGATTTGTAGAGGAGAAAATTCTCTACAACTTTGCTCCCTCACGTTTTTTTCATATCTCGTATCGTTTCAGAGATATTTGCAAAAAATAACGGCGATTTTGGGATGTCTGTCTGGCTATAACGTGTTCCCACTTTTTAGGTCGAACCCTTCACCGATCGGCACCAAATTTTAAAGGCATAATTGTTGGTTACCAGAGACCAGAACCTCGCTTTTTGAAATATTTCGGATAAGAAATAATATTAGTAATCCCAAAAAAAAGCCATTTGTAATGTAATTTTAATTGGAAATAAAACATTCATCTGATGCGGAAATTGATTAAACGAATTTGTGGAGGAGAAAATTCTCTACAACTTTGTTCCCTTATACTTTTTCATATCTCGTATCGTTTGAGAGATATTTGCAAAAATAACGGTTTTTACACCCTCCATTGAATTAACGAAAACCAGCCGTTCGCAAATGTCACGTGACATTCCTCGCCCAGATCTCTCTGTGGCATACGCCATCTTGCGTTGCGTATTTGAAGATTTTCTTATTGTAACTTACTTACTTGTCATTTCAAAGCAATGACGCACTGAAGAATTAACAAAAACACGTCGTTCTTCGTACGGTAAATGGTAATCTAGTGTCTACTGATGCCATATTAGCATCAGTTAAGATCGACCGTCAATAGTATGAAATTAAAGAAGACAATTCCTAACTGTCAGCTGTAGCGTAGTGGGCAATGGGTTGGACTCTGACGATGAAGGTATGTGGTTCGAAATCAGCCACTACCTAAAATTTAATTTTTTATTACTTAGATTATTATTTTGGTCCAAAATGTTTGCAAAAACTTATAAAACTACAAATCTAAAGTGAGCCGTAAAACACGTCAGTGCGATTTTTTTCCATTGTATTAGCAGTAGATGTGATGAAACGATTAAAAACCTTAGACGCTGTACAGACAGGTTCCCTCATGATAAATGCTGCTTTCACAGCGCCGCCCATAGCGCTGCTACTGCCAGATATAACAGGCCCACAATGGCGGTACTCTCCCAATACAGGGCTCTAGTACCATGTAAGCAACAGCGCCTGTATCGGCTGTTTGCTATACAACGCTGCAATTCAAGCGGATCATACACCAGAAACTACAAATTACGGTATCTTTTCATTCCTTATCCGATTTTCATGAAATGAAGCTTATATGTTGTCATATGTACTGTCAGTTGACCTATGGAACACCATGAAAGTTCGTATAGTACTCTTGGAGATTTGCTGTACTACACTATACTTATAAGCGTAGTATACACTTATAACTTCAAATTACGATTTCCTTTTGTAATGTCCTTCCAAGTTTTACCGAAATCGACTATTGAAAAGTTTAGTGGTACCACTAATATAGACGCATCATGTAACAAAAGGTGTCTGTGTATACACTCGTAACAAATAATAATTATTTTAATGTGTGTTATTATCTTTGTACAATTAAAATATATAAATGTATGTAATGTTAAAAAGTAATCTTGTTGTAGCTTCTTGTGTCTTGTTGTATCTGGTTTGTCTTGTCTCTTATCTGCGCTGGTCGATTCATAATCGTGACGAGATTGTTTTTGATGAAAATGAAGGAAACATTGTAATGAGGTCTGTAAATGTGTTTGAACATTTTAAAAGTCTTAAAATATATGTATTAAATGAAATAAGTGTACGAACTTTAATTAGTTAAAAATATCCTGATCATTTATATGAAATGCTAAAGGACGCCACTAGCATTTGTTTCAGCAAGAAGCTAACGACACAGATTGCATCAACCGCCGCCATTACGTGACAAATATAGAATTCATAACTAATAAAGCAAGGACGGGTGGAAAATAAGGTTTAATTAAAAAAAACATAATAATTTTTTATTTCAGCTCTGCAAAACCAAACTGGACTTATATAAAAATTACGCCATCTTCTGTGGTAATGTATGGTAAAATGTGGTATCTTACAAAGATCTATAAATTACGTAATGTGCAATTATTCGGAGTTATTGTTATTATTATTGTGAGTGAGAAGTGAATAATATTACATTAAATAATTTCCTGATAGCCATATCATAATAAGTTAAAAGACAGTTTTCATTTAGTTTCACTGAATTCAGACTTTGCGATTGTACTTCAAGTTGGACATTCAATTAATGTTTCGATGATATACGTAACTGAGAATAATATTCAGAGTTTTAATATAAAGGATAGGTTCCACATTCACTTTATTTGCAATTGAATATTATTTATATAGCATTTTATGTGGGACGACTATGTAAGAATACTCGCACCAGTTGAAGACCTTCAACTAAAATTTAAGCTGAATAATCACGTCCCTGAGAAGGTTCATGTTTCATCCAAACTAAATAAATAATGTAAAATACAAAGGCAATATTTTAAAATGTATCCTTATTAAAACTGGCCACTTTATATATATATTTCAACATATTTTTAGAGTATTCTTACACTTCCCCTTCGTTACCCAAACAACCCCAGTGTACGTGTCAAAGCAGACTGTAGATTTCGTAAGAACTCTCAAAAGAATAAGGATACGTGTTATCCACAATAAACGACACTTTTAAATGACTATACTACTGTAGGAAAATCCGAAGTTGAATGAAACTGGTAAGAGATTAATAATAACAGCAAATCGATGCAACTCATTAGTGTATGTGTCAAATTTAATCCAGCTGAAAAAACTACAGCCACATACAACACACGAATTTCCTATATGTAAAAACTCTAAAGACATTGTAGGTACGTCAGTTCATCCGTATTTTTACGATTCTTTTTCTGTAATAACGCACATGGCTGTTCACACGTTTATACTACACAAACATGGCGGCGAGACTTCACTGACACCTATGATACTGTATACGTCATTGCCAGCTAGTAATGTATGTCTGTGGTTGAACTACAGATATCTGAGCGTGCCAGCCAAACATATTCATATTCTGTTTCTTGACTAATTGCAACATGGTCGCTACTGTAATATTGCGTTTTCTTTCTACCGATCAGGTGTTGGAGTAGTAGTTACTGTTCGTAGCCGCTATTGAAGTTCACTAACGGTACAATAATACAAGAAAATAATTTGGTGTATCTGACACATTTAGGTAACTTTGTAGATAGAAGACTCAAAAAAGGAAGCGGAACCTGACTTTAAAGTTTAGCGGCAGTAGTAATTTGGAATGAAAGCAACACCTGAGCACAATATTACACAAAGAAACTAGCAGATTCCGCGGTGACCTTTCTTACCATGATGATAAAATGATTCTTGATTGGCTTGGAGCAGATTGTAATAACTGAATGACCGTTAAAAAAATGTTGAATTAACTTTCGTGACAAAAGGCTCTTTAAATCGATCGGATTTCGTTTAATTCCGAAGTTTTCTATGCAGGCATTACCAGAAAGTCACATTCATAAAAATTACAAATAATGAGATCTCGAAGTAAATTTAGTAAATTATAGGTACAAGTCCAACAAGGGCTGCAAGCATCATATTACATAATCAAGATGGAAAAATGAATTATTAAAGGTGGGTCATTTGAAATAAGGAAAAGATTTATACGTAACTAAATATATTTTCATCATACTTCATCAGAAAAACGATCTCACACGCACAATTAATAATGGAGAAGTCCCTGATGTGCGACTGTTCTCAATGAGGTAGGAAAGATGAAAGAGCAAGTTCACAACCGCGTTCTGGGCAGCTCGTAAAATACAGATGAACATAAAAAAATATAAGACGAACGTAATTAGCTGCCATAGAAAGCTGTGGTCAGCGATAAGCATCGTAAATAAATTATTTATCGAATGAAAAAATTTAATTTATAACACTACACTACGAAGTATTACAAGAAAACCAAAAGAAAATATCTTTCGATTCTGTACTCACGTAACTTCGTATATTGACATAAATTTCAAATCCAGAGGTAATCTAGCAATCATTTGTCACGTAGTAACTGACGGAAATTCGTTTGACTAATCACAAGGCGGACAACGTAAATCTGTGTGCAAAACATGTGAATGTCCAGGCACGCTACCAAGGAGGTGATTCTATTTACACTTCCGTAAAATCAGACGTGACGTCATTATGATGTATCCACACTATCGACGTCCAGAACAGCGGCGCATCGACTTTTGCGATCGGTCGAGACGCTGGTTTTGGGTGGGACAACACGCTTAATTCGACATTCTTTCTGAACTGCATACTTTTTTCCTTCGTAGTTTAGTGACAAAACTAGGCCTTACTTAATATTGGTATCATGTTTTGGAAAGCACTGACGGAAATTTCAGTAAATGTAAATTGAAAATTATGTCAGACATAACGCCGACCGAGCCTTAGAGAACGACATCTTCACACATTTTCAAAGAAAAGAACTAGCATGTTGCACCAACTTGGCGGTAGATGAGTACCCAGTTTTACGAAATGTTTTACCTGATGTTCGCAGAGCCTCTGTAACAAATGACTGTATTAATATCCAGCTCATTTGATTTATAGTTTCGTCGAAAACATACATATATCTACGCCGACTATATGTTGTTTTTGTATGTCGCATATTTTGACATGTCAAAGTACACATTGTCGCTTCATAGCCTGATAACTGTGTTTTGTCCTCTTAGTTTAACGTAGACTCCGTACTACAATGCAATTCGGTAGCATTTTTCGCATAGAGAAAAAGTTTCCATTAGTTTTAAACACAACCTTCACAAAGTTTCCATTAGTTTTAAACACAACCTTCACAAATGGGCCACGATGACAACATCAGATTTGGCTGATTAACGTTTCAGAGCTCACAGTGTAGGCCCTTTCTCGGAAAGTTTATAGCTTCTTACTATAAAAAAAAGAAAGCAAAGTTATAGCTTCCGAAACTGTAATGAATATACCACTACCAACTGAAGATATTATCAGCTGCTCCTTTAATTCGTCTGCTACAATTGCAACAGCAGTTTTGCGTCTAGAACGACCACACAAGTCGATCATGGCTCCAGTCGTCTTCGATAGTGTGGATACGTCATAATGACGTCAGGTCTGATTTTAACGAAGTGTAAATAGAATCACCCCTACCAAGGAGGTTAGAATCACAGTCTAACATATACAGTCACGACACTCCCACAGACTTCTGTTATACGCTGCGGTAGCAGCGCTCCAAGCAGGCGGAAAGCTACGTTTCTGAATACGATAGTTGATGAGTGCGAATAGTATCGTTTAGATTGACCTCAGCATACTTTTTACATTACGGAATGTATGTAGTGCCTTATAAATAGGTAATAATTTAAAAATAGCTCCTCATTTGTCTTTCTTAGGTCTCATAAGATTCCTTATAAGGTACGAAACGGTACATTACAGGACAGTTAATTTACAATCATCCTCTAACTTCAAATGAGTAATTTCATTTTCTATTAAAAATAAAAATGCCTAGGAAGCACAGGGAGACATGCCCTTTAGCAGAGAGACGTCAATTTCTAAGCAGGAACGTTAAGTATTCTTCATTACAATTGCAGTAAAATCGGTGAAGGTGGAACATAGGAAGCGTACATAGAATGCAATAAATACGGTATTTAACATACCAAATCAACCATCACAGCTGTAGCTGAAGGAAAAACGTCACAGACATGGCAATATAACGATAAAAGCAACCGAACTGTTATCCAACAAAGAAGAACCTAATTCCACAATTGTTGCTACATCTGAACCACAAACGGCAAGAATCATCAAAACATTGGTTTCTTAAAGCTAAAGTAATTACACTTAAAAGAATATGCACGTATAAGAAAGACGAGAGATGTCAAAATGTGAGAATCATTAGCCTCCGTACCGAATTGATACACGACAAAAACTGGCTGTCATAGTAAGAACAGACCATAATAGAAATTTATTATACCATTATGTTTATATGCAACTTACTTTCAGCGGAATAAGCTGCAAGTACACACATATTCGTAAGTATTTGTTCATAACAGACTTGTTCTTTATACCATTGAATCATTTAAATGAGGCTGTTTCTATATTAATTTCCGTATTATGTTTGTCTCTCGATATTTTAATAATGCTTGTAACGCAGAAATTACAGTAAGTATTTCGTTAGTTAGGTACAAAAGCGATAATAAACAAACATGACTACTTCGACAGCTTGCCCACCGCTAGGAGCGCTAGTGTTGCAGCAGCTGTCAGTTGGTATTAACTTTTACAGCAGTGTGTGTCGTGACTGTATATGTTAGACTGTGGTTAGAATAAAGGGACGTGGAATTATCTATGCAGAACACATACGTGAGCTGAAGCCTGTCCGCCATCTTGGTCAGTTTTGGAATGCTATTTCTCCGTTAAAACTATGCGTTACGTCGACCCTCTTACTGTTAATGCACTGGACTGACAGTCACTACTTTCAAACAATATTCTTTCTTGAATAAATAGTAATAAATAATCAGCATATTATATTTGAAAACTTGATTTTTGCACTCGTTTAACACGTTGTACATCAAGGCAAAACCGTCGAATGGTTTATTTCTGTTTTAAGTTATATAAAACATTAGCTGTACAATACGAACACTTCTCCAAAATTTAGCAACATGTAGGAGGCAGACTTCACTTTTTCAGCCTAATGCCGTCTCCCTGTATTCTAGCCTCCTTGCGCGCTACCGACGAGCTAGAATTTCATAGAGTGGCTACAGGTCCGCCATGTTTGAGGCACATTGAACTGGCGTCCGCCATGTTTTTTGGGGTATCAGCTGTCAGCTGGTATGCCACACCCAGTCGAGAATTTTACCTGTCTACAGTTTCACGTTTTAAATAAAGACTGACTGTTGAATACGGTTGTGCATCAAGTTCCCTCAGACATATCGAAGCTGGAAATTGACGCGCCTGGTAGAACATTCCCTAAAAAAGCGATAATGATATATCACCAATCTGTCAGTAATTCAATTCCAGTTCGAAGTATACCGCTTAGCTGAGGTTTGTAATAACTACGAAAGTGCCGCTGTGAAAATATTTGTGTTAATTTTAATGCAAGTATATGGCCCAAACGAGCTCCGAAACATATAGTGAACAATAATTACCATGACGAACAATCATGACCATAGATTTGCATCTGTTGTTAATGTGTTCAAAGAACTGCTTTCATAAATTATACTATACATTCATTTTGTGTTTACTAAACGTATTAAGTCTACAAACTTGTAAAATTGCTGTCAAAGGGTTTGGTTGTGAACTTTGGTGGACGAAATTTGATTACAAAGACGAAAGTGACCACAAAGTAACGCTGTTAAAAATGCGCCTAGGTTATCTGCCACAAAAGCATTCCACGTCGAAATGAGGTACTGATAATAATTTTCATTGTTGCCATGCTGAAGCAAGTGACGTTTGGTACGTGAAATTTCAGAACAAAGACGAAAGTGACAACAAAATACTGCAATATGTTCAAATATTTGTATAGTCTATGGGACTTAACTACGGGGTCATCAGTCCCTATACTTACAAACTACTTATGAACTAGGACGACACAAATATCCATGCCCGAGGGGGGATTCGAACCCCCGACCGTAGTGGCCGTGCAGACCGCGACTGGAGCGCCCCAGTCTCCTCGGCCACCGCGGCCGGCATACTGCAATAAAAATGTCCCTGAGTCAGCTGCCACAAAACCGTTCCATACCGTAATAACGTATCATTAATAACTTTCGTTGTTGCCACGCTGGAATAAGTACATATTTGTTGCAAAGAACAAAGATATATACAAGGGAAAAAATTCTGGCTGTTACTACTACTTCCACACATTGCACTGGATATATGTCAACGTACTTCGATCAACTACTGTCAACAACAAATGAAAACATGTTTAAAGAACGTGTAGACACACAAAGGTATGGTTTCATCAACCACAGGAGCCACAGAAGAAGAAATATCTCAAAAACACAACAACGCTAGGTAGAAAACTGAGCATTGTTTTATGTTCAAACCAAATGTTCAAATGTTTGTATAGCTTATGGGACTTAACTACGGGGTCATGAGTCCCTAAACTTACAAACTACTTAAAAAATACCTTATACTAAAGAAGGCACAAATATCCATGCCCGAGGGGGGATTAGAACCCCCGACCGTAGTGGCCGTACAGACCGTGACTGGAGCGCCTCAGTCCCCTTGGCCACCGCAGCCGGCAGCATTTTTTTTTTTTTTTTTTTTTTTTTTTTTTTTTTTTTTTTTTTTTAGCGTATACTTCAATGGAATTGCAAAATAGGTCACCTGAAGCACCACTCTTAGGGCAGCTAACTGCCGTTAGTCAGGAAGTTTGTTGGATTATAGACAAACTGAGATCAAGCACGGCAAAACATTCGATGTTTCTGCACAAAGAACTTGTCATTTAATTACTTTGATTCGTGTATTTAAATGGTGAACACACTTTAGGCGTCTTTCGGCAGCAAAAAGGGCACAGACAGTATAGAGTAAATACAACTACAACACTTCAAGCTCACCGAGAACGTACAATAGACAGACTCCTCTAAGTGTGTTGACCACCAAAAACATGGCGGCCGAGTTTACACACGTTGCCGCAAAGAGCGCTGTAGCTCGTGTGTCAGACACTCTATGAACGTCAAGCTCGTTGTAAGCTCAGACACCAGAGTTATACATCCAGGTTATACAGACATCACAGGGCCCGTCAATTTGTCCGCTGTTCACAGTCGACCGCTTACGCGATTGTGGGGGCTTGGGCGAAACATTTGCCTTGTCACGCGAGCAATTATTGCCAATCGCACATGATTGCCAACATTACCACGCGAGGCCGCCAGAGCGGTAAGTAAAATGCAGTCATCTCTACAGAATCTTGATGTATAACTCTGGTGTCTGGTGCATAGACCCACATTAGAGCTCCTAAAAACACAGGCTGGCGCATCCGCCATTTTCATTCCCTCTGAATGCTAAACACAGCACGTAGCCTATACGAACAGTGTTCTTTTATTTAAGTTTAGTGAAATATTTTACAAGTGCCCGGCATAGAGCCTTAGATCGTGCTACTTTCAGCTTGCATTCCGCTCTTGTTTACATCGATATGTGGATTAGACACAAAAATTTCGCGTTTTCTTTACTTATTGCTGCTTCTGTTCAAATACAGAAAAAAAGAGAAAGAAACATATATTTCTGTGATAAAAATCCCGTACTACGTTTAATACTGCCGAAACTGGTCATGTACATAAAATTTTTAAGCGATCTTGGCTTCTATTTGAATAATGACAGTCAATATGTGAGGTTTGTTTGCTGTCTTGCAGTAAGTGTTTGTTGTCTGCTGTGACAAATTCACCACATCCGATTTTTGTACTCAAATTGCTGAAAGTACTAATCTACTATGTTACTGAGAAAGTTTCAGAACGTACTACAAACACTAAAACTAAAAAGAATATTAGTGTACAGGATCTAAAGTTTACCGTCGTAGAGGCACACAGTGCCAATGTTGGCAACAACCTTTGAATGCTATTTGAAAACCTAATCGTATGGAACAATTGACAGAAACGGTGGATAATAAAACAGTAGAGGAGGAATGAGTAGCATTGACAGATGAAATAGTGAAGGCAGCAGAAGACAAAATAGGTAGGAAGGCAAGACCTACAAAAAATCCGTGGATATCACAGGAAATACATTTAATTGATGAAAGGAGAAAACATAGAAATGCAGTAAATGAAACAGGCAAAATGGAGTAGAGACGATTAAAAAAATGAAATTAACAGGAAGTGCAAGATGGCTAAGCAGGAGTGGCTAGATGTAGAAGAATGTATAAATAGGGGAAAAATAGATACAGCCTACAGGAAAATAAAATAAACATTTGGAAGTAAGAAAAAGAGCTCTATGTATATCAAGGACTCTGATGGAAACTAGTTCTCAGCAAAGAAGGGAAAGCTGAAAGGTGGCAAGAGAATATAGAGAGGCTCTATGAAGGATATGAACTTAGCGGCAATATTGTAGAAAGGGGAGAAGAAGTAGATGAAGATGAAATAGGAGATCCTTTAATGACAGATGAATTTGACATAGCACTCAAAGACCTATGTCAAAACAAGGTTCCTGGAGTAGATGACATTCCCTCAGAGCTACTGAAGTCTCTGGGAGAACCAGCCATGACAAAAATGTTTCACCTGGTGTGTAAGATGTATGAGACCGGTGAAGTACCCTCAGACTTCAAGAAAAATATTGTAATTCCCATTCCAAAGAAAGCAGGTGCAGACAGGTGTGAAAACTACAGAACCATCAGTTTAATAAGTCATGGTTGCAAAATATTAACGCGAATTATTCACAGAAAGATGGAAAAGCTGGTAGAAGCCGACCTCGGGGAAGATCAGTTTGGGTTCAAGAGAAATGTAGGAACACGGGAGGCAATACTCACTTTACGGCTTATCCTATAACATAAATTAAGAAAAGGCAAACCTACATATATAGATTTTGTAGATTTGGAGAAGGGTTTTGACAATGTTGACTGGAATAAACTATTTGAAGTTCTGAAGCAAGCAGGAGTAAAATATGGGGAGCGAAGGGTTATTTACAACTTGTACAAAAACCAGACAGCGGTTGTCAGAGTTGAAGGGCATGAAAGGGATGCAGTGGTTGGAAAGGGAGTAAGACAGGGTTGTAGCCTTTCCCCAATGTTGTTCAATTTGTACATTGAGCAAGCTATAAAGGAAAGCAAGGAGAAATTTTGAGAAGGAATTAAAGTTCAGGGTGAAGAATTAAAAACCCTGCGTTTTGCCGACGACATAGTAATTCTGTCAGAGACAGTAATGGATCTGGAACAGCAGTTAAACGCAATGGACTGTGGTAAAAGATTGCATATAAGATGAACATTAACAAGAGTAAAACTAGGGTAATGGAGTGCAGTGTAAGAAAATCAGGTGATGCTGAAGACATTAGATTAGGTAACGAAACAATAATGGAGGTAGATGAGTTTTGTTACTTGGGCAGTAAAATAACAAATGATGGTCGCAGTACAGAGGATATAAAATGCAGAATGGCAATGGGGAGAAAAGCATTCTTGAAAAACAGAAATTTGTTAACATCTAATATTGATATAAGCCTAAGGAAGTCCTTTCTGAAGGCATTTGTGTGGAGTGTTGCCTTGCATGGGAGTGAAACATGGACGATAAACAGTGCGGACAGGAAGAGGATAGAGGGTTTCGAAATGTGGTGCTAAAGAAGAATGCTGAAGATTAGGTGGGTGGATGACATAACTAATGAGGAGGTACTGAACAGAATTGGGGAGAAAAGGAATTTCTGGCATACCTTGACTAAAAGAAGGTATCGATTGGTAGGACACATTCTTAGACATCAAGGAATTGTGAATTTAGCATTGGAGGGGAGTGTGTGGGGTAAAAACCGCAGAGGAAGACCAAGAGATGCATATATAGTAAGCAGATTCAGACAGATGTAGGTTGCCGTTCTTATGTGGAGATGAAGAGACTTGCTCAGGATAGGGTATTATGGAGAGCTGCATCAAACCAGTCTCCGGACTGAAGACCACAACAACAACAACAACAACAACAACATGGAATGTGTTGACCATGAAATAAGGTTGACTGGTTTTCGTATGTAACAGTACCCTTGTATTGTCAGTAATTTAATAATCCTTATAAAACAAACTTTTCATTGCCGACATCAGCACACTACGCCACCGCAGCCGTAAGTAAAATTTACCCAGTATTCTTTGCGACTTACGTTACAGCCTCTTATAGATAAGCGTCAATATTGGCGTTTACTAATAAGAAATCGAATTGAGGGTGTATTTTCTGATAAAACATCAGGTACCATACTATTTTGTCAAACTGCATACTACAAGTTATGACGCTAAAACTTCGAAATACCACAAATTCAACGGTAGTTGCCTGTATCAGCACAGTACGCTGCCACAGACGTAACGAAACTTTTTGCCCAGTATATTTATGTTTTCCGTTTTAGTGTTTGTAATACTTTCTCGCAATAACGTAACAGAAGTATCTTCAACAATTTGTGCAATGTCAGTACAAAACTGTTTGATGAGGTGTATTTCTCAGTATACTATATAAGACACACACATTATGCTCTAAACCAGTATGTTCTGGGATGCTTTGCTGTAATATGATATTTTGCGGCTGCTAATTCCCTACAGGCAGCTTCTCTGTTAAGAGGTAGTTCTTTCAAAAGAGCCAAACAAAACCGTAAGTTCAAATATCACAACCGATTTTTACTATTAATTACGATTTCAAGTCATAATAATAACTATTTACTTACAATACATAACTGTGGGGTCGGTTCGGGTCCCCAGTTTTTGCGCCGACATTTAATGATCCATTTTCCTTGTCTCAGAATCTCTCGGGAAACTAAACGTTCTGTGGCCACCTCTGGAATGATGTGAGCAGTTTAAGGCAACACAATCACCCGTAATGTCGTGATAAAGTTCCCTGACGCAAATCCTATAGCACCGCAGTGTGTTTAACTTACGAACCACGGGAATGAAAATGGCGGATGCTTCAGCTCGTACTTATAGGAGCGTTAACCCAGAACGGCAGCGTGCCTGCACAGTCATATGTTTCGCACACGATTTCACATTGCCAGCCATGTTTAATTTGGAAAACGAATTTCCGTGAGTTACCAATTACGTGACAAATAATTGGTTGTTTATCTCTTGGTTTGAAATTTACGTGAATATGTGACGTAATAAACTGATACGTGAGCGGAATCGAAAAGTGAATGGTATTGTTGCCGCGGTGGTGTAGCCGAGCGGTCTAAAGCACCTCGCGCGGTTGCTCGCCGTGGAGGTTCGAGTCCTCCCTGCGCCATGGGTGCGTGTGTTGTCCTTAGGTTAGTTTACCTTGGTTTAAGTAGTTTCAAAATGTTAAAATGTTTGTACAGCTTATGGGACTTAACTACGCGCTCATCAGTCCCTAAACTTACAAACTACTTACGAACTAGGACGGCACAAATATCCATGACTGAGGGGGGATTCGTACTCCCGACCGTAGTGGCCGTGCAGACTGTGACTGAAGCGCCTCAGTCCCCTCGGCCAGCGCAGCTGGCTTTAAGTAGTTTGTAAGCTACGGACTGATGACCACGCAGTTTGGTCCAATAGATTTACAAATATTTGAACATTTGAACAGAATTTCGTTATTCATTGCGACAGGAGCGCTCCACGCGGTCCGCAAGCTACATTTCTGCATAAGATATTGGATGAGTGCGAATAGGATCGTTCATATTCATGTTATAACATACTTTTTTTTTTACATTGGGGAGCGTATGTAGTGCCATAAAATAGGTAATGACTTAAAAATAGATTCGCATTCACCATTCTTAGGTTTCCTAAGATCCCTGACAAATGAAACGATACAACAGAAATTGACGGGCCTAAGATATATTTTAATCACGGAGCGTTTTTCTCTCTCTGAACCTTAAGCCACATTCCTTTTTTTCTTTTTCTCTCTCTCTCTCTCTCTCTCTTTTTTTTTTTTTTTTTTTTTTTTTTTTTTTTTTTTTTTTTTTTTTTTTTTTTTTTTTTTTTTTTTAAAAAAGATGAGAGAGAGGACAACGTTTCGATCTTCGACCATAGATACTGGTAGACTGGGCACGGCGTCGTATTCATGTCACCAACATCTCTGCAGCTAAATCATTATTTTGCCAACAGTCACGTGGCAATGTACAGATGTGATGCAACTTTGCCTAGGATTATACAGAGCTTTTTGAGAAGGCAAGTAACATTAAATTCCAAGAGAAAGTATTATTAGCTTAAAATAATGACATTTCTTGAAAACTGTCTAGTTGTTTTTTATATCCGGCTAATGTTTGTTTCAAATCAAATGTTTCAAATTTTTGTTAAGCTTATGGGACTTAACTACGGGGTCATCAGTCCCTAAACTTACAAACTACTTATGAACTAGCCAAGACTAATGACGGCACAAATATCCATGCCCGAGGGAGGATTCGAACCCCCGACCGTAGTGGCCGTGCAGACCGTGACTGGAGCGCCTCAGCCCCCTCGGCCACCGCGACCGGCACTAATGTTTGCCAACAGTCACGTGGTCATATGTTTGAACCACGCCATATGTATAGCCGCTCTGGTGTTTGGCCGGTCTGTTAGTATCTGTGGTCGAAGGTTCCGTTTCATCAGTCAGTGCCCGCAAATTTTTGTTGCCGCGGTGGAGTAGCCGAGCGGTCTAAAGCGCCTCGCTGCGGAGCGCGCGGTTGCTCGCCGTGGAGGTTCGAGTCCTCCCTGGGGCATGGCTGTGTGTGTTCACAAATGAAACGATACAACATAAATTAACGGGCGTAAGATATATTTTAATCACGGAGAGTTTTTCTCTCTCTGAACCTTTCTTTTTTTTTTTCAGATGAGAGAAAAAACAACGTTCCGATTCATCATTCTGTGTCAAGGGGTTAGAATAAAGGGAAATTGCAGTATCTATGCAGAGCACATACGTCAGTTGAAGCCTGTCCGCCATCTTGGTCAGTTTTGGAATGCTATTTTCCCGTTAAAACTATGCGTTACGTCGAGCCTCTTACTGTTAAAGCATTGGATTGACATACTACAAAGTATGTACTTTTAAACAATATACTTACTTGAATAAATAGTAATGAATACTCATCATAATATAATTAATTTTTAACGCCTAATTTGCACTTTTTAACAGGTTGTTCATCACGGCGAAACCATCGGACCAGTTATTCCCGTTTTAAGTGACATAAAACATCAGCTCTACAATACGAACACTTCTCCAGACCTTAGCAACATGGCGGAGGGGGGCTTCACTTTTTCAGCGTGAGGCCGTCTCCCTGTATTCTAGCCTCCTTGGTCTGTGTTCGGCCTCCGATTCGATTATCTGTAGCGGCTCCTTTGATTCGTTTGTTCAGAATGTAAGTTGTTGTTGTTATGCTCTTCAGTCCGCAGACTGGTTTGATGCAGCTCTCCACGCTACCCTGTCCTGAGTAAGTCTCTTCATCTGAGAATACGTTCGGCAGTCTACACCCTTTTGAATCTGCTTACTGTATTCGTCCCTCGGTCTCCCTCTTCGACTTTTATCCCACACGCTTCCTTCTAATGCTAAGTTGCCAATTCCTTGATTTCTCAGAATGTGTCCAACCAATGCATCCTTTCTCTTAGTCAGGATATGCCACAAACTCCTGTTCTCCCCAATTCGGTTAAGCACCTCCTCATTAGTTACATGATCTACCCATCTAATTTTCGTCATTCGTCTGTAGCACCACATTTCAAAAGCTTGTACTATCTTTTTATCTGAACTCGTTATCGTCCACGTTTCACTCCCATACAATGCTACATTCCAGACAAATGCTTTCAGACAGAACTTGCTAACATTTAAATCAATATTGGATGTTAACAAGCTTCGCTTCTTTAGAAATGCTTTTCTTCCCATAGCCATTCTGCATTTTATATATTCTTTACTTCGATCATCAGAAGGTATCTTGCTACCCAAATAACAAAATTCACCTACTACTTTTATTGTCTCGTTACCTAATGTAATTCTTTCAGCATCGCCCGATTTGCTGACGTTGCATTCCATTACCTTCGTTTTACTCTTGTTAATGTTCATCTTATATCTTCCTTTCAAGATACTGTCCATTCCATTCAATTGCTCTTGCACATCTTTTGCAGTCTGACAGAATTACTTCGTATAGTGCTCAAATTTGTTAAATGCATTATGAAGTATTTTAAAAATTTAATATGATGGGTTTCCATCCCGTCCTTGATGTGACCCAATTAATTTTGCCCATTGAAGTTGTGTGGCGGGTTCGGACGCCATTACAGCATACAAGATGTCGTGCAGTGATTGTTGTAAGTCTTTTACTAATCCTTATCATTAGGGTTACCAGATGTACGTCTTCATAAAGGAGGACATTTCTAGATTAATAAAAGAACCTTCTCTCTTTCTCTCGTATTGACAACTCAAGTACTAGTGATGTCTCTACTGCCGCGGTGGAGTACCCGAGCGGTCTAAAGCGTCTCGCTGCGGAGCGCGCGGTTGCTCGCCGTGGAGGTTCGAGTCCTCCCTGGGGCATGGGTGTGTGTGTTTGTCCGTAGATTAGTTTACCTAGGTTTAAGTAGTTTGTAAGCTACGGACTGATGACCACGCAGTTTGGTCCGATAGATTTACAGACATTTGAACATATGATGTCTCTACTGTATTATCAGCGTCTTGTTTGTAATACATCTTACGCAATTTGTTCATCTCCTTACAAATTAAGAAGCATGAAATGTTGAGACCCGTAGAACGAATTACATGACTCCATAGCAGTGAAGCCCTAATATTTCATCACTTCACCACTTGTAATTATCGTCTTACGTGCTGAACATTTTTTCCATACTTATAACATACCTAGCCGATCGCCGGCCGCGGTGGCCGAGGGGACTGAGGCGCTCCAGTCACGGTCTGCACGGCCACTACAGTCGGGGGTTCGAATCCCCCCCTCGGGCATGGATATTTGTGCCGTCCTTAGTCTTAGATCGTTCATAAGTAGTCTGTAAGTTTAGGGACTGATGACCCCGTAGTTAAGTCTCTTCAGTTCTACAAACATTTGAACATTTTGAACCTGGCCGATCATCCGTGTTTTCACCTGAAATTTTTTGCGATACAACAGTTACGGAAACTATAGTACTGTAAAATCGACACGAATAAAGTAACAGTAAAAATTATCTAAGTGTTCCTTGTTATAGCTATGCACCCATTTCGGATCAGGCCAACGAGAGTATATACATGATTAGCATCTAGATTTGTTTACCGTACAAAGGCTCGCAATTGATTATTAAAAAACTACTCAGTTTTTAAGACAACAGCTTTAAATCGATTTTTTTTCAATACACTGCTTATGTAGTTACGTCTCTTTGGTCCTAAACAGGCGAATGGTGAAACGGAAATGGTTACTGTGGCATCTGCCCTTATTTGTACGAAGTTTTGAACAAGGTTTTAACTTATGTATAACGAACACCGCACTGGCTTTTGATGTTAAAGTCATAAGTGTGGTTGACAGACAGCACACAGAACTGCTGAGTCCCAGCACGACAGACTGAACGTCTTATTTTTGGGTCACACAACACTCCGTCCAGAGAAAAAGGCGGGGCGGGAGTTTCGTATTATACATACTATGTGTATTGCACTGTCTTCATTGTTGCAGACGTATATTTTTAATTGGACGCCTCAAAGATCGTATTCCGCGACAATTGCCACGCCATTTATTTCAATTGTTCCGAAGCAGCTTGACCTCAGAGCAGCGGCGGCACAGAAACGTGTAATTTTTTTTTTTTTTAAATCCCATTGTTTCAAGTAAGGTTAAATTCTCTAGAGTTAGTGATTGTGACAGTACAGAGAGTTGTATTTACGCACTTTCAACTAGAAGCAGTTGCAGAACGCAAAAAAAGAGGACATTTCTCCATTTTATTAAAAACCCGGGCGGTCCATTTTTAGGGGCCATAAAAGAGGACATGGCCGGGTAAAGGAGGACGTCTGGTAACCCTACTTATCATTCCATTTAATAATTAAACGGGTTTTAGAACCTGCAACTACGTTTCCCTTTGTTAATGTCAAATTTCGAGGCCCGATAATTTTCCGCGTGATATTTTTCTCGTAACTTCGTTTGGACCCTGAACTGAAATTTAACGCACCGTCTGATGCACGAACGAACCACTTCACGACAGTGATGAATACGAACCTTTATTGCAGCAAAAAATTATTCGAAAAGGTAGACTCCGTCTCTTTTTATAATGTAACTGCCGCCAACATCTACCATTCAATCTTCTAAAATGTTTAAAAGATACAAATTAATTCCCCTATTTATTTACAAATTCCAGCCGCGGTGGCCGAGCGGTCTGCGTCGTGCCATTCACAGTCAGCACGGCCACTGCGGTCGGGGGTTCGAATACCCCGCCGGGCATGGATGTTTGTGCCATCTTTAGTATAAGCTAGTTCTTAAGTAGTTTGTAAGTTTAGGGACTGATGACCCCGCAGTTAAGTCCATAATCTCTACAAACACTTGAACATTGAACATCTTTATTTATAAATTCCAACCTCTGGAATTAGTATTCAGGAAACTTTGACTAACTAAACCCCATTACTATCTTGCAAACTACTTACGAAATTAATCAAGTATTAAAAGTTAAGCTTATTCCTAAAACCTTAACACCCAAGGCAGTAACATTATACAAACTACGAAACAGTACCCCAGTATAGTTTATTTACAATTATCTTGTAACCTACAGGGTTTTACTGAATAATTTCATTTTCTATTATAGATAAAAATGGCTAGCAAACTTTAGAAGACTCTCCCTTCGGTAGAAAGATGTCGCTTTTCAACTCAGGAACGATAAGGTTTCTTCGCTACAATTCCAGTAAAATGGGTGAGGATGGAACGTAGGAAACGTATACAGAATACAATATGTACATTATTTAACATATCATATCAGCCACCATAACTGTAGCTGAGGGAAAAACGTCAAAGACGCGACAATAAAACGACAAAAGCAATGAAACTGTTTTCCAACAAAGAGAATCCCTATTTCACAATTGTTGCTACAGCTGAACCACAAACGACAAGAATCTTCAAAACATTGACTTTTTTAAGCTAAAGTAATTACACTTAAAAGAATATGCGCATATAAGAAAGACAAGTGTGTAAAAACTTTCGAATCCTCAGACTCTATATCGAATTGCCTGTCATGGTAAGAACAGACGGCTTTTAATCAAATTGAGTGGTAATGGAGAATGGCCCCAATTTTGCGACTGGATAGGGGATTTCCTGTCAGAGAGGACACAGCTTGCAGTAATCGATGTTAAGGCATCGACTAAGACACAGGTGATATCGGGCGTTCCACAGGGTAGTGTTATTGGTCCTCTCCTGTTCCTTATATACATAAACGATTTAGGGGAAAATCTAAGTAGCTCTCTTAGGTTGTTTGCAGATGACGCCGTCATTAACCGACTAGTAAAATCATCTGAAGATCAAAACCAATTGCAGAACGATCTGAATAAGATATCACTATGGTGTAAAAATTGGCAATTGACTCTAAATAATGAGAAGTGTGAAGTCGTCCACATGAGTACGAAAAGAAATCCGTTAAACTTTGTTTACAAGATAAATCAATCAAAAGCGAAGGTGGTAAACTCCACAAAATATCTAGGAATTACTATTACTTCAGACTTAAACTGGAAAGAACACGTAGATAACGTCGTGGGGAAGGCAAACCAAAGATTGCGTTTTATTGGCAGAACCTTAAAAGATGCAACAGAACTAAAAAAGAAACTGCATACGCTACGCTTGTCCGTCCATTTTTGGAGTATTGCTGCCCAGTGTGGGATTATTATCAAGTGGGTTTGACGGAGGACATCGAAAGAGTCAGCAGCTCGTTTCGTGTTGTCACGATGCTGGGGAGACAGCGTCACAGAAATGGGAATCATTACAACAACGGCGCTTATCGCTGCGGCGTGGGCTACTTACGAAACTCCAATCTCCAACATTCTCCTCCGAATGCGAAAATACATTGTTTACTGCCACTTACATAGGTAAAATTGATCATCAGAATAAAATACGAGAAATCAGATGTCGAACAGAGAGATTCAGGTGTTCTTTCTTCCAGCGCGCTATTCGAGAACGGAATGGGAGATAAGTAGTATAACGGTGGTTCGATGAACCCTCTGCCAGGCACTTAAATGTGATTTGCAGAGTATCCCATGTAGATGTTGATGTAGAAATATCTGGTTTATTTTATAACTGATGTAACTTGCTGAAAATTAGCATCAATGTCATGTTTTGGATTTTAAAATGTTTTAGAGAAAAATATAACTCAGATATTTAATCTGCCTACAAAATTATTTTTAAACAAAGATAAACATTTCTTTAGTGTTAATAAATTTAACTCGATTCACACAAACAATATTAGAACAATACCATATTTCAAGGACACTACCTATGAGATTCCTATTTCATAAAAAAATGCACTCTCAAAACTAAACTATTACAATAAATACTTTTCCTAACACAGAAAGGGGTCCCTAGCATGAATCGTGAGACCACAAGCTAACAGCAAGAACTTTCCCGACCGTTAAGGGTACATTACACGGAGCGTATTTGATCGCTAGTCGCTGGCGTATTTGGACGCAGCTGCTGAATTCGCTCCGTGTAAACAGGGACAGCGAACGAAGTCGCTGCTCAGAAACGCGAGCGTCTGAAGTTGAAAGGTGAGGTGGGCTACAGTACTCTAGACGCTGGTCGCTGGCGGTTTTGGTCGCCCCGTGTCATATACGGGAGCGTCTAAAGTAGCCACCAGTCCAGTCAAGATGACGAAGGAAGTAATAAATATTGGCTGTGTGTTTCTCGCAACCGTTTTAAAAGAACAATTAATGAACCAAAAGCAAAAAGTAAAAGTAGGAAAGAATAAAAGGAAATGGATTAGAAGGTGGATTGCGAGGAGGGATAAATATGGTGCTTCTGCAAATCTTTTGGGTGAATTACCGTGTGAATGTCCTTCCGCCTACAGAAATATAATGAGGATCACACAAGAAAATTTTGATAGATTACTGTAAATGGTAGAGGATAAAATAAGGAAACGGAATACCATCATGAGGATGGCGATCTCGCCAAGAATAAAATTTAAATAATCGTTATTTTTAATCTCCCATAATACTGGAAAACTTCGATCAACTCTCAGAAATTTGATTACAATTCCACTTCATATTTTGTTTGGTGAGACACACAACTTTTAATATCCTTATTGACGTCAATGATCACAAAATTTCTCTTCGTTTTGACGACCGTTTTCGGTCAGGATGACCATTTTCAAGTCTACAACAAATCAGAAACGGAAGGATACATCAAGTATTAGACTACATTAGATAACAAATAATGCATTACAGTCGTCAATACATGTAATATAGCCATATGGCATCATCACATAGTAAGTGTATCTTCATTAAGGAATGTAACAAAGGGTATGATGTATAATATTTTAACACGTTTTTTATATTGATAACTGTAATGCCTTATTAAGGTACGGTATTCTATTACTAAATTTGTCCTGTTTCCGATTTCCTGCAGACTTGAAAATGGACATCACTGAGCGAAACCGGTCGTCAAAACAACGAGAAATTTTGTGATCGACGTAAATAGAGACATTAAAAGTAATTACAAAATGGATCACTGATATAAATTCGCGACCATGTCGCACCTTGGGAAACAGGACTTTTTGGTATCACCTAATATCCAAAACAATGTGTCACATGCTACGTCGTGTTACAGTTGTTTTTAGGAAGACGCTAGCGTCTGAAGTAGTTGCGTGTCATTGCGTCAGCGAATTCATTCGCTGATGTTCTATACGCCGAGCGACAACAGACGCCAGCGACTAGCGACCAAATACGCTCCGTGTAATATACCCTTTGCTGTTACTATCAGTTCAGCCTAACAATGCAAAGTTGTGCCATAGAAACATGCCAAGTATCTCGTGAAAAACTTTACCTTATAAAAACTTCAAAAGATCGTTTCTCCAGCGTCATCTGTTCCTTTAGTCTCCACCTATTAAACAAACAGCTTGGCTCAGCATTCACGTCTCAGAATCTCGTCTCCTCGGCTCTCCCGCCGGAACGACAACTGCACACAAGCACGGTCCCCACGCTTCTGCAATCTCACCCGCGCGCCTAGCAAAGTCTGCCGTCTCAATAATCACAACCATACTTCCCGGCAACAATACTACCACCGTCTCCAATATCGATAGTACTGCCATCGAAAAATAAGCTTGCAACCAAAAATGAACAACCCATGCATCACTAGCCCACAGACGTACATTACTAGACTGCCAAACTTGCCTCACCTCACGTCAAAAAGTTTCCGTACGCTACTACTGTGATCTTCTGACACGATATGACGTTGTAAGCTTTACTGGTTGGTTTGAACATGATTTGCATTCGATCTAACACTTCCGCATTTTTGAATCGTGTTATGAGAAGAACATGTTATGTACAGTTAAACATTAACATTAACATCTAGGCAATGACTTTCTACCATTTTGTTGTGTTGCCAACATAATCATGAGAGGTCGGCGACAGTGGCGTAATTATGGGGGGGGGGGGGGGGTGAGGGAGATAAACCTCCCCCCCCCCCCAGAACCCGAAAAAGAGAGAGAGGAAAAAAAATTGTATAACAGCAATCTTGTAAAGGTAAAGATTTGAAACTTGGGGTGTTTTACCATAAGCTTTCATTGGAAGAAGGGAGTGAATTAGTTTCTTCAACGGGAGTGGTAGATGGTAGTGTGTCTGGAAACTGACTAAAATTTTGCTCGTCAAGCAGATCTATCCCCCCCCCCCCCCCCAAAGCCAAGTCCTAGTTACGACACTGGTCGGCGAGATGATTGGTCAAATTTTGCCGTTACGTACAGTTAAAGTAGAAGTAGTTATCTGAAAAACACTGACAAGAATAAAGCTATGTGTTATCCACGACAAATAACACATTTATAACGGTCATTCTATTAAAAGAAAAACCGAAGTTGATCGAAACTGGAAACAGATTAATAAAAACAGGAAACGCTACTCATTAGTGTGTGTGTCAAAGCAGACTATAGATATCGTAAGAACTCTCAAAAGAATAAGGGTACACTTTTATAATGACCATACTACTGAAAGACAATCCGAAGTTGAATGAAATTGGTAAAAGATTAATAATAAAAACAAATCAATGCAACTCATTACTGTATATGTTGAAGCTTATTCAAGCTTAAAAAATTTCAGCCACATACACAACACGAATTTCCTACATGTCAAAATTCTAAGGACAGCATAATTACGTCAGTTCATTCGTATTTTTACGACTGTTTTCTGTAATAACTCACAAGCCTGCTCGCACGTTTATAGTCTGTGGACTAGCTTGACACTGGTCTCAAATTCGCAGTACATTTGAATATGAAATGTATACCTTCCCACAGCAGGTATCTTACATCATCCCCTTTCTCCCTATCAAGAATTTCATAGGATTTTGTTTGTTTTTTAAACAACCTAGAGAGAAATAATAACCTTTCATTGTTAACAACATTGACAGCCGTGAGTGCCGCGACTGTGTATGTTAGACTGCGACAACACTTAATGGCAGCCATATTTGAATATGGCAACAATCGAAATATGAACATCTAAGACTGGCACGCTCAGATAGCTGAAGTTCAACATCCAGGTAGTTGTTTTTGTTGTTGTGGTCTTCAGTCCGGAGACTGGTTTGATGCAGCTCTCCAGAATACCCTATCCTGAGCAAGCCTCTTCATCTCCACATAAGAAAGGCAACCTACATCTGTCTGAATCTGCTTACTGTATCTATCGATGGTAAAATGTAACCGGTGCAGGGAATACAAAACCACCGCGGCATCTAAGTAAATGTTTCATTTTTTTTCTCTCTCTCTCTCTCGTGCAGCTCCTGTCCTCGCACTATGTTTCTAGCTCTACAGCAATACTTATATAAGTACGGAACGGCAAACATACGTTTTTAGCGTTTGTAGATTTCAAGAACGCTTTTGACAATGTCGTCTGGAATAGACGCTTCCAAATTGTCAAGGAAGCAGGAGTAAAATATAGGGAACGGAGACTAATTTTCAACCTATAAAAAAACCAGACAGCGGTTATTAGAGCAGAAGGGCAAGAAAGGGACGCAGAGGTTGAGAAAGGAGTAAGACAGAGTCGTAGCCTTTCCCCAATCTGTACATTGAGCAAGCAGTGAAGGAATCCAAGGAGAAATTTTGAGAGGGTATTAAAGTTCAGGGAGATGACATAGTCATTTTGTCAGAGACCGCAAAGAATCTGGAAGAGCAATTGATTGGAATGCACAGTGTCTTGTAAGGAAGATACAAGGTGAACATTAACAAGAGTAAAACGAGGGTAATGTAATGTCAGAAAATCAGGTGGTGCTGAAGGAAATAGATTAGGTAATGAGACAATAAAAGTAGTAGATGAGTTTTGTTATTTGGGTATCAAAATAACTTATGATGGCCGAAGTAGAGAAGATATAAAATACAGAATGGCTATAAGGTAGAAAAGTGTTTCTAAAGAAGCGAAACTTGTTTACATCCAATATTAGTTTAAATGTTAGGAAGTCCTTTCTCAAAGCATTTGTCTGGGGTGTAGCATTGTATGGCAGTGAAACGTGGACGATAAGAAGTTCGGACAAAAAAGATGATAGATGCTTTTAAAATGTGATGTTACAGACGAATGATGCAGATTACATGGGTAGATCACGTAACTAATGACGAGGTGCTCAGCAGAATTAGGGATAAAAGGTGTTTCTGGCATATCCTGACTAAGAGAAGGGATAGAATGGTGGGACTCATTCTGAGACATCAAGGAATTGTCAACTTAGCTATAGAAGGAAGCGTGTGGGGTAAAAATCGTAGAGGGAGACCGAGGGACGAATACAGTAAGCAGATTCAAAAGGACGTAGGTTGCCGAACGTATTCTCGAATGAAGAGACTTGCACAGGACAGGGTAGCGTGGAGAGCTGCATCAAACCAGTCTGCAGACTGAAGAACACAACAACGACAAGATATAGTATACAGTGACAATTGTACAGTAAACAGGCCCATAATATTACGAAACACACGCTGTTTCATGGTTTCGAAACCTCACACTGAACGGTTTCAATTATTCCGAAACCGTGTGACGTTTCGGTCTTCCATCTCTGAGGCGGCACCACACGTGTGGTATTTGCCGAATACCGAGTAACTGCTCGCTATTTAGTGAGTAGTGTCGTTCGACCGAGCACCAATCGACCAGTGATCGCCGTTTCCGTCGAGTGTCGGTATTTCTGCACACACCTACATACATACTCCGCAATTCACCGTAAGGTGCGTGGCGGAGGGTACACTGTACCACTACTAGGCATTTCCTTCCCTATTTCACTCCGAAATAGAAGGAGGAAAGAAAGAATGCCTATATGCCTCCGTATGAGTCCTAATTTCTCTTATCTTGTCTTTGTGATCTTTACGCGAAATGTAAGTAGGCGGCAGCAAGATAGTACTACGCTCAGTTTCAACTTCCGGCCCTCAATTTCCTCAACAGGAATTCACGAAAAGAACGTCGTCTTTCTTCCAGCGATCCCCAATTGAGTTGCCGGAGAATTTCCGTGACACTCGCGCATTGGTCGAACCTACGAGTAACGAACCTAGCTGCTCGCCTCTGAACCGCCTCTATGTCTTCCTTTAAATTGATCTGCTGCGGGTCCCAAACACTTGAGCAATACTCAAGACGTGGTCGTACAAGCGTTTTATACGCGGTCTCCTTTACAGATGAAGTACATCTTCCCAAAATTCTCCCAATAAACCGAAGTCGGCTGTCTGTCTTACTCACAACTGTCCTTACATGCTCGTTCCATTTCATATCGCTCTGCAATGTTACACCTAGATATTTGAACGACGCGACAGCATCAAGAAGCTCACTACTAATGCTGTATTCGAACATTATGGGATTGTTTTTTCTACTCACGCGCATCACCTTACATTGTTCTACATTGAGAGCTAGCTGCCATTCTTCGCACCAACTAGAAATTTTGTCTAAGTCATCCTGTATGCTATTACAGTCAGTTACAGACGACACCCTCCCATACACCACAGCATCATCAGCAAACAGCCGCAAATTACAACTTACTCTGTCCATCAGATCATTTATATAGATAGGTGCTTTTGTTCCTCATCCAGAAATTCGTGTTGTCGGAAGATCTCGTGGAAAGTGGGTATCTCTGTGTATTTGTGAACATATGTAATTCACTTTGTGATTCCGTTATACCTAAATTCTTTTAGTAACTTATTTTCTGATAAAAATACTGCACTTGGGAATGTAGACAGTTTATAATTAGAATTTTATTCGTAAGTTTCGTATAGGCCTATTGTTTTCTTAGAATCTTTTGCCGAATTTTTATTATTTCTTCGCCGTATTAAACGAGGAGGGCGTAATGCTTATTGTTTATGTCGCCAAGCGTCGTGAACGACATAACAAACTTTGTAAACATTATAGAAGAACATTATTTGTTGTTTTAAAATCTGTGATAATAAGTAAATTTACATTTTTTTGCCACGTGGGTGGCAGTTCATGATATAATCACGTAAGTACTGCATTTTGTACAAAATAAAATATATTGTATCAAAGTCCACGGTAAACTCAGTAGCAATAACAATTTTTTTTATTGTCAACTAGCTTATGATTACCCGCTTGCCTGGGTTAAAGTTTTGTATCAGTAGTTTTATAAATGTAATATTGAAGGGGGAAAAATGCAGTGAGGGACTTCGTGTATAGTTCTTTATTTTTTAAATTTTTTTATTATTACTCTTTTATGTGCACACACATCTTACATGCTAAATATTTACATTAAATTACATTCTTATAAATTACTAGCTTCATACGCCCGTGCTTCGCAACGGTTGTTAAAGAGGGACGTGTGTATATCATGGTTTTTTAGGTCAGCAAAAACAGAATGCTTTTTGGATCGCTCTGTCAATGAACTCAGCTCTCCTAGCCAAGATGCCAAATTCAAGTAGAAGTCATTGTCGAAAACGATGAATGTTCATAAGGTTTGGCGTAAACTTCTGAAAATACTTCTATCGTTGAGATGAGAAATAGTAATAATAATAATAGCGCCATGTATCCTCTGATTATAGCCCCCATGAAAGCTCGTGTAGTACTTTTGGACATTGGCCTTTGCAGATACATAGTGACTGCTTTTAGACAAATGTTTCAATTATGATGTCTTTATTTTCTCTGATTCGATTTTGATGAAATGAAACGTGTATCCAACCGCACGGTATGCTCAAGCTACGGCTGAAAATCCTAAGAAAATAAACGTGTTCTAAGAGACAGACAGACATAAGGGTCGTAGATACAATACTTTAAATTACGATTTTTTATTTTTATTTTTTTTTTATTTATTTATTTATTTTATTATTATTTTTTTTTTCGTGATCCCCTTTTATGAAACGAAGTTGCTCCATGTAAATCCGTGAAGTACTTTAGGAGATTCGTAATAGATAGCTGTACATCCGTGCTTCTCAACGGATATTAAAGAAAGGATACAATCACTTGTAGAGAACTACGCCGTAATCATGAGCATAAAAAAAGCAGCATTGCCATCCATTAGTTACTTGGTATACTATGTAACTAATAGAGGCTATATTTGTTCTTTACTGTACTACACCGTTTTCTAGGCATTTCTAAAGAGAAGGGACTCAAGATCTAATAAGCACGCACGGAAATCAGAAATGAAACTACATAAATTCGATCTTCCTTGCAGATAATTCTTATTAAATGAAAACATCAATAGGCGCGAAGAACGCCGATACGTCTTAAATTCAAATTATACCCGTCGAAAGATGCCCTTCTTTTCTTGCCATGACATTGCAAAGCATGTGGGATACAGCTGGGTTAAATTTTATTGCAGTGGGAACGGTTTAATTTGCTATTGTTGACAACGAACTATTCGCTTTAGGAGGGTTATTAATTTACTCATCATAAAAACATCAATCATTTATTTCATCTTGAACATAACGAATTATTTCCCCTCATTCTACGTGACCGAATTTCAGAAAGCATTGAACGGCCGTTGCCAACATCAGCACACTACGCCGATGCCGTAAGTAAAATTGTACCCTTCGGTGTAGTTATGAGAATCAAAATACGAAGTTGTTTGGTGTGCTATGTAACTAACATCTCAATGTGTTCTTTCCTGTATACGGCGTTTTCTACGCACTCCTAAACGTAACGAACTCTAAATCTAATGAGGATAGGCCTACACCGAAGTCAGAAAGGAAAATAAATAAATTCGATTTTCCTTGTAAAGAATTCTTATGTAAATATATTCGAAGAATTCACAAGGAGGTAATTTTGGAACTGGCAATGCAATTTTACCACTTGAGCAGCAAATACTTCTATATGGCTTACGAACTTTCCACCACAGACATACATTAACGTATGTCTACAGTCTGTGCATTGCCTGTGTAGTTAATGTATGTCTGTGTTTTCCTTTGAATCTATCTCGATCTAAGAATTATACAGTAACCGTATTTTCACATGTACGATAAACTTCGTAAGTCTCGGAGTAGATAGCGCTTCCTAAAAGTATTGGGTACAACTGCATTTAATGCTGCCCGGTTACTGCTCACTAGGTGGCGTGAAGACAATTCCTCTCATCCCCTGTGAATCGGTTTGTTGCTCTTGCTCTATCGTTGGCAAGTTCTCGATGTGCCCTTGACCGGTTAGTAAATTATAAATCTTGTCATTCCCTGTGAGTCGGTACACGCGACGCCACCTAGCGAGCGCTAGCCGGGCCGCATTAAACGCAGTTCAACCATTTATTTATTGCTCTAGGAAAGCTAAAATAACAGATGTTAATTCCCACCTAACTGGTACTCTGTTAGTAACGTGATACCACAGTCTAACATATACAGTCGCGACACTCACTGCTGTGAAAGTTGTTACCAACTGACAGTCAAACGACACTAGCGCTCCTAGTGGTGGGTAAGCCGCCGAAAGAGCGATGTTTCCAGAATGAAACTTTCACTCTGCAGCGGAGTGTGCGCTGATATGAAACTTCCTGGCAGATTAAAATTGTGTGCCGGAACCGGGACTCGAACCTGGGACCTTTGCCTTTCGCGGGCAAGCGCTCTACTACTGAGCTACCCCGACACGACTCACGATGCCGCCTCACAACTTTACTTCCGCCAGTACCTCGCCTCCTACTTTCCAAACTTCACAGAAGGCAAAGGCAAAGGTCCCAGGTTCGAGTCCCGGTTCCGGCACACAATTTTAATCTGCCAGGAAGTTTCATATCAGCGCACACTCCGCTGCAGAGTGAAAGTTTCATTCTGGAAACATCCCTTAGGCTGTGGCTAAGCCATGTCTCCACCATATCCTTTCTTCCAGGAGTGCTAGTCTTGCAAGTTTCGCAGGAGAACTTCTGTGAAGTTTGGAAAGTAGGAGGCGAGGTACTGGCGGAAGTAGAGTTGTGAGGCGGCATCGTGAGTCGTGTCAGGGTAGCTCAGTGGTAGAGCGCTTGCCCGCGAAAGGCAAAGGTCCCAGGTTGGAGTCCCGGAGCGATGTTTGTTTATAATTATTTGTAAACGTAGTTAACGAAATAGTTAATATAATTTTTGTGTTACAAGCATTAATAATATATCAAGAGACATACTTAATACGGAAATTATGTAAAAACAGTCGAACTTAACTGATTCAGTGGTATAACGAAGAACTTCGTCATGAAACAATACTTACGAATATGTGTACATTTGCAGCTTATTCCGCTGAAAGTAAGTAGAATATAAACATAATAGAAACATAATTTCTATTTTCGTCTGTTCTTACAAAGACAAAGAGTTTTTTTGACACGTACCATTGTGGTATGGCCTCTAATAATTCGCAAATTTTTAGGGTTCCCTTGTCTTTATTATAAGCGCATATTCTTTTGAGTGTGATTACTGTAGCTTAAGAAGACAATCTCTTGAAGATTCTTGCCGTTTGTGGTTCAGCTGTAGCAACAATTGTGGAATTGGGTTCTTCTTTGTTGAATACGGTTCGACTGCTTTTTCAGTTTTTTGTCACGTTTCTGATGTTTTCCTTCAGCTACAGTTGTGGTTGCTGATTTGGTACGTTAAATACTGTAGTTGTTGCATTTTATATTCATTTCCTATGTTCCACCCTCACTGATTTCACTGGAATTGGAATGGAGACACGTTAACGTTCTTGAGAAGAAAAAACACGTCTTTCTGCCAGAGGGCGGGTATTCGGTGTTTCCTAGCCATTTTTCTATTTTTAATAGTAAATTAAATTATTCAGTATCACCCTGTGGGTTACAAGATAACAGTAAATAAACTGTGCCGCGATGTACCGTTTCCAACCTTGTCAGTGATCTTAGGAAACCTAAGAAACACAAAGGTGGAGCTATTTTAAGTTATTACCTGTTTTATGATATTACATACGTTCCATAATGTAAAAAATATGTTAAAATCAATATAAACGATACTATTCGCACTGATCCACTATCGTATTCATCAAAGCAGCTTGACCTCCGCTTGGAGCGCTGCTGTCGCAGTGTATAACACTGTGACTGTATATGTTAGACTGTGGTGATACTCTCCACTCATTGATCTCTATACTATCTGGATGTTGAACTTCAGCTGTCTTAGCGTGCCAGCCATAGATATACATATTTAGTTTCTTGCCAAATTCAAACATGGCTGCTATGAAGCATTAGAAGGAAAATAGAAGAAAATATGTTTCGATTCCACTCCTATATCAGCCTACTACATCGAATATTGAATTAAATTCCAAATGAAGAGATAAGCAAGCAATTTTTTGTCGCTTAATAACTGATGGAAACTCGTTTGCCAAATTTAAACATGGCGGACGATGCGAAATCGTGTGTAAAACATATGAATGTGCCGGCACGCTGCAATTCTATGCTCAGGCACCAGAGTTATACATCCAGTTTGTATAGAGATCACTGTCTCCACTAAACCAATGTAACCTATGACTTACGAACTTTCCGTCACAGACATACATTAACGTATGTCTACGGTCTGTGTATTGCAGTGTGCTCAAAGATAATATGGAGATGGTACTACGTATTATGAAACCGTGACGCTCGACGAATATTTGTCTCTCTAATCCATTTGTCAGTATTTTGAGCCCAAGCACTACAGTTGTCTTTCCCGTGTTTATATTGAGATCATTGGTGTATTGCCAGTGTAGTTAATGCTCAGTTAATGTATGTCTGTGTTTCCCAGTGTTATATCTTTGAGTCTTCTTATCTTTGAGCATCTGTTGATCGTCGTATTGTTCCACACTTTACCGATTTTTGTTCGCCACACCCGCCCAACGCCACACACCGCGACCAAGACACCATAGTGCATACGATAGACCAAAGATAACATAGACTGCGCGTGTCCCTATCTCTGCCGTGTTGCGGTTTGAAAACAACATCTAACATTGCCCCTAGTCACATGACTGAGTTTTCGTCAATATGAGCAACAGTTTTTCTAATTTTCAACTGAAGTCAAGTATTGATTTTAACAATAAAACGTATTTTTTACGCTTATTACACATGTAGTACTAAAGGTAATGCAGTTTTTGCATAATTATACTAATATTAATGCGATGATCGTTTTTATATGTGACGAGTTGACACTTATTCACAGTTCCTTTTACAAGAAATAGAATTACAGATAGGGTTTGTGCTGCATTATGATTTTTTTTTAACTGATGAATGTATATATGGATGGGAGGAGAAATCCAGTAGGTCTTGTCTAAATTGATATTTAATCAAGTAGCCATTTCTAGTGCAGATCTGCTTTTAATAGCGTTGTACACATCTATATTTGAGTACACATCATTCAGTATAGCTATAAAATTAGTCTTAGTTGCGTTTGCACATGAATTATTCTAATTTATATTGGGAGTACTTTGCAAGGTTTACGTATTGACAACGCTGCATATGCAAAGGTCGTAAAATACAAACGCTTGTATTGTGTAAAAAAATATTATATTATGGATATAGACTGTTTTTAGTTCCTCTAAAGGCCTAACATAACTTTAACACATATAGCTGAGAAAACGTAAGAAAACTTACGCTGTTTGTAAAACTGATTTTTCGTCTTGGCGTCTGCGACTGCAAAATGACTCGCAGAGCAACAAAAACAGCTATTCATTTAATAAGAGCAACACATTTATACGTTTTACCTAAGCACATGTAAAAAAAAAAAATAACCGTGGCATTAACATTAGGAATTACGGAGAAATAACGTCAACTGTACTGTTAAAAGCGTTCTAGGATATGATTAAACGTTTTCTTGTGAAAGTCAACGCCTCATTTCAGTTATAAATGAGAAAACTACATCTGTCTGCTCCACTTCACACTTCTCGTAATGACGAAAACGGCTTGTTGTCCCGAGTCACGTGACTTGGATGTTGGTTTCAGTGTAATGACGTCATGCGCAGTCTATGTTATCTGTGGTCTATGGTGGACACCGCCAACCAAAAGGATACTCTCATGCATAACTCCCATTCGTCTGCAGTGAATAATTTTGGCTACCGAGTGAAATATATACGGACACACGTTCCATTTTTATATATGTATATTGATATTTGATGTTTGGTTGTGTGGCACATACAAATGCAATTATATTTTGTGCTACTCCCACACGTGAAAATGTTTTAGAGGGACATTAATTTACTGACCGGGACACCAGTAACTACTTATTTCATCACATAATGAAGTAGGCCCCTCATTCTACGTGACTGATTTTTCAAAAAGCACTGAACGACCGTTACCAACATCAGCACAGTACGCCGATGCCGTAAGTAAAATTGTACCCCGTGTTGTGAGAATGAAAAAACGGAACATCGATATCTGTTAGTTATTTGGTGTGCTTTGTAACTAACAATTCAATTTGTCCTTTCCTGAACTATGGCGTTTTCTACGTATTTCTAAACATAACGAACTCAAAATGAAATAGGCCTACACCAAAATCAGAACTGAAACTACATTTTCCTTGCAAAGAATTCTTATGTAAATATATTCGAAGAATTCACATGGAGGTAATTTTGGAAATGGCAATGCAATTTTAACACTGGAGCAGCGTATACATACATATGCCTTCGAACTTTCCATCACAGACATACATTAACGTATTTAACGGATTTTTGTTCGCCACACTCACCCACCGCCACACACCGCGACCAAAACGCCATAGCGCACACCGACAACCTAAATAGTAAAGCTAAATTAGGGTTTCACCTCGGAATGAGAGGTAACAAGCTGAATATTTGCATGAGCCTTTGTTTTGGCATTCTAAATGATGTGTCGAAAGTCTCATAAAATATCGTGTCCGCGTCTTAAGATATTGAAGGTCTAAGGTCTCGAAAATCAGTTTTTCGCAAATATCTCGCTTCCTATGCGTTAAATGGTATTTGCATCTCGGATAAAAGTTCTGTAGCATGAAATTCTGTACAATTTTTGTTTTAAACATTTTTTTTGTGCAATTCATCGTGTTTTAGATAGAGCGCACAACACTCAGACATATAAGACGTAATGCGAGGTCAGCCGCGAATCACAGTCAGTGGTAGGGTGTTTGAAGTTAATAAATCATTGCTACAATTGCAATAACAAACCTTCATTCTTTATGAATTGTGTTCAAAATTTCATAATATTTTTCATAAATCAAAAATATTCGTTTAATAATATTTACTCATTTCTTGAAATTATAAAGTTATGAAGCCAGATACTTCAAGTATATTTTAATTATATTCTAATATATCTTAATTGTATTCTTTTCTACATGAAACATAATTAAGATATAATTAGAATATAATTAAAATATACTTGAAGTATCTGACTTCATAACTTTATAATTTCAAGAAATAAGTAAATATTATTAAACAAATATTATTGATTTATGAAAAATATTATGAAATTTTGAACACAATTCATAAAGAATGAAGGTTTGTTATTGCAATTGTAGCAATGATTTATTAACTTCAAACACCCTACCACTGACTGTGATTCGCGGCTCTCCTCGCATTACGTCTTATATGTCTGAGTGCTGTGCGCTCTATCTAAAACACGATGAATTGCACAAAAAAAATGTTTAAAACAAAAATTGTACAGAATTTCATGCTACAGAACTTTTATCCGAGATGCAAATACCATTTAACGCATAGGAAGCGAGATATTTGCGAAAAACTGATTTTCGTGACCTTTGACCTTTAATAACTTAAGACGCGGACAAGAGATTTTATGCAACTTTTGACACATCATTCAGAGTGCCAAAACAAAGGCTCATGCAGATATTCAACATGTTACCTCTCATTCCGAGGTTGACGCCTTCTTTCGGCTTATTTGACTGGACTAAAAGGCTACTTTCATGCATAAACGCCATCGGTCTGCAGCGAATAATTTTGGCTACCAAGTGAAATATACGGATACATGTCACACGTTCCATTTTTATATATGTATATTGATTTCGCAAGTACCAAATCAAGACACTGACTATCTTCACCACAACACAAAATAAACCGTAAATATTTATTTACAGTTGTGGTTATTTCACTAAACTTACGTTTCTCTAATTTGGTTTAGTGACATCATTCACTAGCGTCGTGTTTTCGGTTTATTTTTATTTTTGTTAATAGTAGACTGTTGTAAGACATGACAAAAAAAGGCAGATGCACACAAAATATCAGTTTCCGTATCACTGACCATCTGTATGTGATCAGCCGATAAAGAGAAAAAAAATGCGATTACAACAGATACGAAAAGTGCCGGTCGCTCAAAACGCTACGCTTCGGTGGCTTGACGAACAGTCGTGGTTCCCGTATAATATAAGCTCGCTGCTCGACGGAAAGCGCATACGTGGTACCACATGCTCACCGTTAAGGCACGTTTAGATGGGCAATGAAAATTGCATATTGACGTCAACATATCCCGGAAATGTTGTCGGGCAACATTGCAGCCACATTTATTGCAGCAACACAAGTGACAACACATCGGCATCTATTGCCCAGCAATGTTTGCGGCAACTAATTTCGGCAGAGGCTACACAATTTCATACAAAATGGATGAGTGCGACGTTATAGAAGTGAGTGGGGCTCTCCTACTTTTACATGAAAAGAGTGGTAATGCTATTCGAAACAAAAAGAAGAGAAATCGGACTCTGTAGATGCGTCCTTTTTTGAGCAGGCGGAGTAATTCAGGAAATTTAACTCGTGAGTTCATGCTAGATACGTACCTGTTCCAGAACTTTACTCGTATGTCTAAAAACTATTTCGAGTATCTCGCCCAATTAATTGGTCGGAAGATAGCTAAATCCAATACAAACATGAGAAACTGTATTGTAGTAACAACACGACTTGCGATCACACTTCGATTTTTAGCTACTGGAGACTCGTATAGAAGTCTGAACTGCAATGCCAAATTCGTCAGCAACTGCCTGCCAACTATCTTTTTTCACATTCCTGTCTTTATATGTATTGCATTCTACGTCCCACAACTCAGGACGTAGATGAATAGAATTAATAAATTACATTGTTTTCTCGTTCAACTACTTTTCCATATCTGAAAGAAAAAAAAACTCAATACGAAAATAACTGTAAGAATTCTTCCTTCCTTCCTTCCTTCAAAACAGTCACGGTAAGCTCGAAAACAGTGCACCAATATAGTAACTATAAACATCAATACTACTTTCAAAACAAACCAGCGCTCGCAAACTTTGGAAGCAACAAAAGCGAAACGATACTCTGTTTTCGTGACTGCGGCGCTGTCGGTGAGAGAAGCACAAACAGCCTAGAGAGCGAGAGGAAAGCATTTACAGACAAGGACCGAGACAGGTATTGACCTGCAATACGAAATGTTCTCCACCGTTCCCGGACAACACGGCAACCCCTCGGCAACTACCTGCAACATCAGCAATATCGACCGTCCATACCGAAATATTGCTGTGTATTGCAGTCATATTGCAGCAGTGTTGACAGCAACACAGTTTCAGCTAAATATTTAGGTAAAATGTTGCCCGTCTAAACGTACCTTTAGGCTGTGTTCCCAGTGGCACCGACAGACCTTTGGCAGACGCCGTCGACCGAGTTCAACTGAAAGTATCGACCGACGATGTCGTCACACCGCATCCCATACAGTTTGTCACTTGATCCGGTTAAAGGAGAAAGGTTAGGCACAGTCTAACAAATACAGTCACGACACTTCCGCGGATTTTTGTTATACACTGCGACGGCAGCGCTCCAAGCGGAGGGCAAGCTACTTTTATGGATACGATAGTGGATGAGTGCGAATAGTATCGTTTATATCGATTTTAACACATTTTTTTTACATTAGAGAACGTATGTAGTATCATAAAATAGATAATAACTTAAAAATAGCTCCACATTTGTCTTCCTTACGTCTCCTAAGATCACTGACAAGGTTGGAAACGGTACATTACGGCAGAGTTTATTTACTGTTATCTTGTAACCCACAGGGTTATACTAAATAATTTAAATTACTACTAAAATAGAAAAATGGCTAGGGAACACCGAATACCCGCCCTTTGGCAGAAAGACGTGTTTTTTCTTCTTAAGAACGTTAACGTTTCTCCACTCTAATTCCAGTGAAATCGGTAAGCGTGGAACGTAGGAAACGAATGTAGAATGCAATAACGACGGTATTTAACATACCAAATCAGTCACCACAACTGTAGCTGAAGGAAAACATCAGAAACGTGACAAGAAAACTGAAAAATCAGTCAAACCGTATTCAACAAAGAAGAACCCAATTCCACAATTGTTGCTACAGCTGAACCACAAACGGCAAGAATCTTCAAGACATTGTCTTCTTAAGCTAAAGTAATCACACTCAAAAGAATATGCGCTTATAATAAAGACGAGTGAAGCCTAAACATCTGCGAATTATTAGACCCCATACCACACCGATATGTGTCAAAAAAATTCTTTGTCATAGTAAGAACACACCAAAATAGAAATTTATGTTTCTATTATGTTTATATTCTACTTACTTTCAGCGGAATAAGCTGCAAATATACACATATTCGTAAGTATTGGTTCATGACGAAGTTCTTCGTTATACCACTGAATCAGTAAGTTCGACTGTTTTTACATTACTTTCCGTGTTATGTATGCCTCTTGATATATTACTGATGCTTGTAACACAAAAATTATATTAACTATTTCGTTAATTACGTTTACAATTAATTATAAACAAACATCGCTCTTTCGGCGCCTTACCCACCACTAGGAGCGCTAGTGTCGTTGCAACTGTCAGTTGGTAACAACTTTCACAGCAGTGAGTGACGCGACTGTATATGTTAGACTGTGGGTTAGGTTTGACTGTATCCTTTGTCTGAAGTATGTTAGATTCCAATTCCCTGGGATGCAATGGATTCCACCAACATTTTATGCTTCGAAATTAGTGCTACAATGCGACATTTGTTGTTAATAAAGACTTGGAATGCATACGAATGAGCTACACCTGTCTGGAAAGAAGAAAGTGGCGAGGATTGTGTACTGTGCTCTGTTAATGGTACTCCCAGACAATCTTTACGAATATGTGAGGTACCGGTAGAAGGAGACATTTCTGTTACATATTGCCATATTTCGTGGTGACATTGACAAGGAATATTACAGTTTTGCTTAATTTAATTATTTAAAGTTGTGCAGACATACACCAGTTAACCTCCATGCTTTAAATAATGAAAAACTACAACAGTTAGGGAAGTTTATTGGTCATCAACGAATTTCGAGGATTTATTCGCATCTTCTAGTGCATTTGTTTACAAAAGAACGGTACTTTTTCGACGTTTCAATGTGTGATTTGCTGACACACTTGCACTGCAGTTGTCTCTTTATGTTAGCTACATAAGTTCGGAAAGTTGGACAGAATAAATATTGAGGTGTGTGTTTTATCCGAATGTTAGAAACCATAAATTTCTACTGTCTGCTTAAAGGTATTGTGCCTCCTCCATTATTCAGAAAATGCAACATAATAATCGTGACTTACACCTACCTGTGTACAAAAACCAGTGTAAGTGGCGATTTTTCTGTTATCCAGTTTAATTGAGCAGACACAATACTTGCAAGTATAGAGACACGTACTGTTACTACGTGAAAAAGTTGCCAAAATTTTATTATGTATGCTACGATTTTCCTCATTTCAGTAACCTAAAAAAACTACTTCTGTGAAAAAGCTGCATAAAATCACACGTAGAAACGTCACGATGTACACAAATGCACTAAAAGAGAGAAAAATTCTCGAAATGCGTTATGCTAAGCATAAAAATACGTAATGGATGCAGTTTTCAGTATTTAAATCCATGAAGAACACAGTTATAGGCCACCCAGAAACACCGATTATGATGAACGAATTGAAGTTACGGTACATTGAACTTCAATGACTGTCATCTATATCAAAAAATGTGAATGTCTGTTCGGTGTACGTTTGTCACGTCTGAACCACAAGACATAAAGAGCTAAAAATTTGTACAGTTATTAATGTCTACCCGAGGAAGGCTTTAGGCATGGTTTTATGGCGATCGGATACCTATTTATATATATATATATATATATATATATATATATATATATATATATATATATATACTGTGAATGTCTGTTCGCTTATCAAGTCCAAACGACAAGACGCAGAGACTTTGTACAGTTACTGATTTTTACCTGAGGAAGCTTTTAGGCACGGTTTTATAACGATCTGATAGATATTTAGTAATTTGAAGAATATAACGCGAAATGCGGAACAATAATTACTCTTTAAAAATATATTTATTTATTGAAAGTGGTTTTATTGGTTGCATTGGTGCTTGAGGTTTATAATGATAAAAGGGTGGAGCATATTGGGATGGAAAGTTATGGGTGTATATAAAATTCTATGCGCGTGTGTGAGTGTGTTAATATTTCGCTCTGCAGCGAAAACTACAGAACGCAAACGAATGGTCTGTCTGTAATTGTTCTCCGAAGTCTCCCGTTGTACACCATAGCAGTTGCATGCCGATAGCTATAAGGGGATGGAAGATATGGTGGTTGAAAGTCGTCAGATTATAATAAAATTCGGACTGAACGCCAGCGATGACGTTTGCGACTCTATAGCATGGAGATTAAATACAGCGAAACGTGATGCCACAGACCATATCTCTGGTCTATGCGTGCTACAATGTTCAAATCAAATGTTCAAATGTTTGTTAAGCTTATGGGACTTAACTACGAGGTCATCAGTCCCTAAACTTACAAACTACTTATGAACTACTTACGAACTAGGACGGCACAAATATCCATGCCCGAGGGGGGATTCGAACCCCCGACCGTAGTGGCCGTGCTGACCGTGACTGGAGCGCCTCAGTCACCTCGGCCACCGCGGCCGGCTGCTACAATGTCTTCAGCTCTTTCTCCGTAAGGATAAGCATACGAATAAGGAAATATAAGAATAAATAAATAAAGCAGTAAAAAAGAAATTTCCTTTAATACACCTCTTTAAAAAAATCCGTTTGACGTTTCGCGCATTACATCAAGTTATCGATCTGTGATATTATTACAATCATTATTATTGAATTTCGTGATTGGATCCTTCGAAACGAGTGCATTTTTACGTGTGATTAAATCTACACTACTTACGATTCAGTCTCATAGCACACTACTGAAAGATAGCTTATCTATCATAATCAACCAACACGCGAGCGGAGCCGCGGGTTTAAGCTAGTTCAATATATTTGTGAAAGACTAGTGTGAAATTAAGAACAATTTTGAACACAAAAACCACTGAAAAGCGGAAACACACGTAGGCCTGCACCACATTTGCAGGTCACTTCACAGAACAGACTCATCACCTTGTTAAAGAACGCCAGAACCTTTAATAATAATTTGTGGACAGCTAATACCCGATTATCGCAGTACGAAACAACGTAAGAGAGCCACTACAATAACATTAAGATAAGCCACAAGATTCAACACATTGTTTGAGGTTGTAATTTACGCCTAAAATTTCTGATAAAGGATTTAACTAACTTGGCACTTACAATAAACTATAATATCAGACCATAGATTCCTAATTATATCCCGATTGTGATATTTATCGTCTTCTGGGCTCCACAATCGCTTTCTTTCTTTCACTAATGCCCGGTTTCTGGAAAACTACAGTGACCGTGCCGTTAGCTACCGTCACGTTATAATTTAACCTGCCAGATAACTTCCTTGGGTTTCCCGTAGCTGATTTAAACTATCGTTAGTTAACTATGAGGTAACTGCGCCTTCTGTCGAAGCAAATAGTACGTCTCAACAGTAACAGATGGCACTACTAACTAAGATCGCAATTACTCGAATTTTATCGATTATTAACTGAAATCGAAGCTGCGTCTTAGTTTGTATAGCTGTTACGAGTTTTCTGTTTCTGTTTTGAAAGGCAATGGGCAACAAGTGAGGAAAAAAATTGACTCTATTTGAGAAAAATCTTTTGACTGACTTGAATTTAGAGAGGAAAGTAGTTATAGTAAATGAAAAGGCAGATTGTTTGACTATTTTTGGAAAAGCAACACGCCTTGGAAGTTGTCACAAAACTGTACAATTCGTTAAACAGACAGGAGAGAAGACGGTAAGGCAACTCAGAGAACTGTATTCTTTTTTAGAAAGAAAAACAGGATAAACAACAACGAAGGCAGGGTTAACAATAAAATCATACGTATTATTTCTGTTGTCGACAAATATTTTTATGAATTTAAGTTTTCCTCTTCCCATTGTTCTGTGAATGTGACATTACTTTTCACAACACAGACTGCTCAATTTACGTCCACCCGTCCATCTACCCGAGCCCCACGTTGTAATAATAATAATAATAGTAATAATAATAATAAACACTAATCACTTGAAACATTGACTGATCGTAGTGGCAATTGCATGGCAGAACACTATTGCGAAGGGAAGTATCTTTATGCTTAATTGAAAGTTTTATTATGAGAGCCTGGTTTTGTGGTTTGGATGTGGTAAAATTTTACATCCAGATCGGCGACTGTTGCTCAGTGTCAAGATGTTGCTTGACCAATCGCGAGGGAGATGCAGCTAATGTATAAGTCACCTGTTGTCAACATTATCTCTCGCGACCGCCGAGCGCGATGGAAAATTTAACCCGGAATGTTCGTTTTCCGCGTTTTTCCCCGTTTGACCCCGGCAATGTCATTGGTCAGTATTGTTATTATTATTATTATTATTATTCTGAAACGAATATGAAATTCCCTCTCATTACACAGATCAAATGGTTGTCATCTGACACGAAAAACGCGTCGTGGTGTTTCAACTGTGCCGAGTACAGCTAAGTTTTCTTCTTCTGAACAACTGACCGCAGCATCAGAAGAAAAAAGAAGACGACGGTGGTGACGACGATGATGAAAGAATTTCCAATCTTAAGCTTCAAAAATTTTAAAATTGTATGAAATTTACAGAACCCCGTCATAAACACAAAAACAAATTACTACTGTTAAATAACTTCTGGACTTGCGTTTGGAAGCCCACTAGCGCTACGTAGCGGATATAGTTAAAACTGAAGTTGACGTGTAGGTAACCCCAGGGAAACGCGCATTTATCTGTAACGAACAGGTAACTGCGGCTGTGACGGTAACTGTTATTTCGGAAACCCATTTTGTACTTAACGGTCAGGTAACCCACAGGTAACTATGACGGGACAGGTAACTACTGTTTCGGAAACCGGCCATTAGTCTCTCAGTTACCCACTGTCCGTATCTAGCTTGTGCGAACGTCGGTCGATTTGACCGAAGAAAACAAACTGATTTGAATTTCACCGACTGTCGTCCGAAGTATCTATGTTCGGGCCTTGAGATCGGCTACACTGTGGCCATGTCCATAGTGTACTCAAAGACCTGCTATAAACAACATCGACGCCACAGCGTTGCCAACAGCATCCTGCAGACATTTATTTAGGGATCTAGGGATACTCACTGTAGCTTCACAATATATATATATATATTCACTCATGAAATTTGTTATTAATAATCCGACTCAATTCAAAAGTAATAGCAGTGTGCATAGCTACGACACTAGGAGAAAGGATGATATTCACTATTCAAGGTTAAATCTAACTTTGGCTCAAAAAGGGGTGAATTATGCTGCCACGAAAGTCTTTGGTCACTTACCAAGTAGCATCAAAAGTCTGACAGATAGCCAACTAGTATTTAAAAAGAAATTAAAGTAATTTCTGAATGGCAACTCCTTCTACAATGTAGATGAATTTTTAGATTAAACATAAAAAAATATATAAAAAAATAAAAAAAAATTTACAAAAAAATTCTTAAAATATAGATTGTCAAGTACAGACAAAATTTACTAAACTGACACGTTCCACATCATTACGAAATGTCGTATACATGATCTAAGGAACAAGTATTAATCTAATCTAATCTAATCTAATCTTGCCATACTTGAAGCCAATTGGAAAGGTGGCCGCCATCTTTGAGAACGTCAGGTGATACTGGACGTCTGCTAACAACTGAATCCCATGTTTTATATTAATCATTGCCAGCCTCGATTTTTCATTAATTTCTGGGTCACGCATTTCGGAAAGTAATTCCCACTACGCATAGCGTTTCTCGTTTAATACTGCATCTTAAGTGTAATGTTTACAATCGTCTCACTGCTGCATTATTTGGTGATGTTACTATAATGTCAATAATTGTTTGTATTTGCCGACATATCTTCCTTATAAACACAGGCGAATTTCTTTAACATTTTGAATTACCTTTATTCTGCCTGTGATTCAAGTACATTACGTATTTATTAAGCTCTCCACAATTGGACGTTTCCTTGGTTTCTGTTGGTGCTCAGGATACCAAAATATTGTTGAAATGGCATTTGACAGTAGCCGTTTTCGATCGGTGGTAGCATACATGAACTTTTCTTCAAAATGACAATAGCGCATGTAAGTATACTTTGTAAGCTGCCACTTATCATGCCTCATACTGGCTACCCATTGGGTTTGCAAATCCTTGTTTTTCAAAGGAAATCTGTATAAAGAATAGTTTAATTACAGTTCATATCCCTAGGCTACTTACCCAATGGTTTATACGCTTTTGTTCACTATATAGACAACTGCCATTACATTAAAACACACCAAATAGAACCATTATCTGCCTAGCTTTTTGATGGTCGTGAAGTAAACATAATTTTGAAACTTGGTAAATGGGAAAGTTAAGTATAATGAATGTTTATACACAAATACACGCCGATACACAACGACCTGTATAACCTTTCGTTATGTGTGATAGTCCAACAGTTTTATGACTGCGGTTGCTGCAGTTGTACGCCTAACATAGAGTGGGCACGATTTACGACTAAGGGCCGGTTTGTCAATGTCTCGTTAAGTTCCTGCTAAGATTTTAACTTGTCGTTAGCGGAGAACTGCGTTTGTCAATGTTTCGTTATGAGTTAACCAGACGTTAAAAGACCTCAAACTGGCCGTTAAGTTAACGAGTAGAATTCTGCTCGTTACACAGCTAACTATCAGTTAAGTGAGAATCTGTATGAAAATAGGAAGATTCCAAAGCGCTAAAATACCGCAATATATTCACGCGATAAGACCGATTTATCGAACAAAATAACAGAAGCACTACATGTGTGAAAAACTAGTGTGGAAAGCAGCTTCATTTTCTCGTCATATTTCTTGCCCCATCCATGTCAGTAGCTAGCAGAGGAATTTGATATATTTCAGATTCGCAACAACCTTAAAATTATTGTTGCGATATCAAAAGACAAACTAATGGGTAACGGCTAGTTCAGTGAGAATCGATATGATGAAAATGGTTGGAATAAGAGATTTGGTTGACAATTCAGGCAATGTCAATATTTCAGACTATCTAGAGGTCATTGCTCCTATAATGCGACCTAGTCGTATTTATGTTCGCCCAAATCATTCTGAATGCTGAGGTGATGCAGAATTTGTTACGCTATTTCGTCTTGGAAACGCTACATGAAAAATTCCACGACCATCTCAAGAGTCCATCAGATAGTTACGTATTTTGTAAGTTATCTGTCATAAAAGAAAACAGAATACATTATTTATGCCTGCAAGCTTATTAATTCAGTTTTTGGTTAAATTGTACCACGCTTCTCGCCGGGCTGCAGTGGTTATATTGGCACCAATGGTAATGACGGCAACTCAGACGACCAATAAATGTTTTTTCGTGACAACTTCAATTAAAGCGAAACTTATATTTTTCTGAACGGACAAGGGTACATACAAGAATCTGTCAACCATAGAGCAGGTACAGTATTAGTTTACATTTACTGTGTAGCTCGTGAAAAATATTAACACAATTCAACACTTCATTGTTTATCTGTTGCCACTTTTCTTCATTTTAGGAGTTTTTAAGAAGTCGCTGAAGGACCTCCCAGCAGATGATGAAAGCTGAGCTGAGAGTTCTGTTTCAGGAGGCGTTTCACATTTGTCTTGTGAGGTCGGTTTGTTCACTTTGACTCCATGAGCTATATCGGTTTCACCAGGTTACATTGAAGGCATAGTTTGCATCTCAGATGTGTCATCCAGATCACTAGCAGTTTCATCGCTATCTATGGAGTCATCATCCTCCATTACCCTTGTCATGAAATCTTCCGCGTCGAAGGTCCGTGTAAGTTCCGGCATTTTTTTCTCAGTGATTTAACTGGGAGCAAAAAACTCAGGAGGGATGACATTCGGGTCACAGGGATAGATTCCTGTGCTTCGGAACCCAGCAGTTACGTTGCTTGGTGTAAAAACTCTTCGCCACACTTTTGAGAAACGTTTTCCGAATGATGTGTTTGTTATTTTTCTGTCCGAGTTATTTTCCCAGTATTTAAAGACTTCGTCATCCCAAAATGACTCAAAGGGTTTGAACACAGACCTGTCCATTGGCTGGAGGGCATGGGTTGTGTTGCTTAAAAGACAGTAAAGATGAGATAAACAGGTGTGAGAGAGCCCAGTACGGTCACCCTGGCCCTAATAACGCCAGCGTGGCCTTATTGGTCTACACACCGTTTTTTGCTCATCCCGTGCATATTTCTGCAATCTGTAAGAAGCAAATCTCAAAATACCTCAATGGTTTCAAATATACAAAAAGTATGCTTCAAAAGAATCGCCATTTTATAAAGCAACCACAAAAAATAACTACTCCATAGCTTAGCAAAAACTTACCTCAGTAGCTTAACGGAAACCTCCAGAACCAAAGATACACTTCTGCAGCTGAATAACGGAAAGCATGGCGCTTCTTGTTTGTCATTTGTTACTAGGACGCCGTTTGCGGCCATGTAGGTGCTGCCATCCGACGGATTTGAATGGAAGTTTCTGAAATAAAGGGGGTGGCCTTTTTGGGGGACTATGGCCTTATTTGGCCCACCTACCTTATGTTGCTTAAAAGGCCGGTATTATACTATCAAATTTTCTTTGACAAAGAATCTTTGTCCAATATTCTTTGACAAAGAATCTTTGACGTTGTGAAAAGGGGACATTACACTATCAAATTTTCTTTGACCAAAAATCTGCCAAAATGCATCGAAAATGGCGGATAAATATCTGTTATTAACAAGGAGGTTAGAATAGCCCTCTTGGTTATGAACCTCAGCTGTTGCTTACGTAGCTTATAAAATGTCTATTTATACACTATGATTGCATGCAAGCCTATACTAAGTGCAACGGCTAGACATTTGGGAGACTGACAACATTGGTGACGCTTGCGTCTGGAGTGGTATTCTGCTCTAAAAAATTTTAAGAGGCCGAACCAGTGCATTTGTCGCTGGTAGGGAGCCTCTGCCCTGTTTCCCTTTTGCTAGTGCTCTGTCACGCCTGCAGTGAACAAAAACATTCGACATGCGGTATTCATATTTTGTGTAAATATATTTCCTGTAAATAGTATTTGTCTGAATAAATATATGCAGGGAATTACACTGTCAATATGTACGTTTGGTTTCTCCGCTGCAAAAGTGGTGCGGAAGCCATTAATTTTCTTTTTATACGTCGTCTACCGTGAAACCAGTACTCACTTGATCGCTAATGAATTCTGCAAGTGTCATCTAGTTTTCAGCTCGATGCAGCCGGTTTTTGTAATCAGCCTTATATTACTGCATAAATTTTGTTGTTGCCACGACACACAATACGAATTACGTGGTCACGGTTTCAAACTATGTAAAAAGTAGTTTGAAACCGTGACCACGTAATTCGTGTTGTGTGTCGTCCCAACAAGAAAATGTCAGCAGTAATCACATAAACTTAACCCCCTAGCGTCAAAAACTGCTAGCGCGATGCTAACGCTTCAAGTGGTCACGTTTCTCACCGCAGTTAACAAAAGACGAACGCTTTCTTTGATCTAATTTACGGTGAGCTGCTAGATTTGATCAAAGAATTTTTGACCAAAGGCAACTTTGACAAAAGTTCCATATTACACTGTCCAATTTTCTTTGACAAAGATTCTCTGTCAAAGAAAATTTGACAGTGTAATACCGGCCGATAGTGCTGCGCTCCAGAGCGCTGTAGCTTGCCTATAGCCTCTCTATGTTGTTTGTATACCTCTTTGGGAGTACTGGTCTGAAACGTTTAAATTAAATTAAATGTTTGTGTAGCTTACGGGACTTAACTACGGGGTCATCAGTCCCTAAACTTACAAACTACTTACGAACCAGCTAAGACTAAGGACGGCACAAATATCCATGCCCGAGGGGGGATTCGAACCCCCGACCGTAGTGGCCGTGCAGACCCCGGAGTGCCCGGGTTTGGAATGAATTCTCCGGGTCTACGGGCCAATCACTCTCATCTCCGGGCTTGAATGTAACCTTTATCTTAACTTTGTTTTACGACGCTTTTTAAGCACTATGCTCATGTAGCGACGATCTACATCGAACTTAACGTAACTTAAACTAAGGACGAACACAACATCCATGCCCTAGGGGGGCGTGGGATTCGAACCTCTGGCAGGAGCAGCCTCGCGCACCGTGGCAAGACGCCTCAGTGCGCTCGGCCATTCCCGGGCGGCTCTTCTCTACTAATTATGAATAACTTTATATAAATGTCAATTTCTTATTGTAACGCTACTTTTCTATTTTTCCTCTGAAAACTTTTCATTGTTGCGTCGGAAGTAATCGGCTAGCGCATTATTAAGCAAACACTGTTGCGGCAACGTGTCAACTGGCGACGTCTATTATTTGTGTTCGTTCGTTCATTGTTTGTTATCAGTTTACCGGCAATTTTTGGAATACTCGGATCGTGTGTGAACAGACAAGCTTACATTAACTCAGATTAGTGAGTAATAACAGTGAAAGGAAGAGACGATATCTAAGTTCGCTCCGTGAAGAATGGTTGCAGGAAGAAAATTATAAAGAGTGGCTAAAAAATGTCGATACTGATGAGTATGTCTAAGTGCAGAATATGTAGTATCTCATTTATTGTTAAGTACGACGGAGTGAAAGCTGTGAATAAACATTTACAATCAGAAAGACACAAAGCGGGAGTGAAAGCTGTGAATAAACATTTACAATCAGAAAGACACAAAGCGAATATTACCACACAAAAGAAGAATCAGTCGCTTCTTAAAATCTTGCTGAAACAATTTTCTGCAGAAGACGACAAAGTCACTGCAACGGAATTAACTTTGACTTACCATGGTGTGAAACACCACCATTCTTACAATTCTCAGTATTGTGGTAATAAGCTATAACCTTATGTTTTTAGACATTCCTCGGTGGCAACGAAAGTAACATGCGGCCGAACAAAAAGCGAGGCATTAGTAAAACATGTGCTTCTGCCTTATGCTAAAGAGAAGCTACTAAGCGAATTAAAGCAAAATGTCCCGTTTTCATTAGGATTTTTTTTTTTCCTTTTAGAATTCACGTGTAATCCTGGTTGGGGGGGGGGGGGTCATTGGGCAAGGGGGAGGGGGGGCCACGTCTGGTCTCCGGGCCTGCCCCGAGTTCAATCTGGCAGCCGTATGACTGGAGCGCCTCAGTCCCCTCGGCCACCGCGGCCGGCGGTCTGTAAAGATCGGCCGTTTTCCGACCATGTCTGACGTCGGTAACACCTACCGATATCGGAGCCACTGCAACCACAGCCTTACGCGAATATTCGCCGAATGCAACGACGAGCAAGCCCGCCCTGTGTTGGAGTCAAACAGGAAAATGTCATTAGGATTTTCTGTACAACTCTTTGAGAGCTATTTAGAACGGTGATCAGAACTATGTTTGTACAATTAGGCAAAAAAATTATTTTGAAGAAACTAAATTTTGCTGTAATTTTTCGAAATTTTTCGGCGAAATTTGTGCAGAACTATTTAAATTTTGTACAGAGAACTCCAGAACTATTGCATATCTGCCTAGAAGTCTGAAAAAAATGCACATTTTTGAGAAAAGGGGTGCCAACTTCACAGTAGCGTGTAAATGGATTCCCCATTATTCCAATTATCTCATGAAGTATAATCTGTACATAAAAATGTCATTAGGAATTCCTGTAGAACTCTTTGAGAGCTATTTAGAACTGTGATCAGAACTATGTTTGTACAATTAGGCAAAAAATTATTTTGAAGAAACTAAATTTTGCTGTAATTTTTCGAAATTTTTCGGCGAAATTTGTGCAGAAGTACTTAAATTTTGTACCGAGAACTCCAGAACTATTGCATATCTGTCTAGAACTCTGAAAAAATGTACATTTTTGAGAAAAGGGGTGCCAACTTCACAGTAGCGTGTAAATGGATTCCCCATTATTGCAATTAACTCATGAAGTATAATCTGCACAGAAAAATGTCATTAGGAATTCCTGTAGAACTCTTTGAGAGCTATTTAGAACTGTGATCAGAACTATGTTTGTACAATTAGGCAAAAAAATTATTTTGAAGAAACTAAATTTTGCTGAATTTTTTCGTATTTTTTTCGGCGAAATTTTGCAGAACTATTTAAATTTTGTACAGAGAACTCCAGAACTATTGCATATCTGTCTAGAACTCTGAAAAAAATGTACATTTTTGAGAAAAGGGGTGCCAACTTCACAGTAGCGTGTAAATGGATTCCCCATTATTGCAATTATCTCATGCAGTATAATCTGCACAGAAAAATGTCATTAGGAATTCCTGTAGAACTCTTTGAGAGCTATTTAGAACTGTGATCAGAACTATGTTTGTACAATCAGGCAAAAAAAATTATTTTGAAGAAACTAAATTTTGCTGAATTTGTTCGTATTTTTTTCGGCGAAATTTTGCAGAACTATTTAAATTTTGTACAGAGAACTCCAGAACTATTGCATATCTGTGTAGAACTTTGAAAAAAATGTACATTTTCCGAAAAAAAGGGGTGCCAACTTCACAGCTCTCCCACTATTCAGAAATGCGATATTTCACGAAATTCTGCAGAACTATTTAAATTTTGTACAGAGAACTCTAGAACTATTGCATATCTGTCCAGAACTCTGAAAAAAATTTACAGTTTTGAAAAAAGGGGTGCCAACTTCACACGACTCTGGCGCAATTTTGTGTAGTTTATGTCCCTCATTTACGCAATTAGCTCATGAACTATTATCTGGGCGAAAAAATATCATTAGGATATTCTGCAGAACTCTTTGAGAGCTATTTAGAACTGTGATCAGAACTATGTTTACGCTTATAGGCAAATAATTATTTCGAAAAAACTAAAATTTCTTATAATTTTTTGTAATTTTTTCGCGAATTAGTGCAGAACTATTTAAATTTAGTACAGAGAACTCCAGAACTATTGCATATGTGTGTAGAACTCTGAAAAAAAAGTACATTTTTGAAAAAAGGGGTGCCAACTTCACAGGACTGTGTGTCGGTGGCGCGGTCTTCGCCGGATGCCACACAGAACACACGTGTCGTATCGTACCGCGCGCGCCGGCGCCTAGTTGGCGGACGGGCCGCGCCGCGGCAGCACCGGCGCGCGCCGACAGTCGCTTGTCTCCGCCTGCCGTGGCCAGCCAGGGTTGCAAGACTGTGCTGTGTGCTGCCACTGCCGAATGGCTTAAACGTTTCTTCTCGCCCCGTCTCGTCTCGTCTGTCCAGTTCGACCGTTCCGATCGGTTCTCGCGTGCGTGCCGGTTCGCTGTGAGTGCGTGGTTCGTGCGGTTCGGTGTCGAATGCGTGTGCATGTGTCGTGTGCTGCGAGCCTGGGTCCGGGCCGTTAAGCTAGCCAGGAAGAAGAGGCGCAAGAAACGAGGCAGCTACTCGTGACTGCGGGCGGATATTCCACCGGCAGACGCCCAAGCATGCCACACCAGCTCCAGGCTGCGCACGGTACGTGCCCCCCACAGCCTCACCTAACCTAACCTATTCTGTTCACCTCTCACTCCTACATAGCACTGCACCAATACTGCAGGCTGTGCACTTTGCCTGTGTAATTTGCAACCGACGCACTTTGCTTATTCGCCTCACTTCAAACTGTGAACTTATCTTAAACTGAGCAAGTAACACTCTTTATCACTGCTCAAGATGTGTTGCCTCACTTGCTTTAGCTAGTCGTGTTGCAAGCAATGTGTGCAGGCTATTCTGCTCTGATATTACAGTGTAATTCCTCGCATTCTATTGCCAGGTGTGTGTGTGTGTGTGTGTGTGTGTGTGTGTGTGTGTGTGTGTGTGTGTGTGGTTTTTTTTCCGAATTTCTGGTGTTATAGAGTTTGCAGTTTAGAACAGCTGATTATGGAATAGGTGCAATAAATATTTACCCAGGCTTGATTCCATATTGGGACTGTATTTGATTTGTGGTAATTTATTCAGCAATCAGTCGTCATAAATATAAATTATTTATTTGTTGGCAAATACGGATTTCGACCACTGTGTGGTCATTATCAATGCTTAAAATAAATTAAAATACTGCGTCAGTACAAACGCAACCTCCTACATGGAGGTCGAGATATTTTAAGTATTTTAATTTATTTTAAGCATTGATAATGACCACACAGTGGTCGAAATCCGGATTTGTCAACAAATAAAGAATTTATATTTATGACGACTAATTGCTGAATAAATTACCACACATAAATATTTAGAAAAATTTGGTAGAATGTCATGTTGACCAGAGTTGCTTAATCTATTATTCCGCAGCTACCGGTTCCGGACAATAATACACAATTATCGAACGTAAGCAGAGCTTAGAGCTTAGCCAGTTGATTAACGTGACATGTTACAATACTGTTTTTTTTTTTTTAATTGAAAATAAACATTTGGCATTACACCTGACTTGCTAGATGTTTTCCATTTTTCTCATTTACTAATGAGCAGTCGCCGGAAAAACATACCTAGCAAGTATAATGCCAAATGTTCATTTTCAATTTTTTTTTTTTTTTTTATATTGTAACATATGTTAAACAACGGGCTAAACTCTTCTGACGCTTCATGATAGTGTATTACACGAGACGGTAGCTTTGGGCTAATAAATTACTCAAAACATTCTATAACTAACAAGTATAGTTAAAAACTTTCGTGCCTGTAACAATTATTGGTAAGATTTTCAGTTAAAGCGAACTATCCCGAACGCTTGTTTTATGGGCCAAATAAGTGCAGCCAAAAAAAAAAAAAAAAAAAATCATAGCAGAACAAAGGGGGGGGGGGGGAATTTATGCAACATCAGCTGGTAATCTGCATATCTCTGAACATTCCTGTGGCAATCTTTGTAAAAGATTAGATAGGCCTATTTATCACTGATGCCTGAAGAAATGTGCATAATCCCATGCGTGGATATTCCAGCACAGTCATTTCAACCTTGCAGTACCTTTAAATGCATGACTCCCCCTTTTTTTAATTTTCTGATAAATTTGAACTGTTGATATACTGGCTCGGTTCATAATATCAAATACAGTGCCTTTAATGTGTTGCCAGGTTCCTAATAAGTTCAAATACAAATTAGCTCTTATAAGTTTGAACATAGCTGCTTTTTTTTTTTTTTTTTTATTTTTTTTTTTTTTTTATTTTTTTTTTTTTTTTTTTTTTTAGCAGACTTTAACAAATTCAATGGATGGTGATATAGCCCCGGTCGAGGAGATAAAATTTATTTTACCTAGTTTTGGCGATTACTAAAATTGCCTTCACGAGCCATTTTTTCTAAAATGGCTATAACATAATTTCATTTTTTTTCAAAAGGCAGTGTTATATCGATAAAATGTATGACTGTAGTAGGCATTAAAATAAAAAAAAATCGCCGATGAAGACAGTCCTAGTTATTGCAGAAATCCGGTAAAATAAATTTAATCTCCGCGACCGAGGACTGTATCACCATGCATTGTATAAATGGAATGCTGAGATTTAATTTTCAATTTCACCACAATGTCGCGAGTAATTTACAAATGTTCCAGTCGTTCCGTTTGCATCGCCTGTTCCCCTTCGTCCTTGGCGACTGCCGTGCACCAAAGCCGTCGTGACGTGTGGCGGATTTGACCTTGACCGCCGGGCCGCTGAAAATCGAATCTCTCGTCCACACTACAGCTTCGCGGAACTTTCTTCTTAGCTCGTTGGCGCAGAATTACCCTCACTGCTTTCCTGTAGACGCATGTTTTAAGAAGTATTTCGCTGCTACTACCACTAGAGTATTATTGTGTGTAGAGGAAATTAATAATGGAAATAGTTTCCTAGGAATCGTCCGGCAGATGATACTGCCGCGATGCTATGGGATGTGGGATAGAACTGTGGAAGAATTCTGTCGCCGCCTTAAAGACGCCCCGCTACGCTGACGTTAAAGGGGAAGTCGTTTGCGTGTTTTTCGGCTATCAGCGGTTGTGGGTAACTCCGTATCATATCAGAGCGTTATTGACCAGTGCGGTAAGAGAAGGAAATTTGTTGCTGTGAACCTGCTTCCTCATCTCTTTAAATGTGTCTTTAAAAGTATTAGCTCATATATATTGCTGTTCGTTAGTCTCGCTAAAACTCGAGAACGGAACCGATTTGGCTAATTGTAGGCTTGAAAATATTCGTGTAAATCCAGGGAAGGTATAAACGGTGATACAATATGGAAAAGTTGTCCGGAAAAGAGGAAAATCGGGAAAGCTAGAAGAGCTTTTTCCACTGAGCTATCAATACCGTTCGTCCAATTGCGATAAAAGTTTAAACATTTCATGTTGAAAACAAGAGGAAGGTTCGCATCAAGTAAAAATTTGGAAAAGTAGCCCGGAAAGTAGGAAAATTTTTAGGAAAAACCAAAAGCGATTTTTTCTATGATCAAAACCGCACGCAATTGTGTAATCACGTCAACAACATTGATTTTCTGTGAACGTTTGGGCAGGAATTGTTGGTGATGTCTTGATTGGGCCTCATGTTCTTCCACCTACGCTCACTGGAGCACGTTATCATGATTTCATACGGGATACTCTACCTGCGCTGCTAGAACATGTGCCTTTACAAGTACGACACAACATGTGGTTCATGCACGATGGAGCTCCTGCACATTTCAGTCGACGTGTTCGTTCGCTTCTCAACAACAGATTCGGTGAATTACCACGTGGTTGTAAGAGCATCACTTGAGTACGGCTTGACAGGACAAGGTTTGTATGAAATAAGCTTTTTTTTTTTTTTTTTTTTTTTTTTTGGAAAATCTACCGGTAAATTGGACAATTTGAGAAAAACTGAAAGTCCGTTTTTCAATATGTTTTATTGAATCTAACACTCTAACTGACGGAGATGGGTAATCTTTTGTTTTGTCCATTATGGTCTTGGGAAAGTTTGCAGTAAAAAAAAAAGGCAGGACACTTAGAAAGAATAGTCGAATAATTCGAACCAAGTTCGTTTTTAAATGTACTTAACACTAGAAGCTGCGAACCGTTCATGCGATTGCAATAAGTTTGATCATTTGAAATTCAACGAAAGATGAACGTTCTTATGAAATAAAAATTTGGAAAACTTTCCCGAAAAAATGGAAAATAAAGGAAAAAAATAGATTTTCCTATGAAATATCAATGCCATTCATCTGATTGCGATAAAAGTTTGCACATTCTACGTTCAGAGCGAGAGGAAGGTCTGAGTGAAGTAAAAGATTGGAATAATTGGCCAGAAAATAGGAAAATTTGTAGAAAACAAAGAGCTCTTTTCTTTGGGATATCAATGTCATTAGTAAGATTGCGATAAAATTTTGCACGTTTGACGTTCAAAGAAAGAGTACATACGTACATCTGTTCTGCCGTTCTATCCACTTTTTTACAAAAGAGACAACGTATTTTTAAAAGTTAATAACTTCAGAAAAATAGTTAAGAAATCAGAGTAAAATAGCGTTTTAAGAGAGTAATTATTACGTTGCTTGCAGTGCCATTTGAGCAGCAGCTGAATATTATGTATTTCACTGTAATGTTTTTAAAGGAAACGCCTTTTGCTACTGCCAAGGAAGGTTTTTATTTTTATAATTCACCCATACGCGTTTCGCCTTTGTCACAAGGCATCATCAGTGGGTGTCCTGAAATATTTACAAGTTTCTGTTTACACATAAAGGTTAGGTTTCTTACATACGCAGAAAACATTTCTTTTCTGATTTAAAACAGTTGGTTGTTTGCTATAAAATAATGTACTTACAGCACTTGCTACTCGACATCAGTCTCTTTCCGGCAACCAGGTCGAAAGGTTCCACTGTTTTATGAAATACTGGTTCCACTGTCACTGCTGCCATACTGGGTCCACTGCTGTTTGTTTTGTAGTGTTGCCAACCTTCTCAGCTTATTTGAAATTCAACTGTTTTCTTGAAAGGTATCTTTGCGCATGTGTGTGAGTGTGGGTAATATGGTCAATCAGTGTGAACAATGAATGTTTTATATATGTGATAATTTTCTTGAAATCTTAGATATTTTTCACTATTTATTCTAATTACCTTCCCGTCTTTTTCTGTTGTGGTAGGTTTGTGGTATTTCCATGCCCTGATGTTTCTTGTATCGGGTATCAAATGTTCTGCTGGTTTGTCCTACATACATTCCATCACATTAATTGCATTGTAGTTGTTTTGTACTTATGTAAGACACCTAACCTTTATGTGTAAAAAGTAACATGTAAATATTTCAGGACACCCACTGATGATGCCTTGACAAAGGCGAAACGCGTATGGATGACTTATAAAAATAAAACCCTTCATTTGCAGTAACAAAAGGCGTTCCCTTCAAAAACATTACAGTGAAATACATAAGAGTAATTATTGTTCGATATTTCGCTTAAAATGCTTGAAATCAAAAAATATCTTAAATTACGCGCTTTCTAAAGTATCTTATCCGGCACTTCAGCGCTCAAGCTATCTCCACACCAGATTTCATCACAATATATTCAGTGGTTTAGGTAGATATACAAATCGGTTCAGACGTTCTCGAGTTATAGCGAGACTAACGAACAGCAATTCATGTTTATCTTTAACAGTTCGTATACGGGTTCAAATCGTGTAAAGCGACCTTTACTCATTAAAAGTATTTTTCTGAACGCACCCAGCTCAACAACCAAGATTATTTATGTTTTAAATCTAAATTTTTCCGTATTTTATCACCGTTCAAACCTTCCCTGAACTTCCGCGAATGTGACACGAACATTATCCTGGACATGTGTGCGTGATTTGCCCACTCTTTCCGCCCACTATCGAGCCGATACTTAGACTGTCTGATGATGCCATTTTAAAGCTACTGGGTCTAAAATACTTAAGATTTAAATCAATATGGTCTATATTAAGATGTAAATGATACAAAGTTCACCGCGTGATCTAGTAGTAGATGCGTTAGATAAACGTAGTGGCTCACCTGTGACGTCATCGCAGTGTGGTAGTTTCGAGGTGCGTGCGTGTTTGTAGAAGGCGTGATTATGTGCTGGTTGAGTTAAAGACGAGAGTTTGTTTACAAACAAAACAGATTAATATTTTGTTTAAAAAATGTGTAGCTTCTCTCTCATGGTTAGGTGTAGGTTAAACGAGAGATTTTTTCGTATGTGAGCGCCGAAGGTGCGTCTTACTGGGCCAAGACCTGTGTTCGATGGTACATTCTGTTACCTATAATAACTACAGATTATTTGTATCTGCAATACAGGAGTATTAAGATATCCCGTATACTGGTTTTTCTACCTCTTGATGACAGACGGGTGGTATCCCAGTCTACAGTTATGCCAACGTAGTGTGGAATTCAGGCATACTGCTGCTGGTATGTAACACAAACTTAAAGCGAAAGCAGACCAAGGCGTTTTCACTTCCTCTTCCCAGTGTCCTTGGTAGAACACCATACTGAATTTAAAGCACACATCCGTGTCGGTACTACAAGCTTTCCATCTGGCTGACCGGTTCTGACCACACTAGGCCCTCCTCAAACACTATACTTAACACGTGTCCAATTATGTCCAACTTTTCATTGCAAATTGTCCGTAGTCCTACCACGTCCTGAAACCAGGGATGCAAACGATACATCGATGTTTTGAAAACATCGCTGTTTCGTCCATAAACACCGATGTTTTGAACAGCGATATATCGCCGATGCATCGACGACAGAAGTCCAAAACCATGGACATAGTTCAACAATCGATTGTCAACTCCATTATTACTTTGTTAGTTGCTCAGCCAGCGTCAACTCAAGTGCGTTGCTCCTGCTGTCGTCGCTCGTCGCTGTTTTCATACTTTTGAAACAGTAGGTAAAAGAAATATGAAACAATCTGATGTTTGACCAGCACGAGCTGCTGGCATTGCTGAAATTTCACCCTCCAACATCAGTGGAATCGAATCTTTGACAGTGTTACCCAGTCAGACTGATATCGTACTGTCAAAACGTCAGTTAAAACATCAAACAAAAGTCGACGAAAAATCGGAGACAAAAGCCAACAAGCCAAGTATAACATTTATTTTCATTTCAGCAAGGTACATGATTTGATAAACGTCATTGATGAATATTCATTTTAAAAATACATTATTACGTAATAACTGAAAGATGCATAATGTTTAATTTTCTCCACATCGACAGCTAAGAAAAAAGCAATATGTCAACAAAACACAAGTTACTTCTCATGTAATGAACAAATCGATGAAACACGAAGTAAAATTAGCGCAATAGGTAGCGAAACCTTATTCCTAACTTCTTTTTCATTCTAATCCTCCATTTTGCTGTTTATTTGTAGCCTAGTGAAAGAACGTAAATAAGGCACACTCTTTCTGGCAACACAGCTTCATTTCAGTGTTTTTCCTAATATTTCTTAACCATATGGAAACATCGGAAAAACATCGATGTATCGTTTTTCAGGAGCGATGTTTTTTTAACATCGATATTTTTTCCGCAGGAACATCGATGTCTTAACATCGATGTTTTTATCAACGATGTTGCATCCCTACCTGAAACACCGTGTATTTGTAATAGATCTGTTGAATGATGTGGCGCCGCGGTGGAGTAGCCGAGCGGTCTAAGGCGCCTCGCTGCGGAGCGCACCGTTGCTCGCCGTGGGAGGTTCGAGTCCTCCCTGGGGCATGGGTGTGTGTGTGTGTGTGTGTGTGTGTGTGTGTGTGTGTGTGTGTGTGTGTGTGTGTGTGTGTGTGTGTTGTCCTTAGGTTAGTTTACCTAGGTTTAAGTAGTTTGTAAGCTACGGACTGATGACCACGCAGTTTGGTCCGATAGATTTACAAACATTTGAACATTTTTTGAATGATGTGGCTGATGGGGGTGGGGCGGGCTGCTGGAGGGTTAGCGAACACCCTTACCAGCCAACTGGAGAAGATTACATTTTTTCACGATATTTATTATTTTTGCTCTGGTGCTAAAAACGTATTTTACAAAAGCTGTAGCGTTTATAAATTTACAAAAAGTTAAATACGGTAAGTTACAAAATAATATAAAACAATATGAATAAGTAGTAAACATATTTCTCTGTAGTGTCATTGAAAGGATTTGCAATAAAGGAAGAATTGAATTTAAATTTAAAAATAAAGGTAAAAAGTTGAAAGGTTAAAAATTTAATGATTAAAAAACAAAAGAAATAACATGTACGCACGCGCGCGCATATATACTCAGGGTGTAAAGCTAAAGGAAAAAGGTACGGCCAAACTTTCAGGAAACATTCCTCACACACAAAGAAAGAAAATATGTTATGTAGACATGTCCGGAACAGCTTAATTTCCATGTTAGAGCTCATTTTATTACTTCTCTTTAAATGTAAATTGAAATAATTCGTGCAGAAAATTGTCAAAATACCCAATCGTTTCGTTAGTATATACTGTACTTCCTCAATTCACCGCCAGTTGGCCCAATTGAAGGAAAGTAATGACTTCGGACTTGTGTCGACATGCGACTTGCTCTACAGTACTAGCATCAAGCACATCAGTACGTAGCATCAACTGGATAGTGTTCATCACGAACGTGGTTTTGCAGTCAGTGCAATGTTTACAAATGCGCAGTTGACAGATGCCCGTTTGATGTATGGATTAGCATGGGGCAATAGCCGTGGCGCGGTACGTTTGTATCGAGACAGATTTCCAGAACGAAGGTGTCCCGACAGGAAGACGTTCGAAGCAATTGATCGGCGTCTTAGGGAGCACGGGACATTCCAGCCTATGACTCGCGACTGGGGAACACCTAGAACGACGAGGACACCTGCAATGGACGAGGCAATTCTTCGCGCAGTTGACGATAACCCTAATGTCAGCGTCAGAGAAGTTGCTGCTGTACAAGGTAACGTTGACCACGTCACTGTAAGTAGAGTGCTACTGGAGAACCAGTAGTTTCCGTACCATGTACAGCGTGTGCGGGCGCTATCAGCAGCTGATTGGCCTCCACGGGTACACTTCTGCCAGTGGGTCATCCACCAATATGTTGGTAGAGGCGGACCAATTCCGTGGCCTCCACGCTCTCCTGACCTCAACCCTCTTGATTTTCATTTATGGGGACATTTGAAACTCTTGTCTACGCAACCCCGGTACCAAATGTAGAGACTCTTCGTGCTCGTATTGTGGACGGCTGTGATACAATACGCCATTCTCCAGGGCTGCATCAGCGCATCAGGGATTCCGTGCGACGGAGGGTGGATGCCTGTATTCTCGCTAACGGAGGACATTTTGAACATTTCCTGAAGTCACGCTGGTACGTTCTGTTGCTGTGTTTCCATTCCATGATTAATGTGATTTGAGGAGAAGTAATAAAATGAGCTCTAACATGGAAATTAAACGTTTCTGGACACATGTCCACGTAACATATGTTCTTTCTTTGTGTGTGAGGAATGTTTCTTAAAAGTTTGGCCGTACCTTTTTGTAACATATATATTAGTGACGGAACGTGTGAAGTTAGACAATGTTAGACAGCGAGGTTAGAAATAGGGGATTGGGTATTGGGACCCGTAGGCATTGTTAATCGTGTGTGAGTAGGGGAGTGGAGTTTCTGATTTCTGTTTTTATATGTCTGTGAAATTGCTTGTTTAGGGTACCATGGTTGGGGCTAAGTCTGGAAAATTTGTCGGTATTTTGTGCTTTAGTGCGCGCTGGGAATGTACCGGGTGATAAAGACGTCAGTATAAATTTGCAAACTTAATAAATCACGGAATAATGTAGATAGAGAGGTAAAAATTGACACACATGCTTGGAATGATATGGGGTTTTATTAGAACCTCATCTGCCATTATCGGAATTTCGTGATTCCGGTTTTGTAACTGCTACCGTGACGGGTGAGAGGTACGCCGGTATGATACAGAATCGCATCATCCCCAGCCTGGCTGATAACACCTGCTGGAACGTACGATTTTTATGCAGGATGGCGCTCCACCCCATATTGCTAGACGTTTGAAAGATCTGTTGCGCGCGTCGTTTGGTGATGATCGTGTGCTCAGCCGCCACTTTCGTCATGCTTGGCCTCCCAGGTCCCCGGACCTCAGACCGTGCGATTATTGACTTTGAGGTTACCTGAAGTCGCGAGTGTATCGTGATCGACCGACATCTCTAGGGATGCTGAAAGACAACATGCGACGCCAATGCCTCACCGTAACTCCGGACATGCTTTACAGTGCTGTTCACAACGATATTCCTCGACTAAAGCTACTGTTAAGGAATGATGGTGAACATATTGAGCATTTCCTGTCAATAATATCACATTGCTTTGTCTTAATTATTGCCTTTCTGATCAGATGAAGCGCCATTTGTCAGACATTATTTGAACTCTTTTTTGTTTTTTGTTCTAATAAAAACCCCAAGTTTTCAAATTTATAATGACTTTTCGATCAATGGTATACTTGAATCTGGGTCGTCTTGTTGTGGGAGGGGGGGGGGGGGGTCTTGTAGTTAGTATGCCCTCCATATCCGTCCTTTTGATCAGTACGTGTCATCCTTAGTTTGCCCTTAGTCGTGTTTGTAAGGTTTCAACCCCCGAGATTTCATAGACAATGTTGTTTGTCGTTGTTCTTGATAGTCTTGTCATGCTGCGCAAAAGTGTGTCGAGTTCGGCTACTGGTGCAGGTATTCCTCCTAGGTGGGCTGCGGCTATTCTATTACATGTCTGATTAAAGTCTTGTAGTATAGTATGTATGGCGGTCTGGTCGTCACATCCGTATAGTTGTCCTTGTTCCTGTCTTATGCCGGGTATACGGGGTGCAGCCAAGACTGGAGGGCGTCATCTCTCTAGGGAAACTGGCCTCAGTATTCCAGGCCGAAATCACTGCCATCAGGGCGTGTGTGGAGGAGAATTTGCGTAGGTGCTACAAAGATCGTAGCATCTATATCTATTCAGACAGCCACGCAGCCCTGAGATCACTGGCAGCTCCTGCAACAAGGTCTAAAATTATTGCAGAATGTCACAGGGTTCTGGTGGAGCTAGGGGAAAGCAATAGAGTAAACCTATTGTGGGTCCCTGGCCACTCGGGGATCAGTGGCAACGGACATGCCGACAGATTAGCCAGGATGGGGGCAGAGACTCCATTTATTGGACCGGAACCTGTCCTGACAATCGCCAAGGCAATGATCAAATTGGAGCTACTAACTGGCTCAGAAGACAGCACGTAGAATATTGGACCAAAGTCCATCGACAAAAACATGGCAAGTTAATGATGCCAAAGCCATGTTTTAAAAGAAGCTCTGCAATCCTGGGTCTGAACAGGAGAGTGATTAGACTCATGGTTGGATTGCTGACAGGCCATGGGAATTTCAAAAAACACCTACATACAATGGGAATAACAGAAGAGGACCCTAAATGTAGGATCTGTGATGACGGTGATGAAACTGCATCACATCTAATCTTCGAACGCATTGCATTGGAGAGTAAAAGGCGCAGAACATTTGGGACAACCAGACCCGAAGAAACTGTATCTAATAAAGAACTGGTGAAGGGGCTCCTTGCACTGTTCAAGGGCATTGGTTGGCTTTACTAGATATACAGGGAGCGATACCGCACAATAAACTTAGTTTCGGTGTGGGCAGTGGCGGGTTGGACCAACACTGTTTTGGCTTCCCTGGAAAAATCAATCAATCAATCAGTCCTGTCTTATGGCGTTGTCTTTCTGCCTATGTTCAGGAGGTACGTAAGGTGTCTTCCAGTTATTTGTCGAGGTTCACGCCCGGGTGTCGGGCTTCGTCGGCTAGCCAGAGTGTCGTGTTCCATAGTGAGAATTGTATGTCGTCGGTTCGTTGTCGTTTCTTGGAGAGGTCTGTGTCTCAATTGTATGGTTCGCGCCTTATATTAATCTTAATTATTGGACAAATATTACTAATTCTAGAATCAGCAGCAGTCATAATTCAGGCAAATGTATTCTCAATTTTAAGAACATTATATTCAAGAGAAGTTTATTAAACTTGTCAACAAATAATAATCACCCATTCCGTATAGTAGATTATAGACCATGACCCTTAACTGGAGCAATCGGAGCAATTAATTTAGCCTCGGGATTAACGAAATGATTTCACACATTAATATTAATTTACTTATTATTGGAATAACCATCTTCATTTTAACAATAATTCAATGACGACGAGATGTGATTCGAGACGGAACTTTCCAAGGACTACACACAGAAAATCAGTATCGAAACGATTAAGACGAGGAATAATTCTATTTATTGCATTGGAATTATTTTTTTATCATTCTTCTGCGCATTTTAATAGAATATTAGCACCAACAATTGAATTAGGAATAAAATGACAAGCAATAGGAATTCAACCATTCAACCCAATACGTATGCCACTTCTTAATACTCGCAAACAATACAAGAATTGTTCTTTACAGTAATATTAGGATTTTATTTTACGAGACTACAAATATATGAATACTTAGCAGCACCTTTTACTATTGCAGATTCCGTATATGGATCTACATCTACATCGATGCTCTGCAAATCACATTTAAGTGCCTGGCAGAGGGTTTATTAACCACTTACATAACTTTCTCTACCATTCCATTCTGTAATAGCGCACGGGGAGAAAAAACACCTAAATCGTTCAGCATTCGATCTCATTTCTCTTATTTTATCGGCATGGCCATGTCTAAGTACGTGGATTGTAGCAAAGTATTTTCACATTCAGAAGTAAAAGTCGGTGATTGAAATTTCGCAAATAGATGTCGCCGCAACGAATAACGTCGTTCTTCTAATGATTTGCACCTCAAACGTGCAACATTTCCGTGATGCTCCACCCTCCCCCCCCTCCCTGTAACGTGACAAAACAAAAGGAGCTGCCCTTCTCTGAACCTTCTCAATGTCTTCCGTCAGTCCCACCTGGTGAGGGTCCCACAAGGGGCAACAGTACTCCAGGAGAGGACGCACAAGTGTGATGTAGGCAGTCTCTTTGGTGGAGCTGGTTTTCATCTGCGAAGCGTTCTGCCAATGAAACGTAACCTTTGGTTCGCCTTCCCCACAATATTTTCTGTGTGTTCTCTCAGTCAAAGTTGTTCGTAATTGTAACTCCTAGGTATTTGGTAGAATGTACGACCTTAATGTTTGACTGATTTATCGCGTAATTGAAGTTCAGCGGATTTCTTTTAGTGGTCATGTGTATTACTTCACACTTTCCTTTATTTAGTGTCAATTGCCAATTTTCGCACCATGTAGAAATGTTGTCTAAATAGCTTTGCAGTTGCTTTTGATCCTCTGTTTACTAACCTATAAACGACAGCATCATCCGCGAACAGTCTAAGGGAGCTATTCAAATTGTCTCCTAAATCGTTTATAAACACAAGGAAGAATAGGGGACCTATAACGCTTCCCTGTGGAACGCCAGATGTAACTACTGTTTTACTGGATGACTTACCGTTAATTACAACGAACTGTGTCCTTTCTGATAGGAAATCGTGAATCCAATCGCACAATTGGGAAGATATTCCATAAACACGCTATTTCATTAGAAGCCGCTTATGAGGTACAGTATCAAAAGCCTTCCTGAAATCCAGAAATAAGGAATCGATTTGAGATCCCTTGTCGATGGCTCTTAACACTTAATGTGAATAAAGGGCAAGCTTTGTAGCAACAAGATTCGACGGACTACATTTCTATTGACATGACTGATACATTTAATAAATTTGTTCTCATCTTATCACCACTTTGGTTTTGAAGGCGCAGCATGATATTGACACTTTGTTGTTGTAGTAAGATTATTTTTATATTTAAAGCTTGAAAATATAAAGAAAAATAATCAAATATTAATAACAAGAATGGAAACAAAAACTAAAAGATCATAAGCTATTACCAGACTGGGGACTAAACACGAAGTTATTGGCATTCACTGTCTAGCATTTGCCTATGATTTTGCCATTCTTTCTGAAAACCTAACAAATGCAGCAATCCAAATCTATCTCCTAGGAGAAATAGCCAACAAAGCAGGTTTAAGAATATCTGTAGAGAAAAAAAATGTGTGACAAACATAAAAAATGCTCCAGAAATCCTACTAAAAGATATTGGGCTGATAAAGAGGGTATAAAAATTTAAATATTTGGGAGAAATGATTCAGGAAAACGGCTTATAAAAATTTGCTGTAGAAGAAAGAGTACATAAAATGGAGAAACCATGTGGTATAACCAGGAACATTGACAACAGCAGGTCTCCGTCTAAAAATCTGAAAATACAGCACTACAACACAGTAGTAAAGCCAGAATGTCTTTATGCAAGTGAATGTTTGGTACTGAATTACAAATTACATAAACTTGAAGTCCTAGAAAGAAAAATACTTGGCCCACTAAGAAATACAGAGGTATGGAAACTAAGAAGTAATGCAGAAGTTTATCGCGACATAGAAAACATAACCGAAACACTACGGAAGAGGCGACTGCTATATTTTTGACATTTATACCGAATGAACAGCAACAGATTTTTAAATATCTCTGGGACAAGAAGTGTACAATAGCATGGATTCAAGAAGTTAGGAAAGATTTGGAAAGAAAGAATATAAGTGAAAGAGATGCAACAGAAAGATAAAGTTTAAGAAGAAAGTGTTAAAAATGAAAGGATTCCAAGGCAGGAGCGACAAGACAGGTGTGAAGTGTTCTGAGGAGAGAAAAAGGATGCATAGTGAAAAGATGAAATACTGGAAGAAAAAGAAAGAACGAAGGAGGGAACAATGCAATTTGTGCGTGGTCCTTAGTTGGCCGAAACGAAGAACAAGAAGAATTGGGCTTGGCCAGCCACTGTTGCAGTCGTAGTATGGTGGTAGCCGTAAGTTGTGTGCACCAGTACACCGTGTCGTCTGCGTGAAGTGCTATTGCCTCTGTTGCGGTGTTGGTGGTGGATGCGTCTGCGATGTACAGCGCGTACGGTAGCGGGGATAGGGTACCTCCTTGCGGAACTCCTGCCTGAGGATAAATTCTTGGGACATTGCACTGGCTACACGTACCCTACATTTCCTGTCTTCTAGGTAGGTCTGTATCAGGTATTTACTTCATAGACACAGCGTCCAATAGCGAATATAGCGTATGCAGGGTGCACGGAGAGAAGGAGCTCAACTACATCTTTGAAATTTTTCTGGAGAAGTAGTTAAACATTTAATTCCAATATCTGTTTAGACGCCATCACACAACTGCTTCACAATTATTACTGTCCTTTACGCACTTGTTGTCAGTGATGAAATATGTCAACACGACATGTTTCAGGACGGCATTATCCCATTATCATGTTCTGTAAATCGAGGAAACGTAGAATGACACTATATACAAACGACTGTACCAACAAATATTCCAATGAAACTAACCTACATACCATAAAACAGGTTGTCCAGAAAAGGACTCCCAGATTTCAAAATTAAATATTTCTAACACAAAGACCGATAGAGGAATGCAGTAAACGGTATGTTTATTGTGAAAGCTGTAAGACGTTTATACAGCAGTTTGAAATAAGTTACAAAAGCTGCTAACAGATGACGCTGTACGCTGTGCAGCTCATAACAGCATACAAAAGTGAAGTAATCGTATGAAAACAATCACATCACAATGTTTTCAAAATGTTCACCATTGGCAAACGAATGAAATTCACGATCACATTTCGTAGTGTCTGAACCGTAATGGATTCACATGCAACAGAGATCGCAGATTCAAGCTCGTCCAGTATGGCGCGATGCTTCGGGTAGACCATGTATTTCACTGTGCCCCACAAAAAAAGTCACAGGGAGTCAAATCCGGCGAATATGGAGGCCAATCCGTGCCTGCACCAGTAAATTTGGGATATTCCAAAGCAATGACTCGATTCCCGAATATTCCTCAAGAAAGCGATACACTCGGTCAGTCAGATGTGGTCGGACTCCATCTCGCATAAACCATTCAGTACCTGGTCGATCCTCTAACGCTTGCTGCGTGGCGACAAATTGTTCCAAAATTGCAACGTAACGTGCACCAGTGACCGTTTATGGAGTGAAAAAAGGGCCAATAATGCCTCTGCTGCATACTGCAGCCCACACAGCAACTTTAGCAGAATACAGGGGTTTCGCTTCACACCAATATGGCTTTTCGAAACCCGAACATTATTCACGTATCCATTCAGGTGGAAGTGTGCTTCATCTGTAAACCAGATGCAGCCAACATCAAATCCTTCACTATCAATCACTATGAGCATCTGATTAGCAAAGGCAACCCCTTGTTGCACAGCTCGTACGGGTATGGCCTGGTGCGTTTGAATTTTGAATGGAAACATGTGTAGGCTCTTTCTCAGTATTTTCTGCGTGCTGGAACGCTTCAGACCAGTCTCAGATGCAATTCTATGGACGGATGACATTGGATTTCGCTGAATAATTCCAGAAACTGTGGCGTTATTTTCAGGCGTAACTGCGGTTTGCTTGCGGCCAACATGCCCCACTAGATCATCAGCTACGCTGCCTGTTGGTTGAAATTTTGCGAAGAGCGTACGAATGGATTTCGCATCGGGTCCTTTTGGAACATTAAATCGTACTTGAAAACTTGGCTTTGTTGCCGTAGGACTCTCTTCTAACCTGTGGTACTCTAGCACCAGAAATACGCGTTGTTCAATGGAGTACACGGTTTTAATCTCTTCCTTCAGTACGCTAACCTCCTTTCACGTTTCAATAGTGGAACTGATCGCTCTGGGCTTCGGATCACTATTTATACTAGGCATTACGTATGGCGATTACAGCGCCATCTGTTAGCAACTTTTGTAACTATTATTTCAAACTGCTGTATAAACTTCTTACAACTTTCACAATAAATATACCGTTTACTGCATTCCTCTATCGATCTTTGTTTTCGCGATATTTAATTTTGAAATCCAGGAGTTCTTTTCTGGACACCCTGTATCTGCTGCTAGGAAGCATCGTTAAATACAATAGGTGGGTATGTACATTGTCAAAAATAAAACTTTGCGCAGTACCGCATGTTTGTATGATGGAGCAAGTTGTGCACTAACGGATGGCTGATCTACGGTAACTTAAGATTTTCCACATGTTTAACCTCTGTCTTGAGTGGTGAAAGATATACCAATCAAGATACCTAACATTGATTTTATTAAGTCATTCAAGAATTTTTTAAACTGAAAAAAGCTCCAAATTTTTCAGTGAAAGTAGAAGCACAAAGTCAATATTTAATACATGCACACACATCAGTGTTTCTCAAGGAGGAGGTTGCTAAAATGTGCTCAGTAATGGTTTATAGATAGTTCTGTCTTTTCGTTGAGTATGCTTCTGGAATCGTCTCTCAACGCACAGAAGATCTCAATTTCTTCGAGATTTGATAACAAACCTTTATCCTCATAGTGCGTGACTTTCAAGCTATCATTTAAGGAGCCCAACGAATGTCGTTTTTTGCCACTGTAGATGAACCATTCTCTCTTACTGTGCTCGTTAAACCGCACCTTAAAATGCCTTCCCGTTTGTCCTACATACTTTTATATATAATTGCATTATTGGCAACTGGTGCGTGAAGTACAGTAATTTAATTCCATGTAGAACCTGTTTTACAAATTCATGTCTCTTTACGTAACTTACCTCAGAAATTTTTTGTTCAGGTTTCCAGCCAGATCGCGTTTTTATTTTTTAGGATGACCGGTTTCGACGTTACTGACGTCTTCGCCTATATCTCACACAGTCATATCTCATATGGATTTAGCTGTAACTTCTCATTACAACTTTCATGGTACAGTTGTATCCAGTAATACAAACGTCAAATACAAGAAATGCTTCTAAAGTTGGACACATCATTAGATCTACAATATACTATACAAAGTTAAAGGTACATACCTTTCACTTATTGACTCTTGTGCAACCGTTGTAGATATGTATATCGTAGGTCCAATGATCGGTTCAACTTCACCAGCAATGCTTGTATTTCACGTTTTATAACTGCATACAACTGTACCATGAAAGTTGTAATGAGAAGTTACAGCTAAAACCATATGAGGTATGGCATTGTGAGATATAGGAAAAGACGTATGAGTAACGTCGAAACCGATCACCCTAAATTATAAAAACGCGATCTTCGCTGAAAACGTGTGCTTATTTATTTAGATCGCCCCAACGAACCATGAGTTCCATTTGTAATTTTATTGTTGGTGAGCCCGTTTTTGTCTAGAAAATGTCGCTGGGCCCCTTCTTTCTCTGTATGGGATTTCTTCTTCTGTCATTTTCTGCGCAAGGAACTCCTTTTCTCACAAGATTAGACGTTATTGAAGTACACCCTGACGGCAACATGCGGTAGAGAGATAAGAATTTCTGAAAAATGTCTTCTTTCCGCGTATCCTTGATATTTTTTAAGGGGAGGGGCAAGAATAAAGGATAAGTTCCTAGGACCCGTCTACATCGAATGAAACGGCATTGCAATCGATATGTCGAACGTACGATTCTTGCTCCACATTCGATATGACAAACGCGAAGCGGTTGATTCAAATTGAATTTTTGATTGCGTTGAATTTGTGATATTTCTTGTACTTTTCCTACTCAATATGTGGTTGCCATTTGAGATACCGAAAGAAATATCGGTAATTTCCAAGAACGGTAGATATCGAACGTGCAGCTGTAAATAGATTCAATGTTTCTTAACCCGAGATTCGGACGCTACGCACCCTCACATACTGAAGAAAAACCTCTTCTTTGACCTATACCTAACCTACGGATCACTTTTTTAAAGTGAAAGGTAGGTGTAGTTATAAGTTAAACAAATTTTTAGGTACACGAGGGCGTGTAGCGCCCGAATCTCCACTCATGAAATACTCAGTCCATTTACATTTGTACGTTAGATATATATCATTTCAGGCCGAGGTTCTTCGATTGCAAGCATTCTTGGAAATTAGCAAAATATCGGCATAACTGAATACAGGGATATCACCCGTAAGCTTTAAACATGATATAATCGCAATCTCAGAAAACACACGGGATAATCTTAATACTCGTGTATCGTAGATAATACATATTGTGTGGTTATCCCAGTAAATTACATAATGCACCATCGATGACATACCATCGTCTATAACTCAACCACAACATATGCCACCTACAAATCCGTACGTACACTACGACATGCCAATGCCACGGGTCAAATCTGAGAGGTGATAGCCAAGTCTTCAGATAAGCCACAATTTTATAAAAGGTCACGTCAAAATAAACATCGTAATTAGCAGTATAAATCAACCTCTTCCATCATGTCAGTTGTCCGTCATTTGTAGCGAAGCGAGACTCTAACGTCCGATATATAACGGTCGCAATGCCGTTTCATTCGATGTGCACGGGTCCTAGGCAATTACCAAACAACGTAAGATAAGTAAGCCTATTTCAAAAAGAGAAATTTGCAAATATGGAATATTAATTTACGCGTAAGGAAGTCCTTTCTGAAGGCATTTGTGTGGAGTGTTGCCTCGTATGGGAGTGAGACATGGACGATAAACAGTGCGGACAGGAAGAGGACTGAGGCTTTTAAAATGTGGTGCTACAGAAGAATGCTGAAGATTAGGTGGGTGGATCGCGTAACTAATGAGGTACTGAACAGAATTGGGGGATAAAAGGAATTTCTGGCATATCTTGACTAAAAGAAGGGATCGATTGGTTGGACATATTGTTAGACATCAAGGAATTGTGAATTTTGCATTGGAGGGAAGTGTGTGGGGGTAAAAACCGCAGAGGGAGACCAAGAGATGGATACAGTAAGCAGATTCAGACAGATGTAGGTTGCCGTTCTTATGTGGAGATGAAGAGGCTTGCTCAGGATAGGGTATTGTGGAGAGCTGCATCAAACCAGTCTCCGGACTGAAGATTACAATAACAAGTAATTTTAAGTATACACCCCATGACTTTTTGGGCGAGTTTTGCTACTCATATTTAGACTGTAATGTGCGCTGCAGTCCCTTTACTATACCGACAGCAAGGTGTTTATTATTGACGTATAAAAATGCAGCTGGTTTTTTTAATTCATTATTTACACTACATGCGCCCCTGACAGTGTGTGTTGCATACAAATAGACGTCTTAAAGGATACTGAGCAAGTGACATTGAAGTGCGTGGCAGAGGGTTCATAGAACCAGTTATATTTCTATACACTTCCATTCTCTAATAGCTCTCGGGAAAAGAACAGCTAAATATTTTTTTTTATAATCTCATTTCTCATATTTTATTATGATCATGTCTCTTTGTACATGGATGCTAACAATACATGCTCGCATTCGGAAGAGAAAGTTGGTGAAAGAAATTTTGCAAATAGTCCTCTCCACAACCAATCACGCCTTATAATTTCCATCCCAACTCGTGCATCATTTCCGTGACACACTCTCCCGTATATCGCGACAATACAAAACGAGCTGCCCTTCTCTGAACTTTATCTAAATCGTCCGTCAGTTCCACCTGGTGTGAGATTATCTATATGCTTGTATGTACGTAATCCACTTGTACTTGAAAACCACATACGCTACATAATAAATAAATAAACCTGGTGTGGGTCCCACGAAATAGTACGCAAAAGTGTGGTGTAGGCAGCTTCTTTAGTAGAACTGTTGCATCTTCCAAGTGTTCTGCCGATGAAACGTAGTATTTGCTTCGCGTTCCCAACAATATTTTCTGTGTGTTCTTTCCAGTTTAAGTTGTTCGTAATTGTTACTCCTAGGTAATTAGTGAAATTGACATACTGTAGGTTCGACTGATTAATCGTGTAACTGAAGTTTGACGGATTTCTTTAAGGTCATATGGATGAGCTCGCACTTGGTATTAAAGGTTAATTGCTCATTTTTGCACCATGCAGATATCTTACTTAAGCATTTTTCAGTTGCTTTTGATCTTCTGGTGACTTTACTGATCGATAAACGACAGTATCCTCTTCGAACAGTCTGAGAGAGCTACTCAGGTTGTCTCCTAAATCGTTTATAAAATTGAGGAAGAATAGGCGCCCTGTAACACCTGGGGAACTCCAGATATCGCTTAGATATCGCTTATATTAGGTGACGTACCGTCAAGTATAATGTACTGTGTCCTTTCTGACAGGAAATCAGGACTCCAATTGCTCAAGTGTGGCGATATTCCATAAGCACGCAATTAGAGTAGAGAACGATTGTGGGGTACAGTGCCAAAAGCATTTCGGAAATCCGGAATCTACTTGACTTACATATTGTCGGTAGAACTCATCACATCATGTGAGTAAAGAGCTAGCTGTGTTTGACAAGAACGATACTTCCTGAAGCCGTTCAAAAAATGTTCAAATGTTTGTATAGTCTATGGGACTTAACTACGGGGTCATCAGTCCCTAAACCTACAAACTACATTTATGGAACTACATTTATGGAACTACATTTATGGAACTACATTTATGGAACTACATTTATGGAACTACATTTATGGAACTACATTTATGGAACTACATTTATGGAACTACATTTATGGAACTACATTTATGGAACTACATTTATGGAACTACATTTATGGAACTGTTGTTATGGTCTTCAGTCCGGAGACTGGTTTGATGCAGCTCTCCACCCTACTCTATCCTGAGCAAGCCTTTTCATCTCCTCATAAGAACGGCAACCCACATCCACTTGAATCTGCTTACTTTACTCGTCTCTTGGCCTCCCTCTGCGATTTTTCCCCCACACGCTTCCCTCCAATGCTAAATTTACGATTCCCCGATGTCTAAGAATGTGTCCTACCAAGCGATCCCGTCTTTTAGTCAGGGTATGCCAAAAATTCCTTTTCTCGCCAATTCTGTTCAGTACCTCTTCATTAGTCATGCGATCTACCCACGTAATCTTCAGCATTCTTCTGTAACACCACATTTCAAAAGCCTCTATTCTCTTCCTGTCTGCACTGCTTATCGTCCATGTTTCACTCCCGTACAAGGCAACACTCCACACAAATGCCTTCACAAAAGACTTCCTTACCCTTAAATTAATATTCGATGTTAGCAAATTTCTCTTTTTCAAAAATGCTTTTCTTCCCATTGCCATTCTGAATTTTATATCCTCTGTACTGCGACCATCGCATGTTATTTTACTACCCAAGTAACAAAACTCATCCACCACCTTCATTGTTTCGTTACCTAATCTAATTCCTTCAGCATCGCCTGATTTTCTGAGACCGCATTCCATTATTTTTGTTTTGCTCTTGTTAATGTTCCTTTTATACGCTCTCTTCAACACACTGTCCATTCCATTCAACTGCTCTTCCAGGTCGTTCGCTGTCTCTGACAAAATTACAATGTCATCAGCAAAACGCTATGTTTTTATTTCTTCCCCCTGAACTTTAATCCCTATTCCAAAATTTTCCTTGCTTTCCTTCACCGCCTGCTCGATGTACAAATTGAACAACATCGGAGAAAGGCTACAACCCTGTCTTACTCCCTTCCCAACAGATGCTTCCCTTTCATGCCCTTCGAGTCTAATAACTGCGGTCTGGCTTTTGTACAAGTTGTAAATAACTCTCCTTTCCCTGTATTTTACCCCTGCTGACTTCAGAATATGAAAGAGTGTATTCCAGTCAACATTGTCAAATGCTTTCTCCAAATCTACAAAAGCTAAAAATGTAGGTTTACCTTTCCTTAATCTATCTTCTAAGATAAGACGTAAAGTGAGTATTGCCTCCCGGGTTCCTACGTTCCTCCTGAATCCAAACTGATCTTCTCCGAAGTCAGCTTCTACCAGCTTTTCCATTCTCCTGTAGATAATTCGTGTTAAAATTTTGCAACCATGACTTATCAAACTGATGGTTCTGTAATTTTCACACCTGTCTGCGCCTGATTTCTTTGGAATGGGGATTATTACATTTTTTTAAAGTCTGAGGGCATTTCGCCTGTCTCATACATCCTACTCACCAGTTCAAATAGTCTTGTCATGGCTGGCTCTCCCAGAGACTTTAGTAGCTCTGAGGGTATGTCATCTACTCCTGGGGCCTTGTTCCGACCTAGGTCTTTCAAGGCTCTGTCAAATTCATCTCTCAGTATACTTTCTCCTGTTTCATCTTGATCTACTTCCTCTTCCCTTCCTACAACATCGTCTCTAAGTTCATTTCCTTTGTAGAGCTGCTCTATGTACTCTTTCCACCTTTCAGCTTTCCCTTCTTTGCTGAGAACTGGTTTCCCATCTGAGTTCTTGATATTCGTAGAATTGCTTTTCTTGTCCCCTAATGTCTCTTTGATTTTCCTGTAGGCGGTATCTACTTTTCCCCTTCTTATACATTCTTCTACAGATTTGCATTTGGCTTCTAGCCACTCCTGCTTAGCCATTTTGCACTTCCTGGCAATCTCATTTCTTAGTCGTCTGTACTCCATTTTGCCTGTTTCATTTACTGCATTTTTATATTTTATGGAACTAGGACGGCACAAATATCCATGTCAGAGGGGGATTCGAACCCCCGACCGTAGTGGCCGTGCAGACCGTGACTGGAGCGCCTCAGTCCCCTCGGCCACCGTGGCCAGCTGTACAAAAATATAAGGTGATGCGCATGAGTAGGAAAAAGAATCCCATAACGTTAGAATTCAGCATTAGTAGTGAACTTCTTGATGCTGTTGCTCGTTCAAATATCTAGGCGTAACATTGCAGAGCGATATGAAATGGAACGAACATGTTAAGGACAGTTGTGAGTAAGGCAGACAGCCGACTTCAGTTTATTGGGAGAATTTTGGGAAGATGTACTTCACCTGTAAAGGAGACCGCGTATAAAACTCTTGTACGACCAAGTCTTGAGTATTGCTCAAGTGTTTGGGACCCACAGGAGATCAGTTTAAAGGAAGACATAGAGGCGGTTCAGAGGCGAGCAGCTAGATTTGTTACCGGTAGGTTCGACCAATGCGCGAGTATCACGGAAATGCTTCCGGGACTTATTTGGGGTCGCTGGAAGAAAGACGACGTTCTTTTCGTGAATTTCTGTTGAGGAAATTTAGAGGACCGGAATTTGAAGCTGAGTGTAGTACGATCTTGCTGCCGCCTACTTACTGTGGTGTCGCACAAGTACAAAGTGCGCGCCACCTACTTTCGCCGCGCGCCGCCATGCACGCACGGCGCGGCGCGGCGTTCTGACGACGACAGCCACGAGCGCCCTCTGCTACAACTCCGCTCGTGGCAACCACTGAACGACATCGTTCACTTGGAACTGAGATAGCAACCAGTTAGGACCTTCGGAATCAGATAGGCACCAGTGAAGACTTGGCTATCGGACAGGCACTAGGCAGGACTCTAGCAACTATGTAAAAGTTAAGTATTGTATAAATTCTGTGCAATACATATCTCGTTCTGATTTACTCTAGTGTTTCTAGTTTCTGGCTGCTCCCCTCCGTACCTGCACCAGCGTGCTATGTTTATTCCTGTGTCGGTCTCATTCCACTCGGCCACCGACACCTACGCCGGAACGAGACACAAAAGCGGCGACGAGGCTGGGACACAAAACTTACATTTCGCGTAAAGATCACAAAGACAAGAGAAATTAGGGCTCGTACGGAGGCATATAGGCATTCTTTTTTTCCTCGTTTAATTTGGGAGTGGAATAGGAAAGGAAATGCCTAGTAGTGGTGCAGTGTACCCTCCGCCAAGCACCTTATGGTGGATTGCGCAGTATGTATGTAGATGTAGATGCGTTTTAATACCATTGCTTAAAATAGGCTCGTCGGTGCTGCAATAAAAACAGTATTTTTTTGTATTTTGCACTATTTAATGAGAAATGTCCTTCCCCTGTACAAAATACCGGAACAATTATACTATTTTCACATCTTTCGGTCACGTATCCGCGAAGGCAGAAAGCTTCATTTTCGTTTTTGCTCATAATCTAGCAAGTGGTCAAAACTGCCGGCACTAATGAAGGACCCGATACAACTAACGACTTGATGGGTGCTGGCGTTCTAAACGGGGGGGGGGGGGGGGAGAGGGACTCTGAAATCATCCCGAAATACAGTGCTCAGAAAATAACGTTCCCTCGTGCACAAAGAACCTTTACTTTGCAACATTGTTCTGCCAGCAGATGTTCAACCTTACAAGTGATGGATTACAAAGCACAGTTGGTTGGCTGAACGGAAATTGATAGGTTTTTATGTAAAAAAAAGTCACCTTCGGAACGGAAGAAAAACGATCTATATGCCGGCGTTAGAATCATAGCCGACGGATGGTATCGCGTAATGCAGTTGTCCGAACTGCCATTCCGTAATTACGTCAGTCACTGGTTGACTGGTTGTCCATTCCACGGCCTATTTTTGCTGTCACTGACCTATTTTTTGGAAAATGGAGGGCTCACCAATTACACCTCCGTGCACCTGGCACCCGACTTCACGAAATCGCTTTTTACTTTATACAATCTTAAAGAGCTTTGTTTGTAGTAGATTGTAGTTCGGAAATTTTTGTTAGTAGTTTTTCGAAGAAGAAGAAGAAAACAAACTATGGGTCACTCAAAAAAACAGCCAGCAACTCAATTTCGTATAAGTAAGTTCTACAGGATGATGTGTAGCAAATCGTTTGTAGTGGATTGTGGTGAACGAATTTTCGTTTGTAGTAACTTATACAACCCCACAAAACGTGTCCGAAACGAAAGGCGCCTAAATTTTTGTTAGTAGTTTTTCGAAGAAGAAGAAGAAGAAAACAAACTATGGGTCACTCAAAAAAACAGCCAGCAACTCAATTTCGTATAAGTAAGTTCTACAGGATGATGTGTAGCAAATCGTTTGTAGTGGATTGTGGTGAACGAATTTTCGTTTGTAGTAACTTATACAACCCCACAAAACGTGTCCGAAACGAAAGGCGCGAGAGCCAGACTGCAGTGTACTGAACCCACAGCCAGTACCCCACTTCGAACACGTTTTGTGGGTTGTACAAGTTACTACAAAGAAATTCGTTCACTACAAACTATTTGCTACACTTATCGTCCATTAGAACTCAATTTCTTAAAAGTGGGGTGCTGACTAATTTTTTTGAGTGACCAATTTTTTTTCGAGAAACTATAAACATAAATTTCGGAACAATAATTCACTACAAACGAAGCTCTTTCAGATTGTGTAAAGTAAAAGCAGATTTCGTGAAGTCGGGTGCCAGGTACACGGAGGTACCAATTACGTCTGTAAAATTTGGTGCCCATCGGTTGAACGGCGCGATCTAAAAATTGGAAACACGTTAGTGTCAAATCGCAGTTATTTTTGCAAATATCTCTTGAAACGATGCGAGATATGAAAAGAATAAATAAGAGGAAAGTTGCAGAGAATTTTCTTATCTACAAAATCCTTTATTCAATTTTCGTGTCAGAAAGTTTAAGCTGTTATTTTCATTGAAATAGCCGCAGTCAAAAGGCCCACTTTTACTACCGTAACGTAAAGTGGGCCAAAAATTTATAGTATTCGTGCTCTATGGTTGACGGGTACTCAAGGCTCGGCTTTCCGTTGTCCGGTAAGTATATTTAACCTCGTAAAGCGAACATTTCGTCGCCAACATTGTCACACTATACCGCCACTGCCGTAACGAAGATGTAACCTTCATTCCTAAACAACTGCACGTACCGTATATTTCCGCAAATAAGACGATGGCTGAATCATTAAAAAAGGGCCCCAAGAACCGAGGTCGTCTTACCCGAAAGTACAGAAAAAAAAAAGTAGATTGAAATTTAGTGTGAAACTGGTAATTTCGCAAATGTGTTGTATAGCGCGGTTTCGACCTCCAAACGATATATATCGAAGCCATTAAGTATCGAAACGATACGTATCGAACAGGCGAATATTATGAATATGTCGTGATTTTAAAGGATGTGGTTAGTTACGAATCTAACAGTACAGCCTTTTGGGTAATTTACAAGAAATATTACAGTCGAAGTAGCACGGCCTGAAATGATATATGTCGTGTTTTTGAACAGCAATTCGACCGCTACGCGCCCTCAGTACTTAGAAAAAACCAACCTTATTTAACCTATACCTAACCTTCTTAAGGCTACGCTACAGATAACATTTTTGAAAGTGAAAGTTAGGTTAGGCACAGAACAAAAAAAAATTCTTTTTGGCGCTAATCTCCAGTTCAGAAACATTCGCTTTTTCCAAACATTCTTTCGATATATATCGTTTAGAGGTCGAAGCCGCGCTATGAATCACATCTGCGATATTACCCTGATGAAAATTACATCGTGGAGAACAGATTTAGGAAAAGTTTTGTGCAATTTTTTTGATGTGCTTCACGAGCTTTATTAATTTGAGTGGACAAGGGTACATACGATAACCTATCTATATCTAAATGCGAATGTCTGTTCGGTGTATAGTTTTCAAGTCCGAACGACAAGACGCAGAGACTTAATTTATACAGTTACTAATTCATACCTGAGGAAGGTTTTAGGCACGGTTTTATTGCTATCTGAGAGATATTTAATAATTTGAAAAATATAACGCGAAATGAGGAACAATGATGACTGTTTGAAAATGGTTTTATTGGTTGCATTGTTGGTTGAGGTTTGATAATCATGAAAGGATGGAGTAATTTGGGATGGAAAGTTATTGGTGTATATAAAATTCTACGTGTGTGTGTGTGTGTGTGTGTGTGTGTGTGTGTGTGTGTGTGTGTGTGTGTGTGTTTTAATATTTGGCTCTGCAGCGAAAACTACAGAACCCAAACGCATGGTCTGTGTGTAATTGTCCGAAGTCTCCCGTTGTACACCATAGCAGTTCCATGGCGATAGCTATAAGGGGGTGGAAGATATGGTGGTTGAAAGTCGTCAAATTATAACGAAAATGACTGAAGGCCAGCGATGACGTTTGTGGCTCTATAGCAAGGAGGTTACATACAGCGAAACGTGATGCCACAGACCATATCTTTGGTCTATGCGTGTTACAATGTCTTCAGATCTTTCTCTGTAAGGATAAGCATACGAATAAGGAAATATAACAACAAATAAATAAATAAAGCAGTAAAAAAGAAATTTATTTTAATATATCTAATTTAAAAAAATCCATCTGACGTTGCGCATTATCTATCATCAATCAACAAGGGAGCGGAGTCGCCGGTTTAAACTAGTATGCCATAAAGCAGGAAAAGAATTAGGCCTGTTTACAATGCAGCTTGATTGTGCAATGCCGCTTGTCAAAAATTATCTCTCTCTCTCTCTCTCTCTCTCTCTATATATATATATATATATATATATATATATATATATATATATATAGTCGCACTGACAGGATTAAATTTACGTACGGAGTAGTGAAAGGGTTAAAATATTTCGGAGCTATACGCGGCTTCCTTTGAAATCTCTTATCTTCTGTTGTCGGGCAATTTAGTTTGTTTTCCCCCGCGTAATATGTGCATCAGCGCGATTAAATGTCGTCTCGGAGAAAAAAATTTCTTTCAGCTTCGCGGTGTAAAAAAACATGGTTCTTCACGATCGGATACAACGTAGCACTAAACGCACGGAAGTTAAAAAGCAGACCGCAAACACTGCAACAAAGGGTGAAACCCCTGGTGTAACAATCACGAAAACTACTTTTGGTTAGGGTTGCCAGATCTCCGGGCGCCGCCCGGAGTGCCCGGGCTTGGAATGAATTCTCCGGGTCTCCGGGACAATCACTCTCATCTCCGGGCTTCAATGTAACCCTCATCTTAACTTTTTTTTTACGATGCTTCTTATGTACTATGCTCATATAGCGACGATCTACATCGAACTTAACGTAACTTAAACTAAGGACGAACACAACATCCATGCCCTAAGGGGGATTCGAACCTCTGGCGGGAGCAGTCTCGCGCACCGTGGCAAGACGCCTCAGTGCGTTCGGCCAATCCCGGGCGGCTCCTTTGTAGTAATTATGAATAACTTCATCAAATTTCAATTTCTTATTGTAACAAAACGCTACTTTTCTATTCTTCCTCTGAAAACTTTTCATTGTTGCGTCGGTAGTAATCGGCTAGCGCATTATTAAGCAAACACTGTTGCGGCAACGTGTCAACTGCCGACGTCTATTATTTGTGTTCGTTCGTTCATTGTTTGTTATCAGTTTACCGGCAATTTTTGGAATACTCGGATCGTGTGAGAACAGACAAGCTTACATTTACTCAGATTAGTGAGTAATAACAGTGAAATGAAGAGACGATATATAAGTTCGTTCCGTGAAGGATGGTTGTAGGAAGAAATTTATAAACAGTGGCTACAAAAAAGTCGATACTGATGAGTGTATGTCTAAGTGGAGAATATGCAATACCTCATTTACTGTTAAGTACGACGGAGTGAAAGCTATGAATAAACATTTACAATGAGAAAGACACAAAGTGAATATTACCACACAAAAAAAAAAAAAAAAAAAAAAAAAAAAAAAAAACTGTCGCTTCTTAATTTCTTGCCGTAACAATTTTCTGCAGAAGACGACAATCCTGGTTGGAGGGGGGGGGGGAGTTTGTCGCAGTTAAGGGGGGGGGTGAGTCATTGGCCAAGGGGGAGGGGGGCACGTCTGGTCTCCGGGCCTGTCTCGAGTTCAATCTGGCAACCCTACTTTTGGTGGCTTCTAACGGCATTTTTCTCCGAATCTATGTCGAAGGCGTATTTTTAGATTCCGAACACCGGAAAAAAGTGCAACATGCATTGGGGTAAAAAACGTAACTTGGGGGTCGTCTTGTAGGCCAGAAACATGCGTATACTACAAAATCTCGATGAAAATTAGTACCTCGTCTTATCTGCGGCAGTATACGGTAAGTAAACGTCCAACCTTTGTGGCGACGTCGGCTGCGTCATCGATTTAAGAATCGGGCGTTCGATATGTATCGTTTGATATCCGGCGGCCTACACTGCAGACGTTGTTAAGAATAACGGTTCCAACAGTCGGGTCCGGAGCTCTTCGGATAAGGCGCTCGACTGGAAACCGAAGGGTCGCGGGTTCGATACCCGGTCGGACCTCGGTTTTTTCAGTCTGCACTTTAACCCATCCTTCACCTCTCAACGATGTGAGGAGTCGCCAGAAACGACACGTGGTTCGGATTCCACGCTAAGCTGTAGGTCCCCTTTCCTTTCCTTATCCTGTTTGGACAACTGGGGTAGGCTAGGGACACGCAAGTCGCCGAAGTGGCGTCCAATTGAAAGACTTGCATCAGGCCAATGAGCCACACGCAATTATTATAATTACGAGCTTAATTCCCTCTGCTTCGCACGCATAGACGGGATGGTCTGCATTTGTTGTTTCTACGTCTACTAAATCTAAATTTTCTTATATTTAGCTTTAAAAATGTTTTTCTAATAAAGTATTTAGATACAATTGCCACCCCCCCCCCCCTATTCCAGCATTGATGGCAGAATTCGAAACATCCCAAAACAATTTTTTCTAAACTCTAACCATGGTATCAAATAGAAATTTTCGCATTTGTAGCAGCTTTAAAAGATTTTCCCTTATTTCACCCGCTTAATGGTTGAATATCCAAAAATATCAAAACACATGTTTTTAAAACTCCTATCAAAAATCTAAATACCAAGTTCTGTATTTCTTGCATCAAAATTGCCTTAACAGCAGAGTATTAAAAAAAAAAAAAATAAAATAAAAATAAACACACATTCATCCCCCCATTTCCCCTCTTTAGGGATGGGAATATCGAAAAATCGCTGGTGCCTACAGTGTAAGGTAAACAACGTCTACAAATTTAAAGTTTCTATCGTCTGTATATTCACTTTTCAGCGCCGTTTTCTATCTTTTAGAAAATGATCGAGAACGCGAAATTTCTTTCTTACGCTTTGATATCTTTCTTGGTAGTTTTATTTTTCAAACTGCAATATGCACTTATTTTTCTTTATTCGTGCGCTTGTCGCAGAAAAGAACTGAAGAATGTGCATCACGTTTAGCTGTATATAACCTCTTTGCTATTATAGTGTCAAGTCATCGCTGGTCTTCAGTCCGAATTTTCTATAAGCTGACGACTTTAAACGACTATATCTTCCACCCTGTTACAGCTATCGACACGGAACTGCTATGGTGTACAATGAGAGACTTCGTACTGCAACAACACAGAGATCGTTCGTTTCCATTGTGTAGTTCTTGCTGGAGAGCAAAATATTCACACCTACACGTAGAATTTGATGTAACTCGGTAACTTTCAACTCGCATATCTTCCACCCCGTTATCGTTATCAACCCTCTACGACCATAGTGCACAATGGGAGACTGATACCTACTACCACATACAAACCCTATTCGTTTGCGATCTGTACTTTTGGCTACAGAGTGAAATATAGACACAAACACCTCAATTATTATATGACTAGCTGAACCCCCGCTGCTTCGCATGCGTAGGCTGGTTGGTCTGCACCAGTTGTTTCTTTTTAATCCTGATGAAGAATCCATATCTTAAATTTCGTAGTTATAGTTGGAAATTTGAGTTAACAGCACCATATTTTTGAAAATCAAATTTTGCATCTCGTATTCACCCCCTTATTAGTCTAATTTCCAAAAATACCGAAACAAGTGTCTGTTTAATTCGAACCCCAAATCAAAATCCGAAAATTTGTAATTTTATCTTCAAAATTGCCTAAATAGCAACAGATTTTCGAAAAACACCCCTCTCCAATTTAACCCCCTTGATGGTTGAATTTCCAGAAATACCGAATCACGTATTTTTTAAATCATAACGAACAATATAAATACCAGTTTTTTTAGCTATAGCTTCAAAATTGTCTTGACAACAGTGTTTTCGAAAAGAATTTTTGATCCCCTCTTATATCCCTTAGTTTTTGAATTTCTAAAAATACCGGAACTCGTCTCTCTTTAATCCTGATCAAAAGTCCATATCCTAAGTTTCGTAGTTATAGCTTACAATTTGAGTTAACAGCAACATAGTTTTGAAAATCAATTTTCTGCGTCACCCATTTTACCCCCTTATTGGTCGAATTTCAAAAAATGCCGAAACACGTGTCTTTTAAATTCTCGCTTCAAAATTGCCTAAATAGCAAGGCATTTTCAAAAAACGTTTCATCCCCTATTTCACCTCCTTACGGACGGAATATGGAAAAATCGCTTCTTAAATGACGCCTACAGAGTAAGATTACACCCTCCAAAAATTTCAAGTTTCTGTCTTCAGTGGTTTGGGCTGGGCGATGATGAGTCAGTAGATACTAGCTTATATGCCCGTGCTTCGCAACAGTTGTTAAAGAAGGTCCCGTGTATATGATGGTTCTTTGGGTTCCGGACGTAGGTCATCAAAAACGCAATCCTTGTTGTATCTCTCTGTCAATAAACTCAGTTCTCCTAGACAAGATGACAAATTTAAGTTGATGTCATTGTCGAAAACGATGAATCTTAATAAAGTTTTTCATACTAAGAGTGAAATTAAAGTCCGTGCTTCGGAACAATGTAAATTCAATGTTAGGTTGTGGTCATAAAGTTACACATTGCAACAGCAGCGCCGAAAGCGGCTGGCAAATTTCATTTCTGAAAACGATATTGTGTAAGTGCGAATATTGATTTGTAACAGTTTTCGCAAATATCTTCTTGAATAGGAATTTGGATTGAATTGTAAGACTGTGTGAATCATGAGACTCTCTACAAAAGAGTTTCGCGTGAAAGTGCTGGTCATAATGGGATGTGACAACAACGGATGTATCTGATTCGGTAAAATTTTACTTTCTATCCAGGCGGCCTCGTGTTTTTATGTTGGCAACATGAATAACACGATATAAAATCGTTGCAAGGATGACCGAACCACATAGAGGGTAGATAAATACTGCTGTTCCTGCTGTATGCTTGATTTCACGACGAAATATTTGCGTGTCACGCGATTGGCTTATGACGATGTCACATGATTCTCGTTATTCAACATCTGTTGCCAACATTATCACAGGAGGCAGCCGAGATATGAGTAGGACTACGTCGCATAGTTTTTCTTGATCCAGCTGTCAAACGATAACACCTTTCACAGCAGAGTGTGTCGTGGCTATATGTATCAGAGATCACTGATTAGCACAGACCAGTGAGCTTACTGGCACAGGCATATCAATATCTATGGCCTAAGAGACATTCATTAATGTATGTCTGTGTTTCCACCACGCTTCCACGACAGTGATCAATGTTCCACGAGTATTTTTATCTTTGAGTCTATCTTGATTTTTATCTTTTTGTGTCTCTGTTCATAGTCGGTAATTTGTGGTTGATGGAAACGTGTGATCTATTTAAAAAATTGCGTATTTGATATTCCTCGTCGTTAGTAAAGTCTGAAAGGACCGCATTGACGATTGAAAGAATAAACAGATTTTGACTCGTACCGTAAAGTTCGTAAGTCACAGAGTATATAGCTCTTTCTAAGGGTATTTATAGCATATTTTGAGAATTTTTGCTCGTCACACTCACCCACTGCCACGCACCGCGACCAAACTCGCTTACTAACATCATTAGACCGAGGGCTATCTCCCACCACAACCACGAGTGGGTGGCAGTATGTGGTCATGGAGGAAAGTCTGTCAGCACGTACACACACAAGCCTTTTATATATAGATTACCGCAGCGTGGGTCTGCCGAAACAGCCTTTCCCACGTCTGCTATTTTGATTCACAACGTTAACACTCCTAAAATCGATTCTGGAAATAAGGCGGTTAACCACTTGGGCAGTGGATTCTCGCAACCTTGTAAGCACAACCGTTTTTCTAAGCGTGCTTCGTATTTATGGTTGCGTCTCGTTAAGAATATCCTGCTAATACGGGCAAATTAACTTACCCTAATCTGACGAAAAGGGTATAAATATTTGGTTGAGCGTGATTGTTTGAACAGATACAGCTATTGTCTTCACTACCTCTGGAACTGAATCACAGTTCGCCACACGCTTATTTGAATCGGCAAGCAAATGAGATTCAGTCCTTAACGTGTGAACACGTCTCCCAAAAGGCAACTGACGAAATCAAAACCCCGTCTCCAAGACTTCACACGCGAAAGAAGCGTTGTTTGTGGAATAAGGCAGGATTGTAGCATTTTCCGCAATCTTATTCGATCTGTACAATAAGCAAGCTGTGAAGGAAAAAGCTGGAGAAATTCGAAGGAATTGAAGTGCCATGTGCTTCAATGTAGTATTTTTGTACAAGTAGAAAAGTTCAGGGAGAACAAATAAAAACTGGGTGTTTTGTCGGTGACGTACTTGGCACACAGCAAAGGACGTGGAAGAGCAGTTGAACGGAATGGACAGTGTGTTGAAAGAACATAAGATGAACATTAACAAGGGTAATCGAAAGGACTGTAAGAAAGTCAGGCGACCCTGAATGCATCTGATAAGGAAACGAAGCAACAAAAGACGTAGATGGACAGTAAAAAAATAACGTGCTATGGCCGCCGTATAAGATGCACAGTGGCTGTGGTAAGAAGAGTTTCTGAAGAAGAGATTATTATTGTTATTATTTTGTAGTATTCTGCCTAGTGGCAGGACCATGTCTTCGTACGGAGAATTTCTGATACCATTGTTCCCTGTCCTCAGCTTCTTCCTTCAGTCTGTTGTATCTCCTACCATCTTTCATGACGTCCAGATGGTGAATTCTTCTTACTCATCCTGTTTCCGCTGATTTTCATCGTGTAGGAGTCCCTCGTGTCTAAGTGCGTGTCCAATCCAGTTACCCTTTTTCTGTAGAATTGTAGGCAGAACACTTTTCTTCTACATCTACATACATCTACATACATACTCCGCAATTCACCGTAAGGTGCGTGGCAGAGGGTACACTGTACCACTACTAGGCATTTCCTATCCTATTCCACTCCCAAATTGAACGAGGAAAAAAAGAATGCCTATATGCCTCCGTACGCGCCCTAATTTCTATTATCTTGTCTTTGTGACAACCACGCGAAATGTAAGTAGGCGGCAGCAAGATCGTACTACACTCAGCTTCAAATTCCGGCCCTCTAAATTTACTTAACAGAAATTCACGAAAAGAACGTCGTCTTTCTTCCAGCGATCCCCAATTGAGTTGCCGGAGCATTTCCGTGACACTCGCGCATTGGTCGAACCTACTGGTAACAAATCTAGCTGCTCGCCTCTGAACCGCCTCTATGTCTTCCTTTACACTGATCTGCTGCGGGTCCCAAATACTTGAGCAATACTCGAGACGTGGTCGTACAAGCGTTTTATACGCGGTCTCCTTTACAGGTGTAGCACATCTTCCCAAAATTTTGCCAATAAACCGAAGTCGGCTGTCCGCCTTACTCACAACTGTTCTTACATGCTCGTTCCATTTCATATCTTTCTGCAATGTTACGCCTAGATATTTGAACGACGCGACAGCATCAAGAAGCTCACTACTAATGCTGTATTCGAACTACTCTCTCCTACTCTTCTCAGTACATCATCATTTTTCATGCGATCTGTCCATTAATCTTTTCCATTCTCCTCCAGCACCACATTTCAAAGCTCTCTAAGTATTTTTTCCCCTTCTTTCTCATAGTCCACGTGTCTGCTCCATACAGTGCAATGCTCCAGATGTAACCTCCACCAGTTTCTTCCTTAATGCCGAGCTCAACTTACTGGTCAGAAGAGTTCATTTCTTGTTGAAAGCAGCTTTGGCCATGGCGATTCTTGCTCGGATTTCGTTGGTGCAGTGGGCATCCTTTGTGATAAAACGTCCCAGGTACTCGAACTGATACACATCTTCCAGTTCCCGATTGTCAACAATTATCTTAAAGTGCTTATCACGTTTTGATATGCGCATCACTTTCGATTTTTCGATCTTGATTTCCGTGCCGTACTTTCTTCCCATTTTCGCCGACCGGTTCATGTGTTGCAGCTGTCTCTGGTTTTTGGCGACCACTACCAGGTCGTCTGCATACTTGGTGTTGATGTATTATGTATTCTCGAGTTGCTTCACATGTAAGTAAAAATAAAGTATTAACAAAATGTCAGTTTGGGTTTTTAAAAGCATCTTCAACTGAAAATTCTATATATACCTAAACTGATGAAATATTAATGCTTTGAATAACCGGACATCACCAGTTGGGATTTTTTGTAATGTCTCGAAGGCTTTAGATTGTGTAAATCACGGGATTCTACTAGATAAGCTTAGGTATTGTGGTATGAGTGGGACAGTGCACAAATGGTTTAAATCATACTTAACTGGAACAGTGCAGAAAGTTGAAATAAGTATTCACATGATACAGATGAAACAATTAATTCCTCTAACTGGAGAGTTATAAAAAATGGGGTCCCACAAGGTTGGGTCTTAAGTCATTTGCTGTTCTTAAGATATTAATGACTTGCCATTCTACATTCACGAAGATGCTAAGCTAGTACTTTCTGCTGATGATACAAATATAGCTTCACACCTGACAAACAGGAATTAACTCATAAAATTGTAAATGATATGTTTCAGAATGTGGTTCTCTACAAATGGACTCTAATTAAACTTTGATAAAACCCAGTATGTACAGTACCATACAGTAAACGTCATGACAGCATTAATAAATTAAGAGTTTGAACATAAATCTGTAGCTAAGGTAGAGTATTCAAAATTTTTAGGTGTTTTCATTGACGAGGGACTGAAGTGGAAGAAACATATTGAAGATCTCCTCAAACGTTTGAGTTCAGCTACTTATGCTATGTAATTGCAATATTTTTTGATATACATCTTAGTAAATTAGCTTACTACGCCTATTTCCATTCATTGCTTCCATATGGATCATATTGTGGGGCAATTCAACATTGAGTAAAAAAGTATTCATTGCGCAAAAGCGTGTAATCAGAATAATTGCTGGAGCCCACCCAAGAACATCCTGCAGACATTTATTTAGGGATCTAGGGATGCTCATTGTAGCTTCACAATAAATAAATATATATTCACGCACGAAATTTGTTATTAACAATCTGACCCATTTCAAAAGTAACAGCAGTGTGCATAGCTATAACACTAAAAGAAAGGATGATTGTCACTATTCAAGGTTAAATCTAACGTTAGCTCAGAAAGGGGTGAATTATGCTGCCACAAAAGTCTTCGGTCACTTACCAAGTAGCATCAAAAGTCTGACAGATAGCCAACTAGTATCTAAAAAGAAATTAAAGAAATTTTGAATGGCAACTCCTTCTACGATGTAGATGAATTTTTAGATAAAACTTAAAAGTAAAAAAAAACCTTAATGTTTAAGTGCAGAAAACATTTAGTAAACTGACACGTTCCACCTCATTACGAGATGTCGTATATATGATCTATTGAACAAGTATTAATCTGATATGATACGTCCTACTTAGAAGTTTCCGCATCCTTTCAGCACTTCTCTCGCCAGCATTTCTCCATACAGGCTGAAGAGACTTGGCGACAGACAACATCCTTGTCTCACTCCACTTCCTATTTCCACGCTGTTCGTTTCTCCACATTTCAGTCGTATTTTTACCCTTTGTCCCAGGTACAAATTCCCAATTACTCTCCGATCTCTCCAGTTGATGCCTATCTCCTAAGGATGTTCATCAATATATTCCAATTGACTCTGTCAAAGGCCTTCCGCCAGTCTATAAAACACGCGCAAATTTCTTCGCTGACGGCCAAAACTCTCTCCGACAATATCCTCATCATGCCAATGGCGTCTCTGGCCCCTTTTCCTTTCCTAGAGCCAAACTGGTCTTCTCCCATCACTTCTTCAATTTTGTGTTCTAACCGTGTAATTAGTTACCTTGCTATGATCTTTGTCACATGTGAGATAAGACTTATTGTTCTATAATCACTACACTGCTTTGGCTTGTTTTGGCCCACTTTAGGTTACGGTAGTAACGCTAAAAGTGGGCCTTTGCGATCGTCTTTTGACAGCTCGAAATTTAAATGAAAATAACGGCTTAACCATTCATGACACGAAAATTGAATAACCGAATTTGTAGAGGAGAAAATTCTCTACAACTTTGCTCTCGTGTTTTTTCATATATCGTAACGTTTCAAAGATATTTGCAAAAATAACGGAGATTTGACGATGTCTATCTACGTGTTCCTACTGTTTAGGTCGAACCGTTCAACCGATCGACACCACATTTTAGACATAATTGTTGGCTACCAGAGACCAGAACATCGCTTTTTGAAATATTTCGCACAATAAATACGTAAGTAATATATAAAAACAATCCGTCTGTAATGTCATTTTAAATTTAAAATAAACCGTTCATCTGCCGCGAAAATCTAATAAGCGAATTGGAGAAGAAAATTCTCTACAACTTAGTTCCCTTATGTTTTTTTTTTTCATATATCTTATCGTTTGAGAGAGATTTGCAAAAATAAAGGATTTTTGACACCCTCCACTGAATTAACGAAAACCAGCCGTTCGCAGATGTCACGTGACATTGCTCGCCCAGAACACTCTGGCATACGCCATCTTGCATTGCGTATTTGATTATTTTCGTATTGTAACTTAGACGTTGTCATTTCAAAGCAATGGCGCACTGAAGAATTAACAAAAACACGTCGTTCTTCGTACGATAAATGATAATCTAGTGTCTACAAATGCCATATTAGCATCAGTTAACAACGGCCATCAATAGTACGAGGTTAAAGAACGCAATTCCTGTTAGCTGTAGCGTGGTGGGCAATGTGTTGGACTGTGACGCTGAAGGTCAGTGGTTCGGAACCCGCCAGTACCTAATTTTTTTTCCTACAAGGGTTTCAGACATTCTTATTAATTTTTTATTATTTACATCATTATTTTCGTCGAAAATGTTTGCAAAAACTACAAATCTAAAGTGGTTCATAAAACACGTCAGTTCGATTTTTTACCTTGCATGGAAGTTTGACACTATCATTAATTAAATAGAATTTACGTTCTGCGTTATTTCGACTTACCTTACATGACCTGCGTTTCTTCTTCAGCCCTATTTCGTGAACATGCCGCGAAAATATGAACCAACTAATTTTAAACATTGTCCCCTGAACTACCGCGCAAACTGCGGACACAATATAACAGATGTTACATTCAAGTGCCTGGCAGAGGGTTCATTAACCACTTTCATAACGTTTCTCTACCGTTCCATTCTCTAATACCGCGCGGGAAGAAAGAACACCTAATCCGTTCCGTTTTCGATCTGATTTCTCTTATTTTATTGGAATGGTCTTGTCTCCCTAAGTAGGTGGGTGCTAGCAAACTATGTTCACATTCAGAAGAAAAAATCGGGGATTGAAACTTTGTCATCACATCACGCCGCAATGAATAACGTCTTTCTTTTAATGATTTCCACCCCAATTCGTGCAACATTTCCGTGACGCTTTCCCCCCCGTAACGTGATAAAACAAAACGAGCTGCCCTTCTCTGAACCTTCTCTCTGTCTTCCGTCAGTCCCTCCTGGTGAGGGTCCTACAAGGGGCAACAGTATTCCAGGAGAGGACGCACAAGTGTGATGTAGGCAGTCTGTTTGGTGAAGCTGGCGCATCTTCGAAGCGTTCTGCCAAAGAAACCTAACCTTTGGTTCGCCTTCCCCACAATATTTTCTATGTGTTCTCTCCAGTCAAAGTTGTTCGTAATTGTAACTCCTAGGTATTTGGTACAATTTACGACCTTAAGGTTTGACTGTTTTATCGCGTAATTGAAGTTCAGCGGATTTCTTTTAGTGGTCATGTGTATTACTTCACACTTTTATTTATTTAGTGTCGATTGCCAATTTTCGCACCATGCAGAAATTTTGTCTAAATCGCTTTGCAGTTGATTTTGATCCTCTGTTGACTTCACTAAACGATAAACGACAGCATCATCCGCGAACAGTCTAAGGGAGCTATTCAGATTCTCCTAAATCGTTTATAAACAGAAGGGAGCACAAGGAAGAGTAGGGGACCTATAAAGCTTCCCTGTGGAACGCCAGATATCACTTCTGTTTTACTCGATGACTTACCGTCAATTACTACGAACTGTCCCCCTTCTGATAGGAAATCGTGAATCCAATCGCACAATTGGGGCGATATTCCATAAGCACGCAATTTCACTAGAAGCCGCTTGTGAGGTACAGTGTCAAAAGCCTCTCGCAAATCCTAAAATATGGAATCGATTTGAGATCCCTTGTCGATGGCACTTAACACTTCATGTGAATAAAGGTCAAGCTGTGTTTCGCAAGAGTGATACTTTCTGAATCTGTGATGACTATTGGTTAATAGGTCGTTCTCTTAGAGCTAGATCGACGTCAATGAGATTGACGTATAATTTTGGAGATCACTCCTATTGCCTTTCTTGAATATTGGAGTAACTTGGGCAACTTTCCAGTCTTTGGGTGCGGATCTTTCGCTGAGTGATCGGTGTATGTAGGGCCATATTTAGGCATGTGCAACAAATGCATCTGCACAGGGCGGCAAAATTTTGGGAACGGCCAAATTTTTTCTATTTTAGTGTTAATCATCATTAGAGTTTAGATTACAGCAATAAATTTTAAAATTCAGATTGTTGATAGCAGTGGCGTATCCAGGGAGGTGAGTGGTTTTATCCTTTTCTTTTTTTTTTTTTTTTAATCAGTTTGAATCGCAGATGCCAGGGGGTGGGGGCGTAAAATAAATTACTGCACAAGGGCGTCACATACTCTATATACGGCCCTAATCGTATATGATAGTGAAGTATGGAGCTATTGCCAAATGTTCAAATGTCTGTAAATCTATCGGACCAAACTGCGTGGTCATCAGTCCTTAGCTGACAAACTACTTAAACCTAGGTAAACTAACTTACGGACAAACTCACACACCCGTGCCCCAGGAAGGACTCGAACCTCCACGGCGAGCAACCGCGCGCTCCGCAGCGAGACGCTTTAGACCGCTCGGCTACTCCACCGCGGCTGGAGCTATTGCATCAGCATACTCTGACAAGGAAACTCCAAGTATGGCACCAACGAATTTTGATGAGTGGCAGGTATATTGTGCGGGAACTCCTCCAGACCACCAAGCTAAAAGGATGCGTTCCAATGCGCTGTAGTTTCAACGAAAATCGTGATCAAAGTCCAGCGCGTAACAGCTATAACTGCAGTGAGTCGTCAGCAGCACGTGAGCCCGCGTGGTGTAATTAGCAAGGCGCTAGCCTGTCGCGCATGCGACCCGAGCTCAAATGTTTCTTGGAACCAATTTTTTTCACTTGTCCGACGATTGCTTGTGCATAATTATATGCTTTAATGGCCACTCTTAAGTTAATGCTTGTGTAATTGGTCATAATAGCTACGCTAATTGCTCAATATGTATTACGCACGATTATTTTATTACTTACTAGCTTATATACCCGTGCTTCGCAACGGTTGTTAAAGAAGGTCCTGTGTATATCATGGTTCTTTGGTTTCCGGACGTAGGTCAGCAAAACCACAATCCTTGTTGGATCTCTCTGTCAATAAACTCAGTTCTCCTAGCCAAGCTGTCAAATTTAAGTAGAAGTCATTGTCGAAATCGATTAATGTTCATAAAGTTTTTCATACTAAGATTGAAATCAATTTTAAGTCCGTGCTTCGGAACAATGTAAATTCAATGATAGCTTGTGTTCATAAAGTTAGACATTGCAACAGCAGCGCCGAAAGCGGCTGGCAAATTACATTTCTGAAAACGATATTGGATAAGTGCGAATATTGATTTGTAACAGTTTTCACAAATATCTTCTTGAATAGGAATTTGGAATGAATTGGAAGACTGTGTGAATCATGACTCTATACAAAAGAGTTTCGCGTGAAAGTGCTGGTCATAATGAGATGTGACAACAACGGATGTATCTGATTCAGTAAAATTTTACTTTCAATCCTGGTGGCCTCGCGTTTTTATGTTGGCAACATCAATAACACGATATAAAATCGTTGCAAAGATGACCGAACCACATAGGGTGTAGATAAATACTGCTGTTCCTGCTGTATGCTTGATTTCACGACAAAATATTTGCGTGTCACGCGATTGGCTTATGACGATGTCACATGATTCTCGTTATTCAACATCTGTTGCCAACATTATCACAGGAGGCCGCCGGGATATGAGTAGGACTACGTCGCATAGTTTTTCTTGACCCAGCTGTGAAACGATAACACCTTTGACAGCAGAGAGTGTCGCGGCTATATGTATCAGAGATCACTGATTAGCACAGGCCAGTGAGCTTACTGGCACAGGCATATCAACATCTATGGCCTAACAGACATTCATTAATGTATGTCTGTGTTTCCACCACGCTTCCACGACAGTGATCAATGTTCCGCGAGTATTGTTATCTTTGAGTCTATCTTGATTTTTATCTTTTTGTGTCTCTGTTCATAGTCGGTAATGTGTGGTTGACGGAAACATGTGATCTATTTTTAAAAAATGCGTATTTGATATTCCTCGTCGTTATTAAAGTCTGAAAGGACCGCATTGTCTGAAGATTGAAAGAATAAACAGATTTTGACTCATACCGTAAAGTTCGTAAGTCACAGAGTATATAACTTTTCCTAAGAGTATTTGTTTCATATTTTGCGAATTTTTGCTCATCACACTCACCCAGTGCCACGCACCGCGACCAAACTCCCTTACTAACATCATTAGACCAAGGGCTACCTACCACCACAACCACGAGTGGGTGGCAGTATGTGGTCATGGAGAAACGTCTGTCAGCACGTACACACACAAGCCTTTTATATGTATATATAGATTTCGAAGCGCGGGCCGCTGTGGCCGAGGGGACTGAGGCGCTTCAGTCACGTTCTGCACGGCCACTACGGTCGGGGGTTCGATCCCCCCTAGAGCATGGATATTTGTTTCGTCTTTAGAATAAGTTAGTTGATAAGCAGTATGTAAGTTTAGGGACTGATGACCCCGTAGTTAAGTCCCATAGACTATAAAAACATTTTTTATTTCGAAGCAAACTTTTACGGCGACTAAAACATCAGTAAACCGTCTGTAGTTTCCAGATGTAAAATTTGTGTAGCCTTTGGTAGCTGCGTCTACAGTCCCCGGTCCCAGTGTTGTTATGCCGTCGAAGCGGATTATTATGCTGCGGCCAGGCGGCTAGGCATTCGTAGCGTATCGTTCACTGATACAACGTTATTGCAGTAAGAAATAAGGAATATAATTACGGTCAGTCGCTGGACAAGTGTGAAAAATAAAAAATCCGAACAGGATTTGAACACGGGTCTTACACATGACAGGCTAGCGCCTTGCTAATTACAACACGCTGGCTCACGTGCTGCTGACGACTCGGTAGCAAGTACAGGTATAGCTGTTACGCGCTGAACTTTGATCGCGATTTTAGTGGAAACTAAGGCGCATTGGAACAAATCCTTTTAGCTTTCTGGTCTGGAAGAGTTTCCGCACAATACACTTGTGACTCATCAAAATTCGTTGGTACTATACTTGGTGTGTGCGCCTCGGTTGCACAGTGGTAGAGTGCCAGACTACAAATCCTAAGGTCGCGGGTTCGATCCCCGTCAGGTCCTAGGATTTTTATCTGTCACTTTCCACTTCTTTCACCTCTCGCAGTATTGCTCATGTGAAATATACCGAGTAGCACCGTGGTTCGGAACCCACGTTAAACTGTAGGTTCCCCTATAACTGGCTGGGTAAGTCAGTTCGAAGGTCGGAGGAAGGCAACGGCATACCACTTCCAAACAGGACCATGCCTAGTAAAGCACTGTGGTGTTCAAACCAATCTCCGGATTGTTGACTGCTTTACGTTATACTTGGTGTTCCCCTTGTGAGAGGAATCTAGATGGTATACAATCTGTCCCAGGATTGTTTTTGCTTATTTTACTACTCTAGGAACATCTACTTCTAAATTTCAAATTATGGCAGCTCTTCTTGGTTTGTATTCTGTAATGTTCACCTCAGCTTCTTTGGGGGCCGGCCGCGGTGGCCGACGGGACTGAGGCGCTTGTCACGGTCTGCACGGCCACTACGGTCGGGGGTTCTAATCCCCCCTCGGGCATGGATATTTGTGCCGTCCTTAGTCTTAGTTCGTTCATAAGTAGTTTGTAAGTTTAGGGACTGATGACTCCGTAGTTAAGTCCCATAAGCTGTACAAACATTTGAATTCCTTCTTCGGGGGACTAATATCAATACTGGGCATGCATACGTCATAATGACGTCACGTAGTAGAACGAGGGTGGTGAGTCATATGGGTATCCTAGGAAATGAACAGTTGGCTAGAGTAGCTGTAACTCCCTGCCTCTTCCCCTGGGTTATTCTGGGCGCAGATTTGAAGGTGCAGATGAGATCGCTACTCGTACAGTACTGGAACATCAACTGGCAGGCTACTGCTCTGTCTCATAAACTACGCTCAAAGTCGACCACTGCAGCTTGCAGTTCTTCCTTACGGCCTTCTCGGAGGGAATCCACTGTCCTTCGCCGTCTCCGCATCGGTCACTACTGGCTGAAAGTTTGTTTGTTAAGCTTATGGGACTTAACTACGGGGTCATCAGTCCCTAAACTTACAAACTACTTACGAACTACTTAAGAACGAGGACGGCACAAATATCCATGCCCCAGGGGGGATTGGAACCCCCGACCGTAGTGGCCGTGCTGACCGTGACTGGAGCGCCTCAGTCCCCTCGGCCACCGCGGCCGGCTACGGGCTGACCCACGGTTTCCTTTTGCGTAATGATCCTCAGTCACATTGTGGCCGTGGGGCCATACAATCTGTGGCTCATATCCTAGTGGAATGTCCGCTCCTCTTGGCGCTCCGTGACAAATACATAATTCCGCACTAATTGCCCTCGGTTTTGGCGAATGATTGACGGATAGCTGACAAAGTTCTTGCATTTATCCGTGAAAGCGGTTTTTACTCTCGGCTGTAAGATTTCATTGCTGACGCTTGGACAGGATGGGTGGGTTTGTGGCCCTCTCTGCAATCTGCAGGGTTTCGACCTCTCCCCTCCCCCTGACGACTTCCATTTCCCCTTTCAACTTGGTTTCAATTCACATTGTCTCTCATTTAGGAGCATACACTATTCTCCTGTGCGCTGGCGTCTCCCGGCGTATCATCTCCCGTTGGTTTTTACACTGGTCATCCCTGTCAGGGAACAAATTGCGGGCCATTAAACCTGTGCCTGATCTCTGGTCAACGTCATCTCGACTCTGTCGCCGAGAGGAGATTGTCCTGGCCCGGCTTCGTATTGGCCACTGCCGTTATAGCAGTATTTACTCCGTGGTGATCCTGCTCCCTTATGTGAGCACTGCGATGAACCTTTTACTGTGTACCACCTCTTAGTGAAATGTCCGTTTTTTTAATCGTCTTCGTCATGATCTGTTCGTTGTTGTTGTGGTCTTCAGTCCGCAGACTGGTTTGATGCAGCTCTCCACGCTACCCTGTCCTGTGCAAGTCTCTCCATCTGAGAATACGTTAGGCAACCTACATCTTTTTTAATCTGCTGACTGTATTCGTCGCTCGGTTTCCCTCTACGATTTTTACTCCACACGCATCCTTCTAATGCTAAGTTGACAATTCCTTGATGTCTCAGACTGTGTCCAACCAATCTATTCCTTCTCTTAGTCAGGATACGCCAGAAACTCCTTTTCTCTCCCATTCTATTAAGCACCTCATTAGTTACGTGATCTACCCACCCAATTTTCATCATTCGTCTGTAGCACCACATTTAAAAAGCTTCTATCATCTTCTTAACTGAACTCCTTATCGTCCACGTTTCACTCCCAGACAAATGCTTTCAGAAAGGACTTCGTAACATAATAGAAATTAATATTGGATGTTAACAAGATTCTCTCCTTTAGAAACGCTTTCCTTCCCATAGCCATTCTGCATTTTATATCTTGTTTACTTCGGCCATCAGAAGTTATTTTGCTACCCAAATAAAATTCGTCTACTACTTTTATTGTCTCATTACCTAATCTAATTCCTTCAGCATCGCCTCATTTTCTGACATTCCATTACTTTCGTTTTACTCTTTTTGATGTTCATCTTATATCTTCCTTTGAAGAGACTGTCGATCCCATTCAATTGCTCTTCCAGACCTTTTGCGGTCTCTGACAGAATTACTGTGTTTACCATTTGAATTGTCTAGTATTTTAGCTGATGATGCGCATTCTGCTGAGAGTTTTACTATTTATACATCGTGGAAATATGTCGAAAGCCATTTAAGTTCGAACCCAGGTTCTGTTTTACTATGGGCAGTGTTGGGCGCTAATGACCTTAGCAGTTATGCACCCTAAAACCACACTTTAAAAAAACTATTTTCCTGTATCTGTCATTAAATCATCCACTCATCAACCAACCAACCAACCAACCAACGATAGTGGTGAACCTATGCTCCCCTTGAATCTGAGGCAGGAGCGGGGGCACTGTGAGGGGGTGTCTGCCATTTTTGTTTTCAGAAGGGGCGCAGGACGGAATCCTCCCAATGGCAGGTAGGCGAACAGGGGACAGAACTGAATCCTCCCGAACTACTTTGGCACAGTGGCACCTCCTGCAGGTAGGCGAACAGGGGACAGGTCTGAATCCTCCCGAAATACTCTGGCACAGTGGCACATCCTGCAGGTAGGCAAACAGGGGACAGGACTGAATCCTCCCAAAATACTCTGGCACAGTGGCACTTCCTGCAGGTAGGCGAACAGGGGAAAGGACTGAATCCTCCCGAAATACTCTGGCACAGTGGCACCTCCTGCAGGCAGGCGAACAGGGGACAGGACTGAATCCTCCCGAACTACTCTGGCACAGTGGCACTTCCTGCAAGTAGGCGAACAGGGGACAGGACTGAATCCTCCCGAACTACTTTGGCACAGTGGCACCTCCTGCAGGTAGGCGAACAGGGGACAGGACTGAATCCTCCCGAACTACTCTGGCACAGTGGCACCTCCTGCAGGTAGGCGAACAGGGGACAGGACTGAATCCTCCTGAACTACTCTGGCACAGTGGCGCTTCCTGCAGGTAGGCGAACAGGGGACAGGACTGAATCCTCCTGAACTACTCTGGCACAGTGGCGCTTCCTGCAGGTAGGCGAACAGGGGACAGGACTGAATCCTCCCGAAATACTCTGGCACAGTGGCACCTCCTGCAGGTAGGCGAACAGGGGACAGGACTGAATCCTCCCGAACTACTCTGGCACAGTGGCACCTCCTGCAGGTAGGCGAAAAGGGGACGGGACTGAATCCTCCCGAACTACTCTGGCACAGTGGCACTTCCTGCAGGTAGGCGAAAAGGGGACAGGACTGAATCCTCCCGAACTACTCTGGCACAGTGGCACTTCCTGCAGGTAGGCGAACAGGGGACAGGACTGAATCCTCCCGAACTACTATGGCACAGTGGCACCTCCTGCAGGTAGGCGAACAGGGGACTGGACTGAATCCTCCCGAACTACTTTGGCACAGTGGCACCTCCTGCAGGTAGGCGAACAGGGAACAGGACTGAATCCTCCTGAACTACTCTGGCACAGTGGCACCTCCTGCAGGTAGGCGAACAGGGGACAGGACTGAATCCTCCCGAACTACTCTGGCACAGTGGCACTTCCTGCAGGTAGGCGAACAGGGGACAGGACTGAATCCTCCCGAACTACTCTGGCACAGTGGCACCTCCTGCAGGTAGGCGAACAGGGGACAGGACTGAATCCTCCCGAAATACTCTGGCACAGTGGCACCTCCTGCGGGTAGGCGAACAGGGGACAGGACTGAATCCTCCCGAACTACTCTGGCACAGTGGCACCTCCTGCAGGTAGGCGAACAGGGGACAGGACTGAATCCTCCCGAACTACTCTGGCACAGTGGCACCTCCTGCGGGTAGGCGAACAGGGGACAGGACTGAATCCTCACGAACTACTCTGGCACAGTGGCACCTCCTGCGGGTAGGCGAACAGGGGACAGGACTGAATCCTCCCGAAATACTCTGGCACAGTGGCACCTCCTGCAGGTAGGCGAACAGGGGACAGGACTGAATCCTCCCGAAATACTCTGGCACAGTGGCACCTCCTGCGGGTAGGCGAACAGGGGACAGGACTGAATCCTCCCGAACTACTCTAGCACAGTGGCACCTCCTGCAGGTAGGCGAACAGGGGACAGGACTGAATCCTCCCGAAATACTCTGGCACAGTGGCACCTCCTGCAGGTAGGCGAACAGGGGACAGGACTGAATCCTCCCGAACTACTTTGGCACAGTGGCATCTCCTGCAGGTAGGCGAACAGGGGACAGGACTGAATCCTCCCGAACTACTCTGGCACAGTGGCACCCCCTGCAGGTAGGCGAACAGGGGACAGGACTGAATCCTCCCGAACTACTTTGGCACAGTGGCACCTCCTGCAGGTAGGCGAACAGGGGACAGGACTGAATCCTCCCGAAATACTCTGGCACAGTGGCACCTCCTGCAGGTAGGCGAACAGGGGACAGGACTGAATCCTCCCGAACTACTTTGGCACAGTGGCACCTCCTGCAGGTAGGCGAACAGGGAACAGGACTGAATCCTCCTGAACTACTCTGGCACAGTGGCACCTCCTGCAGGTAGGCGAACAGGGGACAGGACTGAATCCTCCCGAACTACTCTGGCACAGTGGCACTTCCTGCAGGTAGGCGAACAGGGGACAGGACTGAATCCTCCCGAACTACTCTGGCACAGTGGCACCTCCTGCAGGTAGGCGAACAGGGGACAGGACTGAATCCTCCCGAAATACTCTGGCACAGTGGCACCTCCTGCGGGTAGGCGAACAGGGGACAGGACTGAATCCTCCCGAACTACTCTGGCACAGTGGCACCTCCTGCAGGTAGGCGAACAGGGGACAGGACTGAATCCTCCCGAACTACTCTGGCACAGTGGCACCTCCTGCGGGTAGGCGAACAGGGGACAGGACTGAATCCTCACGAACTACTCTGGCACAGTGGCACCTCCTGCGGGTAGGCGAACAGGGGACAGTACTGAATCCTCCCGAAATACTCTGGCACAGTGGCACCTCCTGCAGGTAGGCGAACAGGGGACAGGACTGAATCCTCCTGAAATACTCTGGCACAGTGGCACCTCCTGCGGGTAGGCGAACAGGGGACAGGACTGAATCCTCCCGAAATACTCTGGCACAGTGGCACCTCCTGCGGGTAGGCGAACAGGAGACAGGACTGAATCCTCCCGAACTACTCTAGCACAGTGGCACCTCCTGCAGGTAGGCGAACAGGGGACAGGACTGAATCCTCCCGAAATACTCTGGCACAGTGGCACCTCCTGCAGGTAGGCGAACAGGGGACAGGACTGAATCGTCCCGAACTACTTTGGCACAGTGGCATCCCCTGCAGGTAGGCGAACAGGGGACAGGACTGAATCCTCCCGAACTACTATGGCACAGTGGCACCCCCTGCAGGTAGGCGAACAGGGGACAGGACTGAATCCTCCCGAACTACTTTGGCACAGTGGCACCTCCTGCAGGTAGGCGAACAGGGGACAGGACTGAATCCTCCCGAAATACTCTGGCACAGTGGCACCTCCTGCAGGTAGGCGAACAGGGGACAGGACTGAATCCTCCCGAACTACTTTGGCACAGTGGCACCTCCTGCAGGTAGGCGAACAGGGAACAGGACTGAATCCTCCTGAACTACTCTGGCACAGTGGCACCTCCTGCAGGTAGGCGAACAGGGGACAGGACTGAATCCTCCCGAACTACTCTGGCACAGTGGCACCTCCTGCAGGTAGGCGAACAGGGGACAGGACTGAATCCTCCCGAACTACTCTGGCACAGTGGCACCTCCTGCAGGTAGGCGAACAGGGGACAGGACTGAATCCTCCCGAAATACTCTGGCACAGTGGCACCTCCTGCGGGTAGGCGAACAGGGGACAGGACTGAATCCTCCCGAACTACTTTGGCACAGTGGCACCTCCTGCAGGTAGGCGAACAGGGGACAGGACTGAATCCTCCTGAACTACTCTGGCACAGTGGCACCTCCTGCAGGTAGACGAACAGAGGACAGGACTGAATCCTCCCGAACTACTCTGGCACAGTGGCACCTCCTGCAGGTAGGCGAACAGGGGACAGGACTGAATCCTCCCGAAATACTCTGGCACAGTGGCACCTCCTGCGGGTAGGCGAACAGGGGACAGGGCTGAATCCTCCCGAACTACTCTGGCACAGTGGCACCTCCTGCAGGTAGGCGAACAGGGGACAGGACTGAATCCTCCCGAACTACTCTGGCACAGTGGCACCTCCTGCGGGTAGGCGAACAGGGGACAGGACTGAATCCTCACGAACTACTCTGGCACAGTGGCACCTCCTGCGGGTAGGCGAACAGGGGACAGGACTGAATCCTCCTGAACTACTCTGGCACAGTGGCACCTCCTGCAGGTAGGCGAACAGGGGACAGGACTGAATCCTCCCGAACTACTCTGGCACAGTGGCACCTCCTGCAGGTAGGCGAACAGGGGACAGGACTGAATCCTCCCGAAATACTCTGGCACAGTGGCACCTCCTGCGGGTAGGCGAACAGGGGACAGGACTGAATCCTCCCGAACTACTCTGGCACAGTGGCACCTCCTGCAGGTAGGCGAACAGGGGACAGGACTGAATCCTCCCGAACTACTCTGGCACAGTGGCACCTCCTGCGGGTAGGCGAACAGGGGACAGGACTGAATCCTCACGAACTACTCTGGCACAGTGGCACCTCCTGCGGGTAGGCGAACAGGGGACAGGACTGAATCCTCCCGAAATACTCTGGCACAGTGGTACCTCCTGCAGGTAGGCGAACAGGGGACAGGACTGAATCCTCCCGAAATACTCTGGCACAGTGGCACCTCCTGCGGGTAGGCGAACAGGGGACAGGACTGAATCCTCCCGAACTACTTTGGCACAGTAGCACCTCCTGCAGGTAGGCGAACAGGGGACAGGACTGAATCCTCCTGAACTACTCTGGCACAGTGGCACCTCCTGCAGGTAGGCGAACAGGGGACAGGACTGAATCCTCCCGAACTACTTTGGCACAGTGGCATCTCCTGCAGGTAGGCGAACAGGGGACAGGACTGAATCCTCCCGAACTACTCTGGCACAGTGGCACCTCCTGCAGGTAGGCGAACAGGGGACAGGACTGAATCCTCCCGAAATACTCTGGCACAGTGGCACTTCCTGCAAGTAGGCGAACAGGGGACAGGACGGAATCCTCCCGAAATACTCTGGCACAGTGGCACTTCCTGCAAGTAGGCGAACAGGGGACAGGACTGAATCCTCCCGAACTACTCTGGCACAGTGGCACTTCTTGCAGGTAGGCGAACAGGGGACAGGACTGAATCCTCCCGAACTACTCTGGCACAGTGGCACCTCCTGCAGGTAGGCGAACAGGGGACAGGACTGAATCATCCCGAAATACTCCTGCACAGTGGCACCTCCTGCAGGTAGGCGAACAGGGGACAGGACTGAATCCTCCTGAACTACTCTGGCACAGTGGCGCTTCCTGCAGGTAGGCGAACAGGGGACAGGACTGAATCCTCCCGAAATACTCTGGCACAGTGGCACCTCCTGCAGGTAGGCGAACAGGGGACAGGGCTGAATCCTCCCGAACTACTCTGGCACAGTGGCACCTCCTGCAGGTAGGCGAACAGGGGACAGGACTGAATCCTCCCGAAATACTCTGGCACAGTGGCACCTCCTGCAGGTAGGCGAACAGGGGACAGGACTGAATCCTCCCAAACTACTCTGGCACATTGGCACTTCCTGCAGTTAGGCGAACAGGGGACAGGACTGAATCCTCCCGAAATACTCTGGCACAGTGGCACCTCCTGCAGGTAGGCGAACAGGGGACAGGACTGAATCCTCCCGAAATACTCTGGCACAGTGGCACCTCCTGCAGGTAGGCGAACAGGGGACAGGACTGAATCCTCCCGAACTACTTTGGCACAGTGGCACCTCCTGCAGGTAGGCGAACAGGGAACAGGACTGAATCCTCCCGAACTACTCTGGCACAGTGGCACCTCCTGCAGGTAGGCGAACAGGGGACAGGACTGAATCCTCCCGAACTACTCTGGCACAGTGGCACTTCCTGCAGGTAGGCGAACAGGGGACAGGACTGAATCCTCCCGAAATACTCTGGCACAGTGGCACCTCCTGCGGGTAGGCGAACAGGGGACAGGACTGAATCCTCCCGAACTACTCTGGCACAGTGGCACTTCCTGCGGGTAGGCGAACAGGGGACAGGACTGAATCCTCCCGAACTACTCTGGCACAGTGGCACCTCCTGCGGGTAGGCGAACAGGGGACAGGTCTGAATCCTCACGAACTACTCTGGCAGAGTGGCACCTCCTGCGGGTAGGCGAACAGGGGACAGGACTGAATCCTCCCGAACTACTCTGGCACAGTGGCACCTCCTGCAGGTAGGCGAACAGGGGACAGGACTGAATCCTCCCGAACTACTTTGGCACAGTGGCACCTCCTGCAGGTAGGCGAACAGGGGACAGGACTGAATCCTCCCGAAATACTCTGGCACAGTGGCACCTCCTGCAGGTAGGCGAACAGGGGACAGGACTGAATCCTCCCGAACTACTATGGCACAGTGGCACCTCCTGCAGGTAGGGGAACAGGGGACAGGACTGAATCCTCCCGAACTACTCTGGCACAGTGGCACCTCCTGCAGGTAGGCGAACAGGGGACAGGACTGAATCCTCCCGAACTACTTTGGCACAGTGGCACCTCCTGCAGGTAGGCGAACAGGGGACAGGACTGAATCCTCCCGAAATACTCTGGCACAGTGGCACCTCCTGCAGGTAGGCGAACAGGGGACAGGACTGAATCCTCCCGAAATACTCTGGCACAGTGGCACTTCCTGCAGGTAGGCGAACAGGGGACAGGACTGAATCCTCCCGAAATACTCTGGCACAGTGGCACTTCCTGCAAGTAGGCGAACAGGGGACAGGACTGAATCCTCCCGAAATACTCTGGCACAGTGGCACTTCCTGCAAGTAGGCGAACAGGGGACAGGACTGAATCCTCCCGAACTACTCTGGCACAGTGGCACTTCTTGCAGGTAGGCGAACAGGGGACAGGACTGAATCCTCCCGAACTACTCTGGCACAGTGGCACCTCCTGCAGGTAGGCGAACAGGGGACAGGACTGAATCATCCCGAAATACTCCTGCACAGTGGCACCTCCTGCAGGTAGGCGAACAGGGGACAGGACTGAATCCTCCTGAACTACTCTGGCACAGTGGCGCTTCCTGCAGGTAGGCGAACAGGGGACAGGACTGAATCCTCCCGAAATACTCTGGCACAGTGGCACCTCCTGCAGGTAGGCGAACAGGGGACAGGGCTGAATCCTCCCGAACTACTCTGGCACAGTGGCACCTCCTGCAGGTAGGCGAACAGGGGACAGGACTGAATCCTCCCGAAATACTCTGGCACAGTGGCACCTCCTGCAGGTAGGCGAACAGGGGACAGGACTGAATCCTCCCAAACTACTCTGGCACAGTGGCACTTAGTGCAGTTAGGCGAACAGGGGACAGGACTGAATCCTCCCGAAATACTCTGGCACAGTGGCACCTCCTGCAGGTAGGCGAACAGGGGACAGGACTGAATCCTCCCGAAATACTCTGGCACAGTGGCACCTCCTGCAGGTAGGCGAACAGGGGACAGGACTGACTCCTCCCGAACTACTTTGGCACAGTGGCACCTCCTGCAGGTAGGCGAACAGGGAACAGGACTGAATCCTCCCGAACTACTCTGGCACAGTGGCACCTCCTGCAGGTAGGCGAACAGGGGACAGGACTGAATCCTCCCGAACTACTCTGGCACAGTGGCACTTCCTGCAGGTAGGCGAACAGGGGACAGGACTGAATCCTCCCGAAATACTCTGGCACAGTGGCACCTCCTGCGGGTAGGCGAACAGGGGACAGGACTGAATCCTCCCGAACTACTCTGGCACAGTGGCACTTCCTGCGGGTAGGCGAACAGGGGACAGGACTGAATCCTCCCGAACTACTCTGGCACAGTGGCACTTCCTGCGGGTAGGCGAACAGGGGACAGGACTGAATCCTCCCGAACTACTCTGGCACAGTGGCACCTCCTGCGGGTAGGCGAACAGGGGACAGGACTGAATCCTCACGAACTACTCTGGCAGAGTGGCACCTCCTGCGGGTAGGCGAACAGGGGACAGGACTGAATCCTCCCGAAATACTCTGGCACAGTGGCACCTCCTGCAGGTAGGCGAACAGGGGACAGGACTGAATCCTCCCGAACTACGTTGGCACAGTGGCACCTCCTGCAGGTAGGCGAACAGGGGACAGGACTGAATCCTCCCGAAATACTCTGGCACAGTGGCACCTCCTGCAGGTAGGCGAACAGGGGACAGGACTGAATCCTCCCAAACTACTCTGGCACAGTGGCACTTCCTGCAGTTAGGCGAACAGGGGACAGGACTGAATCCTCCCGAAATACTCTGGCACAGTGGCACCTCCTGCAGGTAGGCGAACAGGGGACAGGACTGAATCCTCCCGAAATACTCTGGCACAGTGGCACCTCCTGCGGGTAGGCGAACAGGGGACAGGACTGAATCCTCCCGAACTACTCTAGCACAGTGGCACCTCCTGCAGGTAGGCGAACAGGGGACAGGACTGAATCCTCCCGAAATACTCTGGCACAGTGGCACCTCCTGCAGGTAGGCGAACAGGGGACAGGACTGAATCCTCCCGAACTACTTTGGCACAGTGGCATCTCCTGCAGGTAGGCGAACAGGGGACAGGACTGAATCCTCCCGAACTACTATGGCACAGTGGCACCTCCTGCAGGTAGGCGAACAGGGGACAGGACTGAATCCTCCCGAACTACTCTGGCACAGTGGCACCCCCTGCAGGTAGGCGAACAGGGGACAGGACTGAATCCTCCCGAACTACTTTGGCACAGTGGCACCTCCTGCAGGTAGGCGAACAGGGGACAGGACTGAATCCTCCCGAAATACTCTGGCACAGTGGCACCTCCTGCAGGTAGGCGAACAGGGGACAGGACTGAATCCTCCCGAACTACTTTGGCACAGTGGCACCTCCTGCAGGTAGGCGAACAGGGAACAGGACTGAATCCTCCTGAACTACTCTGGCACAGTGGCACCTCCTGCAGGTAGGCGAACAGGGGACAGGACTGAATCCTCCCGAACTACTCTGGCACAGTGGCACTTCCTGCAGGTAGGCGAACAGGGGACAGGACTGAATCCTCCCGAACTACTCTGGCACAGTGGCACCTCCTGCAGGTAGGCGAACAGGGGACAGGACTGAATCCTCCCGAAATACTCTGGCACAGTGGCACCTCCTGCGGGTAGGCGAACAGGGGACAGGACTGAATCCTCCCGAACTACTCTGGCACAGTGGCACCTCCTGCAGGTAGGCGAACAGGGGACAGGACTGAATCCTCCCGAACTACTCTGGCACAGTGGCACCTCCTGCGGGTAGGCGAACAGGGGACAGGACTGAATCCTCACGAACTACTCTGGCACAGTGGCACCTCCTGCGGGTAGGCGAACAGGGGACAGGACTGAATCCTCCCGAAATACTCTGGCACAGTGGCACCTCCTGCAGGTAGGCGAACAGGGGACAGGACTGAATCCTCCCGAAATACTCTGGCACAGTGGCACCTCCTGCGGGTAGGCGAACAGGGGACAGGACTGAATCCTCCCGAAATACTCTGGCACAGTGGCACCTCCTGCGGGTAGGCGAACAGGAGACAGGACTGAATCCTCCCGAACTACTCTAGCACAGTGGCACCTCCTGCAGGTAGGCGAACAGGGGACAGGACTGAATCCTCCCGAAATACTCTGGCACAGTGGCACCTCCTGCAGGTAGGCGAACAGGGGACAGGACTGAATCGTCCCGAACTACTTTGGCACAGTGGCATCTCCTGCAGGTAGGCGAACAGGGGACAGGACTGAATCCTCCCGAACTACTATGGCACAGTGGCACCCCCTGCAGGTAGGCGAACAGGGGACAGGACTGAATCCTCCCGAACTACTTTGGCACAGTGGCACCTCCTGCAGGTAGGCGAACAGGGGACAGGACTGAATCCTCCCGAAATACTCTGGCACAGTGGCACCTCCTGCAGGTAGGCGAACAGGGGACAGGACTGAATCCTCCCGAACTACTTTGGCACAGTGGCACCTCCTGCAGGTAGGCGAACAGGGAACAGGACTGAATCCTCCTGAACTACTCTGGCACAGTGGCACCTCCTGCAGGTAGGCGAACAGGGGACAGGACTGAATCCTCCCGAACTACTCTGGCACAGTGGCACCTCCTGCAGGTAGGCGAACAGGGGACAGGACTGAATCCTCCCGAACTACTCTGGCACAGTGGCACCTCCTGCAGGTAGGCGAACAGGGGACAGGACTGAATCCTCCCGAACTACTCTGGCACAGTGGCACCTCCTGCAGGTAGGCGAACAGGGGACAGGACTGAATCCTCCCGAAATACTCTGGCACAGTGGCACCTCCTGCGGGTAGGCGAACAGGGGACAGGACTGAATCCTCCCGAACTACTTTGGCACAGTGGCACCTCCTGCAGGTAGGCGAACAGGGGACAGGACTGAATCCTCCTGAACTACTCTGGCACAGTGGCACCTCCTGCAGGTAGACGAACAGAGGACAGGACTGAATCCTCCCGAACTACTCTGGCACAGTGGCACCTCCTGCAGGTAGGCGAACAGGGGACAGGACTGAATCCTCCCGAAATACTCTGGCACAGTGGCACCTCCTGCGGGTAGGCGAACAGGGGACAGGACTGAATCCTCCCGAACTACTCTGGCACAGTGGCACCTCCTGCAGGTAGGCGAACAGGGGACAGGACTGAATCCTCCCGAACTACTCTGGCACAGTGGCACCTCCTGCGGGTAGGCGAACAGGGGACAGGACTGAATCCTCACGAACTACTCTGGCACAGTGGCACCTCCTGCGGGTAGGCGAACAGGGGACAGGACTGAATCCTCCTGAACTACTCTGGCACAGTGGCACCTCCTGCAGGTAGGCGAACAGGGGACAGGACTGAATCCTCCCGAACTACTCTGGCACAGTGGCACCTCCTGCAGGTAGGCGAACAGGGGACAGGACTGAATCCTCCCGAAATACTCTGGCACAGTGGCACCTCCTGCGGGTAGGCAAACAGGGGACAGGACTGAATCCTCCCGAACTACTCTGGCACAGTGGCACCTCCTGCAGGTAGGCGAACAGGGGACAGGACTGAATCCTCCCGAACTACTCTGGCACAGTGGCACCTCCTGCGGGTAGGCGAACAGGGGACAGGACTGAATCCTCACGAACTACTCTGGCACAGTGGCACCTCCTGCGGGTAGGCGAACAGGGGACAGGACTGAATCCTCCCGAAATACTCTGGCACAGTGGTACCTCCTGCAGGTAGGCGAACAGGGGACAGGACTGAATCCTCCCGAAATACTCTGGCACAGTGGCACCTCCTGCGGGTAGGCGAACAGGGGACAGGACTGAATCCTCCCGAACTACTTTGGCACAGTGGCACCTCCTGCAGGTAGGCGAACAGGGGACAGGACTGAATCCTCCCGAACTACTCTGGCACAGTGGCACCTCCTGCAGGTAGGCGAACAGGGGACAGGACTGAATCCTCCCGAACTACTTTGGCACAGTGGCATCTCCTGCAGGTAGGCGAACAGGGGACAGGACTGAATCCTCCCGAACTACTCTGGCACAGTGGCACCTCCTGCAGGTAGGCGAACAGGGGACAGGACTGAATCCTCCCGAACTACTCTGGCACAGTGGCACCTCCTGCAGGTAGGCGAACAGGGGACAGGACTGAATCCTCCCGAACTACTATGGCACAGTGGCACCTCCTGCAGGTAGGGGAACAGGGGACAGGACTGAATCCTCCCGAACTACTCTGGCACAGTGGCACCTCCTGCAGGTAGGCGAACAGGGGACAGGACTGAATCTTCCCGAACTACTTTGGCACAGTGGCACCTCCTGCAGGTAGGCGAACAGGGGACAGGACTGAATCCTCCCGAAATACTCTGGCACAGTGGCACCTCCTGCAGGTAGGTGAACAGGGGACAGGACTGAATCCTCCCGAAATACTCTGGCACAGTGGCACTTCCTGCAGGTAGGCGAACAGGGGACAGGACTGAATCCTCCCGAAATACTCTGGCACAGTGGCACTTCCTGCAAGTAGGCGAACAGGGGACAGGACTGAATCCTCCCGAAATACTCTGGCACAGTGGCACTTCCTGCAAGTAGGCGAACAGGGGACAGGACTGAATCCTCCCGAACTACTCTGGCACAGTGGCACTTCTTGCAGGTAGGCGAACAGGGGACAGGACTGAATCCTCCCGAACTACTCTGGCACAGTGGCACCTCCTGCAGGTAGGCGAACAGGGGACAGGACTGAATCATCCCGAAATACTCCTGCACAGTGGCACCTCCTGCAGGTAGGCGAACAGGGGACAGGACTGAATCCTCCTGAACTACTCTGGCACAGTGGCGCTTCCTGCAGGTAGGCGAACAGGGGACAGGACTGAATCCTCCCGAAATACTCTGGCACAGTGGCACCTCCTGCAGGTAGGCGAACAGGGGACAGGGCTGAATCCTCCCGAACTACTCTGGCACAGTGGCACCTCCTGCAGGTAGGCGAACAGGGGACAGGACTGAATCCTCCCGAAATACTCTGGCACAGTGGCACCTCCTGCAGGTAGGCGAACAGGGGACAGGACTGAATCCTCCCGAAATACTCTGGCACAGTGGCACCTCCTGCAGGTAGGCGAACAGGGGACAGGACTGAATCCTCCCGAAATACTCTGGCACAGTGGCACTTCCTGCAGGTAGGCGAACAGGGGACAGGACTGAATCCTCCCGAAATACTCTGGCACAGTGGCACTTCCTGCAAGTAGGCGAACAGGGGACAGGACTGAATCCTCCCGAAATACTCTGGCACAGTGGCACTTCCTGCAAGTAGGCGAACAGGGGACAGGACTGAATCCTCCCGAACTACTCTGGCACAGTGGCACTTCTTGCAGGTAGGCGAACAGGGGACAGGACTGAATCCTCCCGAACTACTCTGGCACAGTGGCACCTCCTGCAGGTAGGCGAACAGGGGACAGGACTGAATCATCCCGAAATACTCCTGCACAGTGGCACCTCCTGCAGGTAGGCGAACAGGGGACAGGACTGAATCCTCCTGAACTACTCTGGCACAGTGGCGCTTCCTGCAGGTAGGCGAACAGGGGACAGGACTGAATCCTCCCGAAATACTCTGGCACAGTGGCACCTCCTGCAGGTAGGCGAACAGGGGACAGGGCTGAATCCTCCCGAACTACTCTGGCACAGTGGCACCTCCTGCAGGTAGGCGAACAGGGGACAGGACTGAATCCTCCCGAAATACTCTGGCACAGTGGCACCTCCTGCAGGTAGGCGAACAGGGGACAGGACTGAATCCTCCCAAACTACTCTGGCACAGTGGCACTTCCTGCAGTTAGGCGAACAGGGGACAGGACTGAATCCTCCCGAAATACTCTGGCACAGTGGCACCTCCTGCAGGTAGGCGAACAGGGGACAGGACTGAATCCTCCCGAAATACTCTGGCACAGTGGCACCTCCTGCAGGTAGGCGAACAGGGGACAGGACTGAATCCTCCCGAACTACTTTGGCACAGTGGCACCTCCTGCAGGTAGGCGAACAGGGAACAGGACTGATTCCTCCTGAACTACTCTGGCACAGTGGCACCTCCTGCAGGTAGGCGAACAGGGGACAGGACTGAATCCTCCCGAACTACTTTGGCACAGTGGCACCTCCTGCAGGTAGGCGAACAGGGAACAGGACTGAATCCTCCCGAACTACTCTGGCACAGTGGCACCTCCTGCAGGTAGGCGAACAGGGGACAGGACTGAATCCTCCCGAACTACTCTGGCACAGTGGCACTTCCTGCAGGTAGGCGAACAGGGGACAGGACTGAATCCTCCCGAAATACTCTGGCACAGTGGCACCTCCTGCGGGTAGGCGAACAGGGGACAGGACTGAATCCTCCCGAACTACTCTGGCACAGTGGCACTTCCTGTGGGTAGGCGAACAGGGGACAGGACTGAATCCTCCCGAACTACTCTGGCACAGTGGCACTTCCTGCGGGTAGGCGAACAGGGGACAGGACTGAATCCTCCCGAACTACTCTGGCACAGTGGCACCTCCTGCGGGTAGGCGAACAGGGGACAGGACTGAATCCTCACGAACTACTCTGGCAGAGTGGCACCTCCTGCGGGTAGGCGAACAGGGGACAGGACTGAATCCTCCCGAAATACTCTGGCACAGTGGCACCTCCTGCAGGTAGGCGAACAGGGGACAGGACTGAATCCTCCCGAACTACGTTGGCACAGTGGCACCTCCTGCAGGTAGGCGAACAGGGGACAGGACTGAATCCTCCCGAAATACTCTGGCACAGTGGCACCTCCTGCAGGTAGGCGAACAGGGGACAGGACTGAATCCTCCCAAACTACTCTGGCACAGTGGCACTTCCTGCAGTTAGGCGAACAGGGGACAGGACTGAATCCTCCCGAAATACTCTGGCACAGTGGCACCTCCTGCAGGTAGGCGAACAGGGGACAGGACTGAATCCTCCCGAAATACTCTGGCACAGTGGCACCTCCTGCAGGTAGGCGAACAGGGGACAGGACTGAATCCTCCCGAACTACTTTGGCACAGTGGCACCTCCTGCAGGTAGGCGAACAGGGAACAGGACTGATTCCTCCCGAACTACTCTGGCACAGTGGCACCTCCTGCAGGTAGGCGAACAGGGGACAGGACTGAATCCTCCCGAACTACTCTGGCACAGTGGCACTTCCTGCAGGTAGGCGAACAGGGGACAGGACTGAATCCTCCCGAACTACTCTGGCACAGTGGCACTTCCTGCAGGTAGGCGAACAGGGGACAGGACTGAATCCTCCCGAACTACTCTGGCACAGTGGCACTTCCTGCAGGTAGGCGAACAGGGGACAGGACTGAATCCTCCCGAAATACTCTGGCACAGTGGCACCTCCTGCAGGTAGGCGAACAGGGGACAGGACTGAATCCTCCCAAACTACTCTGGCACAGTGGCACTTCCTGCAGTTAGGCGAACAGGGGACAGGACTGAATCCTCCCGAAATACTCTGGCACAGTGGCACCTCCTGCAGGTAGGCGAACAGGGGACAGGACTGAATCCTCCCGAACTACTCTGGCACAGTGGCACCTCCTGCAGGTAGGCGAACAGGGGACAGGACTGAATCCTCCCGAACTACTCTGGCACAGTGGCACCTCCTGCGGGAAGGCGAACAGGGGACAGGACTGAATCCTCACGAACTACTCTGGCAGAGTGGCACCTCCTGCGGGTAGGCGAACAGGGGACAGGACTGAATCCTCCCGAAATACTCTGGCACATTGGCACCTCCTGCAGGTAGGTGAACAGGGGACAGGACTGAATCCTCCCGAAATACTCTGGCACAGTGGCACCTCCTGCAGGTAGGCGAACAGGGGACAGGACTGAATCCTCCCGAACTACTCTGGCACAGTGGCACCTCCTGCAGGTAGGCGAACAGGGGACAGGACTGAATCCTCCCGAAATACTCTGGCACAGTGGCACCTCCTGCAGGTAGGCGAACAGGGGACAGGACTGAATCCTCCCGAAATACTCTGGCACAGTGGCACTTCCTGCAGATAGGCGAACAGGGGACAGGACTGAATCCTCCCGAAATACTCTGGCACAGTGGCACTTCCTGCAAGTAGGCGAACAGGGGACAGGACTGAATCCTCCCGAAATACTCTGGCACAGTGGCACTTCCTGCAAGTAGGCGAACAGGGGACAGGACTGAATCCTCCCGAACTACTCTGGCACAGTGGCACTTCTTGCAGGTAGGCGAACAGGGGACAGGACTGAATCCTCCCGAACTACTCTGGCACAGTGGCACCTCCTGCAGGTAGGCGAACAGGGGACAGGACTGAATCATCCCGAAATACTCCTGCACAGTGGCACCTCCTGCAGGTAGGCGAACAGGGGACAGGACTGAATCCTCCCGAACTACTCTGGCACAGTGGCACCTCCTGCAGGTAGGCGAACAGGGGACAGGACTGAATCCTCCCGAAATACTCTGGCACAGTGGCACCTCCTGCAGGTAGGCGAACAGGGGACAGGACTGAATCCTCCCAAAATACTCTGGCACAGTGGCACCTCCTGCAGGCAGGCGAACAGGGGACAGGACTGAATCCTCCCGAACTACTTTGGCACAGTGGCACCTCCTGCAGGTAGGCGAACAGGGGACAGGACTGAATCCTCCCGAACTACTCTGGCACAGTGGCACCTCCTGCAGGTAGGCGAACAGGGGACAGGACTGAATCCTCCCGAACTACTCTGGCACAGTGGCACCTCCTGCAGGTAGGCGAACAGGGGACAGGACTGAATCCTCCCGAACTACTCTGGCACAGTGGCACTTCCTGCATGTAGGCGAACAGGGGACAGGACTGAATCCTCCCGAAATACTCTGGCACAGTGGCACCTCCTGCAGGTAGGCGAACAGGGGACAGGACTGAATCCTCCCGAAGTACTCTGGCACAGTGGCACCTCCTGCAGGTAGGCGAACAGGGGACAGGACTGAATCCTCCCGAACTACTCTGGCACAGTAGCACTTCCTGCAAGTAGGCGAACAGGGGACAGGACTGAATCCTCCCGAACTACTTTGGCACAGTGGCACCTCCTGCAGGTAGGCGAAAAGGGGACAGGACTGAATCCTCCCGAACTACTCTGGCACAGTGGCACCTCCTGCAGGTAGGCGAACAGGGGACAGGACTGAATCCTCAAGAACTACTCTGGCACAGTGGCGCTTCCTGCAGGTAGGCGAACAGGGGACAGGACTGAATCCCCCCGAAATACTCTGGCACAGTGGCACCTCCTGCAGGTAGGCGAACAGGGGACAGGGCTGAATCCTCCCGAACTACTCTGGCACAGTGGCACCTCCTGCAGGTAGGCGAACAGGTGACAGGACTGAATCCTCCCGAACTACTCTGGCACAGTGGCACCTCCTGCAGGTAGGCAAACAGGGGACAGGACTGAATCCTCCCGAACTACTCTGGCACAGTGGCACCTCCTGCATGTAGGCGAACAGGGGACAGGACTGAATCCTCCCAAAATACTCTGGCACAGTGGCACCTCCTGCAGGTAGGCGAACAGGGGACATGACTGAATCCTCCCGAAGTACTCTGGCACAGTGGCATCTCCTGCAGGTAGGCGAACAGGGGACAGGACTGAATCCTCCCGAACTACTCTGGCACAGTGGCACCTCCTGCAGGTAGGCGAACAGGGGACAGGACTGAATCCTCCCGAACTACTCTGGCACAGTGGCACCTCCTGCAGGTAGGCGAACAGGGGACAGGACTGAATCCTCCCGAAATACTCTGGCACAGTGGCACCTCCTGCAGGTAGGCGAACAGGGGACAGGACTGAATCCTCCCAAACTACTCTGGCACAGTGGCACTTCCTGCAGCTAGGCGAACAGGGGACAGGACTGAATCCTCCCGAAATACTCTGGCACAGTGGCACCTCCTGCGGGTAGGCGAACAGGGGACAGGACTGAATCCTCCCGAAATACTCTGGCACAGTGGCACCTCCTGCAGGTAGGCGAACAGGGGACAGGACTGAATCCTCCCGAACTACTTTGGCACAGTGGCACCTCCTGCAGGTAGGCGAACAGGGGACAGGACTGAATCCTCCTGAACTACTCTGGCACAGTGGCACCTCCTGCAGGTAGGCGAACAGGGGACAGGACTGAATCCTCCCGAACTACTCTGGCACAGTGGCACTTCCTGCAGGTAGGCGAACAGGGGACAGGACTGAATCCTCCCGAACTACTCTGGCACAGTGGCACCTCCTGCAGGTAGGCGAACAGGGGACAGGACTGAATCCTCCCGAAATACTCTGGCACAGTGGCACCTCCTGCGGGTAGGCGAACAGGGGACAGGACTGAATCCTCCCGAACTACTCTGGCACAGTGGCACCTCCTGCAGGTAGGCGAACAGGGGACAGGACTGAATCCTCCCGAACTACTCTGGCACAGTGGCACCTCCTGCGGGTAGGCGAATAGGGGACAGGACTGAATCCTCACGAACTACTCTGGCAGAGTGGCACCTCCTGCGGGTAGGCGAACAGGGGACAGGACTGAATCCTCCCGAAATACTCTGGCACAGTGGCACCTCCTGCAGGTATGCGAACAGGGGACAGGACTGAATCCTCCCGAAATACTCTGGCACAGTGGCACCTCCTGCGGGTAGGCGAACAGGGGACAGGACTGAATCCTCCCGAACTACTCTAGCACAGTGGCACCTCCTGCAGGTAGGCGAACAGGGGACAGGACTGAATCCTCCCGAACTACTCTGGCACAGTGGCACCTCCTGCAGGTAGGCGAACAGGGGACAGGACTGAATCCTCCCGAAATACTCTGGCACAGTGGCACCTCCTGCAGGTAGGCGAACAGGGGACAGGACTGAATCCTCCCGAACTACTTTGGCACAGTGGCATCTCCTGCAGGTAGGCGAACAGGGGACAGGACTGAATCCTCCCGAACTACTCTGGCACAGTGGCACCTCCTGCAGGTAGGCGAACAGGGGACAGGACTGAATCCCCCCGAAATACTCTGGCACAGTGGCACCTCCTGCAGGTAGGCGAACAGGGGACAGGGCTGAATCCTCCCGAAATACTCTGGCACAGTGGCACCTCCTGCAGGTAGGCGAACAGGTGACAGGACTGAATCCTCCCGAACTACTCTGGCACAGTGGCACCTCCTGCAGGTAGGCAAACAGGGGACAGGACTGAATCCTCCCGAACTACTCTGGCACAGTGGCACTTCCTGCATGTAGGCGAACAGGGGACAGGACTGAATCCTCCCGAAATACTCTGGCACAGTGGCACCTCCTGCAGGTAGGCGAACAGGGGACAGGACTGAATCCTCCCGAAGTACTCTGGCACAGTGGCATTTCCTGCAGGTAGGCGAACAGGGGACAGGACTGAATCCTCCCGAACTACTCTGGCACAGTGGCACTTCCTGCAGGTAGGCGAACAGGGGACAGGACTGAATCCTCCCGAACTACTCTAGCACAGTGGCACCTCCTGCGGGTAGGCGAACACGGGACAGGACTGAATCCTCCCGAACTACTCTGGCACAGTGGCACTTCCTGCATGTAGGCGAACAGGGGACAGGACTGAATCCTCCCGAAATACTCTGGCACAGTGGCACCTCCTGCAGGTAGGCGAACAGGGGACAGGACTGAATCCTCCCGAAGTACTCTGGCACAGTGGCATCTCCTGCAGGTAGGCGAACAGGGGACAGGACTGAATCCTCCCGAACTACTCTGGCACAGTGGCACTTCCTGCAGGTAGGCGAACAGGGGACAGGACTGAATCCTCCCGAACTACTCTAGCACAATGGCACCTCCTGCGGGTAGGCGAACACGGGACAGGACTGAATCCTCCCGAAATACTCTGGCACAGTGGCACCTCCTGCAGGTAGGCGAACAGGGGACAGGACTGAATCCTCCCGAACTACTTAGGCACAGTGGCACCTCCTGCAGGTAGGCGAACAGGGGACAGGACTGAATCCTCCCGAACTACTCTGGCACAGTGGCACCTCCTGCAGGTAGGCGAACAGGGGACAGGACTGAATCCTCCCGAACTACTTTGGCACAGTGGCACCTCCTGCAGGTAGGCGAACAGGGGACAGGACTGAATCCTCCCGAAATACTCTGGCACAGTGGCACCTCCTGCAGGTAGGCGAACAGGGGACAGGACTGAATCCTCCCGAAATACTCTGGCACAGTGGCACTTCTTGCAGGTAGGCGAACAGGGGACAGGACTGAATCCTCCCGAACTACTCTGGCACAGTGGCACCTCCTGCAGGTAGGCGAACAGGGGACAGGACTGAATCATCCCGAAATACTCCTGCACAGTGGCACCTCCTGCAGGTAGGCGAACAGGGGACAGGACAGAATCCTCCCGAACTACTCTGGCACAGTGGCACCTCCTGCAGGTAGGCGAACAGGGGACAGGACTGAATCATCCCGAAATACTCTGGCACAGTGGCACCTCCTGCAGGTAGGCGAACAGGGGACAGGACTGAATCCTCCCGAAATACTCTGGCACAGTGGCACCTCCTGCAGGTAGGCGAACAGGGGACAGGACTGAATCCTCCCGAACTACTCTGGCACAGTGGCACCTCCTGCAGGTAAGCGAACAGGGGACAGGACTGAATCCTCCCGAACTACTCTGGCACAGTGGCACCTCCTGCAGGTAGGCGAACAGGGGACAGGACTGAATCCTCCCGAACTACGCTGGCACAGTGGCACCTCCTGCAGGTAGGCGAACAGGGGACAGGACTGAATCCTCCCGAACTACTCTGGCACAGTGGCACTTCCTGCATGTAGGCGAACAGGGGACAGGACTGAATCCTCCCGAAATACTCTGGCACAGTGGCACCTCCTGCAGGTAGGCGAACAGGGGACAGGACTGAATCCTCCCGAACTACTCTGGCACAGTGGCACCTCCTGCAGGTAGGTGAACAGGGGACAGGACTGAATCCTCCCGAACTACTCTGGCACAGTGGCACTTCCTGCAAGTAGGCGAACAGGGGACAGGACTGAATCCTCCCGAACTACTCTGGCACAGTGGCACCTCCTGCAGGTAGGCGAACAGGGGACAGGACTGAATCCTCCCGAACTACTCTGGCACAGTGGCACCTCCTGCAGGTAGGCGAACAGGGGACAGGACTGAATCCTCCCGAACTACTCTGGCACAGTGGCACCTCCTGCAGGTAGGCGAACAGGGGACAGGACTGAATCCTCCCGAACTACTCTGGCACAGTGGCGCTTCTGCAGGTAGGCGAACAGGGGACAGGACTGAATCCTCCCGAAATACTCTGGCACAGTGGCACCTCCTGCAGGTAGGCGAACAGGGGACAGGGCTGAATCCTCCCGAAATACTCTGGCACAGTGGCACCTCCTGCAGGTAGGCGAACAGGTGACAGGACTGAATCCTCCCGAACTACTCTGGCACAGTGGCACTTCCTGCAGGTAGGCGAACAGGGGACAGGACTGAATCCTCCCGAACTACTCTGGCACAGTGGCACCTCCTGCAGGTAGGCGAACAGGGGACAGGACTGAATCCTCCCGAAATACTCTGGCACAGTGGCACCTCCTGCAGGTAAGCGAACAGGGGACAGGACTGAATCCTCCCGAAATACTCTGGCACAGTGGCACCTCCTGCAGGTAGGCGAACAGGGGACAGGACTGAATCCTCCCGAAATACTCTGGCACAGTGGCACCTCCTGCAGGTAGGCAAACAGGGGACAGGACTGAATCCTCCCGAAATACTCTGGCACAGTGGCACCTCCTGCAGGTAGGCAAACAGGGGACAGGACTGAATCCTCACGAACTACTCTGGCACAGTGGCACCTCCTGCAGGTAGGCGAACAGGGGACAGGACTGAATCCTCCCGAACTACTCTGGCACAGTGGCACCTCCTGCGGGTAGGCGAACAGGGGACAGGACTGAATCCTCCCGAACTACTCTGGCACAGTGGCACCTCCTGCGGGTAGGCGAACAGGGGACAGGACTGAATCCTCCCGAACTACTCTGGCACAGTGGCACCTCCTGCGGGTAGGCGAACAGGGGACAGGACTGAATCCTCCCGAAATACTCTGGCACAGTGGCACCTCCTGCGGGTAGGCGAACAGGGGACAGGACTGAATCCTCCGGAACTACTCTGGCACAGTGGCACCTCCTGCAGGTAGGCGAACAGGGGACAGGACTGAATCCTCCCGAACTACTCTGGTACAGTGGCACCTCCTGCAGGTAGGCGAACAGGGGACAGGACTGAATCCTCCCGAACTACTCTGGCACAGTGGCACCTCCTGCAGGTAGGCGAACAGGGGACAGGATTGAATCCTCCCGAAATACTCTGACACAGTGGCACCTCCTGCAGGTAGGCGAACAGGGGACAGGACTGAATCCTCCCGAAATACTCTGGCACAGTGGCACTTCCTGCAGGTAGGCGAACAGGGGACAGGACTGAATCCTCCCGAAATACTCTGGCACAGTGGCACTTCCTGCAGGTAGGCGAACAGGGGACAGGACTGAATCCTCCCGAAATACTCTGGCACAGTGGCACCTCCTGCGGGTAGGCGAACAGGGGACAGGACTGAATCCTCCCGAACTACTCTGGCACAGTGGCACCTCCTGCGGGTAGGCGAACAGGGGACAGGACTGAATCCTCCCGAAATACTCTGGCACAGTGGCACCTCCTGCAGGTAGGCGTACAGGGGACAGGACTGAATCCTCCCGAAATACTCTGGCACAGTGGCACCTCCTGCAGGTAGGCGAACAGGGGACAGGACTGAATCCTCCCGAACTACTCTGGCACAGTGGCACCTCCTGCAGGTAGGCGAACAGGGGACAGGACTGAATCCTCCCGAACTACTCTGGCACAGTGGCACCTCCTGCGGGTAGGCGAACAGGGGACAGGACTGAATCCTCCCGAACTACTCTGGCACAGTGGCACCTCCTGCGGGTAGGCGAACAGGGGACAGGACTGAATCCTCCCGAACTACTCTGGCACAGTGGCACCTCCTGCGGGTAGGCGAACAGGGGACAGGACTGAATCCTCCCAAACTACTCTGGCACAGTGGCACCTCCTGCGGGTAGGCGAACAGGGGACAGGACTGAATCCTCCCGAACTACTCTGGCACAGTGGCACCTCCTGGGGGTAGGCGAACAGGGGACAGGACTGAATCCTCCCGAACTACTCTGGCACAGTGGCACCTCCTGCGGGTAGGCGAACAGGGGACAGGACTGAATCCTCCCGAACTACTCTGGCACAGTGGCACCTCCTGCGGGTAGGCGAAAAGGGGACAGGACTGAATCCTCCCGAACTACTCTGGCACAGTGGCACCTCCTGCGGGTAGGCGAACAGGGGACAGGACTGAATCCTCCCGAACTACTCTGGCACAGTGGCACCTCCTGCAGGTAGGCGAACAGGGGACAGGACTGAATCCTCCCAAAATACTCTGGCACAGTGGCACCTCCTGCAGGTAGGCGAACAGGGGACAGGACTGAATCCTCCCGAAATACTCTGGCACAGTTGCACCTCCTGCAGGTAGGCGAACAGGGGACAGGACTGAATCCTCCCGAAATACTCTGGCACAGTGGCACCTCCTGCAGGTAGGCGAACAGGGGACAGGATTGAATCCTCCCGAACTACTCTGGCACAGTGGCACCTCCTGCGGGTTGGCGAACAGGGGACAGGACGGAGTCCTCCCGAACTACTCTGGCACAGTGGCACCTCCTGCGGGTAGGCGAACAGGGGACAGGATTGAATCCTCCCGAACTACTTTGGCACAGTGGCACCTACTGCAGGTAGGCGAACAGGGGACAGGATTCAATCCTCCCGAACTACTCTGGCACAGCGGCACCTCCTGCAGGTAGGCGAACAGGGGACAGGACTGAATCCTCCCGAAATACTCTGGCACAGTGGCACCTCCTGCAGGTAGGCGAACAGGGGACAGGACTGAATCCTCCCGAACTACTCTGGCACAGTGGCACCTCCTGCTGGTAGGCGAACAGGGGACAGGACGGAATCCTCCCGAACTACTCTGGCACAGTGGCACCTACTGCAGGTAGGCGAACAGGGGACAGGATTCAATCCTCCCGAAGTACTCTGGCACAGTGGCACCTCCTGCGGGTTGGCGAACAGGGGACAGGACGGAGTCCTCCCGAAATACTCTGGCACAGTGGCACCTCCTGCGGGTAGGCGAACAGGGGACAGGATTGAATCCTCCCGAACTACTTTGGCACAGTGGCACCTACTGCAGGTAGGCGAACAGGGGACAGGATTCAATCCTCCCGAACTACTCTGGCACAGCGGCACCTCCTGCAGGTAGGCGAACAGGGGACAGGACTGAATCCTCCCGAACTACTCTGGCACAGTGGCACTTCCTGCAGGTAGGCGAACAGGGGACAGGACTGAATCCTCCCGAACTACTCTGGCACAGTGGCACTTCCTGCAGGTAGGCGAACAGGGGACAGGACTGAATCCTCCCGAACTACTCTGGCACAGTGGCACCTCCTGCAGGTAGGCGAACAGGGGACAGGACTGAATCCTCCCGAACTACTCTGGCACAGTGGCACCTCCTGCAGGTAGGCGAACAGGGGACAGGATTCAATCCTCCCGAACTACTCTGGCACAGTGGCACCTCCTGCAGGTAGGCGAACAGGGGACAGGACTGAATCCTCCCGAACTACTCTGGCACAGTGGCACCTCCTGCAGGTAGGCGAACAGGGGACAGGACTGAATCCTCCCGAACTACTCTGGCACAGTGGCACCTCCTGCAGGTAGGCGAACAGGGGACAGGACTGAATCCTCCCGAACTACTTTGGCACAGTGGCATCTCCTGCAGGTAGGCGAACAGGGGACAGGACTGAATCCTCCCGAACTACTCTGGCACAGTGGCACCTCCTGCAGGTAGGCGAACAGGGGACAGGACTGAATCCTCCCGAACTACTATGGCACAGTGGCACCTCCTGCAGGTAGGGGAACAGGGGACAGGACTGAATCCTCCCGAACTACTCTGGCACAGTGGCACCTCCTGCAGGTAGGCGAACAGGGGACAGGACTGAATCTTCCCGAACTACTTTGGCACAGTGGCACCTCCTGCAGGTAGGCGAACAGGGGACAGGACTGAATCCTCCCGAAATACTCTGGCACAGTGGCACCTCCTGCAGGTAGGTGAACAGGGGACAGGACTGAATCCTCCCGAAATACTCTGGCACAGTGGCACTTCCTGCAGGTAGGCGAACAGGGGACAGGACTGAATCCTCCCGAAATACTCTGGCACAGTGGCACTTCCTGCAAGTAGGCGAACAGGGGACAGGACTGAATCCTCCCGAAATACTCTGGCACAGTGGCACTTCCTGCAAGTAGGCGAACAGGGGACAGGACTGAATCCTCCCGAACTACTCTGGCACAGTGGCACTTCTTGCAGGTAGGCGAACAGGGGACAGGACTGAATCCTCCCGAACTACTCTGGCACAGTGGCACCTCCTGCAGGTAGGCGAACAGGGGACAGGACTGAATCATCCCGAAATACTCCTGCACAGTGGCACCTCCTGCAGGTAGGCGAACAGGGGACAGGACTGAATCCTCCTGAACTACTCTGGCACAGTGGCGCTTCCTGCAGGTAGGCGAACAGGGGACAGGACTGAATCCTCCCGAAATACTCTGGCACAGTGGCACCTCCTGCAGGTAGGCGAACAGGGGACAGGGCTGAATCCTCCCGAACTACTCTGGCACAGTGGCACCTCCTGCAGGTAGGCGAACAGGGGACAGGACTGAATCCTCCCGAAATACTCTGGCACAGTGGCACCTCCTGCAGGTAGGCGAACAGGGGACAGGACTGAATCCTCCCAAACTACTCTGGCACAGTGGCACTTCCTGCAGTTAGGCGAACAGGGGACAGGACTGAATCCTCCCGAAATACTCTGGCACAGTGGCACCTCCTGCAGGTAGGCGAACAGGGGACAGGACTGAATCCTCCCGAAATACTCTGGCACAGTGGCACCTCCTGCAGGTAGGCGAACAGGGGACAGGACTGAATCCTCCCGAACTACTTTGGCACAGTGGCACCTCCTGCAGGTAGGCGAACAGGGAACAGGACTGAATCCTCCCGAACTACTCTGGCACAGTGGCACCTCCTGCAGGTAGGCGAACAGGGGACAGGACTGAATCCTCCCGAACTACTCTGGCACAGTGGCACTTCCTGCAGGTAGGCGAACAGGGGACAGGACTGAATCCTCCCGAAATACTCTGGCACAGTGGCACCTCCTGCGGGTAGGCGAACAGGGGACAGGACTGAATCCTCCCGAACTACTCTGGCACAGTGGCACTTCCTGCGGGTAGGCGAACAGGGGACAGGACTGAATCCTCCCGAACTACTCTGGCACAGTGGCACCTCCTGCGGGTAGGCGAACAGGGGACAGGACTGAATCCTCACGAACTACTCTGGCAGAGTGGCACCTCCTGCGGGTAGGCGAACAGGGGACAGGACTGAATCCTCCCGAAATACTCTGGCAGAGTGGCACCTCCTGCGGGTAGGCGAACAGGGGACAGGACTGAATCCTCCCGAAATACTCTGGCACAGTGGCACCTCCTGCAGGTAGGCGAACAGGGGACAGGACTGAATCCTCCCGAACTACTTTGGCACAGTGGCACCTCCTGCAGGTAGGCGAACAGGGGACAGGACTGAATCCTCCCGAAATACTCTGGCACAGTGGCACCTCCTGCAGGTAGGCGAACAGGGGACAGGACTGAATCCTCCCGAACTACTATGGCACAGTGGCACCTCCTGCAGGTAGGGGAACAGGGGACAGGACTGAATCCTCCCGAACTACTCTGGCACAGTGGCACCTCCTGCAGGTAGGCGAACAGGGGACAGGACTGAATCCTCCCGAACTACTTTGGCACAGTGGCACCTCCTGCAGGTAGGCGAACAGGGGACAGGACTGAATCCTCCCGAAATACTCTGGCACAGTGGCACCTCCTGCAGGTAGGCGAACAGGGGACAGGACTGAATCCTCCCGAACTACTATGGCACAGTGGCACCTCCTGCAGGTAGGGGAACAGGGGACAGGACTGAATCCTCCCGAACTACTCTGGCACAGTGGCACCTCCTGCAGGTAGGCGAACAGGGGACAGGACTGAATCCTCCTGAACTACTCTGGCACAGTGGCGCTTCCTGCAGGTAGGCGAACAGGGGACAGGACTGAATCCTCCCGAAATACTCTGGCACAGTGGCACCTCCTGCAGGTAGGCGAACAGGGGACAGGGCTGAATCCTCCCGAACTACTCTGGCACAGTGGCACCTCCTGCAGGTAGGCGAACAGGGGACAGGACTGAATCCTCCCGAAATACTCTGGCACAGTGGCACCTCCTGCAGGTAGGCGAACAGGGGACAGGACTGAATCCTCCCAAACTACTCTGGCACAGTGGCACTTCCTGCAGTTAGGCGAACAGGGGACAGGACTGAATCCTCCCGAAATACTCTGGCACAGTGGCACCTCCTGCAGGTAGGCGAACAGGGGACAGGACTGAATCCTCCCGAAATACTCTGGCACAGTGGCACCTCCTGCAGGTAGGCGAACAGGGGACAGGACTGAATCCTCCCGAACTACTTTGGCACAGTGGCACCTCCTGCAGGTAGGCGAACAGGGAACAGGACTGAATCCTCCCGAACTACTCTGGCACAGTGGCACCTCCTGCAGGTAGGCGAACAGGGGACAGGACTGAATCCTCCCGAACTACTCTGGCACAGTGGCACTTCCTGCAGGTAGGCGAACAGGGGACAGGACTGAATCCTCCCGAAATACTCTGGCACAGTGGCACCTCCTGCGGGTAGGCGAACAGGGGACAGGACTGAATCCTCCCGAACTACTCTGGCACAGTGGCACTTCCTGCGGGTAGGCGAACAGGGGACAGGACTGAATCCTCCCGAACTACTCTGGCACAGTGGCACTTCCTGCGGGTAGGCGAACAGGGGACAGGACTGAATCCTCCCGAACTACTCTGGCACAGTGGCACCTCCTGCGGGTAGGCGAACAGGGGACAGGACTGAATCCTCACGAACTACTCTGGCAGAGTGGCACCTCCTGCGGGTAGGCGAACAGGGGACAGGACTGAATCCTCCCGAAATACTCTGGCAGAGTGGCACCTCCTGCGGGTAGGCGAACAGGGGACAGGACTGAATCCTCCCGAAATACTCTGGCACAGTGGCACCTCCTGCAGGTAGGCGAACAGGGGACAGGACTGAATCCTCCCGAACTACGTTGGCACAGTGGCACCTCCTGCAGGTAGGCGAACAGGGGACAGGACTGAATCCTCCCGAAATACTCTGGCACAGTGGCACCTCCTGCAGGTAGGCGAACAGGGGACAGGACTGAATCCTCCCAAACTACTCTGGCACAGTGGCACTTCCTGCAGTTAGGCGAACAGGGGACAGGACTGAATCCTCCCGAAATACTCTGGCACAGTGGCACCTCCTGCAGGTAGGCGAACAGGGGACAGGACTGAATCCTCCCGAAATACTCTGGCACAGTGGCACCTCCTGCAGGTAGGCGAACAGGGGACAGGACTGAATCCTCCCGAACTACTTTGGCACAGTGGCACCTCCTGCAGGTAGGCGAACAGGGAACAGGACTGATTCCTCCCGAACTACTCTGGCACAGTGGCACCTCCTGCAGGTAGGCGAACAGGGGACAGGACTGAATCCTCCCGAACTACTCTGGCACAGTGGCACTTCCTGCAGGTAGGCGAACAGGGGACAGGACTGAATCCTCCCGAACTACTCTGGCACAGTGGCACTTCCTGCAGGTAGGCGAACAGGGGACAGGACTGAATCCTCCCGAACTACTCTGGCACAGTGGCACTTCCTGCAGGTAGGCGAACAGGGGACAGGACTGAATCCTCCCGAAATACTCTGGCACAGTGGCACCTCCTGCAGGTAGGCGAACAGGGGACAGGACTGAATCCTCCCGAAATACTCTGGCACAGTGGCACTTCCTGCAGGTAGGCGAACAGGGGACAGGACTGAATCCTCCCGAAATACTCTGGCACAGTGGCACTTCCTGCAAGTAGGCGAACAGGGGACAGGACTGAATCCTCCTGAAATACTCTGGCACAGTGGCACTTCCTGCAAGTAGGCGAACAGGGGACAGGACTGAATCCTCCCGAACTACTCTGGCACAGTGGCACTTCTTGCAGGTAGGCGAACAGGGGACAGGACTGAATCCTCCCGAACTACTCTGGCACAGTGGCACCTCCTGCAGGTAGGCGAACAGGGGACAGGACTGAATCATCCCGAAATACTCCTGCACAGTGGCACCTCCTGCAGGTAGGCGAACAGGGGACAGGACTGAATCCTCCTGAACTACTCTGGCACAGTGGCGCTTCCTGCAGGTAGGCGAACAGGGGACAGGACTGAATCCTCCCGAAATACTCTGGCACAGTGGCACCTCCTGCAGGTAGGCGAACAGGGGACAGGGCTGAATCCTCCCGAACTACTCTGGCACAGTGGCACCTCCTGCAGGTAGGCGAACAGGGGACAGGACTGAATCCTCCCGAAATACTCTGGCACAGTGGCACCTCCTGCAGGTAGGCGAACAGGGGACAGGACTGAATCCTCCCAAACTACTCTGGCACAGTGGCACTTCCTGCAGTTAGGCGAACAGGGGACAGGACTGAATCCTCCCGAAATACTCTGGCACAGTGGCACCTCCTGCAGGTAGGCGAACAGGGGACAGGACTGAATCCTCCCGAAATACTCTGGCACAGTGGCACCTCCTGCAGGTAGGCGAACAGGGGACAGGACTGAATCCTCCCGAACTACTTTGGCACAGTGGCACCTCCTGCAGGTAGGCGAACAGGGAACAGGACTGATTCCTCCTGAACTACTCTGGCACAGTGGCACCTCCTGCAGGTAGGCGAACAGGGGACAGGACTGAATCCTCCCGAACTACTTTGGCACAGTGGCACCTCCTGCAGGTAGGCGAACAGGGAACAGGACTGAATCCTCCCGAACTACTCTGGCACAGTGGCACCTCCTGCAGGTAGGCGAACAGGGGACAGGACTGAATCCTCCCGAACTACTCTGGCACAGTGGCACTTCCTGCAGGTAGGCGAACAGGGGACAGGACTGAATCCTCCCGAAATACTCTGGCACAGTGGCACCTCCTGCGGGTAGGCGAACAGGGGACAGGACTGAATCCTCCCGAACTACTCTGGCACAGTGGCACTTCCTGCGGGTAGGCGAACAGGGGACAGGACTGAATCCTCCCGAACTACTCTGGCACAGTGGCACTTCCTGCGGGTAGGCGAACAGGGGACAGGACTGAATCCTCCCGAACTACTCTGGCACAGTGGCACCTCCTGCGGGTAGGCGAACAGGGGACAGGACTGAATCCTCACGAACTACTCTGGCAGAGTGGCACCTCCTGCGGGTAGGCGAACAGGGGACAGGACTGAATCCTCCCGAAATACTCTGGCACAGTGGCACCTCCTGCAGGTAGGCGAACAGGGGACAGGACTGAATCCTCCCGAACTACGTTGGCACAGTGGCACCTCCTGCAGGTAGGCGAACAGGGGACAGGACTGAATCCTCCCGAAATACTCTGGCACAGTGGCACCTCCTGCAGGTAGGCGAACAGGGGACAGGACTGAATCCTCCCAAACTACTCTGGCACAGTGGCACTTCCTGCAGTTAGGCGAACAGGGGACAGGACTGAATCCTCCCGAAATACTCTGGCACAGTGGCACCTCCTGCAGGTAGGCGAACAGGGGACAGGACTGAATCCTCCCGAAATACTCTGGCACAGTGGCACCTCCTGCAGGTAGGCGAACAGGGGACAGGACTGAATCCTCCCGAACTACTTTGGCACAGTGGCACCTCCTGCAGGTAGGCGAACAGGGAACAGGACTGATTCCTCCCGAACTACTCTGGCACAGTGGCACCTCCTGCAGGTAGGCGAACAGGGGACAGGACTGAATCCTCCCGAACTACTCTGGCACAGTGGCACTTCCTGCAGGTAGGCGAACAGGGGACAGGACTGAATCCTCCCGAACTACTCTGGCACAGTGGCACTTCCTGCAGGTAGGCGAACAGGGGACAGGACTGAATCCTCCCGAACTACTCTGGCACAGTGGCACTTCCTGCAGGTAGGCGAACAGGGGACAGGACTGAATCCTCCCGAAATACTCTGGCACAGTGGCACCTCCTGCAGGTAGGCGAACAGGGGACAGGACTGAATCCTCCCAAACTACTCTGGCACAGTGGCACTTCCTGCAGTTAGGCGAACAGGGGACAGGACTGAATCCTCCCGAAATACTCTGGCACAGTGGCACCTCCTGCAGGTAGGCGAACAGGGGACAGGACTGAATCCTCCCGAACTACTCTGGCACAGTGGCACCTCCTGCAGGTAGGCGAACAGGGGACAGGACTGAATCCTCCCGAACTACTCTGGCACAGTGGCACCTCCTGCGGGAAGGCGAACAGGGGACAGGACTGAATCCTCACGAACTACTCTGGCAGAGTGGCACCTCCTGCGGGTAGGCGAACAGGGGACAGGACTGAATCCTCCCGAAATACTCTGGCACATTGGCACCTCCTGCAGGTAGGTGAACAGGGGACAGGACTGAATCCTCCCGAAATACTCTGGCACAGTGGCACCTCCTGCAGGTAGGCGAACAGGGGACAGGACTGAATCCTCCCGAACTACTCTGGCACAGTGGCACCTCCTGCAGGTAGGCGAACAGGGGACAGGACTGAATCCTCCCGAAATACTCTGGCACAGTGGCACCTCCTGCAGGTAGGCGAACAGGGGACAGGACTGAATCCTCCCGAAATACTCTGGCACAGTGGCACTTCCTGCAGATAGGCGAACAGGGGACAGGACTGAATCCTCCCGAAATACTCTGGCACAGTGGCACTTCCTGCAAGTAGGCGAACAGGGGACAGGACTGAATCCTCCCGAAATACTCTGGCACAGTGGCACTTCCTGCAAGTAGGCGAACAGGGGACAGGACTGAATCCTCCCGAACTACTCTGGCACAGTGGCACTTCTTGCAGGTAGGCGAACAGGGGACAGGACTGAATCCTCCCGAACTACTCTGGCACAGTGGCACCTCCTGCAGGTAGGCGAACAGGGGACAGGACTGAATCATCCCGAAATACTCCTGCACAGTGGCACCTCCTGCAGGTAGGCGAACAGGGGACAGGACTGAATCCTCCCGAACTACTCTGGCACAGTGGCACCTCCTGCAGGTAGGCGAACAGGGGACAGGACTGAATCCTCCCGAAATACTCTGGCACAGTGGCACCTCCTGCAGGTAGGCGAACAGGGGACAGGACTGAATCCTCCCAAAATACTCTGGCACAGTGGCACCTCCTGCAGGCAGGCGAACAGGGGACAGGACTGAATCCTCCCGAACTACTTTGGCACAGTGGCACCTCCTGCAGGTAGGCGAACAGGGGACAGGACTGAATCCTCCCGAACTACTCTGGCACAGTGGCACTTCCTGCATGTAGGCGAACAGGGGACAGGACTGAATCCTCCCGAAATACTCTGGCACAGTGGCACCTCCTGCAGGTAGGCGAACAGGGGACAGGACTGAATCCTCCCGAAGTACTCTGGCACAGTGGCACCTCCTGCAGGTAGGCGAACAGGGGACAGGACTGAATCCTCCCGAACTACTCTGGCACAGTAGCACTTCCTGCAAGTAGGCGAACAGGGGACAGGACTGAATCCTCCCGAACTACTTTGGCACAGTGGCACCTCCTGCAGGTAGGCGAAAAGGGGACAGGACTGAATCCTCCCGAACTACTCTGGCACAGTGGCACCTCCTGCAGGTAGGCGAACAGGGGACAGGACTGAATCCTCAAGAACTACTCTGGCACAGTGGCGCTTCCTGCAGGTAGGCGAACAGGGGACAGGACTGAATCCCCCCGAAATACTCTGGCACAGTGGCACCTCCTGCAGGTAGGCGAACAGGGGACAGGGCTGAATCCTCCCGAACTACTCTGGCACAGTGGCACCTCCTGCAGGTAGGCGAACAGGTGACAGGACTGAATCCTCCCGAACTACTCTGGCACAGTGGCACCTCCTGCAGGTAGGCAAACAGGGGACAGGACTGAATCCTCCCGAACTACTCTGGCACAGTGGCACCTCCTGCATGTAGGCGAACAGGGGACAGGACTGAATCCTCCCAAAATACTCTGGCACAGTGGCACCTCCTGCAGGTAGGCGAACAGGGGACATGACTGAATCCTCCCGAAGTACTCTGGCACAGTGGCATCTCCTGCAGGTAGGCGAACAGGGGACAGGACTGAATCCTCCCGAACTACTCTGGCACAGTGGCACCTCCTGCAGGTATGCGAACAGGGGACAGGACTGAATCCTCCCGAACTACTCTGGCACAGTGGCACCTCCTGCAGGTAGGCGAACAGGGGACAGGACTGAATCCTCCCGAAATACTCTGGCACAGTGGCACCTCCTGCAGGTAGGCGAACAGGGGACAGGACTGAATCCTCCCAAACTACTCTGGCACAGTGGCACTTCCTGCAGCTAGGCGAACAGGGGACAGGACTGAATCCTCCCGAAATACTCTGGCACAGTGGCACCTCCTGCGGGTAGGCGAACAGGGGACAGGACTGAATCCTCCCGAAATACTCTGGCACAGTGGCACCTCCTGCAGGTAGGCGAACAGGGGACAGGACTGAATCCTCCCGAACTACTTTGGCACAGTGGCACCTCCTGCAGGTAGGCGAACAGGGGACAGGACTGAATCCTCCTGAACTACTCTGGCACAGTGGCACCTCCTGCAGGTAGGCGAACAGGGGACAGGACTGAATCCTCCCGAACTACTCTGGCACAGTGGCACTTCCTGCAGGTAGGCGAACAGGGGACAGGACTGAATCCTCCCGAACTACTCTGGCACAGTGGCACCTCCTGCAGGTAGGCGAACAGGGGACAGGACTGAATCCTCCCGAAATACTCTGGCACAGTGGCACCTCCTGCGGGTAGGCGAACAGGGGACAGGACTGAATCCTCCCGAACTACTCTGGCACAGTGGCACCTCCTGCAGGTAGGCGAACAGGGGACAGGACTGAATCCTCCCGAACTACTCTGGCACAGTGGCACCTCCTGGGGGTAGGCGAACAGGGGACAGGACTGAATCCTCCCGAACTACTCTGGCACAGTGGCACCTCCTGCGGGTAGGCGAACAGGGGACAGGACTGAATCCTCCCGAACTACTCTGGCACAGTGGCACCTCCTGCGGGTAGGCGAAAAGGGGACAGGACTGAATCCTCCCGAACTACTCTGGCACAGTGGCACCTCCTGCGGGTAGGCGAACAGGGGACAGGACTGAATCCTCCCGAACTACTCTGGCACAGTGGCACCTCCTGCAGGTAGGCGAACAGGGGACAGGACTGAATCCTCCCAAAATACTCTGGCACAGTGGCACCTCCTGCAGGTAGGCGAACAGGGGACAGGACTGAATCCTCCCGAAATACTCTGGCACAGTTGCACCTCCTGCAGGTAGGCGAACAGGGGACAGGACTGAATCCTCCCGAAATACTCTGGCACAGTGGCACCTCCTGCAGGTAGGCGAACAGGGGACAGGATTGAATCCTCCCGAACTACTCTGGCACAGTGGCACCTCCTGCGGGTTGGCGAACAGGGGACAGGACGGAGTCCTCCCGAACTACTCTGGCACAGTGGCACCTCCTGCGGGTAGGCGAACAGGGGACAGGATTGAATCCTCCCGAACTACTTTGGCACAGTGGCACCTACTGCAGGTAGGCGAACAGGGGACAGGATTCAATCCTCCCGAACTACTCTGGCACAGCGGCACCTCCTGCAGGTAGGCGAACAGGGGACAGGACTGAATCCTCCCGAAATACTCTGGCACAGTGGCACCTCCTGCAGGTAGGCGAACAGGGGACAGGACTGAATCCTCCCGAACTACTCTGGCACAGTGGCACCTCCTGCAGGTAGGCGAACAGGGGACAGGACTGAATCCTCCCGAACTACTCTCAGTGGCACCTCCTGCAGGTAGGCGAACAGGGGACAGGACGGAGTCCTCCCGAACTACACTGGCACAGTGGCACCTCTTGCAGGGACCAGCCCCCAGCATCCACCCCTGCCCCAAGCCGTTTCTGGCCGCCCTGTTACTTCAGTCCACTGCAGATCGCTTAATTGCGAAGATGTCCTCAGACGCCCTTGAAGTTTCAGCGAGTTGAAAGGGAGGGAAGATGTTACGTCTGAAATCTAACACTTTCGGATTTCAGAAGTTGCTGTAAATTGGTGTAGCGCAAGGGACGTGCAACATTAAGGGTTGCAAAAGTTTTATTAATACAATTTCTTTTGAGAGCTGGATGTTGTGGACATTCATGAAGACCACAACCATGCAGAAGTGCAAGAAATGTAATAAATGAAATCAAGCTTCTAGTGGGAATCGACCCCAAGTCGCAAAAATAGCAGTCTGATCGCTTACCTACAGTGCCCCAGCACCTCATTTTAGCGTATTGCTCATAATACAGACAATATACGTGAAAGTCTTTCAGAAGTATTTCCTATTTTCCGATTTCCTATTAAGGCAAGTTTTCTTTAGAAACTTCAGAAGTTCATAAGTTGCTTCTACTCACGTTAAGTCAAGCCAGTTCAATGAGACTCATATCCTGGCCTCCCGTTGAAAGCAGAATTTCTTCTTCCTTAGAAAAAACATTAGCCTGCCTTGTCTTCTGCTTATAATTCGACGCTGTATCAAATAAACTTGTGTACCAACTGCTGAAAATGCTTTTACATAGCTCGGTACTGCAGAATGCTGATACATAGTTGAGCTAGAGGCCTGCCTAGTGCCTGTCCGATAGCCAAGTCTTCAATGGTGCCTATCTGATTCCGAAGTGTTAACTGGTTCCTATCTCAATCCCAAGTGAACGATGTCGTTCAGTGGTGGGCACGAGCGGAGTTGCAGCAGAGGGCGCTCGTGGCTGACGTCGTAAGAACGCCGCGCCGTGCGTGCATGGCGGCGCGCGGCGAAAGTACGTGGCGCGCACTTTGGACTTGTGCCACACCGCACTTTACTGTACAATGTAGGAACATACACTGGAACATATGCTGGATTGCTTTGCTTGCCTGGAATATTCGTAAAGATCTGGCCACCTCTGGTCTCGGGCCTGCTTAAACAGGTTATGGCAGGATTCAGTCCCGTCCTTTTCCACACCCTTGCAGGCTCTATCAGTTGTCTGCGATTGCCTTGCTTCCACCTGGAGTTCGGTTTCGCCGCCTACTACAGCGGCTCGATTTTACCGTTCCTTCCACCTTTCGGTTGAGCGAAAGCCCATTGCCACCGTGGCATCAGGCCCAGGTTCACACTCACCTCGAACTTAGTTCGCTCCTCAAGGAGAGCACTCCGGATTTGGTATACCGCTCGAGGCTTGTCGAACTCCGTTCGCGGTTCGATAATGCCATATTTATTTACACTGATGGTTCCAAGAGCCCTGCCGGTGTCGGATCTGCCTTCGTCGTCGGGAACAACCGGTTCCAATACAAGCTCCCTGACCGGTGCTCGAACTTCACGGCTGAGCTTTTCGCCCTCCACCAGGCCGTTTTGTATACCTGCCGCCACCGCCAAATTTTTGTATGCCCTATGTTCGGACTCCCTTAGTGCCCTGCAGAGTCTTAAGGACCCTTTCTCGAACCATCCTCTCGTGTATCGGATCCAACGCTCCCTCCAGTTGCTAGCAGATGACAGCTGTCACGTTTCTTTCCTGTGGGTCCCTGGCCACGTGGGAGCGCCCGAGAATGAGACCGCCGACATAGCAGCCAAGGCCGCAGCTATTTTGCCTCGCGTGGCTACCTTTTGCATCCCATCGGACGATGTTCAACGGGCTCTTAGCCGGAGTATCGTGTCGTCATGGCACAGTGTGTGGCTTTCACTGTACGACAATAAATTGCGAGCTGTAAAACCGATCCCGACCGCCTGGAGGACCACCTCACGCCCCTCTCGGCGGGAGGAGGTCATCGTGGCCCGGTTGCGGATCGGTCACTGCCGTTTCAGCCACCGTCACTTGCTATCCGCCGACCCTGCACAGCTGTGCTCCTGCTGTGAACTGCTGACGGTGCGACTTGTTTTACTGTCTTGTGTTAATTTTAATCATCTCCGTGTAGCCCTTCACTTTCCGTCTACTCTGGAGGAACTTTTAGCTGATGACACACGAGCAGCTGCTCGAGTTTTGCGTTTTATCAACTTGTCCAACTTATCCAAGGATATTTAACCCTTTTAATTGTCTTTTATCTTTCGTTTTCAGCCTCTTGTTGATGTTCTGACAGTCACCTTTTTTCTTTGAGATCATAGCGAATCTATGTTCCTGGCTGGGCGGTAATGACCGAAGAAGTTCTGCGCCCTAACACCACAAAAAAAAAAAAAGAACGTTGCAGGCTCGGGAGGATTGGGTCCTACTTTTCTGATCGCGGGAGGAATGGATCCTGCGCCCATATGAAGTGGCGTCAGTGGGGCTGGCGCGCGCGCTGTGTGTGTGTGTGTGTGTGTGTGTGTGTGTGTGTGTGTGTCGGGCAGAGGTCTGGCTGGTGGCGAGAACCGTGCAGTGAGGTAGGTATTTATAGGACCGGCGGCGCTGCCAGCCAGTGGCAGCTGCTCTGGGCCAACGCGTCTGCCTAGCAGCACCGCAGGGCACAGGCGCCGGCTACAGCTGATACCGCGCCTTATCTCACCGCTCTCCGCTCAACGAGGCCCGTTGTGTGCCCGCTACACTCCAACGAGTACATCCCTAAGTAATAGGACGCAGTGCGTTGTTCTCGACGGCGAGTGTTCATCAGAGACGAGTGTATCGTCAGGCGTGCCCCAGGGGATTGTGATAGCACCGCTATTATTTTATATCTACGTAAATGATCTGATGGACGGAGTAAGTTGTAATTTGCGGCTGTTTGCTGATGATGCTGTGGTGTATGGGAGGGTGTCGTCTGTAACTGACTGTAATAGCATACAGGATGACTCAGAAAAAATTTCTAGTTGGTGCGAAGAATGACAGCTAGCTCTCAATGTAGAAAAATGTAAGGTGATGCGCATGAGTAGAAAAAACAGTCCTATAATGTTCGAATACAGCATCAGTAGTGAGCTTCTTGATGCTGTGGCGTCGTTCAAATATCTAGGCGTAACATTGCAGAGCGATATGAAATGGAACGAACATCTAAGGACAGTTGTGAGTAAGGCGGACAGCCGACTTCTGTTTATTGGGACAATTTTGCGAAGATGTACTTCACCTGTAAAGGAGACCGCGTATAAAACGCTTGTACGACCGCGTCTTGAGTATTGCTCAAGTATTTGGGACCCGCAGCAGATCGGTTTGAAGGAAGACAGAGGCGGTTCAGAGGCGAGCAGCTAGATTTGTTACCGGTAGGTTCGACCAATGCGCGAGTGTCACGGAAATGCTCCGGCAACTCAGTTGGGGATCGCTGGAAGAAAGACGATGTTCTTTTCATTTATTCCTGTTAAGTAAATTTAGAGGGCCGGAATTTGTAGCTGAGTGTAGTACGATCTTGCTGCCGCCTACTTACATTTCGCGTAAAGGTCACAAAGACAAGATAAGAGAAATTAGGGCTCGTACGGAGGCATATAGGCATTCTTTGTTTCCTCGTTCTGTTTGGGAGTGGAATAGGGAAGGAAATGCCTAGCAGTGGTACAGTGTACCCTCCGCCACGCACCTTATGGTGAATTGCGAAGTATGTATGTAGATGTACACTACACTACACTACACTACACTACACTACACTCTCTACACTACCTGACGAGCAGCCCTAGATATCCGCGACGCTTCGCTCGTGACTTCTCTAGTCGCTGCCCGGGTCGTCACACTGCTGCTGATACAATTAGACCTCGGACTTTTAGGTTTTAAAAAAATCTTAAATTAGGTACCTGAAATAGGTTATACATACCTACCATCTTTTACGGTTTATCCGTAAAATTTACGGAAATTGCATCATTTTTACGGTTTTACGGATGGTCGGTGTTATTTTACTACTTGACGCACAAAAAATTAAAACGTTAACGCCGGCCGCGGTGGCCGAGGGGAATGAGGCGCTCCAGTCACGGTGTGCACGGCCACTACGGTCGGGGTTCGAATCCCCCTCGGGCATGGATATTTGTGCCGTCCTAAGTTGTAAGTAGTTCATAAGTAGTTTGGAAGTTTAGGGACTGATGACCCCGTAGTTAAGTCCCGTAGACTCTACAAACATTTGAACATTTTTGAAACGTTAACATTCGATAGTCACACCACACAGTGGCGTAACTAGGACTTGGCTTTGGGGGAGGGGGGAATAGATCTGCTTGAATAGCAAAATTTTAGTCAGTTTCCAGACAGACTACCATCTACCACTCCCGTTGGAGAAACTAATTCACTCCCTTCCAATCAAAGCTTAAGGTAAAACACCCCAAGTTTTAAATCTTTACCTTTACCAGATTGCTGTTATGCGATTTCTTCTTCCCCCCCCCCCCCACACCTCTTTTTTTCCGGGTTCTGGGGGGGGGGTTTCTATCCCCCTCATCCCCCCCCCTCATAGTTATGCCACTGACACCACTTATGTACAATCGATTGTTTACGTGGGTCGAAGATACTTCTGCGATAGTTGATAATTCATTCATAGATCTGATTGGTACTCTGATGTCCGTGACGCCATTGGAATTGAATTTAAAGGCGGGATAACAGTTCTTCGAGTTTTGTGAGACTCAGGTGTCGACGGGCTCTGCTCTGCAAATTCAAAGAAGTGATGAAGAGTTTCAGTTATTGGCATGCAGACCTAGAACATACTGCATAATCATTATTATATCATTTTATGTTATTTATGTTGTATCACTGTCACAAACTTACCAGTTCATTTTTACTTTCATCAGAGTTTAAATACACTTTGGTTATTAATTTGTCCTTGCTAAAAGGAATGAAATTGTGAAGGTTTTCTTTTTGTCCTACAATTTTGCAGCATTTCTAAAAATCTCTCCGTAAGCTTCATGTCTTCACTTACGTGATCTTCTTTAGTAGCACACTTGAAGTTCATTCTCTCTTGTTATCCTCGTCACACAGTTGTTTTGGTGTAATTATTTGCTCACTGTATGGCTCTTGCAGACTTGATCGAGCATCGAGTCACTTAACTGTTCCACCAACAGTAGCTCCTTTCCCGCACAAGGTGACTGAAAACTGCCATTCAGCTTGAGGTTGGAAATCATCTTCACTGATGCCGCAAGGTGAAAAAGTTCTTACTTTTTTTAATGAGCTGCTGCTCTATCGAAGAAATGAGTTTTTTTTCTACCTAATTTAACAGCCAGAAAATCCATTAACTGGAAGAAATGCATAGAAACAGTGTCACATTAGGCACTCTAAATATGATTACAAGACTTGTGTTGTAGACTTTGTTCCCATCCTTGTAACAAGCAACAATGAGATGAATCGTTGCTTGCATGCTTATACAGTGGTAGCCTTGAACTTCGTCCTGGACAACACAGGAGTAGAATAAGACTTTCACTCTGCAGCGGAGTGTGCACTGATACGAAACTTCCTGGCAGATTAAAATTGTTTGCCGGAATCGGGACTCGAACCGGAAACTTTGCCTTTCGCGGGCAGAGTTGTGAGGCGGCAAAGAGTCGTGTCGGGATAGCTCAGTCGGTAGAGCGCTTGTCCGCGAAAGGCAAAGATCCCAGGTTCGAGTCCCGGTTCCGGCACACAATTTAATCTGCCAGGAAGTTTCAACAGAGGAGTAATTCTCAGAAAAGCTTCACTGCTAACACCTCGCCTTCTTTAAGTTCCTTTCTTGAATGTTGGGTAAGAGATCTTAACCCTATACTGCACGAATTTTTATTTTGCGCTATATATATATATATATATATATATATATATATATATATATATATATATATATATTTGGAATGACATGGGGTTGTTTAATTATAACGAAAAAAGTTTCAGACAGATGGAGCTTCATCTTACCAGAAAAGCAATAATTAGCATAACAAATTAAGAAAAGATGATTTTTACAGGAAATGCGCAATATGTTCACCATCATTCCTCAACAATAGCTGTAGTCGAGGAATAATGTTGTGAACAGCACTGTAAAGCACGTCCGGAGTTATGGTGAGGCATTGGCGTCGGATGTTGTCTTTCAGCATACCTAGAGATGTCGGTCGATCACGATACACTCGCGACTTCAGGTAACCCCAAAGCCAATAATCGCACGGACTGAGGTCTGGGGACCTGGGAGGCCAAGCATGACGAAAGTGGCGGCTGAGCACACGATCATCACCAAACGACGCGCGCAACAGATCTTTCACGCGTCTAGCAATATGGGGTGGAGCGCCATCCTGCATAAAACCCCATGTCATTCCAAGTATGTTTGTCAGTTTTATCTCCCTACATTATTCCGTGATTCATGAAGTCTTCAAATTTCTACGGACTTTTTGATCACCCGGTAGATGAAGAGACAAGAAAGCAGACAAATACAATAGATTATCGATCGATTTTTCTAAACACTGCACAGAAAAGATATTTGAAAGTTGTGCAGGCGTTGTTAATGTTAATGGAACTAAACTAGTAATAGTTGTTATTTATAGGTCCCCGGACTCAGATTTTAAAATGTTTCTGCCCAAGCTGGAAATGGTTCTGGGTTCACTGTATAGGAAGTATAAAAACTTGTCTGTAGATTTCAACATTGGGTAGGTGATAGTTCAAGAAAAAGTCAGCTGTTACATCTATTTATTTCCTATAACATGATGCAAACACTATTTTTTCCAACGAGAGTGCAAGGAAATAGCAGTTCTACCATTAACAATATTTTTTGTTCATTCTTCATTATTAGAGGGGCACTCTCTATCAGCAGAATAGTAAATGGCCTATAAGAGCACGATGCTAAAATTTTGATTCTCAAACAAATGTTAAACATAAATATCAACTACTCAGAAAAGTTAATCCAGTTGCAATTGAGACCTTCTTAAGCCTAATTAAGGAACAAGAATGGCAGGATGTTTATAGTGCTGATAATGCAGATGATAAATATAATGCTTTTCTGAACACATTTCTTATGCTGTTTGAAAGTTGCTTTCCGCTAGAACGCTCAAAACAGGGTACTTCCAGTAAGAGACAGCCAGGGTGGCTGACAAAGGGGATAAGAGTATCATGTAAACAATTTGTTAAATCACAGTAAAAGTCAGTTTTTACCATTTCTAACACACAATTTGACGAAAACAAACATTTTGATTACACATAATGGACATATGGGAGTCTGACAATTTCAAATTTCTAGGTGTTCAGATAGGCAGTAAGCTGTCATGGAAAGCCCGTGTTCAGGATCGTGTTCCAAACATAATTTCTGCTATATTTACCATTTGAACAATATCTGAAATAAGTGATTTTTCAACACGAAAAGTAGTCTATTACGCTTACTTTCACTCACTTATGACGTATGGCATTGTTTTTTGGGGTAAGTCACCTGATGCAAAAACGATATTTCTGCGGTGCGAGCAATATCTGGTGTAAGTTCGCGAACGTCATGTCGACCCCTTTTCAGTAGTCTGAGAGTTTTGACTCTGGCGTCACAATACGTTTTTTCTTTGATGTCGTTTGTTGTTAATATCAGCTTATTCCCACGAGTTAGTAGCTTTCACTCGGTGAACACTAGACAGAAGTCGAATCAACGTTTGCCTCACACCACCTTGACACTTGTGCACAAAGGTGTACAGTATTCAGCAGCGTCCATTTTCAATAAGCAGCCACAAGAACTCAAGAATCTTAGCACTACCCACACGCTTTCAAATCAACTTAGATTATTCATGGCTCACTCTTTTTATTCAGTCGAGGAACTCATAGAAAAGTTAAACAATTAACTTAATTCATTTTTTCTTCTTTATTGATTCTTTTCACTCTGATTGTCGTGTGCAAAGGACTACTTAAAGATTTTGTTAGCATTCTTGTGTAACAATAAATATATTCACTTGTTCCATGACCGTTGAGGCTCACTCCTCAACTGGGTCCTATAGACAGAAAAAAAACCGACCAATCAATAAATAAATTACAGCAGGGTAGTAAGAACAATGATGGAGTGTGTGTGTGTGTGTGTGTGTGTGTGTGTGTGTGTGTGTGTGTGTGTGTGAGGGAGAGAGAGAGAGAGAGAGAGAGAGGAGAGAGAGAGAGAGAGTGGGGGAGAGAGACAGAGAGAGTGGGGGAGAGAGAGAGAGACAGAGAGAGAGAGAGAGAGAGTGTGGGGGAGAGAGAAAGGAGAGGGGGGAGAGTGGGGTGAGAGAGTGGGGGGGGAGAAGAGAGAGTGGGGGGGAGAAAGAGAGTGGGGGGGGAGAAAGAGAGAGTGGGGGGGGGAGAAAGAGAGAGTGGGGGGGAGAAAGAGAGAGTGGGGGGGGGAGAAAGAGAGAGTGGGGGGGGAGAAAGAGAGAGTGGGGGGGGAGAAAGAGAGAGTGGGGGGGGAGACAGAGAGAGTGGGGGGGGGGAGAGAGAGAGTGGGGGGAGAGAGAGAGAGAGAGAGAGAGTGGGGGGGAGAGAGAGAGAGAGTGGGGGAGAGATTTAATATTATTTCTGCATTGTGTGTGTTGCGTTTCTTCTCTCTAATTGTATTTTCTGCTCTTTCAGATATCTACCGCATCAGGAGGCAACACAGTGCGAAGAAACGGAACGCGGAGAAGTCTAGCGAGTAACGAGGAAGACCAGAAGCCACGGAGAGAATACGGGGGCAGGCAGGATAGTTGGGAACTCGACGAGAAAAATCGCTCTGCTGTGACCACACCCTATTTTTGTAGCGAGCTTTACTTTTTCTCCCACCCCCCTTGCCCTAGGAGTGTGTGTGTATGTGTATGCGTGATAGAGTACAAATTGGGGCGAAGTGAAGCCGGCACAGTACTTAAGGCGGAACGGCGAGGGCAGGAGCGTTGCCGCGTTGAAACCGCCTGGCAATAGCTGCGTTGTTCCGAACTGACAGTTCATAGCAAGCTGGCTGTAGGCGCTGGAGTTGGCGGCAGTGGATATTCAGCAGTTTAATCTGTCACTCAGAGTGCACGCTTCAGCCACACAAGCGAGAGCAGTGCACACCCACACACACATTAACCAGTCACTTTTCTCACAAGTGTACTTAAAGGACACAGAAATATTTGCATCTGCCAGGTTTTTTTTTATTTATTTCGTCGCGTGTAAACTTATCGTTTTTTCTGTGGCCTGTAGAATATTTGCAAAAACCGAAGGCTGCTGAGAGAACTTAAATTGCTTCGTTTTTTATATACCAAAGTTAATCGTTGAATAAAGAGAAGTTATTTGTCAACAAATTTTTTGGAAACGTTTTTTCGCGCGTGTCGTTTTTTATTGATGGTTGTTTATTGCTAGTGTCGCTGTGTATTTTCTGATAGTACTTTATTACTTAGATTTTAAGAAGGAATTGTTCCAGTGCCTGACGGTTTTACTTCAGGATGCTGAAATCTTTGTGATACTCCATAGCAATAAAAAGCTTGCCTTGAAAACTGCAAAAGCCAGGAGCTGTGAATACCTACTTTGCGTTCGGGGTTAGACGCTTTTGATACTGGAATTTTCACTGACAACGAATAATTCCCGCAGAGAAAAATCTCGGATAAGGGTAGTCGGTAAAAGTATTGAAAGTTGCTTCAAGTGACTCTCTTCTCTGTGCATTGAGGGTGCGAAGTGCAGTACTTAATCTTTGGTTAGTGTATGTGCCTGGTTGTCAAAGTACAAAAAAGACACTTTAAGCTAGTTGCAAACTAGTCACTATTTACCCCACTTAGGTGTACTGCATGTAGATTGTTCCCTAGGATTATCATAATCGTATATTGCGAGTAAGTGCAGAAAGCGTGTATTCTAGCCGCCCCCTCTGTAAAACATTGGGCATTTTGACAAAAATATTCAAATAGTGATAGCGAAGCTCCACTTCAACATACATTGTCTGCAGACTTATTCGAACAGTTTAGGTAATAGTTCACGCACCTACCAGAAGTATATATCAAAAACAAACGCCTTGTCCTCTAAACAAGTACTTAAATATCGTTCTAATCACAGTGAATAGTCACTATCTCAGTACAAACAGGTTAGTTCAGTACTTAAAATATTGTACTAATATACAGCTACACTAAGATTGAGATAAGTTGCGGCCCACTATCGGTCCCTCTACTGAAAAGGAAAAAATACCTGCACAGCACGAGCGATTTTTTTCCTTGTAGTTCTCCCTCTAGTACTAGCCCGTGAAGACAGAAACTGGAAATACAGAAGTAGGTACTTACCCGTACTGGAGTACTGTAGAAAATCGTGGGGCAGCTACGGCTTATTATAGTGTACTTAAATCTTGGTGGACAGTGAAGGCGGTGGAACTCGACTCGTGCAACGAATATTTATGCTGTGAACAGTGGCCTAATACTCGTCTTCCAATTTGGGTGGAGGGTACTCGAATCTCGGGTGAGAATTCCGAGGGCTCATTCTGACTTGCGCGTCTTCACAATCGTTGGGCCGAGGCTTGTCGCTAGAGTACAAACGAGGTGTAGTACTTACGTTGTGACACTGTTTCGCTGAGTCAAGTGGAATTGTTGACCAGATCTGCTCTGTAAGTGAAGAAAGCGAGTACTTAATTCGTACAGTATTCCAGAGCACCAGGGAAAAACAGTAGGTGTGATACATGTTCCTCTGCTGATATTCAGGTACAGACTCTCGCTGTGAATTTGCTAGTAACCACGCGAGGGGTTTGCTATTCTTCGGAGTGTTACCGGTGAGTGTTTTTGGGGGTTATCGGCTGTATTACTGTGGCCCTCTGTATGTGGTACAGATAAGGAGTGTAGACGTAAAGGTCGGCTCTCGGGCCAAATGTCGAATCGGATCGGCAGCTCGCACCGACCTCCGTACGAGTCTCCACTCGGCTCTCCGACCTCGGAAGACAGCTGACAGTGGGACACGCCGAAGACTGCTCCCGCCTTGACGTACTCGACGATTTGGAGACATTGCCGTCAGTACAGTCCGCGGCTGCCCACTGGCTCTCCGGTCAATCCCGGCACTAACCCGTCGTCGACCTCAGTGCGTAGTGTTCCCGGTGGTGCAGTAACCCGATTTTTGGGCGATTTCTACTCGGTGCGCCAGTGATAGCGTTCTCGTGCGCTGGTGCCGTGTCCAGTGAGGCCTACCGCGAGCGCCAGATTCTCGAGCGACCGCTCGACCGCCACCGCGACCGGCCCGCTAGGGTCGGCCCAGTCTCCCGTGCTAGCGCTCGACCGCCACCGCGACCGGCCCGCTAGGGTCGGCCCAGTCTCCCGTGCTAGCGCTCGACCGCCACCGCGACCGGCCCGCTAGGGTCGGCCCATTCTCCCGTGCTAGCGCTCGACCGCCACCGCGACCGGCCCGCTAGGGTCGGCCCATTCTCCCGTGCGGCCGGACCCCGCCGGGGCTTCCCCGCTAGCCGCTAGCCGCCATGCCGCCCAAGAAGCAGGCCCAGGAGGCGCCGGGCGCCAGGAAGGCGCCGCTGGCCGCGCCCGACGACTGCTCGTCGCCGTCGCCGTCGCCGCCGCCCTCGCCGTCGGCCGACGACGACGACTCGTCGCAGTCGAGCAGCAGCTACAACACCATCACGTCGCTGGCGGCGCTCAAGGAGCTGCTGCACGGGCCCGGCTCGGGCGCGTCCAACGACGTGGACCTGGCCTGGTTCGAGCACTACTTCCTGAGCCACGTGAACCGCCTGCCCAAGCACGAGCTGCGCTCGCCCTGCCTGCGGCCCATCCTCGAGGGCCGGCGCGTCTCCGAGTGGGCCGGCGACGCCCACGCCGACGAGGCGCCGCCCCACGCCGGTGAGTAGCTGTCCGTCTGCCAGATGCCGGGGCGGCTCGAAGCTTCCACTGCCAGTTGCTTTGTACACACAATAATTTCTACTCACATCTAGTTACATACAGCAAAATACAGCTTAACCAGTGGATGCAATAAAACTGCGAAAAACAATTAGAAAAATTTGAAATTAATTTGTGTGAAAGACAGAATTAAAAAAATTATTATTTTGGTGTGGTGCCTGTTCTTTCGGACGTGTCCGAAAGAACAGACACCACACCAAAATAATAAGTATATAAATGTGGCGTCTGTTCCGAAAGAGCAGACGTCACTTCCGATCCTGCACTTCAGGAATATTCATGGAATATATGACATCAACTGCGATTGGGCAAAGCTGAAAATGTGTACCCAGCCGGGATTCGAACCCGGGTATCCTGCTTTGTAGGCAGTTGCGCTGACCCCTACACCACTGGGGACACAGTGATCACCGCACCTGCAGGGACTACCTAAGCACGCCTCCCGTCAGATACAAATTCCCAGCTTCGCCCTGCCCACAGTACTCAAACTCGTAGTTATGAACTAATTCCCGTAAGAGTAAGGGCTTCAAACTTTCCCACCCCTCCCCACTACAAGTTAGTTTAATAACTACGAGTTTGAGTACTGTGGGCAGGGCGAAGCTGGGAATTTGTATCTGACGGGAGGCGTGCATGGGTAGTCCTTGCAGGTGCGGTGATCACTGTGTCCCCAGTGGTGTAGGGGTCAGCGCAACTGCCTAGAAAGCGGGAGACCCGGGTTCGAATCCTGGCTGGGTACACATTTTCAGCTTTGCCCAATCGCAGTTGACGTCATATATTGCATGAATATTAAGTAATAAGTATGTAGACGCCCGTCTGCCAGATGCCGGGGCAGCTCAAAGCTTCCACTGCCTGCTGCTTTATATACACAACTAGCTGAACCCCCGCTGCTTCGCATGCGTAGGCTGGTTGGTCTGCACCAGTTGTTTCTTTTTAATCCTGATGAAGAATCCATATCTTAAGCTTCGTAGTTATAGCTTCAAATTTGACTTAACAGCACCATATTTTTGAAATTCATTTTAGCAGCCCGTATTTCACCCCTTTATTGGTCGAATTTCCAAAAATACAGAAACACGTGTCTTTTAATTATGAACCCCGAATCCAAATCCGAAAATTTGTAGCTATAGCTTCAAAACTGCCTAAATAGCAACAGATTTTCGAAAAACATCCCCTCTCCAATTTAACCCCCTTGATGGTTGAATTTCCAAAAATACCAAGACACGTATTTCTTAAATCATAACGAACAATACAAATACCAATTTTTGCAGCTATAGCTTCAAAAATGTTTTGACAACAAAGTGTTTTCGAAAAGAATTTTTGATCCCCTCTTTTACACCCTTAGTTTTTGAATTTCCAAAAATACTGAAACTCGTCTTTTTAATCCTGATCAAGAGTCCATATCCTAAGTTTCGTAGTTACAGCTTGAAATTGGAGTTAACAGCAACATATTTTTGAAAATCAATTTTTTGCGTGACCTATTTTACTCCCTTATTTGTCGAATTTCAAAACATGCCGAAACACGTGTCTTTTAAATTCGAACACTGAATTAAAATCCGAAATTTTGTAGTTATAGCTTCAAAACTGCGTAAATAGCTACGTATTTTCAAAAAGCGTTTCATCCCCTATTTCACCCCTTTAAGGACGGAATATCGGAAAATCGCTTCTTAAATGACGTTTACAGAGTAAGATCAACACCCTCAACAAATGTCAAGTTCCTGTCATCAGTGGTTTGGGCTGGGCGATGATGAGTCAGTCAATCAGGACACTTCCTTTTATATATAGAGAGAATTTCTACTCATATCTAGTTACGTACAGCAAAATACAGCTTAACCAGTGGAAGCAATAAAACTGTCAAAAACAATTAGAAAAAATTGAAATTAATTTGTGTGAAAGACAGAATTAAAAAAACACGAGATACAGCTATGACATAGGACAAATTACTTCTTTATTGGTAAAATTTCCTGGGCTATTGTGCTGTGGTCTGGAGGATTTATTGAAACCCATCGTTTCGTCCCCGTCTAAGGAAGACACTGACCGCATCGGTAAAGCGGTAGGTGGATGAAAAGTGTGTCCAGACACTCTGTGACGTAAATGGCATTGAAACAGAGGATGACACTCTGAAGGCGGAATTACTAAATGTATTTTTCCAAAGCTGCTCCACAGGGAAGATTGCACTGTAGTTCCTTCCCTAGATTGCCGCACAGATTACAAAATGGCAGATATCGAAATAATTGACAGAGGGAGAGAAAAACAATCAAAATCGCTCAAAAGAGGAAAGGCCGCAGGACCAGATGGTATACAGTTCGTTTTTGCACGGAGTACGCGAAGGAACTGCCCCACCCTTCTCGCAGTGGTGTATCGTAGGTCTCTAGAGCAGCATAGCGTTCCGAAAGATTGGAAAATGGCGCAGGTCATCCCCGTTTTCAAGAAGGGTCCTCGAACAGATGTGCAGAACTACAGGCCTATATCTCTAACGTCGGTCAGTTGTAGAATTTTGTAACATGTATTATGTTTGAATATAATGACATTTCTCGAGACTAGGAATCTGCTCTGTAGGAATCAGCATGGGTTTCGAAAAAGGCGTTCGTGTGAAACCCAGCTCGCGCTATTCGTCCACGAGACTCAGAGGGCCATAGACACGGGTTCTCAGGTAGATGCTGTGTTTCTCGACTTCCGCATGGCGATTGATACAGTTCCCCACAGACGTTTAATGAACAAAGAAAGAGCATATGGCCGGCCGCGGTGGCCGAGGAGACTGAGGCGCTCCCGTCACGGTCTGCACGGCTACTACGGTCGGGGGTTCGAATCCCCTCTCGGGCATGGATATTTGTGCCGTCCTTAGTATAAGGTAGTAGATAAGTAGTTTGTAAGTTTAGGGACTGATGACCCTGTAGTTAAGTCCCATAAGCTTAACAAACATTTGAACATTTGAAAGAGCATATGGTCTATCAGACCAATTGTGTGATTGGATTGAGGAATTCCTAGATAACAGAAAGAAGCAGGTCATTCTCAATGGAGAGAAGTCTTCTGAAGTAGGAGTGATGTCAGGTGTGCCACAGGGGAGTGTCGTGGGTCCGTTGCTGTTGACGATATATATAAATGACCTTGCGGATAACATCAGAAGTTCACTGAGACTTTTTGCGGATGATGCGGTAGCATATAGAGAGGTTGTAACAATGGAAAATTGTATTGAGATGCAGGAGGATCTGCATAGAATTGACGCATGGTGCAGGGAATGGCAATTGAATCTCAATGTAGAAAAGTTAAATGTGCTGCGGATACATAGAATGAAAGATCCTTTATCATTTAGCTACACTATAGCAGGTCAGCAACTGGAAGCAGTTAATTCCATAAAGTATCTGGGAGTAGTCATTAGGAGGGATTTAAAATGGAACGACCATATAAAATCAATCTTCGGTAAAGCAGATGCCAGACTTAGTCATTTCAAGAAGTAAATGGAGTCCGAAAACAAAGGAAGTAGGTTCCAGTACCCTTGTTCGCCCACAGCTTGAATACTGCTCACCGGTGTGGGATCCGTACCAGGTGGGATTGATAGAGGATGTAGAGAAGATCCAACGGAGAGCAGCGCGCTTCGTTACAGGATCATGTGGTAATCGAGAAAGCGTCACGGAGATGATCGCTAAACTCCAGTGGAAGACTCTGCAGGAGAGACGCTCTGTCGCTCGGTACGGGCTTTTGTCGAAGTTTCGAGAACTTACCTTTACCGAGGAGTCTAGCAGTATATTGTTCCCTCCTACGTATATCTCTCGAAGAGATCATGAGGATAAAATCAAAGATTAGAGCCCACACAGAGGCATACCGACAATCCTTCTTTCCGCGAACAATACGTGACTGGAATAGGAGGGAGAACCGATAGTGGTACTCAAGGTACCCTCCGCCACACGACGTCATGTGGCTTGCGGAGTATGGTTGTAGATGTAGATGTAGAATTTTGACGAAACGGAGTCTCGCCGTAATATACAAACCTACTCTGAAGATACATATCATCTGAAATCGGCAAAATATGCTCGCAAACCCCCTGTCAAAAAAAGGAGGAAATTACAGGATACGTATACGTGGGTAACACAAAAAGAACAGCCAAAAAACGACCAGAAGAGCACAAGGGGAACTGTGGTAGGGGAGAGATTGACAGATGAGCTGTTGCTGAACATGTTTTTCAACCAGGGGCCAACCTTAATCAATTTGATAAGACTCAGGTTTTAGCAGCCACAAATGGATACCACAAAAGACACAGAGGCTGTAGAAAAACACCCCAATAATTTCAATAGGATGGCGGAGGGCCTGAAATTAAATGAAATCTGGATTCCTGTTTTGAAGAAATGTAAGCATCTTCCACCATGGGACGATACTAACGGACGGAGGCCATCGGCAACGACGAATTGCGCGCGCATATATCAAAAACATCTGACGTCACACTGCGCGCGAGAACGAAATTTTGCTGCAGTCAGTAGCGAACTGGGGTGTTTCCGATGTTTTATAATCACGATCCTCCCTTGCGAATGTCCTCCGTAGATTGGGACGAAACGTTTGGTCTCAATAACAAATCCACAAGACCACGACATAATGGCCCGGAAAATTTTAGCAATATTGACATTTCCGTCCGTGAAAATTAACATTCTACAAATTAATTAACGGCATATGTTTCTGTGGGGGTGTAATATATGTAAATAAGCAGAATTCTTCCATTTAAGTACTAATGGATATGCAGAAGTAAAATTTCTACATCTACCTAAATATTCTGCGAATCACATTTAAGTACCTGGCAGAGGGTTCATTAACCACTTTCATAACCTTTCTCTGCCGTTCCATTCTCTAATAGCGCGCGGGAAGAAAGAACACCTACATCGTTCCATTTGCGATTCCTCTTATTTTATTGGGATGGTCTTGTCTCCCTACGTAGGTGGGTGCTAGCAAAATATTTTCACATTCAGAACTAAAAGTCGGTGATTCAAATGTGGTAAGCCGGCCGCGGTGGCCGAGCGTTCTTCAGCGCGCCAGTCACGGTCTGCACGGCCACTACGGTCGGGGGTTCGAATCCCCCCTCGGGCATGGATATTTGTGCCGTCTTTAGTATAAGCTAGTTTATAAGTAGTTTGTAAGTTTAGGGAGTCATAACCCCTTATTTAAATCCCATAAGCTCTACAAACATTTGAACATTTTTAAATTTCGTAAATAGATCTCGCCGCAACGAATAACGTCTTTCTTTTAATGATTTCCACCTCAATTCTTGCAACATTTCCGTGACGCTTTCCCCCCTGTAACGTGATAAAACAAAACGAGCTGCCCTTCTCTGAACCTTCTCAATGTCTTCCGTCAGTCCCACCTGGTGAGGGTCCCACACTGGGCAACAGTACTCCAGGAGAGGACGCACAAGTGTGATGTAGGCAGTCTCTTTGGTGGAGCTGGTGCATCTTCGAAGCGTTCTGCCAATGTAACGTAACCTTTGATTCGCCTTCCCCACAATATTTTTTGTGTGTGCTCTCCATTCAAAGTTGTTCGTAATTGTAACTCCTGGGTATTTGGTAGAATTTACGACCTTAACGTTTCACTAAATTATAGCGTAATTGAACTTGAGCGGATTTCTTTTAGTGGTCATGTCTGTTACTTCACACTTTTCATTATTTAGTGTCAATTGCCAATTTTCGCACCATGTAGAAATTTTGTCTAAATTGCTTTGCAGTTGTTTCTGATCCTCTGTTGACTTCACTAACCGGTGTTAAAGACGCCCTCAATCTGGCATTCTTTTTCACTTATTACCCCAAATTGCCCCACCCCCTCTCCCAATAGCTTAATCATTTAATGCATGACTTCTTATTTAAAGCTATAAAAAGTACCACGATCAATGTATAGTGCTTATATTCTGAGAAAAAATATTGAAACAAAATTCCCTTGAAATTGTTATTCACTACTACTAGAAACAAAAAGTTCAAAGCTGATCAGCTATAGAGTGCTTCCATGATGTACCCGATGCAGTAAATGTCACTAGTGTGCCTCTCGTCTTTCCAGAGAGTGACTCCTAATGCAACAGAAGTATGCTGTCGACTACTTTTACATGGCAAAGCAGGAATACTAAACAAACGCATATGTTAAAAGTAGCTCAATGCAGCTAACTGACGAACTTATTCAGTAGCACTATGCAATTTATAATTTGTAGGACGAGCCACTAGCATACGTAACACTATGTATGCAAGCAGCTACAAATAAATGTGGTAGAATTTTAAGCAGTTTGAGAGATAATGGAAAAAATAAAGGTATGTAGGTGATGAGCTATGCTATGCATTAAAGAGGTAAGGTGGATTGGAAAGAGAAAGTATGAGTTTTATTAACTGAAAAAAGGGACAGTAGCAAAGTTACAGATCAAATACGCGAAAGTGTGGTGAAAATCTGAGGTAGGAGTACACGACTGTCAGGTATCCCAAATGGCGAGGATATTCCGCCGTATGCAAGACACTTCATTTTGGTAAATTTTCCCAAACATGTTTCAGCACATTTTGTGCCATCATCAGTGGGGTGGTTTAGTTTTTAAAAAAAAATTATAGTATACTTTACGATTGTCTTTAAAGATAAATCTAAAATGGTTCGTATGTTCATTACGAATTTAGTTTTGGTTATCAAATATAACTGTTTTAGTTTTGTGAAATTAGGCCTAGAAATACGAGTAACACACTACTATTACAATACTTGTACATTAGGCTACGTATAAAATCATTCAGTAGCCTACTTATGTTGTGTTAGTAATTGGAAAAAAAAACCTTGTCATTTGCAAAGCATAACAAACCGTTTATATTTCTTGCTTTCCAATTCTGGATTCGAGAAACGCGTGTTTTCTGTTAGTAGTTGGGATTCTTTTCCTTCTCTTTAGTTTCTGGTTGTTCCTGTTTCCTTTGTGAAGTTTGTTTTCCGCTGTTTGTTACTGGCATCCATTTCGCCAGTAGTAAGAAAAACTAAACACATTTCAATTTAATGCAAATCTAACCAGAGAACTTGTGGCCAAAGAAATAAGACTAATCAAAGGAAATAGATCCAGTATTCAGAACAATGAAGCAGAGGAAAAGACCAACAGGAAACTATAAATCAAATTGAAACAATAAAATGCTTGCCTTACCTCAAGAGACAAGGGCAACACGGTTATAAGGATAAACAAGAAAAATTACCAGAATGAAACTTTCACTCTGCAGCGGAGTGTGCGCTGATATGTAACTTCCTGGCAGTTTAAAAATTGTGTGCCGGAACCGGGACTCCAACCTGGGACCTATGCCTTTCGTGGGCAATCGCTTTACCACTGAGCTACCCCGACACGACTCACGGCTCCTCAAAACAACCTCAATTCTGCCAGTACCTCGCCTCCTACTTGCCAAACTTCACAGAAGCTCTCCTGCGAATCTTGTTACACTAGCACTCCTGAAGGAAAGGATATGGTGGAGACATGGCTTAGCCACGGCCTAAGCGATGTTTCCTGTGGCAAAGCCATGTCTCCACCATATCCTTTCCTTCAGGAGTGCTAGTCTAACAAGATTCGCAGGAGAGCTTCTGTGAAGTTTGGCAAGTAGGAGGCGAGGTACTGGCAGAATTGAGGTTGTTTTGGGGAGCCGTGAGTCGTGTGGTAAAGCGATTGCCCACGAAAGGCATAGGTCCCAGGTTGGAGTCCCGGTTCCGGCACACAATTTTAATGTGCCAGGAAGTTTCAAGAAAAATCACATTGATATATATGACATTACTTGAAAGGGTTCTGTCAGTGGTAAATGGTTCACAGTAGTTCATGGACAAATATCAATTGCTGATCAGCAGAACTGTTGACACAGACGTGATTCGTCTGAAAACTTCTCTTTACGCTGTCAATAGCCGCTGTAACCGCTGTTTCATTTGCAGTCGTGTTCAGCCGACCTTTATCACTTACAGAAATCACGTACTTGATTAACGATAAGGACATTCCAGATACTGTGGACAGCGATAGAGAGAGATCAGAACACAGCGGCGAGTCTGGAAGTACGTACTCACCAGTCACCGACACTGCCGCTGATCGTAAATCGGACACACACACATACACACACACACACACACACACACACACACACACACACCCTGAACGTGTTGGTTCTGTATGCTCCGAATGTGGGGCCGTAGCAATAGAACGAACGTAGTATCTATACTCTGAATTCCATACTGAGGTTCGCATGAATAGTGTCTGAGAACATACTTCAGCCGATTACGTTCTCAGCGTAACATGGTGGGGAAGTTACAACAGACAACATTCTCCAATTTCGTATGAATAAAACTAGAAGAGTTTCTCACGACCGGACAACAGTCTCTCTCTTTTGAAGTCAGCTCTGTAACTTACTTAAAGCTGAGGAACTTCTATTAAGGTTACGTTTTACTGAGGTTTATAATAAAATTGACAATTTGTGGGACAAAGAAGACAAAAAAAGTTCCTTTATACGTGGGCTAGTCTGAATAAACACCAGAGGAACTAAGACGCTTACGCAGATAAAAAAAATGCTATCGCGTCGTTTCCTTTACAATAATGAGTCACTTCAAGCATTTTATATACAGCCGAGTGTGATATGACAGGAGGTTTTTCATTACTGACATAGAAATGAAACACAAGTGGATTCCCCTTTCCTAGAAGGGTAATTTTTACCGTAGGGTGCATTAATCACACCTTACGACCTTAATTCCAAATAAAGTGCATCTGCATCACAAAATCAATGTTTGACAGGACAAGGTACTGAAGTATTTTTGTACTACCCAGATCGATTGGCCTATTTGTTGTTGTTCTGGTCTTCAGTCCGGAGACTGGTTTGATGTAGCTCTATCCTGAGCAAGCCTCTTCAACTCCACATATGAACGGCAACCTTCATCTTCATCTGTTTGAATCTGGTTACTGTATCCATCTCTTGGTATTCCTCTGCGGTTTTCACCCCAAACACTTCCCTCCAACGCTAAATTCACGATTCCTTGATGTCTAAGAATGTGTCCTACCACTCGATTCCTTCTTTTAGTCAAGGAATGCCAGAAATTCCTTTTATTCCTTTTCTCCTCAATTCTGTTCAGTACCTCCTCATTAGTTACTCGATCCATCCTCCTAATCCTCAGCATTCTTCTGTAGCATCACATGTCAAAAGCCTCTATCCTCTTCCTGTCCGCACTGTTTATCGTCCATGTTTCACTCCAATACAATAAAAACACTCCACACAAATGCCTTCAGAAAAGACTTCCTTAGTTTTAAATCAATATTCGATCTTAACAAATTTCTCTCTTTCAAGAACGCTTTCTTACCCATTGCCATTCTGCATTTTATATCCTTGGTACTGCGACCATCATTTGTTAGTTTACTGCCCAAGTAACAATACTCGTCTACCCCCTTTATTGATTCGTTACCTGCCGGCCGCGGTGGCCGAGGGGACTAAGGCGCTTCAGTCACGGTCTCCACGGCCACTACGGTCGGGGGTTCGAATCCCCCCTCGGGCATGAATATTTGTGCCGTCCTAGTTCATATGTAGTTCATAAGTAGTTTGTAAGTTTAGGGACTGATGACCCCGTAGTTAAGTCCCATAGGCTTTACAAACATTTGAACATTTGATTCGTTACCTAATTTAATTCCTTCAGCATTGCCTGATTTTCTAAGACTTCATTCCATTACCCTAGTTTTGCTCCTGTTAATGTTCATCTTATACGCTCTCTTCAACACACTGTCCATTCTATTCAACTGCTCTTCCAAGTCCTTTGCTATCTCTGACACAATTAGAACGTCATCAGCAAAAAGCAATGGTTTTAATTCTTCCCCCTGAACTTTAATCCCTATTCCAAAGTTTTCCTTGCTTCCCTTCACCGACTGCTCGATTTACAAACTGAATAACATCGGAGAAAGGTTACAACCCTGTCTTACTCCCTTGCCAAGTAATGCTTCCCTTTCATGCCCTTCGAGTCTAATAACTGCGGTCTAGCTTTTGTATAAGTTGTAAATAACTTTTCTTTCCCTGTATTTTACCCCTGTTGCCTTCAGAATTTGAAACTGTATTCCAATCAACATTGTCAAAAGCCTTCTCCAAATCTATAAAAGCTGGAGATGTATCTTTGCCTTTCCTTAATCTATCTTCTAGGATAAGCCGTAAAGTGAGTATTGCCTCCTGAGTTCCTACATTTCTCCTGAACGCAAACTGATCTTCCCCGAAGTCGGCTTCCACCAGCTTTTCCATCCTTCTGTAAATAATCCTTGTTAATATTTTGCAACCATGACTTATTAAACTGATGGTTCTGTAGTTTTCACACCTGTCTGCACCTGCTTTCTTTGTAATGGGGATTATAACATTTTTCTTAAAATCTGAGGGTACTTCACCTGTCTCATACGTCTTACACACCAGGTGAAACAATTTTTGTCATGGCTGATTCTCCCAGAAACTTCAAAAGCTCTGAGGAAATGTCATCTACTCCAGGTGCCTTGCTTCGGCTTAGGTCTTTCAGTGCTCTGTCAAATCCATCTCTCGGTATAGTATCTCCTATTGCATCCTCATCTACTTCTTCTCCCCTTCCTACAATATTACCTCCAAGTTCATTTCCTTCGTAGAGCTCCTCTATAAACTATTTCCAACTTTCAGCTTTCTCTTCTTTGCTGAGAGCTGGTTTCCCCATCTTGATATTCATAGAGCTGTTTTTCTTATCTCCAAATTCTCTTATTTTCCTGTAGGCTGTATCTGTTTTTCTCCTACTTATACATTCTTCTACATCCTTGCATTTGCTTTCTAGCCACTCCTGCTTAGCCATTTTGCTCTTCCTATCAATCTTATTTCTTAGTCGTCTGTACTCCATTTTGCCTGTTTCATTTACTGGATTTTATATTTTTTCCTTTCATCGATTAAATTTAGTATCTCCTGTGATATCCAAAGATGTTTTGTAGGTCTTGCCTTTCTACCTATTTTGTCCTCTGCTGCCTTCATTATTTCATCTCTCAATGCTACTAATTCCTCTTCTACTGTTTCACTTCCTCACGTTTCTGTCAATTGTTGCCTAAAGCTCCGTCTGAAATTCCCAAAAACTTCAAGGTCCCATCTCCTTATTTTCCTACATTTTAGTAGTTCCTTTAGTTTCAGCCTACAATTCATAACCAAGTTATGGTCATTCTATATCTGTCCCTGGGTACGTCTTACACTGTAAAACCTGGTTTCGAAATCTCTTACCATTATAAAATCTATTTGGTATCTCCCGGTGTCTCCTGGTCTCTTCTACGTATACAACCTTCTTTCGTAATTCTTAAACCAGGTATTTGTTATAACTAAATTATGTTCCGTGCAAAATTCTACCAAGCGGCTTCCTCTTTCATTCCTTTTGCCCAGACCGTATTCACCTACTATCCTCCATTCCCTTCCTTGTCCTACTACCGAATTCCAGTCTCCCATAACAGTTACGTTTTCCTCTCTCTTACTTGTCTGAATAATTTTCTTTAGCTCATCGTATATTTCTTAGATCTCATCATCGGCAGAGGTAGTTGGCATATAAACCTGTTCTACTGTGGTCGGTGTTGGCTTCGTATCTATCTTGATACGATATGCGACCACTGTGTTGCTCATAGTTTACTCGCATTCGACAGCCTCTGCTCCTCAAATTCGTTGTTCCGCTCCTTTCGTTTCGTGTGATGAAAAAAAATTTTTTTTTAAACACATGACTGAAGTTCTTTCTTCAGAAAGTTAGCTTTTTATGTTGGGAAAGTTTGCTATCGTGTTATGCAACGAGGTGAATAGACGAGGTGGTGAATTAGTTTGAGGCGGTTATCACATCTCCACGTATATGACACTTCGGCTGCAGATCAAGTTGCTGCAAGTAATAGGATAATATCAAAAGTTGGTCGTGTGGGTGAACTTCTTAAGTAACACCAAATTTTCACAGTAATGTTGTATGTTCTCACCACACCCCATAGCAACGCACAATGTGTACATGTTTTCGGCCTTAAGAAGAACAATAGTAGTGTTCAGCTGATCCCTGTCCAATGAATCTCCGAAGTGTATTTCTATCTTCAAAACCAGAAGTTTCAGTCCGTGTTAGGCAAAATAATTTTCTGAAGACTTCTTTTAGTAAGCTAAAAAGGCGACATCTATTACTTTAAACTCGAACTAGCATTTGATTTTCAATCCATTGCAAATCTGCTTAATGTATCAAGGAAGCCCTTTTACGAATGTTTGAAACTTGTGAGAAAGAGGCAGTATTGTATTTTTGACCCTAGAAGTATTATTCTTATGAAGCAGGGACGTGTGTAAAATTGTTAAATTTCTTGTCGCGCGTCAGTTAAACTGATAGCCCTTTCCAAAAGTGGCCATGTGGAGAATATGTATGGCAATTAGATACTATACAACATAATCGTCTCTTGGCAGTTCCCCTCGGCCCCTGGCGGTTCCACAGTCCTTTGCCGGTTCCACGGTACGGTCCTTTGCCGGTTCCACGGTACGGTCCTTTGCCGGTTCCACGGTACGGTCCTTTGCCGGTTCCACGGTACGGTCCTTTGCCGGTTCCACGGTACGGTCCTTTGCCGGTTCCACGGTACGGTCCTTTGCCCGGTACGGTCGTTTGCCCGGTACGGTCGTTTGCCCGGTACGGTCGTTTGCCCGGTACGGTCGTTTGCCCGGTACGGTCGTTTGCCCGGTACGGTCGTTTGCCCGGTACGGTCGTTTGCCCGGTACGGTCGTTTGCCCGGTACGGTCGTTTGCCCGGTACGGTCGTTTGCCCGGTACGGTCGTTTGCCCGGTACGGTCGTTTGCCCGGTACGGTCGTTTGCCCGGTACGGTCGTTTGCCCGGTACGGTCGTTTGCCCGGTACGGTCGTTTGCCCGGTACGGTCGTTTGCCCGGTACGGTCGTTTGCCCGGTACGGTCGTTTGCCCGGTACGGTCGTTTGCCCGGTACGGTCGTTTGCCCGGTACGGTCGTTTGCCCGGTACGGTCGTTTGCCCGGTACGGTCGTTTGCCCGGTACGGTCGTTTGCCCGGTACGGTCGTTTGCCCGGTACGGTCGTTTGCCCGGTACGGTCGTTTGCCCGGTACGGTCGTTTGCCCGGTACGGTCGTTTGCCCGGTACGGTCGTTTGCCCGGTACGGTCGTTTGCCCGGTACGGTCGTTTGCCCGGTACGGTCGTTTGCCCGGTACGGTCGTTTGCCCGGTACGGTCGTTTGCCCGGTACGGTCGTTTGCCCGGTACGGTCGTTTGCCCGGTACGGTCGTTTGCCCGGTACGGTCGTTTGCCCGGTACGGTCGTTTGCCCGGTACGGTCGTTTGCCCGGTACGGTCGTTTGCCCGGTACGGTCGTTTGCCCGGTACGGTCGTTTGCCCGGTACGGTCGTTTGCCCGGTACGGTCGTTTGCCCGGTACGGTCGTTTGCCCGGTACGGTCGTTTGCCCGGTACGGTCGTTTGCCCGGTACGGTCGTTTGCCCGGTACGGTCGTTTGCCCGGTACGGTCGTTTGCCCGGTACGGTCGTTTGCCCGGTACGGTCGTTTGCCCGGTACGGTCGTTTGCCCGGTACGGTCGTTTGCCCGGTACGGTCGTTTGCCCGGTACGGTCGTTTGCCCGGTACGGTCGTTTGCCCGGTACGGTCGTTTGCCCGGTACGGTCGTTTGCCCGGTACGGTCGTTTGCCCGGTACGGTCGTTTGCCCGGTACGGTCGTTTGCCCGGTACGGTCGTTTGCCCGGTACGGTCGTTTGCCCGGTACGGTCGTTTGCCCGGTACGGTCGTTTGCCCGGTACGGTCGTTTGCCCGGTACGGTCGTTTGCCCGGTACGGTCGTTTGCCCGGTACGGTCGTTTGCCCGGTACGGTCGTTTGCCCGGTACGGTCGTTTGCCCGGTACGGTCGTTTGCCCGGTACGGTCGTTTGCCCGGTACGGTCGTTTGCCCGGTACGGTCGTTTGCCCGGTACGGTCGTTTGCCCGGTACGGTCGTTTGCCCGGTACGGTCGTTTGCCCGGTACGGTCGTTTGCCCGGTACGGTCGTTTGCCCGGTACGGTCGTTTGCCCGGTACGGTCGTTTGCCCGGTACGGTCGTTTGCCCGGTACGGCCCGGACCTCTGCCGTTCCTCTGGAACCGTTTATTCTCTAGCGACTCGTGTGATGGTGTGATGCAGCGTTACCCGCGGTAATCCAGTGGGTAGAATGCAGCCAGTGTAGTGTAGTGCAGTGCAGATGTGGGTCGTGCGCGAGAACGTGTGGAAACCTGGCGGTGGATTGCACAGCGCGTGGCCGGCCAGGGCGGCAATTTGGGAGAAAGTGTGGCTGGCGGTGGCTGGCTGTTGCTGGCGGCGTTTCGCAGTCTGCGGGCTGTCTGCCGGCAAGCGAGCGCCCGCTGCCGCTGCCGGACCCAGCAGCTCTGCCGAGAACACACACCCAGCGGCGGTGTCGGTCGCTGTCGTGCCCGTTAATACAACCACCCAAAGCAGGATTTTGTAAAGAGATTTCCCATTTCCGCTTTTGGTTGGTCATGGAAACACTCCAAAAGCGATTCTGGAAATCCACTTCTGAGGTAGTTTTACAGTTCCACAATATTTTCGTATCCACATAAACGCTACCGGTTTTTGCTTGTCAGACTGACTTTCCTTGTGGAGAATTTACCGCGCATATGGACCGTGACATTCTCTTACGTGAAATAATAGTATAAATATTTAACTTGAGCATGAATCTGTGTATTTACGTGAAAGAAGAATGGCGAATGTGCTGACTAAATCAGGAACGGAATCAGCAGTTTTTCAGCCGCCATATTGAGTTAGGGAAATCAGATTCAGGCAATAACATGTAAACACGACAGCGAAAAACGGTTTACGAAAATAGGTTTTCCTCAAAAAAAAAAAAAAAAAATGTTCAAATGTTTGTAGAACTTATGGGACTTAACTACGGGGTCATCAGTCCCTAAGCTTACAAACTACTTATGAACTACCTAAGACTAAGGACGGCACAAATATCCATGCCCGAGGGGGGATTCGAACCCCCGACCGTAGTGGCCGTGCAGACCGTAACTGAAGCGCCTCAGTCCCCTCGGCCACCGCGGCCGGCTGGTTTTCCTCCTCCGGAGCATGTGTTGCATGTCAACGTATTTTGTGGGTGTGTGGCAGAAACGCTTCCACGACCATTCCTAGAGTGTTTCTAACTTGTAATTTTTGTGGGTGTGTTATCGGTAACGTACACGCTACCGGAAAAATGCCGCAATTGGGTAACTGGTGAGCAATTCATCTGAACATCTTACAAAATAGGTTGGACCGATTTCAACGAAACGTGCTGCACACGTTCGTCACTATCGCTGGCCTGTGACGTCACGTGTAACTGCAGCCGCGCACGGACACAACTGCTTCTGAAGTCCTGCAGCTAGCCTACAGCTGGGACCAGCATTTCTCTCCAGGAACATGCTGGACACGTGACTTCTGCTCAATCCCCATCGACGATTTTTCTTTATAATAAATAATTTAAAAGCTACGTGACCCTAAATGTCGACGGTCTGATTCCACTACTGGAATTTAGTAAAGCATTTCACTGTCGCATTATTTTACATTTTTAATTGCATGTTTCCAGTAACCAAGGTAGCAGTATTTATTATGGATTGTATAACGAATTTTCCCATTACTTGTTAATGAAGATGTCATTGATTTTAGCAGTTGTCGCTAGAGTAGGAACCTCTGTCAGATTATGATTGATTTTATCACGCTGAACTCCATACAGCTTCCACGATCTTATTCGTAAATATGACAACATGAGTTTTACGATGAACTTCGCAAAAAGTATGTTTTTTTCACGTAAAAGTTCGAAGAAAGGGTACTTTTGGTTTAGGCATAATAGCTTAATTCAGGTAATTCAGTAACACACCACCTTAATCGACAATAACTATACTTACCCGCCTGTTGTAATGTTCACGTACAGCAACTCGCTAAACAGTGGCAACACTAAGTGCTATAACGACTGATCCAGAATTTTATCTCAATAAATGGCACAAATACTAAGGTTTTAAATTTAGGAAGACAGTGCTAGAAAATACGTAACCCTATTGGTTTCGTCACAAAAATTGTCTGCGTCCAAGATGACGGAATTACTAATTAACACAAAAATATATCTTGATGAGAAGACTATGCGGAAGTAGCAATTAGCACGAAATGACGACTAACGTTTCTACAACATAAAAGGATAAAAATGCAGCCCTCGGTCACAAAATTAAAAATTATTTAACCTGGATTCGGCAATAACTATGATTTGCCTAAATCAGAAATTGTAAAACAAGTGACATAATAAAATATAAAACTTAGCTGTAAAGCTTACGTCACAAAATTTAAAAAGAAGCTTTTAGAAAAAGCTAGCCACTATGGGCTGTACGCCTGCACGGAGGCATGAGACTATAGAGCCTGTACAACTGACAAAAGATTTATTCACTTTTGTAGAAGACGAAAAGTTTTTGCGTCAGAGGTGAGCAGATATCAGGTGTTATCTCGCTTGCTGTAGTGATGCGCAGCATATTCATTGTAGGGTTCTGTAGCAGTGGCCTTTCCTTGCTGTTTATTCTTTTCAGTGCTACTCGCTACAGTACAGTTTACTGCGTGGGTAGGCTCTAAAGTACCGGGCACTGGGCTTTCGCTGCTAGACATCTTGGGCCACTTAAGGTTACCGTAGTAACACTAAAAGTAGGCCTTTGCGATCGTCTTTTCACACCTCGAAATTTAAATGAAAATAACGGCTTAACCATTCATCTGATACGAAAACTGAATAACCGATTTTGTAGAGGAGAAAATTCTCTACAACTTTGCTCTGGTATGTTTTTTTCATATCTCCTATCGTTTCAGAGATATTTGCAAAAATAACGGCGATTCTGGGATGTATGTCTGTCCGTAACGTGTTCCCTGTTTTTAAGACGAACCGTTTAACTGATCAGCACCAAATTTTAGATATAATTGTAGGCCGCCAGAGACCAGAACCTCTCTTTTTTAAATTTTTCGTACAAAAAATACGGTACCAATACAAAAAAACCGTTTGTAATGTAATTGTAATTGCAAACGAACCGTTCATCTGACACGAAAATTGAATAGCCTAATTGGTACAGGGGAAAATTCTCCACAACTTCGATCTGATCTTTTTTTCTTTTTTTTATCATATCTTGCATCGTTGCAGAGATATTTGCAAAAATAACGGAGTTTTTACACCCTCCATTGAATTAACGAAAACCAGCCGTTCGCTTATGTCACGTGACATTCCTAGCCCAGAACTGTCTGGCATACACTATCTTGCGTTACGCATTTGATGATTTTCTTTACTGCTACTTACACGTTGTCATTTCGAAGCAATGGCGCACTGAAGAATTCACAAAACCACGTAGTTATTCGTACGATAAATTACTTTCTAGTGTCTTCAAAAGCCATATTACCATCAGTTAACAACGGTCATCAATAGTATGAGATTAAGCAGCACAACTTCGAACAAGGAAAGTACATGGGCTCGATCAAACATATCTGTATGAACGTTTGCTTACAGGATATCTACTATACCTCAATGTACTAGTGGGTGTCGTTTTTATGTAAAACTCTATCATGCTCTAGATAGCACTGTAGATGTAGACGCCGTACGTAATGCAGATATCTTGACTATAACTTATGTAATAATCATCGTACATGTTCCGTAGCGTACTGTCATCAAAAGCCGTGATGATAGTTGCAACTTCAACCTTCTTCCCGAAAGACTGTTGGTATTCACTGCCACTGCTTCCATCGCCTCTTCCCGCACTTACCGTAGCACTACCGCTTGCAATGACTTGTTCGTCATTATCATCCCTATTATCATTATTATGAGTTTGTAACAACAGTATCAAACTTATGCTCATATTTCTGTACGATAACAGATACGAGAAAGCATGCAAATGATTCATCTTCTATACTAATACCATCTTCACAAAGAAGGGTTCTTCGTAACTTCATCTCAACCAATCGCAATACATCAGCAGGACTGATTAGCAATCGCCGCCCCATCTGACGCTTCACCACATAAATGACGTCACAAAACGCAACTTGGGAGGCACACTGCACCGTCCCTACTGGCGAACCGACAGGTCAAAGTGCAATGCGGCATGGCACACGCAGAGGCCTCTAACGGACGACTGCAGAGTTTTGCAGATGCGGGAGTATCACTAGTGCAATAAGGGACCTTTACATTCTCTCTCATACGATTCTGGTGTGTGTGTGTTTGTTCGAACCCAAGTACTTTCCTTGTATGTGGTAGCCGTACCGTAGTGGGCAATGTGTTGGACTGTGACGCTAAAGGTCGGTGGTTCGAAACCCGCCACTACCTAAATTTTTTTCCTGTAAGGTTTCCACTGACACTGTTATTAATTTATTACTATTTAGATTATTATTTTGGTCCAAAACGTTTGCAAAAACTTAACACTTCAATTCCAAAGTGGGCCGTAAAACACGTCAGTGCGGTTTTTTTTTTTTTTTTTAGCTGTCAGCAGCGACTAAAAGAGAGCGTCTGACGACTTTTGGCCGCCGAGTAGCGTGAGACGTGAGCTGCCCCCACCTCCGCAGCGCCGAGCCTGGTCTAGGGTTGCCAGATTGAACTCGAGGCAGTCCCGGAGACCAGACGTGCCCCCCTCTCCCTTGGCCAATGACTCACCCCCCCCCCTCAACTGCGACCAACTCCCCGCCCCCCCCAACCAATATTACACGTGAAATCTTAAAGGAAAAAAAATCCTAATGAAAACGGGACATTTTGCTTTAATTCGCTTAGTAGCTTCTCTTTAGCGTAAGGCAGAAGCACATGTTGTACTAATGCCTCGCTTTTTGTTCGGCCGCATCTTACTTTCGTTGCCACTGAGGAATATCTAAAACATAAGGATATAGCTTATTACCACAATATTGAGAATTGTAAGAATGGTGGTGTTTCACACCATGGTAAGTCAAAGTTAATTCCGTTGCAGTGACTTTGTCGTCTTCTGCAGAAAATTGTTTCAGCAAGATTTTAAGAAGCGACTGATTCTTCTATTGTGTGGTAATATTCGCTTTGTGTCTTTCCGATTGTAAATGTTTATTCACAGCTTTCACTCCGTCGTACTTAACAGTAAATGAGATACTGCATATTCTGCACTTAGACATACTCATCAGTATCAACATTTTTTAGCCACTCTTTATAATTTTCTTCTTGCAATCATTCTTCACGGAACGAAGTTAGATATCGTCTCTTCCTTTCACTGTTATTAATCACTAATCTGAGTTAATGTAAGCTTGTCTGTTCACACACGATCCGAGTATTCCAAAAATTGCCGGTAAACTTTTAACAAACAATGAACACAAATAATAGACGTCGCCAGTTGACACGTTGCCGCAACAGTGTTTGCTTAATAATGCGCTAGCCGATTACTACCGACGCAACAATGACAAGTTTTCAGAGGAAGAATAGAAAAGTAGCGTTTTGTTGCAATAAGAAATTGACATTTATATAAAAGTTATTCATTATTACTAGAGAGGAGGCGGCCGGGAATGGCCGAGCGCACTGAGGCGTCTTGCCACGGTGCGCGAGGCTGCTCCCGCCAGAGGTTCGAATCCCCCTAGGGCATGGATGTGGTGTTCCTTCTTAGTTTAAGTTACGTTAAGTTCGATGTAGATCGTCTCTACATGAACATCGTACTTAAAAAGCGTCGTAAAAAAAAGTTAAGATGAAGGTTACATTGAAGCCCGGAGATGAGTGATTGTCCCGTAGACCCGGAGAATTCATTCCAAGCCCGGGCACTCCGGGCGGCGCCCGGAGATCTGGCAACCCTAGCTGGGTCAGTGAGCGCTCGTGTGCGCTCGTGCTCGCGGAGCAGCCTGCTGTAGGTGGCCACAGCGGGCCACTTTGCGCAACCACTGACGACACGGCCTCAGAGCGACACTCTCTCTCTCTCTCTCTCTCTCTCTCTCTCTCTCTCTCTCTCTCTCTCTCTCTCTCTCTCTCTCGCAGTAAGCAGGATGTACCTAAAGTACGCAACACTTTCAATTATTTATTGCACAGGAACCACACATTGTACAACTATCATACATATTTCATTTTGAAGACAGGCCCTGCAAGGAATTTTTTTATTTCATTTTTGTGTACGACAGTGGTTTGCCAAGTCTGATAAAACTAGAATAAAAAAAATTGCACTGGCGTGTTTTACGTCCCACTTTAGATTTGTAGTTTTATAAGTTTTTGCAAATATTTTTGACCAAAATAATCTAAATAATAAAAAAAAATTAATAAGACTGTCTTAAACCCTTTCAGGAAAAAAGTAATTGCGGGTTTCGAACCATTGATCTTCAGCGTCACAGTCCAACGCATTGCCCACAACGCTAAGACTACCAATATGAAGTTAGGTTCTTTAATCTATTGATGGCCGTTGCTAACTGATGCTAATATGGCATTTGTAGACACTAGATTATCATTCATCGTACGAAGAACGTTGTTTTTGATAGTTCTTCAGTGCGCCATTGCTTTGAAATGACAACCTGTAAGTTACAATGAGAATATCGTCAAATACGCAACGCAAGATGGCGTATGCCTCAGAGTTTTGGGCGAGGAATGTCACGTGACTTCTGCGAACAGCTAGTTTTCGTTAATTTAATGGAGGGTGTCAAAACTCCGTTATTTTTGCAAATATCTCTCAAACGATAGGTGATGTGAAAAAAACATAAGGGAACAAATTGTAAAAAATTTTCTCCTCAACAAATTCATTTACTACATTTTCCTATCACATAAACGGTTTATTTGTAATTAAAATTACATTACAAATGGCTTTTGTATTACTACCGTAATTTTTGTCCGAAAAATTTGAAAAAGGAAGGTTCTAGTCTCTGGTAGCCAACAATTACGTCTGTAAAATTGGGTGCCGATCGGTTGGACGGTTCGTCTTAAAAACAGGGAACACGTTACGGACAGACATCCCAAAACCGCCGTTATTTTTGCAAATATCTCTGAAACGATGCAAAATATGAAAAAGACATATTACAGTGAAGTTGTAGAGAATTTTCTCCTCTACAAATTCGGTTATTAAATTTTCGTGTCAGATGAACGATTAAGCCGTTACTTTCATTTAAATTTCGAGCTGTCAAATGATTGCAAACGCCCACTTTTAGTGTTACTGCCGTAACCTAAAGTGGGCCAAAAATTGCATAAGGGAAAAACTCGATCTGCTGGCACATCGGCAGCTCTTTAGCGACTTGCTACTATGTTAAAAAGTGTTATTTGTTCATACTCCTAGTCAATAACTAGCATATTGAATTTTTAATTCTTTATACTACATAAGATTCATAATTCCTGGAAAAAATCTCATGTGCTAATTTTACATTTCTGCTGATGACCTTAGTGTGATCGAAACAAGATAATTTTTTTTTGCAATTAATTTAAAACAACTTGTGGGGGCTGCAATTTGTCAAAATTAGAGTAGTCTCAAAACTCACGTCACGTTCTCGGGGCAGCTGCAGTGGGGTCTGGATTCACACTGGTTGTTTATCAACAGTTGAGAGTAAAGGTATACCTTTAGTGTCGGAAGGTGTCAGCTAAACAGCGCTACCCCGTCCCACACAGAGAAACAACTAGTCGAGTTCGTGTTTATGACAAAAATTTCGTTGCTTTAATTTGTAAAAAAAGATGTTTCGAGACCACTTACGGAAAGGACTTCATATTTACTGTACACAGTGATTTGAATTGCATAAATTTTGTAAGTAAATAGTCATTTATTGAGAGTTTTAACGAAAATATATACGCCAATCACATGAATGGGAACTCGGTAATTTCACTGAATTGGTACGTTTTTCAAATACATAAATGAATGAAATAAATAATAAAGAAAAAGCTATGTAAATAATCCATTAAACATTTTTGGATATATGTTGTAAATAGTAGCTTACAATCAATTATAACATTTTTTAACAGATCTGAAGATGGGTAGCTGTACCAAAACCAGTCATGCTATAGAAAATAGATATGCAGTCGGCTATTCAAGAATCCTATACGTATTATAAATGCGAAAGTTTGTATGTTTGTTACCGCATCACGCTAAAACTGCAGCACTGATTTAGATGGAATTTCATATAGAGATTTCTTATGTCTTGGATTAGGACGTAGGCTACTTTTCAAAATGTTTATTACAAGTTATTTGATATATATAATATACGTAACAAGAAATACGTAACGGTTGTAAGAAGCTTCTAATACAACACCAGAGGTGCCACGTAGTGTGTGTCGTGTTTAGCCGCGAGGGTTAACGCGTCATGTCATAAACTTCAATTATTTTGGACAATGGTTCGTGTCCTGCTGTAGGGAAATTTTTTACTTTGTTATTGTTATCTTTTTTACTTTAGAATATACAAAAAGATTCTGTGATACTGCCAAAACGGCTTAACTGACATATAATTACATACACAAGAAAGCTGAATGTTGGCGTTTATGCCGCATTCATTTTCATTTGTTGTAACAAATGAATTATCTATATAAATTGAAGACTTTAAATAAAATATGCTCTAAGTAGCATGGAAAGAAAGAACATTGACGTTGTTTTAGCAACTGTATATCAATTTTATATCTAAACGAGAATCTGTTAACTCAGAAGTCAAAATTTTTGTGTTTTCAGCAATTACCTGCAAATAAAAAAAACGACGCGTGAATAATTTAACTTAACGACATAGAGCAGGAATTTTTCTCGAAGATTTATTAAAGTTGAAAAGATACAAGTATCTGCTGCGTGTTCAATTGACAGCGCTTCACAGAACCGAGGGTGGCTTTTGGGCTACTAGTTTGTCATATTAGGATCACAGAATTTCCTTTAAGACTCAAAAGTCTAAGTCTAGTATTTGGCACTGCCTTTTGAGGGGCCCAATAAATGTAGCACGAATGAGAACACACATGCTCGCTCACGGAGTGGTAGATGCATTATAAGGGGTGTCCCAGCCAAAACGACCAGACAAGCTTTACTTTGTACAGCTTGTAAGACACTTGGTTACACTTACAACAGTGGTTTTTTTCAGCCTGTGGGGCGCGATTCCTAGAGGGTAACAAAGTCTTCTTTGGGAGGGGCGGGGTCGCCATACAGGAGGAAGTTGTTGCACCATAAAACAACCAGACCAGTATATGCCCTAAATACTAGCGTTTCATAATTTAAACACACATGCCTAAGGAAACAAAAATGTATATTAATATTATGCGATTCCTTGTTGATAATCAATTAAATAGAACAATAATAAACACACCATGTTACCAATTAAGTGCAAGGCCTGAAAACTGTTTTCAGGTAACTGCGATAGCTACATTCACAAGAAACAGTAAGTAATTTTGAGAAATTTGTTTACTAATTGACTATAAAGTCGGACCTTTCTTAACGAGCATAATTCACTTCTGAGTTTTACCGTCAATGAGAAACCTCATTAAGCAACATATATTTTTCTGTCAAAATTCATGTAGTAATACGATGTTCCATTTAGAAAAACAGAGCGAAATGTATCCTATATTACTGTATTTCTTTATTTTTACAAGACAGGTGTATCAACAGAAAAATTTAATTCATAGAAATTACAGACGGTTGTTTCAAGAGGGGTTGGAAGGGGGGTCACTATTCACAAAGCTTGGGAAACATTCATGTCGCATTTTTGCAAGTGCTGCGTAATGGGTGATGCGTACATTCTCCAGAGCAAATAGCAGTTAAATTTTTGAAATTTTATCAAATCCACATTCATCAAAATATTACAAAATTAAATTCATAATTAAAAAATTATTGTAACCTTAATGCTCTTAATTATAAGATGCTTCTTGACCTGAAATAAATTTTAATAAAAAAAACAAGAAAATTATAACTCGAAAAAGATTTTCTAATTATAGAGATATACAGACAAATTAAGTAAATCGTGTACTATCAGTTATGAGATAGCTTCCTCTGAATGGAATGAAAAAACGCAAAATTCTTTGCATTTAAGGACCTTTACAGATAGTACCCAGGTGAAACAAAATTGACACTTCGATTAATAGTTTCTTTACATTACATAGATTCAAAAATTAGAGCCATAAAAATTTTTACCTAATAATTTATTGTTAAAACTCAATATACTTAATACTACAGTAACCAAAATAATCACTTTTATTCATCATATAACCATGGCTGCTGGAACGTAATATGCCAATACTTTACGAATTACAAACTCCAAAGAAACTTGATGATTAAATTTAATTACTACAAGTAAAGGAACATTTAAACAAAACTTATACATCAAATAAACAAATAGAGAGTAAATAAGCAAGAATAAAACTGTAAAATTTAAGTGAAATGTGTACAACAAAAATAAAACGTAAACAAGATAGAAAGTGGTAAATGCACATAGAGAATAGATAGCAAACCAACATTGACTAATAACATTCTAGTTTTTTTTACTTTTCAAAGAGTCAACAATTATTTATTTTTAAATATTATACGATAAATGTATTAGGTTTCTTTATTATTTAACATACTACAATATGTAATTTAACATTATAATTAACTGTATTTGTTATATTAATTATATATGGTTATATAATATTTAATTAAATTAACCCTATTTAATATAATTTATATGTTTACTATTACAATAACATTAAATATCTAAATTATATTGATTATATCATATAATAATGTAAAGTATTTAATTGTATTATATTATTTCTTTTGCCTTAAAAATAGGTAGCTAGCTGTATAAATTTAAATAATTAATATTAATAAAACTTAAAATTATATATTCAATTATGTGATATATTTAAATAATTTACCTCTATTTTTATAAAAGCAAAAAGACACTAATTGACTCACTGAGTAACTGACTAAACACCAAATCTCGAACTACTTCAGCTATGAAGCTGAAATTCGGCAGGAATGAAGTTTTTCAGGTAGAAGAGATCAGCTAAGAAAGGATTTTGCGATATGACGGAATTAAGGTGCATGATGGAGGATAAATTCCCTATAGACGAAGGAAATTTACAGTTTCATTCTGATCTTCAAGAAATTTTGCACACTTGACTTTCAAAGCGAGAGGAAGGTTGATGAAATTTTCTCAGGCTTCCAGCCGCGTCATGGGGGTTTACTGTCCACAACGTTTCGGCCGATATCTCGTCGTCCATTGTCAAGTAGTTGAGTGTCAGCTGATTGATTGCTGCTGTCCTTCTTACATAGGTGCGCTGTGGGCTGTGACGTCACTGGTGCTCCGCGCCATGACCATAAGAGGTAATGTTTTGGTCGCGTGCCTGCCACGCCCGCTTCAATCTACAGATTGCTGGGTTTCAAGCCGTGCTCAGCTGCAAGATGCTGTTTCTATTAAGAGTACTGTCAGATATTCTGATCTCAATCGCCTCTTTTGTTACACTATCCCAGATACTGTTCGTTCTTGTAATTATGGATATCACCTCAAAGGCAATACGATGTCTGTTTTCAAGTGCATGCTCCACAATTGCTGACTTTTTGGAATGACGTAAACAATATCATGTTCCACACACCGCCGTTCAATAGTGCGCTCTGTTTGTGCTGTATGAAGTTGTCCACAGCCACAAGGTATTTTATATACTCCCAGGCCTATGTCATCCTTAACAGGTCTCATCAACTGACGTATTTCTCAAGGAGTCCTGAAGACTGGCGTCTACCGAAAGTTTCATATGGTGCATAGGGGAGGGAACCGTGCAACATAAAAAAATGGATCCCTAAATTCCTTGGAAGCACCATAGCTTGAGAACGGCTTGACCTATTTCTCAGAACAAGGGCTGTATGAAATAAAATTGGAAAAATTTGCGAACAAGTGCGTTTTTCAATGTGACTCTTTCTATTGCATACAAAACTACAGTTTTGTTCTGACACTGATAAAATTTCCACACTTGACCTTAAAAACATGGGCAATGTCACTGTCTGTATAAAATTTCGTCTGGTGTATGGTGGAAGACACTCAACTTGAGGACTGACAAAATGCGTAATTTTGCAACGATCTCAATGAATTTTGCATACGAGACCTTTAAACCAAGAGGAAGATCAGTGCGTACATAAATGTTTGTATGGTACATGACAAGAGGGTACCTTACAAGAAACTTTGCCGACAGGGGGAATGGCAGAAACTGACAAACATGGGAGAGAGAGAGAGAGAGAGAGAGAGAGAGAGAGAGAGAGAGAGAGAGAGAGAGAGAGAGAGAGAGAGATATGGATGCAGAGAGGGGGAAGGGGAGGTGGACTAATAGTGTAGAATATATAAATACCTAGGCACCGCTGGGGTTACAGCTAGTATTAAATACGTTCGTTGCATTCTGTTGTTGCTGTTGTTGTTGTTGTTATGCTCTTCAATCCACAGACTAATTTGATGCAGCTCTCGACACTACCCTGTCAAGCGCAAGTCTCTTCATCTGAGCATACGTTCGGCAGCCTACATCCTTTTCAATCTGCTTACTATATTCGTCCCTCGGTCTCCCTCTAAGATTTTTGCCCCACACGCTTCCTTCTAATGCTAAGTTGACGATTCCTTCATGTCTCAATGTGTCGAACCAATCTATCTCTTTTCTTAGTCAGCATATGCCAGAAACCTTTTCTCCCTGATTCGGTTAAGCACCTCATTTGTTACTTGATCTACCCATCTAATTTTCGTCATTCGTCTGTAGCACCACATTTCTAACGTTCCTATCATCTTTTTGCCTGAACTCCTTATCGTCCACGTTTCACTCCCATACAATGCTACGCTCAAGACAAATGCTTTCAGAAAGGACTTCCTAACATTTAAATTAATATTGGTTGTCAACAAGTTTCGCTTCTTTAGAAACGCTTTTCTCCCCATAGGCATTCTGCATTTTATATCTTGTTTACTTGGGCCATGAGAAGTTATCTTGCTACCCAAATAACAATATTCATCTACTTTTATTCTCTCATTACCTTATCTAATTCCTTCAGTGTCGCCTGATTTTCTGACATTGCTTTCCATTACCTTTGTTTTACTGTTGTTAATGTTCATCTTATATATTCCTTTCAAGACACTGTCCATCCCATTCAATTGCCCTTCCTGTGGTGTCGCACAAGTCCAAAGTGCGCGCCACGTACTTTCGCCGCGCGCCGCCATGCACGCACGGCGCGGCGTTCTTACGACGTCAGCCACGAGCGCCCTCTGCTGCAACCCCGCTCGTGGCCACCACTGAACGACATCGTTCGCTTGGGACTGAGATAGGAACCAGTTAACACTTCGGAATCAGATAGGCACCAGTGAAGACTTGGCTATAGGATAGGCACTAGGCAGGCCTCTAGCTCAACTATGTATCAGCATTCTGCAGGACTGAGCGATGTAAAAGTTAAATATTGTATAAATTCTGCGCAATATATATCTCGTTCTAATTTACTCTAGTGTTTCTAGTTTCTGCTGTCCCACTGGCTGGTCACCTCCTACCTGCACAAGCGTGCATCCTTTATTCCTGAGCCGGTCTCTTTCTACTCGGCCACCGACACCTACGACGGAAACGAGACACAAAAGCGGCGACGAGGCAGGGACACACAAGTGGCGACGAGGATGGGATACAAAACTTAAAGATCTTTTGCAGTCTTTGACAGAATTACTATGTCATCGGCAAACCTCAATGTCTTTATTCCCGCTCCCTGAGCTTTAATTCCCTCTCCAAATTCCTTCACTGCCTGCTCAATGTACAGATTGAACAACATTCTTACTCCCTTCGCAACCTCTGCGTCCCTTTCTTGCCCTTTGACTCTAATAACCGCTGTCTGGTTTCTGTAGAGGTTGAATATAACTCTTTGCTCCGTATATTTTACCCCAGTTAACTACAGAATTTGGAAGAGTGTATTGCAGTTGACATTGTCAAAAGCTTTCTCCAAACCGACAAACGCTAAAAACGTTGGTTTCGCTTTCCTTAGCCTATTTTGTAAGATAAGTCTTAAAGTGACTATTGCCTCCCGTTTTCCTAAATTTATCCTACATCCAAACTGATCTTCCTCGAGGTCGGATTCCACCAGTTTTACCATTCGTCCGTTGCAGTCTATCGATCAGAAATAGCAAAATGCGACAAATACGACAGTAGGTTAAATCCTGCTTTGTCCTCTCGACCTGATATGGCGTATAGTTTGCAAGAAAATGGCCTGTTGGAGGTCGTCAAATCATCTCAAAATTTAGAATGCGTAATAATATACTCTAGTAATAATAATTTAGTTATTGAGTGTTGCAGCAAATCACAACTAATGGGTCGCAACAACACTTTCGCAGTGAAAGTTAAAAATTTTGAATAAAAAAGGATATTAATTAACTTGAAACAGTCACTGTAGTAATTAAGCTTGGCCCTATCTGACTTAGCATTGACTACAGCCTCCAACTAGCACCTCTTACGATTCACGAACAGCACAACTTCACTAAATAAATGTGTCAGAATTCATGTAGTGGTGATGGCGTGTTGGTGTTATAATCAAAATTGTAATAGCTGATAGACTCTGATTGCATTGATAATTGCTCAGTACAGTGAAACTCTGTGGTGTAATGAGCTTCACAAATACTACAGTTAAAGTTCCCAATTATTTTAATAATATTGTTTAAAGCATTCAACTTCCTTATAAAACTTTACGTGAACTACTTTTTTTATTGGTTCCAGGGCCTGGGTAGCGTACGCGTGTAACTGGCTGAGCAGAGTCTGGCATTTAACGTATTTCATAAAAAAATTACTTTAGTCAAGTCTCGTTACTTTCTACATATATGAAATCAACTTTACTTTACTTGCAAACTCTCTCGCACTTTAATTACTAGTCTCTGTGGTTGTAACACGTTTAGCAATTCTTTAACTTGTCTAGCAATTTCTTTAAAACTGATCGTAATTCCTTTGAAAATGATTGATCTTGTTGGTCAATGTACAGGCTTGCATAATCAACATAATCTAATAATGGTGATAATGGGGTGACTACAACTACTTACAAAATTAAGACTGGTTTCAAAATAAGTCATGTATAATTGAACCAAAGTTCTGATTGGGTTGACACTTCATGTACGTGCATACAAAATAAAATGTTACAAAAGTACTCAACTGCTTTCGTCGTCTTCGTCGTGAAGTCCATACAAGACAGATATGATTACAATAGGTACTCTGACTACAACAACGATCACACTCGGTGACAATAGACTTGATACCAAACAATTACTTTTCCTGCACACATGAAAAAACAAAAATTCACTGATCACTTTAGAGTATAAATAAACTTATTTCGCACTTCCTTCAATACATTAAACAGTACGCCCCTCAGGCTTACTGCAGTTGCATTAAACTCGCGCCACACTGCGCGTAGCGTGCCTCTGCACCATCAACAAAACATTTACGTGTTTACTATATATAGCGAGTCCGCTCCGCGACTGCTTCAGCAGCGCGACACTCACAGCTACTACTTCTGTGCCAAAGACAGTCTTTACAACAGGTTCAACATTTTCTCTGGCACAATCCAAACTTACAGCATAAGAATGTCCGTGCATTCATGCGGGTTTACACATACAGTACATGTTTACACTAAATGATTCAATATTGAAAATGACGTCACATAAGAAATATATCTAGCATACAAGAAATGAAAAATACATGAAATAAACAAATTTAAGACCATATATACATTAGGTTAAATCAAAGTAAGGTACAGCGACAGGTGTACTCTTACAAGTTTAGTCATAATGTGACGTACAAAAGCTACGATGAAGATGGGTGGGGAGAGAGAGAGAGAGAGAGAGAGAGAGAGAGAGAGAGAGAGAGAGAGAGAGAGAGAGAGAGAGAGAGAGGTGGGGCAGACGGAGTGTCGCGTGGCTAGGCACCAGAAGTCAGCTGGCCGGGCAGACAATGGCTGCGGCCGCTTTGGGCAGCTGACGCATCGGCCTGTGTGTGTGTGTGTGTGTGTGTGTGTGTGTGTGGCGCAACGGCGGCAGGCAGCCGGCCACACGTAGCCGCTGCGCTGCTCTGCTGTGCTGTGCTGCCGAGGAGTCTCCTGTAGTTCGCCAAAGAACTAGTTCGGAAGAGCGCTCCCACAGGCAGATCATTCGCCACTTACTTCGTCCGCTCCTTTCTCGATGACTGACGGCACAGACAAATATACACAGACGGGAAACCTCCGTAATGGCCCGGTCCTACGCTCAGGGGTGCGGGGAGGGAGGGTTTCCAGCAGTTCCGTGATGTCCCGTGATGGCGCTGCGGTCAGAAGCAGCCCTTTAGACTGTCCAGAGCAGGCGGCAGGTAGCGGCCGCCCCCACCACCACCTCCCCTCACAGCCGTGGCCTCGTGGCAGGCGGCACGAGTTCTCCCCTCAGCCTCCCCTCCACGCTACCCTCTGATGCTGCGGTCAGAAGCAGCCCTTTAGAGTGGCCAGAGCAGGCGGCAGGTAGCGGCTGCCCCCACCACCACCTCCCCTCACAGCCGTGGCCTCGTGGCAGGCGGCACGAGCTCTCCCCTGAGCCTCCCCTCCACGCTACCCTCTGATGCTGCGGTCAGAAGCAGCCCTTTAGAGTGGCCAGAGCAGGCGGCAGGTAGCGGCTGCCCCCACCACCACCTCCCCTCACAGCCGTGGCCTCGTGGCAGGCGGCACGAGCTCTCCCCTCAGCCTCCCCTCCACGCTACCCTCTGATGCTGCGGTCAGAAGCAGCCCTTTAGACTGTCCAGAGCAGGCGGCAGGTAGCGGCTGCCCCCACCACCACCTCCCCTCACAGCCGTGGCCTCGTGGCAGGCAGCACGAGCTCTCCCCTCAGCCTCCCCTCCACGCTACCCTCTGATGCTGCGGTCAGAAGCAGCCCTTTAGACTGTCCAGAGCAGGCGGCAGGTAGCGGCTGCCCCCACCACCACCTCCCCTCACAGCCGTGGCCTCGTGGCAGGCAGCACGAGCTCTCCCCTCAGCCTCCCCTCCACGCTACCCTCTGATGCTGCGGTCAGAAGCAGCCCTTTAGAGTGGCCAGAGCAGGCGGCAGGTAGCGGCTGCCCCCACCACCACCTCCCCTCACAGCCGTGGCCTCGTGGCAGGCGGCACGAGCTCTCCCCTCAGCCTCCCCTCCACGCTACCCTCTGATGCTGCGGTCAGAAGCAGCCCTTTAGAGTGGCCAGAGCAGGCGGCAGGTAGCGGCTGCCCCCACCACCACCTCCCCTCACAGCCGTGGCCTCGTGGCAGGCGGCACGAGCTCTCCCCTCAGCCTCCCCTCCACGCTACCCTCTGATGCTGCGGTCAGAAGCAGCCCTTTAGACTGTCCAGAGCAGGCGGCAGGTAGCGGCTGCCCCCACCACCACCTCCCCTCACAGCCGTGGCCTCGTGGCAGGCGGCACGAGCTCTCCCCTCAGCCTCCCCTCCACGCTACCCTCTGATGCTGCGGTCAGAAGCAGCCCTTTAGAGTGGCCAGAGCACGCGGCAGGTAGCGGCTGCCCCCACCACCACCTCCCCTCACAGCCGTGGCCTCGTGGCAGGCGGCACGAGCTCTCCCCTCAGCCTCCCCTCCACGCTACCCTCTGATGCTGCGGTCAGAAGCAGCCCTTTAGACTGTCCAGAGCAGGCGGCAGGTAGTGGCTGCCCCCACCACCACCTCCCCTCACAGCCGTGGCCTCGTGGCAGGCGGCACGAGCTCTCCTCTCAGCCTCCCCTCCACGCTACCCTCTGATGCTGCGGTCAGAAGCAGCCCTTTAGACTGTCCAGAGCAGGCGGCAGGTAGCGGCTGCCCCCACCACCACCTCCCCTCACAGCCGTGGCCTCGTGGCAGGCGGCACGAGCTCTCCCCTCAGCCTCCCCTCCACGCTACCCTCTGATGCTGCGGTCAGAAGCAGCCCTTTAGACTGTCCAGAGCAGGCGGCAGGTAGCGGCTGCCCCCACCACCACCTCCCCTCACAGCCGTGGCCTCGTGGCAGGCAGCACGAGCTCTCCCCTCAGCCTCCCCTCCACGCTACCCTCTGATGCTGCGGTCAGAAGCAGCCCTTTAGAGTGGCCAGAGCAGGCGGCAGGTAGCGGCTGCCCCCACCACCACCTCCCCTCACAGCCGTGGCCTCGTGGCAGGCGGCACGAGCTCTCCCCTCAGCCTCCCCTCCACGCTACCCTCTGATGCTGCGGTCAGAAGCAGCCCTTTAGACTGTCCAGAGCAGGCGGCAGGTAGCGGCTGCCCCCACCACCACCTCCCCTCACAGCCGTGGCCTCGTGGCAGGCGGCACGAGCTCTCCCCTCAGCCTCCCCTCCACGCTACCCTCTGATGCTGCGGTCAGAAGCAGCCCTTTAGACTGTCCAGAGCAGGCGGCAGGTAGCGGCTGCCCCCACCACCACCTCCCCTCACAGCCGTGGCCTCGTGGCAGGCGGCACGAGCTCTCCCCTCAGCCTCCCCTCCACGCTACCCTCTGATGCTGCGGTCAGAAGCAGCCCTTTAGAGTGGCCAGAGCAGGCGGCAGGTAGCGGCTGCCCCCACCACCACCTCCCCTCACAGCCGTGGCCTCGTGGCAGGCGGCACGAGCTCTCCCCTCAGCCTCCCCTCCACGCTACCCTCTGATGCTGCAGTCAGAAGCAGCCCTTTAGACTGTCCAGAGCAGGCGGCAGGTAGCGGCTGCCCCCACCACCACCTCCCCTCACAGCCGTGGCCTCGTGGCAGGCGGCACGAGCTCTCCCCTCAGCCTCCCCTCCACGCTACCCTCTGATGCTGCGGTCAGAAGCAGCCCTTTAGACTGTCCAGAGCAGGCGGCAGGTAGCGGCTTCCCCCACCACCACCTCCCCTCACAGCCGTGGCCTCGTGGCAGGCGGCACGAGCTCTCCCCTCAGCCTCCCCTCCACGCTACCCTCTGATGCTGCGGTCAGAAGCAGCCCTTTAGAGTGGCCAGAGCAGGCGGCAGGTAGCGGCTGCCCCCACCACCACCTCCCCTCACAGCCGTGGCCTCGTGGCAGGCGGCACGAGCTCTCCCCTCAGCCTCCCCTCCACGCTACCCTCTGATGCTGCGGTCAGAAGCAGCCCTTTAGACTGTCCAGAGCAGGCGGCAGGTAGTGGCTGCCCCCACCACCACCTCCCCTCACAGCCGTGGCCTCGTGGCAGGCGGCACGAGCTCTCCCCTCAGCCTCCCCTCCACGCTACCCTCTGATGCTGCGGTCAGAAACAGCCCTTTAGAGTGGCCAGAGCAGGCGGCAGGTAGCGGCTGCCCCCACCACCACCTCCCCTCACAGCCGTGGCCTCGTGGCAGGCGGCACGAGCTCTCCCCTCAGCCTCCCCTCCACGCTACCCTCTGATGCTGCGGTCAGAAGCAGCCCTTTAGACTGTCCAGAGCAGGCGGCAGGTAGCGGCTGCCCCCACCACCACCTCCCCTCACAGCCGTGGCCTCGTGGCAGGCAGCACGAGCTCTCCCCTCAGCCTCCCCTCCACGCTACCCTCTGATGCTGCGGTCAGAAGCAGCCCTTTAGAGTGGCCAGAGCAGGCGGCAGGTAGCGGCTGCCCCCACCACCACCTCCCCTCACAGCCGTGGCCTCGTGGCAGGCGGCACGAGCTCTCCCCTCAGCCTCCCCTCCACGCTACCCTCTGATGCTGCGGTCAGAAGCAGCCCTTTAGACTGTCCAGAGCAGGCGGCAGGTAGCGGCTGCCCCCACCACCACCTCCCCTCACAGCCGTGGCCTCGTGGCAGGCGGCACAAGCTCTCCCCTCAGCCTCCCCTCCACGCTACCCTCTGATGCTGCGGTCAGAAGCAGCCCTTTAGACTGTCCAGAGCAGGCGGCAGGTAGCGGCTGCCCCCACCACCACCTCCCCTCACAGCCGTGGCCTCGTGGCAGGCGGCACCAATTCTCCCCTCAGCCTCCCCTCCACGCTACCCTCTGATGCTGCGGTCAGAAGCAGCCCTTTAGACTGTCCAGAGCAGGCGGCAGGTAGCGGCTGCCCCCACCACCACCTCCCCTCACAGCCGTGGCCTCGTGGCAGGCGGCACGAGCTCTCCCCTCAGCCTCCCCTCCACGCTACCCTCTGATGCTGCGGTCAGAAGCAGCCCTTTAGACTGTCCAGAGCAGGCGGCAGGTAGCGGCTGCCCCCACCACCACCTCCCCTCACAGCCGTGGCCTCGTGGCAGGCGGCACGAGCTCTCCCCTCAGCCTCCCCTCCATGCTACCCTCTGATGCTGCGGTCAGAAGCAGCCCTTTAGACTGTCCAGAGCAGGCGGCAGGTAGCGGCTGCCCCCACCACCACCTCCCCTCACAGCCGTGGCCTCGTGGCAGGCGGCACGAGCTCTCCCCTCAGCCTCCCCTCCACGCTACCCTCTGATGCTGCGGTCAGAAGCAGCCCTTTAGAGTGGCCAGAGCACGCGGCAGGTAGCGGCTGCCCCCACCACCACCTCCCCTCACAGCCGTGGCCTCGTGGCAGGCGGCACGAGCTCTCCCCTCAGCCTCCCCTCCACGCTACCCTCTGATGCTGCGGTCAGAAGCAGCCCTTTAGACTGTCCAGAGCAGGCGGCAGGTAGCGGCTGCCCCCACCACCACCTCCCCTCACAGCCGTGGCCTCGTGGCAGGCGGCACGAGCTCTCCCCTCAGCCTCCCCTCCACGCTACCCTCTGATGCTGCGGTCAGAAGCAGCCCTTTAGACTGTCCAGAGCAGGCGGCAGGTAGCGGCTGCCCCCACCACCACCTCCCCTCACAGCCGTGGCCTCGTGGCAGGCGGCACGAGCTCTCCCCTCAGCCTCCCCTCCACGCTACCCTCTGATGCTGCGGTCAGAAGCAGCCCTTTAGAGTGGCCAGAGCAGGCGGCAGGTAGCGGCTGCCCCCACCACCACCTCCCCTCACAGCCGTGGCCTCGTGGCAGGCGGCACGAGCTCTCCCCTCAGCCTTCCCTCCACGCTACCCTCTGATGCTGCGGTCAGAAGCAGCCCTTTAGACTGTCCAGAGCAGGCGGCAGGTAGCGGCTGCCCCCACCACCACCTCCCCTCACAGCCGTGGCCTCGTGGCAGGCAGCACGAGCTCTCCCCTCAGCCTCCCCTCCACGCTACCCTCTGATGCTGCGGTCAGAAGCAGCCCTTTAGAGTGGCCAGAGCAGGCGGCAGGTAGCGGCTGCCCCCACCACCACCTCCCCTCACAGCCGTGGCCTCGTGGCAGGCGGCACGAGCTCTCCCCTCAGCCTCCCCTCCACGCTACCCTCTGATGCTGCGGTCAGAAGCAGCCCTTTAGACTGTCCAGAGCAGGCGGCAGGTAGCGGCTGCCCCCACCACCACCTCCCCTCACAGCCGTGGCCTCGTGGCAGGCGGCACGAGCTCTCCCCTCAGCCTCCCCTCCACGCTACCCTCTGATGCTGCGGTCAGAAGCAGCCCTTTAGACTGTCCAGAGCAGGCGGCAGGTAGCGGCTGCCCCCACCACCACCTCCCCTCACAGCCGTGGCCTTCGTGGCAGGCGGCACGAGCTCTCCCCTCAGCCTCCCCTCCACGCTACCCTCTGATGCTGCGGTCAGAAGCAGCCCTTTAGAGTGGCCAGAGCAGGCGGCAGGTAGCGGCTGCCCCCACCACCACCTCCCCTCACAGCCGTGGCCTCGTGGCAGGCGGCACGAGCTCTCCCCTCAGCCTCCCCTCCACGCTACCCTCTGATGCTGCAGTCAGAAGCAGCCCTTTAGACTGTCCAGAGCAGGCGGCAGGTAGCGGCTGCCCCCACCACCACCTCCCCTCACAGCCGTGGCCTCGTGGCAGGCGGCACGAGCTCTCCCCTCAGCCTCCCCTCCACGCTACCCTCTGATGCTGCGGTCAGAAGCAGCCCTTTAGACTGTCCAGAGCAGGCGGCAGGTAGCGGCTGCCCCCACCACCACCTCCCCTCACAGCCGTGGCCTCGTGGCAGGCGGCACGAGCTCTCCCCTCAGCCTCCCCTCCACGCTACCCTCTGATGCTGCGGTCAGAAGCAGCCCTTTAGAGTGGCCAGAGCAGGCGGCAGGTAGCGGCTGCCCCCACCACCACCTCCCCTCACAGCCGTGGCCTCGTGGCAGGCGGCACGAGCTCTCCCCTCAGCCTCCCCTCCACGCTACCCTCTGATGCTGCGGTCAGAAGCAGCCCTTTAGACTGTCCAGAGCAGGCGGCAGGTAGTGGCTGCCCCCACCACCACCTCCCCTCACAGCCGTGGCCTCGTGGCAGGCGGCACGAGCTCTCCCCTCAGCCTCCCCTCCACGCTACCCTCTGATGCTGCGGTCAGAAACAGCCCTTTAGAGTGGCCAGAGCAGGCGGCAGGTAGCGGCTGCCCCCACCACCACCTCCCCTCACAGCCGTGGCCTCGTGGCAGGCGGCACGAGCTCTCCCCTCAGCCTCCCCTCCACGCTACCCTCTGATGCTGCGGTCAGAAGCAGCCCTTTAGACTGTCCAGAGCAGGCGGCAGGTAGCGGCTGCCCCCACCACCACCTCCCCTCACAGCCGTGGCCTCGTGGCAGGCAGCACGAGCTCTCCCCTCAGCCTCCCCTCCACGCTACCCTCTGATGCTGCGGTCAGAAGCAGCCCTTTAGAGTGGCCAGAGCAGGCGGCAGGTAGCGGCTGCCCCCACCACCACCTCCCCTCACAGCCGTGGCCTCGTGGCAGGCGGCACGAGCTCTCCCCTCAGCCTCCCCTCCACGCTACCCTCTGATGCTGCGGTCAGAAGCAGCCCTTTAGACTGTCCAGAGCAGGCGGCAGGTAGCGGCTGCCCCCACCACCACCTCCCCTCACAGCCGTGGCCTCGTGGCAGGCGGCACAAGCTCTCCCCTCAGCCTCCCCTCCACGCTACCCTCTGATGCTGCGGTCAGAAGCAGCCCTTTAGACTGTCCAGAGCAGGCGGCAGGTAGCGGCTGCCCCCACCACCACCTCCCCTCACAGCCGTGGCCTCGTGGCAGGCGGCACGAGCTCTCCCCTCAGCCTCCCCTCCACGCTACCCTCTGATGCTGCGGTCAGAAGCAGCCCTTTAGACTGTCCAGAGCAGGCGGCAGGTAGCGGCTGCCCCCACCACCACCTCCCCTCACAGCCGTGGCCTCGTGGCAGGCGGCACGAGCTCTCCCCTCAGCCTCCCCTCCACGCTACCCTCTGATGCTGCGGTCAGAAGCAGCCCTTTAGACTGTCCAGAGCAGGCGGCAGGTAGCGGCTGCCCCCACCACCACCTCCCCTCACAGCCGTGGCCTCGTGGCAGGCGGCACGAGCTCTCCCCTCAGCCTCCCCTCCACGCTACCCTCTGATGCTGCGGTCAGAAGCAGCCCTTTAGACTGTCCAGAGCAGGCGGCAGGTAGCGGCTGCCCCCACCACCACCTCCCCTCACAGCCGTGGCCTCGTGGCAGGCGGCACGAGCTCTCCCCTCAGCCTCCCCTCCACGCTACCCTCTGATGCTGCGGTCAGAAGCAGCCCTTTAGAGTGGCCAGAGCAGGCGGCAGGTAGCGGCTGCCCCCACCACCACCTCCCCTCACAGCCGTGGCCTCGTGGCAGGCGGCACGAGCTCTCCCCTCAGCCTTCCCTCCACGCTACCCTCTGATGCTGCGGTCAGAAGCAGCCCTTTAGACTGTCCAGAGCAGGCGGCAGGTAGCGGCTGCCCCCACCACCACCTCCCCTCACAGCCGTGGCCTCGTGGCAGGCGGCACGAGCTCTCCCCTCAGCCTCCCCTCCACGCTACCCTCTGATGCTGCGGTCAGAAGCAGCCCTTTAGACTGTCCAGAGCAGGCGGCAGGTAGCGGCTGCCCCCACCACCACCTCCCCTCACAGCCGTGGCCTCGTGGCAGGCGGCACGAGCTCTCCCCTCAGCCTCCCCTCCACGCTACCCTCTGATGCTGCGGTCAGAAGCAGCCCTTTAGACTGTCCAGAGCAGGCGGCAGGTAGCGGCTGCCCCCACCACCACCTCCCCTCACAGCCGTGGCCTCGTGGCAGGCAGCACGAGCTCTCCCCTCAGCCTCCCCTCCACGCTACCCTCTGATGCTGCGGTCAGAAGCAGCCCTTTAGAGTGGCCAGAGCAGGCGGCAGGTAGCGGCTGCCCCCACCACCACCTCCCCTCACAGCCGTGGCCTCGTGGCAGGCGGTACGAGCTCTCCCCTCAGCCTCCCCTCCACGCTACCCTCTGATGCTGCGGTCAGAAGCAGCCCTTTAGAGTGGCCAGAGCAGGCGGCAGGTAGCGGCTGCCCCCACCACCACCTCCCCTCACAGCCGTGGCCTCGTGGCAGGCGGCACGAGCTCTCCCCTGAGCCTCCCCTCCACGCTACCCTCTGATGCTGCGGTCAGAAGCAGCCCTTTAGAGTGGCCAGAGCAGGCGGCAGGTAGCGGCTGCCCCCACCACCACCTCCCCTCACAGCCGTGGCCTCGTGGCAGGCGGCACGAGCTCTCCCCTCAGCCTCCCCTCCACGCTACCCTCTGATGCTGCGGTCAGAAGCAGCCCTTTAGACTGTCCAGAGCAGGCGGCAGGTAGCGGCTGCCCCCACCACCACCTCCCCTCACAGCCGTGGCCTCGTGGCAGGCAGCACGAGCTCTCCCCTCAGCCTCCCCTCCACGCTACCCTCTGATGCTGCGGTCAGAAGCAGCCCTTTAGAGTGGCCAGAGCAGGCGGCAGGTAGCGGCTGCCCCCACCACCACCTCCCCTCACAGCCGTGGCCTCGTGGCAGGCGGCACGAGCTCTCCCCTCAGCCTCCCCTCCACGCTACCCTCTGATGCTGCGGTCAGAAGCAGCCCTTTAGACTGTCCAGAGCAGGCGGCAGGTAGCGGCTGCCCCCACCACCACCTCCCCTCACAGCCGTGGCCTCGTGGCAGGCGGCACGAGCTCTCCTCAGCCTCCCCTCCACGCTACCCTCTGATGCTGCGGTCAGAAGCAGCCCTTTAGACTGTCCAGAGCAGGCGGCAGGTAGCGGCTGCCCCCACCACCACCTCCCCTCACAGCCGTGGCCTCGTGGCAGGCGGCACGAGCTCTCCCCTCAGCCTCCCCTCCACGCTACCCTCTGATGCTGCGGTCAGAAGCAGCCCTTTAGACTGTCCAGAGCAGGCGGCAGGTAGCGGCTGCCCCCACCACCACCTCCCCTCACAGCCGTGGCCTCGTGGCAGGCGGCACGAGCTCTCCCCTCAGCCTCCCCTCCACGCTACCCTCTGATGCTGCGGTCAGAAGCAGCCCTTTTGAGTGGCCAGAGCAGGCGGCAGGTAGCGGCTGCCCCCACCACCACCTCCCCTCACAGCCGTGGCCTCGTGGCAGGCGGCACGAGCTCTCCCCTCAGCCTCCCCTCCACGCTACCCTCTGATGCTGCGGTCAGAAGCAGCCCTTTAGAGTGGCCAGAGCAGGCGGCAGGTAGCGGCTGCCCCCACCACCACCTCCCCTCACAGCCGTGGCCTCGTGGCAGGCGGCACGAGCTCTCCCCTCAGCCTCCCCTCCACGCTACCCTCTGATGCTGCGGTCAGAAGCAGCCATTTAGACTGTCCAGAGCAGGCGGCAGGTAGCGGCTGCCCCCACCACCACCTCCCCTCACAGCCGTGGCCTCGTGGCAGGCGGCACGAGCTCTCCCCTGAGCCTCCCCTCCACGCTACCCTCTGATGCTGCGGTCAGAAGCAGCCCTTTAGAGTGGCCAGAGCAGGCGGCAGGTAGCGGCTGCCCCCACCACCACCTCCCCTCACAGCCGTGGCCTCGTGGCAGGCGGCACGAGCTCTCCCCTCAGCCTCCCCTCCACGCTACCCTCTGATGCTGCGGTCAGAAGCAGCCCTTTAGACTGTCCAGAGCAGGCGGCAGGTAGCGGCTGCCCCCACCACCACCTCCCCTCACAGCCGTGGCCTCGTGGCAGGCAGCACGAGCTCTCCCCTCAGCCTCCCCTCCACGCTACCCTCTGATGCTGCGGTCAGAAGCAGCCCTTTAGAGTGGCCAGAGCAGGCGGCAGGTAGCGGCTGCCCCCACCACCACCTCCCCTCACAGCCGTGGCCTCGTGGCAGGCGGCACGAGCTCTCCCCTCAGCCTCCCCTCCACGCTACCCTCTGATGCTGCGGTCAGAAGCAGCCCTTTAGACTGTCCAGAGCAGGCGGCAGGTAGCGGCTGCCCCCACCACCACCTCCCCTCACAGCCGTGGCCTCGTGGCAGGCGGCACAAGCTCTCCCCTCAGCCTCCCCTCCACGCTACCCTCTGATGCTGCGGTCAGAAGCAGCCCTTTAGACTGTCCAGAGCAGGCGGCAGGTAGCGGCTGCCCCCACCACCACCTCCCCTCACAGCCGTGGCCTCGTGGCAGGCAGCACGAGCTCTCCCCTCAGCCTCCCCTCCACGCTACCCTCTGATGCTGCGGTCAGAAGCAGCCCTTTAGAGTGGCCAGAGCAGGCGGCAGGTAGCGGCTGCCCCCACCACCACCTCCCCTCACAGCCGTGGCCTCGTGGCAGGCAGCACGAGCTCTCCCCTCAGCCTCCCCTCCACGCTACCCTCTGATGCTGCGGTCAGAAGCAGCCCTTTAGAGTGGCCAGAGCAGGCGGCAGGTAGCGGCTGCCCCCACCACCACCTCCCCTCACAGCCGTGGCCTCGTGGCAGGCGGCACGAGCTCTCCCCTCAGCCTCCCCTCCACGCTACCCTCTGATGCTGCGGTCAGAAGCAGCCCTTTAGAGTGGCCAGAGCAGGCGGCAGGTAGCGGCTGCCCCCACCACCACCTCCCCTCACAGCCGTGGCCTCGTGGCCGGCGGCACGAGCTCTCCCCTCAGCCTCCCCTCCACGCTACCCTTTGACGTGCGAGAGTCACCCTAAGCCAGGGAACGGCCTGACACCTGCTAGCATCTTACGGAACTACGAGGGGAGCGTGGGACAGTGGATTAGGGGGGGCTGCTCCTCTGTATATGTTACTCTGTGCCGCTGAGGAGTCGTGTGTAGTTCGCCAAGGAACTGGTTCGGAAGAGCGCTCCCACAGGACAACTATGCGAACTAGTTGGCACATGCGTCACCACTTAGTTCGACCGCTCCTTTTTCGAAGACGGACGGATAACAGAGTGAGGACACGAGAGCGCGCAGAATCGCGTGATTCCCTTCTGCCAGTTGCCGTCATTCCGAGCTGAGGTGCGGCTCAGTTGTAGTTTTAGTAGCGGTAGCAAATGCGAAAACGAGCGGACGAGCTAAAAAGAGCGACCTACTTTGCGGCCGAGCTACGGGTGTTGCGAACTTAGGGTTTTTGTTATTAGTGGATGGAGAAGTTAGTACTGCTTCCTCCCACAAGTCCCCAAAAAACCTCCACACCCTTGCGGATGCTGTTGCGTAGCAGTGTGCGTTTGTACCGCCCTACAGTACGCACGAGGTGTCGTACTTGCTGTCCAAGTCTTTATGGACAGCATAGAGTTCTGAGTAACCTGTTGTCTTCTATAGTTGTCCTCAGCACAGAAGACATCACACAGGTCGTTGGTTCTTGTACAGCATACAAGTGAGGCTAAAATAAGTTCTGTATGATGGGAGCATAAGAAGCGACACGTGAGATTTTTAATTGTCAGGGATGCCATTTATTAAATAAATAATAAAATATGAACAGCTATTGTTAATACGACACGGCCTAAGCTGACCGTAGTTCATGTTGAGACCTCGACTGCTTTCACAATTATACAAAACTTTACTCATGACCGGCGCGGTCCGGCGCGTATAGCGGTCAGCTCGAGACAAACTGCGGCGCGTTGCGAGACTAGAGGTAGAGGTAGAGGTAGAGGGCACCTGACGCTCTGTTTAGCGCCAAAACATGGCCGTCGCGCGTCTTCTGCAAAATCGCTCTTCTCTTGCTACAACAAGAGAAGGCACCTTAAACTTTTCAAACTGTCAAAAGCTAATCTGTCCTTCAGAGATATTCATCACAAATTCTCAGCTCTGAATTATTAATATTTAGTATATAATAAACAAAACTAAATTTAAAAGAAATCATGTGACATGAAATGCAGCAGCCAATGCGAGGAGAGTACCAGTAACATAGGCAGGCTTTCCCACGGGAACCAGCACCTACTGCACCATATGCTACTGCTCCCCACCCCACATTTCAACATATGCTGCACTTCTGTCTCTCTTCCGCGTTTAAGACACGTACGATGTTAGCAAAGAAATGGCCTGTGGCCAGAAATATGAAGTGGCCACAGGCCAGGCAATATCCCAACTGGAAGAGGAGCTTGGCGGTTTCACGGACTGGAAGGGGAGCTTCCTGAATTGAAAATCACGTGTTTGCCTTCTGCTGATGAGAGCCATTTCCAGGTTATAGTCGGGCCGCCAAAAGAACGACCCTGACAGTTCCCGCACGTGGGCCGCAGAGGGTGCGGGGGGGGGGGGGGGGGCACTCGAGCACCAACCTGAGCTCTGGAATTGGTAAACGTTGCCGGGGTAACGGTACCGCGTTGCCACCCTGACACTCAAGGGTGGCGTGCTTCAGTCGCTGCGAAGCATCTGTCCCGTGTTCATAGTTTGTCTCGTTGTGTTACCGGTTTAGTTCGTGCCGTGTTACGTGTCGTTAATTGCAAACGTGTGTGAGATGGCTTCTTCCACTAACCTTAAGAAAGTCACCTCTGTGACCAATAGACTGCCTGTCGAAACTGATCTGATGATATTACTCGAACACTACACTATGGCAGTGAACACTGACCTTAAACGAATGAAACAAAAAAGTTTTCTTTTTATATAAGAAGACAAATCATTTCACTGCTACTTGTAAAATGGTAGTCGTTATTTGTTTACCCTCTTGGCAGACTGCCACAATACAGTGTCAGACTAATAACAGAGTTTCTGGAAAATGGTTTTAGAAGATGAAATACACAAACAAAATTCTTCAACTAGTTAAATTTGGCTGAAGACTAAAGGATACGTTATATTTAATGGAATACTGGAACATATGAACCTTTACATTAACTCGATTTATATTTCTAAACCTTTCTTTTTAACTGCAAAAAAAGTGAATTTCATTACTTCGTGGTTGTTCGTTCACGCTTTAGTAATAGATAGCAACGGTTCCAAAAATTCCGGACGTGATATTAGTATGCCGGCGACTGGCACGGCGTAACAACAAACAGCCACAGCCGCGTAGCAGCACTGGCAACATAGCCGCTAGATGTCAGAGTCGTTCTTTCGGCGGCTCGACTGTAGCGTCTGCCTCCTAGATTTCATAGTTCAAAGCAGAAATTTTGTAGCACTGAAGTGTCCTGCAATATGCAATATCTGACTAATACGTTCCACGATGCCAAGATATAGAGATAACTCTAAACTTAAACGCGAGAAATTATCCACAAACTGTATGGTTTGGTCTGCGTGATATCGTTAGCGGCTCAAGCAGCAAGCGCATGAAGCAGCTAGGCGGGGGAACTTCTCCCTCCGCCTGCATGCGCAGACCACGCCGCTCAGCCGTCACTGGGAGCGGACCAAGTAAAAGAACGAACTAGTTTGAGACAGAGCCGCGAACTAAAGTGAGCGCTCCCAATCGCGAACTATTATGCTCAAGTCTACTGTCGAGGGGAAAAGCCGGCCCGCAGTGGAGTAGCCGAGCGGTCTGAGGCGCGTCGCTGCGGGGCGCGTGATCGCTCCCCATCGGAGGTTCGAGTCGTCCTAAGCATGGGGGTGGGTGTGGTTTGTCCTTAGGTTAGTTTACCTTAGTTTAAGTAGTTTCTAAGCTACGGACTAATGACCAAGCAGTTTGGTCCGATAGATTTACAAACGTTTGTACAACGTTTGTACAACGTTTGTACAGCCGGCACTAGCGCTGCCTAACGCTAGAGTATCTGCCAGGAATCCGTTCTTGCGATCATGGGCGTCGCCAGGATTATTTCGACGACGGTGCATCTGCACCTGCAATACCGTAGGTGTCGCTAGGTTTTCATTTCCTGAGAGAGGGAAAACGCCATATACAGGACTTTTAGCAATCTGTGAGGAGACTTCTTTTAATGCTTTAGTGAGGAGAGTATCAACAGCCGTAATACGAGGTGCATTCAAGTTCTAAGGCCTCAGAGTTTTTTTTCTCCGGACTGGAAAAAGATAGAAACACGCGCATTGTTTTAAAATGAGGCCGCGATCTTTGTCAATACGTTCCAGAGATGGCAGCACCGTACGGCAGATGGAATTTTACCGCCAGCGGCGAGAATGAGAACTGTTTCAGATACTTAAAATGGCGACGTTTTCCTTACTGGAACAGCGTGCAATCATTCGTTTTCTGAATTTGCGTGGTGTGACACCAATTGAGATTTATCGACAGTTGGAGACATCTAGTGATGGAGTTACGGATGTGTCGAAAGTGCGTTCGTGGAAGCGACAGTTTAATGAAGGCAGAACATCGTGTGACAACAAACCGAAACAACCTCGGGCTCGCACAAGCCGGTCTGACCACACGATCGAGAAAGTGGAGAGAATTGTTATGGGGGATCGCCGAATGACTGTTGAACAGATCGCCTCCAGAGTTGGCATTTCTGTGGGTTCTGTGCACACAATCCTGCAGAACGACCTGAAAATGCGAAAAGTGTCATCCAGGTGGGAGGTGGGTGCCACGAATGCTGACGGACGACAAGGCTGTCCGTGTGGCATGTTGCCGAGCAATGTCGATGCGCAAAGACAGCATGAATGGGACTTTCTTTTCGTCGGTTGTGGCAATGGATGAGACGTGGATGCCATTTTTCAATCCAGAAACAAAGCGCCAGCCAGCTCAATGTAAGCACACACATTCACCGCCACCAAAAAATTTCGGGTAACCGCCAGTGCTGAAAAAATGGTGTCCACGTTCTGGGACAGCGAGGGCGTAATCCTTACCCATCGCGTTCCAAAGGGCACTACGGTAACAGGTGCATCCCACGAAAATGTTTTGAAGAACAAATTTCTTCCTGCACTGCAACAAAAACGTCCGGGAAGGGCTGCGCGTGTGCTGTTTCAGCAAGACAACGCACCCGCATATCGAGCTAACGTTACGCAACAGTTTCTTCGTGATGACAACTTTTAAGTGGTTCCTCGTGCTCCCTACTCACCTGACCTGGCTCCCAGTGACTTTTGGCTTTTTCCACCAATGAAAGACACTCTCCGTGGCCGCACGTTCACCAGCCGTGCTGCTGTTGCCTCAGCGATTTTCCAGTGGTCAAAACAGACTCCTAAAGAAGCCTTCGCCCCTGCCACGGAATCATGGCGTCAGCGTTGTGAAAAATGTGTACGTCTGCAGGGCGATTACGTCGAGAAGTAACGCCAGTTTCATTGATTTCTGGCGAGTTGTTAATTAGAAAAAAATCGGAGGCCTTAGAACTTGAATGCACCTCGTACTGGCTACCGCGAGGACCTGTGTAGTGAGAGGTCCTTGGTTCGAGCCTTCCCATAGGCGAATATTTTAATTTTTTGAACATGAAAATAAGTATCTGGGATGGGAATCATTACAGCAACGGTGCTTATCGCTGCGGCGTGGGCTACTTACGAAACTACAATCGCCAACATTATTTTTCGAATGGAAAAATACATTGTTGACTGCCACTTACATAGGTAGAAATGATCATCAGAATAAAATACGAGAAATCGGAGCTCGAACGGAGAGCTTCAGGTGTTCTTTCTTTCTTCCCTCGCGCTATTCGAGAAAAGAATGGGAGATAAATAGTATAATGGTTCCAGAATGAATCTTTCACTCTGCAGCGGAGTGTGCGCTGATATGAAACTTCGTGGCAGATTAAAATTGTGTGCCGGAACCGGGACTCGAACCTGGGACCTTTGCCTTTCGCGGGTAAGCACTCTACCGAGTACAGTCGGTAGTGCGCTTGCCCGCGAAAGGCAAAGGTCCCAGGTTCGAGTCCCGGTTTCGGCACACAAATTTAATCTGCCAGGAAGTTTCAGTATAATGCCAGGCACTTAAATGTGATATGAAGAATATCCCATGTGTGTGCCTCAACAGCTAAAGGAGTTTTTCAATGCGGACGCATTAATACGGTGCATCCCTTGCAGGAATCCCGTATAGGCTGCGAGCAAGTGGAATCAAATGACAAACTGAATACATGTATTGCTCACTGACTCATTTCAGACAGGTTATTGCAGATATAAAGACGATTGCGTAAAATGAAACACGAATATTAGGTTAAATCTTCTGAAAAATTGCCAATGTTTCAAAAGCTGTATCTCAGAAACTATTGTCTCTTCAGAGCTCATTTTCCTCTAAAATTGTAGAAAATTTTATGCGCCTTAAAAATGTAGTGAACTTCGTTTCTCGAAAACGTGCTCCTTCATGGCGAAAATGAGAGAAAAAAACCGAAAAAGTAGGAAAATTCAGCTGTTTTGGGATGTTCAAAAATGATCCGGGGGTCTGCCGAGGTCGAGAATTCGGGTCTAGCGTCTGTCACACCCCATACGAGAAGAAAAAGAAAATCTATTACCCCCATTCAATGCAACTAAGACCCCCATTTTCGTGAGGTTACTGGACTATAGTGTTTATATAAACTAATATTGCCTGTGGTCGAAAATTGACCAATTGTGTTTACAATGATCACTGGGGGTAAAATTTTATGTATCATGTCGGCGGCCTTGCATGATTATTTTGGCAACATCAACAACACGATAGAAAATCTTTGCCCATTTGTTCGAACCACATAGAATGACTCGATTAGTGTATAGTACAGACCATGGAGTAAACAAATAATGCTGTTCCTGCTTTATGGTTGACAGGTTCTTGTATGTACCCTCGTCCGCTCAGTAAAAATAATTGCCCTCGTAAAGCGAAGATTCCACGAGAAAACATCAGCGTTGTCAAGCGATTGCGTAAAATGAAGACTCACAGGATTCTCACTATTCAGCATCTGTTGCAAACATCTTCATAGCATGCCGCTGGGATATTTGGTAAAATTTAACCGGCACTGGGAGGTATGAAACGGTATCTTTTACGTGTTAAGGAAAATGCCTGACACAACAACGACAAATAAAAACTGAAGTATATTCTTCTCATGCCATTTTAGAATTATATAACTTTCATTAGCCTAATATTTGAAATGGAACTACAATTTCGGTGTTCGTATATTTATACAACGACAAGAAATACTGTTATTTCGATACTGCGATATTCAGAATTCGAGAGCTGACAACATGTCGGCTTCGTAGTTCCACTCGTGCACCGCTAGATGCCTCTCCCGGCGCACCATCCTTAATATCGGCATTCGTATGAAAACATCCATTTCCTTTAACCACTCTTAATCATTGCGAAAATGAAACATTTGAACGGCACAAGAAAATGAGTTCGGAGCACTCCATGTTTCGACATTCACTTATTTTAATACTGCAGATGCGCTGCGTTACAGCGTCTTTGGTCGAGACGAATAGCCAATCAGTGAGCTGATTGTTGGAGAATGTAGAAAAAGCTGTTGATACGAAAATTTCTACTTCCTTTTACCACTTTTAATGGCTAAATGCACACATTTATATTCTTGAAATCTTCGACAAACAATATTTCGAATTCTGTAACTTAGATTGGCCTTCTTGTACGAATAAATTAGTAATCTGTACCACAATTTTCGTGTTAGCGTATTTATATAATGATGCCCTGAATCGGTCGAAATGTTTAACTGTTTGGATTTCGTAAATAAATACCTGGGAAACGCCTTGTTTTTTTCTAGTCAGTGCAGGAATCAGAATCACTTCTTTTTTTTTTGACACGTGTCACTGGGAATTCTAATAATTTGTTTACAAATGTTTGTAGAACTTGTTGGACTTAACTACGGGGTCATCAGTCCGTAAACTTACAAACTACATATGAACTACTTACGAACTAGGACGGCACAAATATCCATGCCCGAGGGGGGGATTCGAACCCCCGACCGTAGTGGCCGTGCAGACCGTGACTGGAGCGCCTCAGTCCCCTCGGCCACCGCGGCCGGCAATTTGTTTACAAGTCGATCCTAGCGTAACAGGATGCGCGGTTTTCAGTGGAAATTGAAAAGCGACGGGAGGGAGAGGAAGCGTTGTAGAGAGGCGGGCCCTGGATGGCGTTGTGAGGGCGGCCATTACGCTGATGAGTCCAGCGGTGTAGCCGAAACGTCTCCGTGGCGGCGCCTTGGCGTACCTTCAGTAAGGGGTGCGATGTTGAGGGCGAAATCCCCCGGCGCAGGGACTTTCAACTGGAAAAGGTTTGAGGGATTTGTCAAAATGGAGAGAATGTATGGAATTTTTTAGATTACCAATTTTGCATTTTCTTCGGTTTTATTATTTTCCAGTATAAATATTACATATCGCATGGATAAGACATTAGTAATAAAAAAATTGTTCTTTAGCCCTCTCTATACGGAAAGTGAGAGCTTACGAGATTACCCATGATGCACCGAGTGTAGATGCGTCCACTTGCACGAGATGCACGCCTACGATCGCTAGTAGGCGGAATAGGGTGGATCCTATTCTCACGAGTATGGGAGTGCTTCGCGCATGCGCAGACGACCGAATGGGGAACCCAGCTGACGAACGAAGCCAAGTCGGGAATTTGTCTGAGAATGTGTACTTGTCTCCTGCTCAGAGGAACGCAGTTTTTCGACTCAGTCGTAAGTATTTCATTTAAATTGGATTCTATTATCTGGAGGGGTGTGCTCAACGGCCACAAAATCACTTTTATCAATAATGAAAGAAGCAGCATTAGCCGTAAAATCGTTTGCTTTATTTAGGCAAATCGATTTCGGTTTTCCAAGAAACCATCTACAGTGCTGTCAGCTGGTCCAAAAAGAAATGTACAAAATCAATTAACTAATATCAAATTACAAACTGTCCAATAGGTACAAGGATATTTGTAAAATGTATAATGACATTTACGTCTAACATATCCATTAACATCGATTTGCCTAAATAAAGCAAAAGATTTTATGGCTAATGCTGCTCCTTTCATTATTCATAAAAGTATTTTAGGTGATACTATAGTGAAATTGCATTAAAAATTTAATACAACCTGGTTACAATTTATTCAATACAAAAGTATAGTTGTTAATATGAAATCCAAACAAATTTAGAGCAAATGTAAATCAAGAAATTTTCGATTATTTATCCGTCGGTTCTTGGTAGTACAACATCACACTTACTTAAAAGTAGGATTTTGTGTATATTCTACACGATCATTTCCACTTAGTTACCCGGTTTTCGGCTTATTAGGGCATATTCGGACGTTAAACTACGTCGAAAACCGGTTATTTAAATAGGTCAATATGGTGATCTACCAAGAACCGACAAAAGAGTCAGTCAAAATATCCAAATCACTTTGTTGTACATACCAAAAGCTGTATCTCTGTACTCAATAAAAATTGCACACGCGTTATATGAATTTTTAAATGCAAATCGTCTTTATTACCATCTTATAAAAGATTTGCTATTTTTCCTGAAACATGCTGTAGTTAACAGATGCAATTTTTGTTTTTGGTGAGGATTATTTCAAGCTTTGTCAAAGTGAAAGGTCTATGTATAGGCACTTGAGCTTGTTCATCATATAGATAGGCGCCTCAAACCGCAGGGGCTGGAAGTATGTAACCGCATTTTGTAATGAGGACGTTAACACAGGTGAGCAAAGTAGTAACGTATGGACTGCATGAAAACAAATAGTTTCACAGTGGCAGTCTAACACACCCATGTTTTAATCATCACAATATATGATACAGTTTGCAAAAGTTATCTTAACTCCGCGATTCATTTGCTGTAAGTTGACAACAAACGAAGTAGACGAGTGAAGCAGACGACTCAGCAAATGCGAACCGTTTGGAGGCTTCTCTGTAGTTGGACGGTCTACCGCAAGGGGCGCTGCAGCCGACGACGACTTCCTTGTGCATGCTGCACGTCTCGTGTAGAGAGGGCTTAAAGATATGATCAGCACGCTGATACGTACGTCGACTATGCAGCTGTTTGAGGACCGCTCATCTGCACACATAGTTTTTATCATTGTTGAAAAATTTGTCTAAAACGGTCGTGGAGAACGCAGCAAACGAATGGAAATAACTACTGATTACTTTTCAAGTGATGAAAACTTACTACTTCTAAAGTTACATATTGCTGAATTTTGGAGAAGCATTGATGAATGTGCGAATTTCAGTTCGGAAACTGTTTGGAAAATATTGGAGGCGTGGCCCGAACATGCTAGTCATTACCGCATTCCAATGTTTCTGCTGTGACTCACAGAGGGCTTCATGTTAGTTGTATTCCATTTTGGTTTTATCTCGTGACTTGTAAGCTGTAGATTCGGCTTTACTTTCTAAGTTATATAGTCCATGGATGGGTTCAAAATTTTGTTACCCCAGTATGAAATTTAAGTTGGTAGACCCGGTACTTCTTCGTAATTAACGAAATTTATATCTTTGTTGAATATTTCATACTGTAAATATTGGTTCCGTGTATCATCTAAAATTAAAGACTTTTTATAATGTTAGAGCATGAAATTCAGTTTCTCAGGGGCTGATATTTAGTAAACCGAAAAAATTGATTCATTGAGTCCCGGTAGTTCAGACACTTCGAAGCCCGTCACAAAAGATATTATTTGTATTTGATAACTTTCTATCGAATTATTCTTTAGAAGAAATTACATTAGAAGTTTCTTCTAATAAAAACTGTTAGATATTTTCCTTCACATACTAACTGATTCATTACGAATTTCAGAAACATGTTCACTTTTAGAATCTTCTTGGACAATATTAGCGAACTAAATGCTTGAATAATTCTTTAAGACTTGTTTAAGTATCACAGATTGTCTATTTTGAATTTAATATTTACAGCAAAATCACTTTCACAGAAAACACGTTGAGTTCACAATGCGTGATTTTCGTCAAAGTCACATTTATATTAAAATCTCTGGATCCTGTTACATTGCTTACGAACTTCAACTCTTCCAGATACGTTCTTTAAAAGTTACTTAATTACACTTGACAATAAGTTCAAATTGCAAAATCACGGATATTAATCAGTTTATTACGGAAGGCATAAGTTTCTAATTCTTCCGTCCTAGCCTATCCCGATCAAAGTCCAAAGACAATGTACGCATTCGCGTTTGATCACGATATGAAAGTTTATATTAATAGATACATACTTTTGCCGGGTTCGTTCCTATCTTGGAAATAAACTGCGTATGATACTTCGAAACTAATCACGGAGAGCTGTCACATAGTGTTAAACACTTTGAGATCTAGTAACATAAAGAACAAGAAACGCAGAGAGTAATTCAACTGCGGGTACCATTTATAATAGCAACTTGACAAATCATCTTTGATGTACGAGGTATTTTGACCGGTGTCGCGAATTCTGGGCCCACTGAATTCTGGGCCCGGAAAAGGTCTGGGCCACTAATCCTCTCCCCCCCCCTCCTCCCTCCCTCACGCCGGGATGGGTGCCGGCCGGCAGTTAGGCGAGCCGACTTCATTATTTTGCGCAGACAGCTTGGTCCATGTAAACACACACACACTCGGCCCTGAAATACTTTTCTACAAACATTACAAGGCAACAGTGACCGGCATTGTTATAGTACATGTGGCTGCAGTTCGAGTGGTTCCAATGTTGCCAGAAAACATTGTGGGCCAGTGTTGTCGGCAATAACAATTTTTATGGCCCGTGCAAACGTAGCTGTACTGATGAAAGAGGTGTGGAAATGATCAAACAAGAACCAAAAGTGATACAGTTGGAAGTGTTCACGTAATTTATGTTTGACAACTTTTACTTATGATTGGATATTCAGAAGCTACAATGAAAAACCTGGAAACCAAATTAAAAACGCAGAATTTTAAAATCACGTCTGTTTGACAAAGAACATTTAAATTAACGTAAAATAAAATCTGTTCCACACCCATCGACCTGTGAATGTTAGTTTACATGTAATGTACATGAGCCAGGAGTGTGCACGTATAGGTGAAATAATCTGCGTATTGCTTCCCATCTCACTCATAACGCTAAATGTGCATGGCCCCTACATATGACTTAGAGGCAGGAAAACCCTTTCTATTTTGTAATTATAATCCTGCATAACGTTATTAGTATTGCCAAATGTAAAATATATAGAATCAGCAATATGAACACGCGTATTAAGACATACATTAAAACGAGAGTGTGTGAACCATAAAATAATTTCCATAAGAGTGTGTGTTTAGGGATACAATGAATAACATGATTTTCCATACCATGACAGAGAATGCATCGTAAAACAAGGGAAAATAGGAAAAAAATTAGAGCCAGTGCAATACGCGTCTAAAAGAGGGAATATCGTTGAACATTACGTCAACATTCAACGTTGTTCTTCCAGCAGCAGGACATTTTGTTTCCGTTGACGATCATTTGAAGGGCGGTGTTAACGCGGCGGTGTTAACAGGACGGCATAACATCATAAATCTTAAAGTAGGCATTAGCAGAAAATTAATTTTGCTCATTTATTTTTGCAATCTGTATCTCCAACGTAGAGTCGCTTTTGTGCACCATTTCCATTTGATCTTCAATATTATCTATGCTAAAATTCTCCTTGTCAAAATGCAAACCTAATGCAATTTTCTTGCTACCATAAGTATTTTCCTCAAATCGCCACGTATGAAGGACCTTAGAGTCTGGCCAGTGGAGGGCTTCTCAGTGGCAGGACATTCATAAACCCCGTAATTTGCACATTTGGCTTCTTTGTGGTATATTATCACGCAATCGCACTTTAAGATTGTGTCGTTCTGAACGCAGTTTTAACTCTTTGCTTCCAAAAATGTATGTTTCAGTTTTTCTGACGGCTTGCCAGTTGTTATTCTGTTTTGAAATCACGTACAGGGGATATGCGCATGTAGTGGTAGGAGCGGGAGAAGAAGCCATGTACAACTTATGTCACCTATGCACTGTATGTGAGTTATATCCAATGATCTTTAATTAAGTGCATAATCCTACCCTTTTCTCGTACTCCATCATATATTATGTTCTTTACATTACATATACCATCCAGAGGTATGAGGAGCATATTATTTTAATTTATTTTAAAATTAAGTTTTGTAAAGAATAGATACGATTTTTAAATTACATTTTTGTAATTAGGTTTTTAAGTTTTCCATTGTTTTTGGAGGTAGTTGGCATTGGCTGAAACTGGTCATAAAAAATGTTCAAATGTTTGTTAAGCTTAAGGGACTTAACTATGGGGTTATCAGTCCCTAAACTTACAAACTACTTATGAACTACCTACAACTAAGGACGGCACAAGTATCCATGCCCGAGGGGGGTTTCGAACCCCCGACCGTAGTGGCCGTGCAGACCGTGACTGAAGCGCCTGAGTCCCCTCGGCCATCGCGGCCCGGCGAAACTGGTCATAAGTAAAACCTTTTTGAAGATTTAGATCTAAATGATTGCGTCAGAGAGAGAATATATTACAAAATGTCACAGTGCTCCATATAAGAAATTCGCTTTTTCCAGGAAGTGATCATGTTATGTTTACGGAATTTTCGTAATAAACAGATTCCCATCACACTTTATCCAAGCTTTGGACTGGCTAAATGACAAGAATACATTGTCATTCAGGGGTGTTTAAAATCATTTTTTTATTTTATTAACTTTTTAAATTATTATTTCTTTGTACATTTTTCACGTACGTTGTCTCAAACTACGCCAATGAATTTATTCAAATTTTTGAAGGTAAGAGATCGCTTTCAAACAGGCCCTGTTGTGAGCATCCTCTTCGTACTATTGTACTATTTTTGCCATCCTTTCATCGAGTTTCACATATGGTTTTTTCTTTCGTTTTCCCTCCATACCTTTCTCTGATATCATTAAAGCACGTGCCGAGTCCCCTGCTTCCGTCTTCATGCACTTGATTACGTCTTTAATATTAGGATTCGGTTTCCCAAGCAAATTATCAATCTTATTGTGCCAACCTTCTACAGCGTTGGTGGTACGATGGCGCAGTCTGTAGCAGCTTCAAATTCTGATCGGGACTTCATCGTTTTCTAACCACCTGTCTATGAAATAGTCGAAAAACTGAGACAGCTTGGGGATATCTGGTGATTGTGAATGGGTTTCGAGCCAGCCATCGCAGACATCTTCCGGTCGAAGGAATGCCAGAGAAGCACACATCTGAATTTGCAACCTTACTTTTTCATTTTCTCTGTATTCGGAAGCAAGTCCCAAGTCTTGCACTTTCCTCAAGAGAGATTTCTTCGTGCGGAAATGGCAGCCATGAACTTGAACGGATGGGAGCACAACTTTTAATGCAGAAATAAGTTATTTCAAAATCAGCGTTGACATTTTGAGGACTCCATTCTTTTACATTATTTTTAAGATTGCTGAAAAGACGAATATATGTCTCTTTTCTTTTGTTGGGTAACAATGCAAAGGCCATCGGATAGATATTTGTTTCACACTTTGAACTTCCAAAGGCTGCATCTATCGTACATATTTGAGCAAATTGCTAGCTACAACATTTGAAGGTCCTATCCATAAGTGTCTCGTTTAGTCTTTAAAGCCTCTCTTCCTGATTTTCCACTAAAGACTATCACCCTATCTCCAATGTTGTCATCGCTCAAGAGGAAACTGCTACCGTTATCCATATTTAGAAGCTCAGGCGAAAGTTCGACTTCTTGTCTCGTCTCTGGCTCTTTCTGATCTCCGCGTGCTTTGGACCGATGCCTGTATAATATCTCCTTCGTTGATAGCTCTTCTGGCATTTCAAACACAAAATGACACCCTCGATTGTGGAGGTCACCCAATTCTTCAGTATATATTTTAGAAATCGAAGTCTCTTCGTCTCTTGATCACATCTTAGCCCGATTTACTGCCTTCTGTATTTCTACGCGAGCGTCATCCGGTGCTCCACATTGATGCTCGTTTGAACTAAGCACCTCAGTCTTTCGTCTCAAGCATTCCTCGGCAACACTTTGTTCTTTGCTTTGAACAGCGCCAAATCACAGTCCCATCTGCTTTGGTTCTCCTTATGGTATAAGAGTAGCCGTCGTAGTGCGCACATGGCTTACCACTGATGGTCGTTGACACTTCCATTTCGAACTTAAAGCACGAACTGAATACTATCACAGACAACTCTGTGATACTACGCAAGTTAGAATCGTACTGGCAGTGACTGTCTAAGCAGTCAGCCACTGCGCTGGACGGGGACTCCCAGGGGGGCGGGGAGGCTCTGCCCTCGCCACAGGCAGGCAGTTTCCAGGAAACTGGGCCCAGAATTCGCACATTTCTGGTTGGGCCCAGAATTCACTCGTCCCAGAATTCAGTGAACCATTTTGACATACGTATTCCCTTCATACTGTTATTCTGAATTACTCTGATCTAATTAAAATTTACTAAAAGTTTTGAAAAATGAGAAATTTCTGCCTCTAGACAAATAATTAAAATTACGTAACGACGAAAAATGTTGGAATATGGTGATTCTAATGCTATGGTAGCGATGTGGATTTACGCTGTGCAACCTATTTTTCACTTAGTCAACAAAACAAAAACGATTAACATACATAGATTATATAGACCGTCGCGTCTCTTGTGCGTATAAAATTAGACAGGTGCGTCATGAAATAAAGTGCTGTGATTATCCTGTTACTCTGGAAATGCTATCGTCAGTAGTACAGGGTGTCCCGGATTTCAAAATTAAATATCTCGAAAACAAAGATAGATAGAGGAATGCAGTAAACGGTAAGTTTATTGTGAAAGCTGTAAGAAGTTTACAAATGAGTTTGAAATAATAGTTACAAAAGCTGCTACAGATGGCGCTGTAATCGCCATACGTAATGCCTAGTATAAATAGTGATCCGAAGCCCAGAGCGATCAGTTCCACTACTGAAACTTGAAAGGAGGTTAGCGTACCGAAGGAAGAGAATAAAACCATGTACTCCACTAAACAACGCGTTTTTCTGGTGCTAGAGTACCGCAGGTTAGAAGAGAGTCCTACGGCAACATGGCCAAGTTTTCAAGCACGATTTAATGTTCCAAAAGGACCGATGCGAAAACCATTCGTACGCTCTTCGCAAAGTTTCAACGAACAGGCAGCGTAACTGATGATCTAGTGGGGCATGTTGGCCGCAAGCAAACCGCAGTTACGCCTGAAAATATCGCCACAGTTTCTGGAATTATTCAGCGATATCCAATGTCATCCGTCCATAGAATTGCATCTGAGACGGGTTTGAAGCGTTCCAGCACGCAGAAAATACTGAGGAAGAGCCTACACATGTTTCCATTCAAAATTCAAACGCACCAGGCCATACCCGTACGAGCTGTGCAACAAAGGGTTGCCTTTGCTAATCAGATGCTCAAAATGATTGATAGTAAAGGATTTGATGTTGGCTGCATCTGGTTTACAGATAAAGCACACTTCCACCTGAATAAGCAGAACTGGCGATTTTGGGGTTCCGAAAAGCCATATTGGTGTGAAGCGAAACCCCTGTATTCTCCTAAAGTTACTGTGTGGGCTGCAGTATGCAGCAGAGGCATTATTGGCCCTTTTTTCATGCCAGAAACGGTCACTGGTGCACGTTACGTTGCAATTTTTGAACAATTTGTCGCCACACAGCAAGCGTTAGGGGATCGACCAGGTACTGAACGGTTTATGCAAGATGGAGCCCGACCACATCGGACTGAACAAGTGTATCGCTTTCTTGAGGAATACTTCGGGAATCGAATCATTGGTTTGGAATATCCCAAATTTACTGGTGCAGGCATGGATTGGCCTCCATATTCGCCGGATTTGACTCGCTGTGACTTTTTTTGTGGGGCGCAGTGAAAAACACGGTCTACTCGAAGCATCCCACCACGCTGGACGAGCTTGAATCGGCGATCTCTGTGGCATGTGAATCCATTTCGGTTGAGACACTACAGATGTGAGACCGAATTTCATTCTTCGTTTGCGCCACCTATGTAGTGCCAATGGCGAACATTTTGAAGACATTGTGATGATTGTTTGCAAAGTTTGTTTTCATACGATTATTTCACTTGTGTATGCTGATATGAGCTGTACAGCGTACATCGCCATCTGTTAGCAGCTTTTGCAACTATTTCAAACTGCTGTATAAATTTCTTACAGATTTCACAGTAAACGTACCGTTTACTGCATTCCTATATAGATCTTTGTTTTCGAGATATTTAATTTTGAAATCAGGGAGTCCTTTCTGGACACCCTGTACTAGTAATGATAGCATTTCCAGAGTAACAGGATAATCACAGCACTTTATTTCATGACGCACATGTGTAGTTTTATACGCATAAGAGACAGAGTTGAGTTGCGCGTTCTAGTGTCACTATCAGTGTAGTGAACGGGTAGTAATAGAATCGGTCGGTGGAGAAAAGAACTATGTCACTTTTTCATACTTTTCAGGAGAGACAAAAAATTGTTTTACTGTTAAACTATTTAACGGATATCATTGAAATTTTCGACATTTGTTGTACTCTAACAATACATACTGTGAATGAAAATAATTTTTATATATTCTAGAAATTATCTTCTGAAAAAGAAATATTAAAATTTGTAACAGGTTTTTTTCCAGTCAACGAAGGAATTAGTACTTTTCGTGAGTAAAATACATTCAAAGACACACATTTCTCCATTAAAGCTAAATTATATTGATAAATTACCTTCAACTGAACATGAAAACAACTATATAATCGAATTCAAAGATCGGAATAGTTTATATCACAGTGATTTATCACTTAGTCGGCCATTTCAAAAATCTCTTCATAAAAAAACTTAGCGTGTTCTCCATGAGTGTATTTCATCAGTTTCCAAAAATATCTTGAATTTTCTTTATATTGATTCACACTTTCTTCCCATCATGTAGTCTTTTCAATCCAGGTTAAAATGAAACAAGTTCAGTTTTTGACAGATTAAAGGTTTGACTAACACAGCTGTTTATGAAATGAATATGTTTCTTGCACTGGGATGTTTGACAGGGGCAAGTTTTGCATAAAGTCGAAAGCTAGTCCAACAATGTCATCCCTGCCCATACATTCTTGCTGAGTTATTTTAATCGATTTATAAAACTTCCTGTTTTGCCACTTGCAAAAATCCAACTCAGCTCGTTTACTAGTGTCAGAGATATGTGGACTTTTTAACTTAGCCTGTAGTTTTTCACATTTGACACATAAATTAATTTGCGGACGTCCGAAATGAAAATTGCAATTTTCACGAAAATGTTTCCTATGGAAGTCGTATTTCACATTTACGTCTGGATATTACTTAAAAAACATTTCGTGCATAGTTTTCAGGTCCAAGCGTGCATATAAGTATTTCATCAGCATAGTGAGTTTCTTTGAGTGGGAAAGATGTGATGTGGGTATCTATCAAATTTATAAGTTTCCGTAATTTCTTCCACGCATGTCCTTTCGACATTTAGAAAGACGGTATTCAATCAGTTACAACACTCAAAAATAACCGCGACACCTGACGAAGTTGGCGCCAAGTTACTGTTTTGTTGCGCTTTTTACACCTGCATTCTAAAGCCCTGTACAGGGAAAGTACGGCCAGCCTGCCAGCGGCAGCCATGTTGGGCCTGTTATATTCCGCTCCTACTTAGGCACCGACCGCTACAACGTTACCAGCGCTTAACAATACTTATCAACCGATTTTGGGAAAACTATTCATTGAAAAAATTTAATTTTTTTATATGTTATAGTGTGATACATTAGCTCGATAATGATCTAATGTTTTATTCATTATTACTTATAGTTTCCTTGCTGCATCAAATTAAACTACTGCGCAAAATTTTGAAGAGTTAGCAGAGGAAAAATCGCATTGCGTAGACTTTGCGTATGGTTGATTTTAGCACATAAAATGCTGCGGACGAAATCTAGGTAAGATATCGAAATTTTATTTAAGGATGAGAGCAGAACGATAACTCTATTCTTTCTCGAGATACAGGACGTTATATCCGACGAGCAGGTGCGGGAACTTCGCGTAGGTCTGTCCATGCGGACCTGGCTGCTCTACAAAATACTTACTGTCCGATTTTAAGAAAACAGCTTGGTTTGAGGCTCCATATCTAGAGAGTTCACCTACAAAATTGATTGACCTTTACCATAGCAAAAGATTCGTATAGACCGCGAACATGTCGTCAATGAAACAGAGTGAAGTTAAGAAAACAGTTGAGATTATGGGTATGTCTTTGATGAGTATTTTCTTGCATATTATGTACTTATACCTTACATGAACTACGAAAAATGCAAGAGGATACTCACTACATGACTTTTACCAAAAACATAAAGGTGCCCTTACAACACCAATTACATTTGAATGTCTATTTTTGTTTCAATTCTTTGTTTGCTGTAATGATACACTTAACACATGAAAACGAAGAGAAAAGCTTGCTTCAGGAATTGTATATTAATATCATATCTAAACAAGAATTTAGTTCACTCAATAATATGTCCAAAATTTGTGTGTTTTCGGCAACTACCTGCAGATAAAACCGACGCGTGAACAATTTAACCTCACGACATTATACAGGAATTTTGTTAACAGATTTATTAGAGTTAAAAATATATAGGTATGTGCTGTGTGATCCATTCGTCAATGAATATTTATTAATTTACATTATGAATTAAAATCATCACAGCACAAGAACCGAAAGTCGCTTCTGGGATCCTAGTTTCCTCTGACGACTTGTATCAGTCAGATTGTTCATCTTCCTGTATTTCTGATGTCTAATGGAAGTACTATAATGTTTAGCTCCCTTATTTGCTTCTTAAGAACACCCAAAAGTGCAACATTGTGGCAATATTCAAACCCAAACATAAAAATATTCGGAAGGTTTCTCGTGGCAGCCAAGCAACGTATAGGACCAAGATGGCGGAAAGAACCACGTGACTCGATTTGAGCCAATCACGAGCTGAAGTCGGCCGCAAGCGGCGCGGAAAAGGATGGCCGTACTTTCCCTATACAGGGATTTACTGCATGCTAGAGCCCTGTATTGGGAGAGTAGAGGCAACCTTTTGTGTGTGGCTTGCCGACAACCGCCGGCTGCTATTGGTCAGTTGAGCGCGGGTGGGGCACGTCCGCCATTTTAGGCCTAAGCAGTCCATCAGCGTAAAAGGCATATTTCACTGAACTACCTGTTATTTTAGCATTTAGAGGTGTTGGAAATGTGTAGACTCTTCATGTATTAAATTAAGAGCTTATCACTGCATATTCCATTTTTATATGGTGAAAAATGCCGCATTGTTGGCAGTGAATTGTTATACTATAACAATTCGAGGTACTGTAGTAAGTTTAACGCATTCCACAGGGCGAAAGAGATGCGAAAAGACGCGAATTGTGGGTATACCGCATTGGAAGAAAAAATGCATTTCGATACGAGAATGCAAAATTTTGCGAAGTAAGTAAATTTGTATTGAAACATCGAATAAACGTCTAGGTTTATCTGTTCATACAAGTTCCTTGCGAGCAATGTTGGACGGAAAAACATGTAAGAGAAAAGATACTTTTAAAAGATGTAAATACATGAAAACGTAACATAATGTGCCGTATTTGACGAATTTCGTATTTATACTTAGACTTCATATTACGAAAGTTTGGTCGTTAAATGAAACCGCCCATTAAATAGATGCCCAAAACTCGAATTTTAAGATAAAGTTTATTTTACTGAAGTACCCAGCAGTGCGATAACAATGTGTAAAAACTTAAACTTTGCCAAAATGTTAGCTCAGTTAATGTTATGACATGTAGATTAGCACACACCTATCAACATTAGGCACTAGATTAATGGAAAGCAACATGTATTAATTACATCTAGTTTGATAAAAATCAATATATTAGAGATAAAAATGTCAGTCCTTGGCTAATTTGAAAGCAGGAAAGTCACTTATTGCAAAAGCAGTGCATTTGGTACAGGGTTTAAATTTCAGCACGAAACAATTTTACAACTAGTTTGCTCAAAAATAAAGGTCTTGATCTCAGATTACCAATTTTTCCTTAATATTCGCTGTAGATGTGATGAAACGATTAAAGACTTAAGTTCATTGTTTACTTAACGTACTGTCATACCACGTCGATGTACAGACCGGTTCCCTGTTAGTTTAACAGCGCCGCCCATAGCGCTGCTACTGCCAGATATAACAGGCCTACAATGGCGGCGCTCGCCCGGTTGGCGGTACTCTCCCAATACACGGCCCTGCTGTATGCTGCAGACCTACGCCATCTAGCATGTAGTTGGTGTAGTACAAGCTCGCTGGTGGGACGCAATGAGCGGCGAAGGAAGGATCTAAGTGACTGACATGATTCATTTCTCGTCAGCACGTATAATATCGACCTCATGTTACTCCCACAGGAAGAAGCCAGACATAGTTACTTTCATCACAGTAAGGTGTGTCTGGGTCTGTTTACTGCATTTACGTAAAAAAGTGAAAATCAACAAAAAGTGACTTGGTTCGTTTCTCCACAGACCGATGCAATAGTTCAGGGAGTGTGATGGGGCCACAGAATAGGGAACATACAGAAGGGAAAGCTGGAGGCGGCGCCTTTGATCTGTGTGTTACCAAGCGTTGCGCTCGACGCCATATTGAAAAGCAGTAAACGCGGAACTATAGCCACTTAGTACTTTGGCTGGAAATGGACTTTTTACGAACTGCAGCTAATCTCACAGACTTTTACGAAAGGAAACGGTTTTCATCTATTTTGCGCCATCTTCTTGCACCTAATTGTAATCCAACGAAAAAAAAAATAGGCCTCAATTTTAATACAAGTACGAAAATATACAGTGGAATCGATGATCGTTTTATTTTGTGCGTATCTCTAGAAAAATTACAAATAACGCGGAGTTATGTGTGGGAAATTAGCTGTAAACAAGAACGTGACTGTATAACTGCCAGGTTTTATTTGACACGAATAAATTAGCACAAAATACTGAGTCAAGACTTAGCAGTACAACGTGATTACACAGAACTAATGACGTCTGGGCATATATAAAAGTTGTATTTGCTTTAGGAGTATCATTAATTTACTGATCGGAGAAGGGTATATAGAGAAATGTCAACCACAGAGCAAGAACAGCACAAAATAATTATTCCCCTTAATCTATTTGTTTGAGCATTCGTTGCCAACATTAGCACACTACGCCTCCAATGCCGTAAGTAAAATTTTACCTGCCTACCTACGCACTATTCTTTGTCATTCATTTTAAATTATTCCCTGCAACGTTAAACTTATAAAATATAAATTTACTTGAACATGTCGATGCCGTTGAACTGCTGCAGCAACAGCAACAGCGAGAGTTATCGTCAAGAGAAGAAGCAAGGCTACTTTTAATAATTCTGCACACATTGCTCTCATTCGAAACTGAAAACATTTAACTTTCACTACACATATAGCGACGTTCACTTACTGCTCAGCACCTTTTTGGAAGGTGAAGAAACTTATATCCTTATTCGTATTCGAATTATTGCGGCAATTAGGTGCTGAACACCATCGGCCGCCTTTTCTTTTATTGCTGCTCATAATAAAAACGGAACAGCTCCAACTATTGACACACAGTCCTTTCTTTTCACTGTACGAAATACTTGTTTACTTTTATGCGATTCAGGCAGTTAAAATACAGAATTAATAAACAAAGACGGCGCATTACCACGCCACAGAGTAGGGAGTGATCACGCGTTTACTGCTTTTCAAGATGGCCGATTCCGCGCATGCGCACTAAATTTTGGACGCCAGACTGCAGCGGGAGTTTCCTTCCTGTATACTCCCTGTTCTATGATGGGGCCGCGCCTCACTTCGCCGTGCTGACGTGCGTCGCTCGCCGCGGCCGGCACGAGGCCTCGGCCTGCTCGCCTGATAAGACACGCGGTTGCGCAATGCGGCAACATCAAAGCGAGCCGAGCGAGCGCGCGCTCAGTTCCGTCGGCCGCCATTGTCGAGGGAAATCCGCGGCGCTGGCGGCCGCCTCCCCCCAAATGGAATGATTTAAAAACAGGCTGCGCGCCACGTGGCGTCGGCGGCTAACGCGCATGCGCGGCCGGCGCTTCCCGCCAGCCTCGAGCAGCGCTCATTTGTCACTCAGGGTTGCCAGGCGTGGCGATTTTTCGCATTCCTGGCTATCTTTTTCTTAGAATAATCCATTCTAGCTTTTCGGCGACTCCCGATTAAATGTGGCTCGTAAAATAATCAGCTGGCGATTTAATGGCTATTTTATTTTGCTTAAAAAAAAAAAAAACCTGATGAAAAGCAATCATTTTTGAGACATTGGGTAAATGATGGTCCAAACATCGGTAAAGTGATGGCGAAATGTAATCAACCTATAGAAGTTAGCACAAATCTCCACGCGTATCTTTCATCTGTATGAAAGTCTCTCTTCTTCGTGTTTATAAACGAGTTAGGAGACAATCTGAATAGCTCCCTTACATTGTTCGCGGATGATGCTGTCGTTTATCGGTTAGTGAAATCAATTGAGGATCAAAAGCAACTGCAAAGTGATTTAGACAAAATTTCTACTTGGTGCGAAAATTGGCAATTGACACTAAATAAAGAAAAGTGTGAAGTAATACACATGACCACTAAAAGAAATCCGCTGAACTTCAATTACGCGATAAATCAGTCAAACCTTAAGGTCGTAAATTCTACCAAATACCTAGGAGTTACAATTACGAACAACCTAGACTGGAGACAATACACAGAAAATATTGTGGGGAAGGCGAACCAAAGGTCTCGTTTCATTGACAGAACGCTTCGAAGATGCACCAGCTCCACCAAAGAGACTGCCTACATCACACTTGTGCGTCCTCTCCTGGAGTACTGTTGCCCAGTGTGGGACCCTCACCAGGTGGGACTGACGGAAGACATTGAGAAGGTTCAGAGAAGGGCAGCTCGTTTTCTTTTATCACGTTACGGGGGGAAAGCGTCACGGAAATGTTGCACGAATTGGGGTGGAAATAATTAAAAGAAAGAAGTTATTCATTGCGGCGTGATCTGTTTGCGAAGTTTCAATCACCGACTTTTAGTTCTGAATGTGAAAATATTTTGCTAGCACCCACCTACTTAGGGAGACATGACCATCCCAATAAAATAAGAGAAATCAGATCGAAAAGGGAACGATTTAGGTGTTTTCTTCGCGCGCGCTATTAGAGAATGGAACGGTAGAGAAGTTATGAAAGTGGTTAATGAACCCTCTGCCAGGCACTTAAATGTGATTTGCAGAGTATCTATGTAGATGTAGATACAAAGAAACTGAACTTGCAGACTCTTCAAGATACACACACTATACCTGGAGGAACCTACAACGCTTCGAGAACAGGTTTAAACGATGACTCCTGAAATATATTACAACACCACATTTATGGCTCCTGTAGAGATCGTCAGGATAAGATTATATTACCTACAGCATGCATAGAGGCATTTATACAGTAATTTTTTTCCGCGCTCCATACTTCAACACAACAGAAATTCCTGCACTGTGAGACGAACCATTTGCTACGCACTTCACATTGGTTAACAATGGTCTGCAGAGTACAAATGTCGATGTTAAACACACGATATTTCCCGTCATTCTCATGGCTCATTTTTCAGTGTTTCATGGCGCATTATTACGAATTCAAGTCCATTTCACCTCAAAGAATGAAACGCTTCCTGCATTATTATGAATTATAGTGCACCTAACCCCAAATGTTCTAATGGTTTTCTGTGTACTAAAGAAATGTATGAAAGATTCAATAACATCTGTAAAAATCAGTTTCGAAGATGAAAGTGACTGGTAATCGAAGCTATGCATGAGAACATCCCTCAAGTTCGATAGATTGATTCTTGAACAATTCCATGCTATAATGTTTATGTTGTTGTGGTCTTGAGTCCGGAGACTGGTTTGATGCAGCTCTCCACCCTACTCTATCCTGAGCAAGCCTCTTCATCTCCTCATAAGAACGGCAACCCACATCCATTATATCCTGCTTACTGTATCCATCTCTTGGTCTTCCTCTGCTATTCTTACCCACACACTTCCCTCCAACGCTAAATTCACAATTCCTTGATGTCTAAGAATGTGTTCTACCAATCTATCCCTTCTTTTAGTGAAGGTATGCCAGAAATTCCTTTTCTCACCAATTCTGTTCAGTACCTCCTCATCAGTTATGCGATTTACCCACCTAATCTTCAGCATTCTTCTGTAGCACCATATTTCAAAACCCTCTATCCTCTTCTTGTCCGCACTGTTTATCGTCCATGTTTCACTCCCATACAAGGCAACACTCCACAAATGCCTTCAGAAAGGACTTCCTTAGGCTTAAATCAATATTCGATGTTACCAAATTTCTCTTATTCAAAAACGCTTTTCTTCCCATAGCCATTCTGCATTTTATATCCACTGTACTGCGACCATCATATTTTATTTTACTGTGAAAGTAACAAAACTCATCTACCTCATTTATTGCTTCGATTCCCAATTTAATTCCTTCAGCATCCCCTGATTTTCTTACAATGCACTCCATTACCCTAGTTTTGCTCTTGTTAATGTTACTCTTGTATGCTACTTTCAACACACTATCCATTGCTTTCAACTGCTCCTCCAGGTCCTTTGCTGTATCTGACAGAATTACAATGTCATCAGCAAAACGCAAGGTTTTTATTTCGTCGCCCTGAACTGTAATTCCTTCTCCAAATTTCTCCTTGCTTTCCTTTATAGCTTGCTCAATGTACAAATTGAATAACATTGGAGAAAGGCTACAACCCTGTCTTACACCATTCCCAACCACTGCATACTTTTCACGACCTTCAACTTTTTGTACAAGTTGTAAATAACTCTCCTTTCCCTATATTTTACCCCTGCTGATTTCAGAATTTGAAAGAGTGTATTCCAGTCAATATTGAAACTAATAAATGTTTAACAGTAACTGTCTTCAAATTTAGTATCCACAGTATCCCACGAGTCTATTAGGCCTACACCTACAGTATGACTATTTTGACTAGCCTCACTGGTTAGCTGGTGGCCGTCGGTGTTCAATTCATGGCTGGACTCAGATAAATGTTTCCTTGAAGAGCGAGGTTCCTTGGAATGTCCAGTCTCGTGGCTGTGAGAGTGCCGCAGTAACTTTTTTTACTCAGTAAACAGCTTACACCCAGAATTTCGGGAGTATCACTGTAGTCACATGACATGTTTACCATAGCACAAATATATTTTAAGTGATAAAAAATTTGATATATTTGGCTATTTTTACTGACGAAAAGATGGCTATATTTTGACATTTTATAGGTAAAAATATGACGATATTTTGGCCTTTTCTTTTGTTTAAAATTTGGCGACAGCAATGGAAAACCCTGGCAACCCTGTTGTCACTGGTAGACCACGACTGCGCTCAAACGGCCCAAACAGTTTATTTAAATGCTACAGAGTGGCTGTAGGTGCGCCATGTTTCAAGCGATTTAAAGTTCTGTCCGCCATATTTTTCTTAGTCAAAAGGGCGTCGTCTGCTCAATAGGGTTGCCAACTCTCCCGTATTATACGGGAGCTCCCGTATTTTTCCTAATTTTTAAGCGAACTCCCGTTTTTATTTTATACGGAAGGTTGTATCTCCCGTATTTGAGGAAAATGACACCGATTAAGATTTAGACCTGCCGCATATTTTTCAAATATCTTTACAGGGCTGTCGTTACCAAGGAGGTTACAATAGGGGGAGATGCCCCTAACGCCACAGAAGTGAAGCCATCGTCGCCATATTATGGTGCCAATAGCGTTCTGCCAGCACCCCCTATAGGAGAAAGTCTGGACACGTCGTCACAACATGGCGGCGGTGAGAGGCTTACAGTCCTCTGGAAGATTGTAAACATTAGCAGTGCACACTGTGTATAGTGCATTCTTTCGTTCAGGAGTGTATTTATTACGTAGATTGGTGTTGTGTACGGTGTGATCGCTACGCTGGACGATTTGTGTGTATGAGAACAGCGTGTGATCTCTTTTTTACTGACAAATTGCCATTTCGCTGTTCTGTGCCGAAATGTACAGGAAATTACGACTTTGGCCCAAAAGTGACCGTGTTTAAACACGCGGAGAAGAAGAAATTGATATCAAGAATTCTCAGGATAGCTTGGCTCTTTCTTAAAGTTAATGAGTAAGTTTTCGTTTTTGTTTAACCTTATAAAAGAGTTTTAAGTTTACCGTTGGATATTGCGATTCATTTTATTCATGTAACTACCCCCATTAGCTTATTCTGCTCCGGACGTTTAAATACGGTAATTTTAGGGCCACAGTCGTAATTTCCTCTACATTTCGGCACAGATAAGCCAAACGGCATTTTGTCAGTAAAAGATAGATCACACGTTGTTCTCACACACACAAATCGTCCAGCGTAGCGATCACACCGTATACAACACCAATTTACGCAATAAATACACTGCTGAACGAAAGATTGCACTATACACAGCGTGCGCTGCTAATGTTTACAATGTTTCAGAGGACTGTAAGCCTCTCACCGCCGCCATGTTGTGACGTCGTGCGCAGGCTTTCTTCTATAGGGGGTGCTGGTTCTGCTCACACCACGTGGAACAAACCTGACGTCATTTTTACGTCACACGCTGTATCGAAGATCGCACGAAGAGCAGTCACATAGTTATGATATGCTAGTGTAATATGAATTGGTTTATTTCAATAGCTGTCGTATCATAATAAACGTCGTTGTTGGTTCGATTACAGTGTGCTGCAGAAGTGACGTGCTTGGATATTGCCTTATTTAATGGTAGCATAAAAACACCGGTATCGTCCGAAGCCTCCCAACTTCATCCTGATATAGTGATTGTGAGCCGTTTCCATTTAATTTTTTTCTTCACCTTAGTCTTTCTAAAATACTACGGGACTTCTTAATAAAATTAAACTAAGCACGAAGTATGGAAATACGTGTCAATATTCAGAATATTGGTGACAAGTAAGGAATATCGTTCTAAGCAAGGGAAGACTACTTGTGATTTGCTCCATGAAGCCACTCCATCCTGGAATTCCAGGATGCCATAAAGCCAAAGTAGATCTGATAAAGAGGGTAATATTGAATCAGGAGATACAAATAGCTGTTTGAGATCCTCAATGTTGATATTCTTTAACCCAAGAGAACGTGTCTCTTCAAAATGTTTTAAGGAAACATCTCACCAATTAGTGGAGCTGGTATTGGTTTCTTTACTCGGACAATTCTTTGATCCGGAGCAATGGCATTTCTAGCAGTAATCAAATGTATTACTCCCATTGCATGGAATGTATCATATCCATCCGATTTACGTGTGTTAAAATCAGCGTTGTTATGAACAAATTCATGGAAAGCTGTCGATCTTTTTTTTAGTGGTGGCCTCATGATTGCTGACACTTAAAGATGAACAGCTTCGGAATAAGAGGCGCAAAATCCCCAGGATGAACAACATCAATCAGTTTTCGTGATACATACTTTTGATAAAAGAAAGCTGATAGCCCAATTTGTAACGTGGAAAGGAATAACACTAATAACACTGTGTGAAATGGCAGCTGTTTTTCCACTTGACAGTGCTTGTTCGCTTCTTGTTGAGTATGTCTTTCCAAGAAAACTTTGAGAACCTCCGCGACAAGGCTTTGTTTCGTCCATGAAATAGTCTGGAGGAGGATAGTCGTCCACGGCATATGGTACTGATCGTATCTTTACGAGAATTACAGCAGCTGCTGTCTCAACTAATCGAAGACGTTCTTCCCGCTCTGACAAACGTCTTTCCATGTACCACGCTTCAGTCAAAATCTTATGGCCTGTATTTTTTGAAACATACGACTATATTCTGTTTGATCTTTGATACGATAATATCTTCCCCATATCTATCCAATAAATGTTGTATTACAGTTCTTCTTTCAGGAATTAAGTTGCCCTCTGTCTGAGTTATTAGCTGATATAATGAAAGCTGACATTTTTCGTCATTTCTTTCTATAAAATTGAAAATGTAATTCATAGCCCTCTGAATTTCTTCAGCATAGGGGCCAACGGTTTTCTTTTTCAGTGTTGGACCTACTAATGTAAATATTTTTTAAACATTTATCATGGTACTTAGTCAGCAGCCACCATGTCTGCTATCGGCTGGATCCTGTTAATAACTGCTGCACCGAAATCATCTCCACGTAGTTGAGCCTGTTTCACAACTGTGTCTTTCATCTCAATTTTCGTCACCAGATGCACCAAATTACGTTTATGAGGAGGCAGTATTTGTTGTGACGTTGTGTAATCTTAAGGAATACCTGTTCCACAGACAAAACAATGTATTTTCCAATGGAAATAGAGGACGATCTTAATTTTCCTGAAGATGTACTTGGTTCTGTAGCTTTCTTCAAGTAGGAACCTATCATTCTTTCATCTATGTAACTTTTCTGGCATGAAACATGTGCGCTGACAGATGTTTTACCCGCTAAAACAGCCACCTTGCTATCATTTCTTTTTTTTACTAGCATCCCGTAAAGTTTCTATTCCTTTTTCCTTGACCACCATCACTGCAACCTCACCTAAATCTTCTTCACAAATAAAACACTTATCACTCGACATTGCGCCCGAGTTGTTGCGCTGTATCTCAACGAAAACATTCAAACATATCTTCATGTCTTTGAGAGAAAGAGAAATAACACGATCACGGCAGCGAACGTACACAAACTGGAGAATTGAGGACAGTTGGGTGTTTCGGCAGGAAGACCCCCCTCCCCCCCTTCGCCTGTCACAAATTTAAGGGCAGCGGCCGCAAAGGTGGGACGGAGGGGCGGGCCGCAGCCACAGGTAGACGGGCGGCGTGGGCGCGCAGCTGAGCGCACGCAGGGGGGTGCAGCAAGCGATGCGCAGTAGGAAACGCGTTCTCAATGTTCTGCGCATGACGTCACTGTGGGACACCTGAGAGCAAAGCCACAGTCTAACATCAATACGCAGTGTTGGTTTCTAACTCGTGATCCTGTGTGTTACCATTTCTTCTGTATTTGCTTAAACCTTTCATTCCCACAAGCTCTGGAAAAATTAAAATTCAGTGTTTCCTGTATTAATACAGTGCACTAAACTTCAAAATACGCGTTTTAAAATTTTTGATCGAACTATTGTTTTCTTATGTCATGTATTTCATGCGTGACACAGACGTTTGTATCGAGGTATTTTATTACTTGGGACGTTATTTTCTTGGTTGTTGACACTGTCAGATCAATAATCTCTGCCACAGCACCGAAGACAAGAGAATTCACTGCTGGAGTAAAATAAAAGGAACCACACTCACGCTCACACTCTCAGCCACGTAAGACGGCGGCGCAGCACACCTCCAAGACGGACAGATTAATGCCTCACAAGTGGCGACACGCCGTAGCAAGAGGCAAAATGCGTTGTAGAAGCATGTTGTTCATCAACAATAGTGCGATTTTAAGAACTGATACAGAGAATACGCTATAAATCAGCTTTTAATACGTTGTCGTCGAGGAACAACACTGGGAATTAAAGGGTTAAATAGTTTGTTTCGCTTCATAGTTTGTAAGTAAAAAGTTTATAGTGAAAAGTCCATTGATTTCCCGAGTGCTTGTCACGGGTGCTATATTTTCTGCTGTGATTTTAAGAAATGCTTCTGTTATTATTTATACAGTGCCAGGCTGTGCTATGACGGGTTGTGATTCCCACAGGCGGAACACAAAGGGAACTGAAATAGTTTCATATTTTTCGTCGAGACGAAACGTTAAAGAAAGTGTGGCTTTCCAAGTGCTACAGGAAGGACACTGTAATCGCTGCACGTTCTCGAATATACTCACAGCATTTCAAAGACACTTATTACGTTAGGGATCTACAATCGGAATTGCTTGATTTTCCGCAGAAAGAAGTGTTTCAAAGATTCCTGTTCTTTTAAAGTCAGCAGTTCGTATTATAGACATTGTCAATATGTTTGTGACGTGATGATGTTAATCATATGTAACGCGTAAATCTACGATAGAATATGACCCAACAGACTTAAACTGCAATATTTTACAGCAGAATAGCACTTTCTGTATCAGGCAGAAACAATATCTTTCGTCAGAAACTTGATGTAAATGCACATTCCGTGCCATACCGGACGAAGCCTGTGCAGGCCGTTTGGTAGCGCGCAGTCCCACAGTGACGTCACAGCGCCAGCCAATGGCAGAGCAGAGCGCTTACTGCCCAACCTTTTTAGCCTTGGAGTGCACGCTCACAAACGACAAAAGGAAGAGCTGCTTCCATGGTTCGCAAGGTAAAGACGTTGAAAGGCAAGGAACTGATGATGAAATAATACACCCGAAAAAATATACTATTTTTTTTCTATTTTCCAAAATTTACTGATTTCACCGCTTTTTCAATGCTGTTTTACGTGGAAAAAATAAAAAAAAAAATTAGGCATAAATTGTGGGTAATTTTCTCCTCTTCATTTTATTACTGGGCCACTTTTTGTGTAAATAGCTTGCTTTTCAAGTTACAAGCTGAAAACCACTGACAATTGCCATTTATAGTTGTTTTTGATGATTTCTCATATTTGCCGATGGAATTTTTGTTGGAAAACTTCAGATTCGTATTCAGCAGCCCAAAAAACATAAAATAGGCCACAAAAAATAATTACACCAAATTTTTAGACTTTGAGCCCCTTTTGTGTACGATTTGACTGGACTATTAATGATCCAGAGAAGTGTAGCGCCTTTTTTTCCTGTGGCTTCGGATACGTCGAATTTCAAGAACAGGAAAATGTTTCCTGTAGGAATCAGGTACTTTGAACCTTGCGTTGGAATCAGAAATAAAGTATATAGCAAACTTCAGACTGCTGCCAAAGTGTAAACAAATATAGTTTTAAGTAAAAAATTCTGTAAACATTGAGTTTATAATTGTTAAGAAGTTTTGTGAGTGGTCCATGCAATAAACCTGTTTTGAGATGTAAATAAATTGTTACGCGTATTCATTTTGTCGAATCGAAGTCTCCCTTATTTTGACAAAAGTTGGCAACCCTACTGCTCAAGCCCCCACAGTCGCCTGAGCGGTCGCCTGCGAACAGCGGACAAATTGAAGAGCGCCTCCGCCGCCATTGTGGTGGCAAACTTCCCAGACAACTTCAAATGTGCGAAACACTCTTCTGATTAGAGACAGTATTCATTTAAGTCGCGAAAACTGTCTCAATTAAATATATAAGTACAAAACAGCTTAGACTCCTTGAATATACAGCAACTATCAATTGTATCTAAATTTATTACACACACGGCGTACAAATTGGCTAACAGCGTTTCCTCTTCCTAACGAAACCGAGATATAGTATTTAGTTTTTTAGCGTTCCAAGTGCAGCATATGAACGAAATTTAACGTCAGACAAGATGTTTTGTCACTTCCTCAGTATATTCTAAGATTGTGAAACTTTTCTACAAACATTGATTTCGGAAGAATTTCCCCCAACACTTTACGTCCTTGCTTTAAGTGCTGTATTCTCAAATATTTTACATATTTCGTAGCATCAAAAAAAGAAACAGGGCAGCCTGAAACAGCTAATGTTAAAAATCTATTGTCGAAGTGAAATAGGTCATCAGATACATAAGGGTAAAATAGCTTTTTACCTTGTGATCACAGCAACCAGCCACTACCAAATTCTTTCAAGAACACGAAGTATGCCATAAATTTTTCTTAACTAATGCATGTAACATTAGCATTAGGGCACGTAGCACGAATATCAGTATTTTCAACGCTGTAAGCCAAATACCTTACAGTAGCGGGAACTGATCGAAAGTCAGCAACTATTGTCATGGGGTTCAACTTGACAATATGCATCTTGTGTGGCTGTGTGTCATTCATATGTGGAAGTATACAGTTCTGCAAACCCCTTTCAGTTGTTATACCGACATCTGAAGCAGATGACCTTTAAATTATGTGTTGCAAGTTGCTAATATTAATTTAATGAACAAAAATTCGAACTGCAGTGAGGCAAATAACTTCGTGCACCCAACAGTTATTTTAGACAATCATAAAATGAAACTTATAGAATTTCCTGTCGACCAGTACTGCCTACAGTAGCTCGTTTTCAAGAGCTACCAGTATTACAAAAGCCTGTTACTTATTTCATTGAATCCTATATTGTGTTGACTAACAGCCTGTTAAGCAGGAGTAACTATCTCTGAACAGAAGTAGTAGGGCTACTTGTATTCCTGACAAATATAAATGGGAAGACAGTATTCGATCTTTTTATTCCTTTCTTAAATTGATTTATGTATTTAAACGCTGAGCAGCTCTTCACCATCGTGCTTCATGCTCACTGCAATAGTCAAACAGCACACACGTGAGTATGAATTGGGTTTATATACCGCAGTAGCTGTACAATTCACGATTTATGTCCTAACAAAACTCGTATATATCTGACGCTTGCCACCATCATGGCGGCCGGCCAAAGGTTCAAATTATCCCGCGAAAGAAGCGCCGTTAGGGAGTCTGGTTATTTTTACAACGTCTTTGCGTCTGCTGTGTCACTCCCCCCTTAAAGTCGCATTCGATTTACTTCAAATATGTCGTAACACCTTTACCTTTTCAAAACAACGGTAGAAAAAATGTTTGTAAAGCTTATGGGACTTAACTACGGGGTCGTCAGTCCCTAAATTTACAAACTACTTATCAACTAGCTAAGACTAAGGACGGCACAAATATCAATGCCCGAGGGGGGATTCGAACCCCCGACCGTAGTGGCCGTGCAGACCGTGACTGGAGCGCCTCAGTCCCCCTCGGCCACCGCGGCCGGCAAACAACGGTAAACATCGGAAATTTGTCCCCACTGGCAACAAGCACCATCTTGGAAATCGAAATATGGCTAAACGTATCGTTGCAGACAACATACCGAGACGGTTGAAAACAATGTTCCAACTCAACATGACAAGTTGTTACCCGCAAATTGCACGTAAATTAATCCCATTATAACAGGTGAACATGCTGGAACTGCCGCGGAAATTGTGTATTGCAGAGTGCAATAAGCCTCAGGAACAAGTTCATTACACACGGGATTACTGCATAAAAAGACATTTTACAAGTACTTAACACAGGTACAGAGCTATATATCTCGTTCTGGCTTCGATTCCCGGGCGCTTCGGAGAAGTATGATAATTGAATAATAAGGAATTTGTAGGGAAATAAAATATTTTATCCATTTGATGGTACTGCTTTCGATAAAAGGTGCCACTGGTTGTTTGATACATACAGTATACTTCATGAGCTGCACACAGGTAACTGGCTGTAATACAGAACCAGTTCTCTCGCTTCATATTTACAACCCATATTTTTGTAAGTTCCTTGTCTTTAAAAGAAACCTGCAAGTATCGAAAACCAAATTGCTTTTCTGCATTTAACAACTTCTCACTCTTTAATAAACGTTAAAATCGTGTGTCGTATTTCAGTTGTACTTACTTATAATATGAAATACTTGTCGTTTTGTCGCTCAGATTACTGCAGTTGGACGCTGAAAAAACGGCAGCCATGTCTGCTCTGTAATTTTCAAAAAAAAATATTTAACATGGGACTAATATCACGGACAAATAACGCTTCGAATACAAATAGCAGACACTGTTTCGCGATGTTTTGACTAAAAAAAAAACATGCAATTATAACGTTTCACTGTATGTAAATAGCACTTCCGGACAATGTATTACAGAAAATCACTCTGAAAATGGTTCGTTTATTGAAGTTCTTGAGTACGGTGTAGCGTAGCGTAACAAAGTACAACTACGAAACTGGTGAAATACAGCGCGAGAGACGAGCAAAATGTCAAACTGAAGTTAGGTTTTCAGATGTTCTTTTATTAACCAATGAAGTCGAGGAAACGGAGTAGAGAGAGAGAGAGAGAGAGAGAGAGAGAGAGAGAGAGAGAGAGAGAGAGAGAGAGAGAGATGGGGGGGGGGTTCTTCCAAAAAAGTGCTACGTCAATCTTAATGTTTGTTTATTTCAATATTGGTATTTCTATTTAGAATCTCCTCGCCCAAAACCTCGCAATTCCAGCGGTAGTCTCTTTAAACTCTTTATTTTTTTCGCTTATATTTATAATTATGTAGTTACTTATTTCATGTAGTTATCGACGCCACATTAAATTCGCATTGAAATATGAATGTCAGTTATTTTCGTGACGTTGTGCCTGACGTCATGGGTCAGAGCAGACGGGTGGTATCGGAAGATCAAGTTTTGCCTACGAATGGTGCCCCTACCATTATTTCGCCGCTGAATCTAGTCCCGTACCCATGATCTTCTGCGGGATTTTTTCCTCTCATCTTCGACAATAGCTAAGAATGCCAAAACAGGTAATTCAGTAGGGTCCACTTTAAACACGCCCTCTTCCACGAGTGTGGGTCGCGCGCCAATTTAAGCTGTAGCAGATGACGTTTGCGTGCTGAAAACTTTCGCTAGAGCAGAGAGCTCAGGAAGCCCAAATCACGTTAAGCAAATTGTCCCGTGTGCCGACGAAGCTGTGCCTCGTAGCGTCGTACAGTTACTCCAAAAAGAATTCGTCTAATAGATAATTGTATGTTTAAGGGTGTATAAAGAGTGGAAAACTGGCAGATTGAAATAAAGCAGGGATAATGACGTCTTTATTGATCAGTGAAAATGAGAATACAATAAAGAAACACAGATTGCTATTTAAATAAACATGGTTAAGCATTCGGAAGTACATATAGGCAATGCTGGACACAAAATAAGTATTCGTCTACAGAACTGAAAATCACACTTTGAACATAGAATGTTACTGTTAGTACTTAATAGGGCCTCCTTTCATCTTTATAATCGCTTGCATTCTTCTTGGCATGGATTTCACCAGAGATTCTGTTGTTTGCACTGTAATTTTTCGCCGTTCCACTTGTAGAGCGTCCTGTAGATCATTTCTACTGGATATCTGACTATTCCTGATGTTTTTGTCGAGTAAATGCCACAAATTCTCTATAGGATTAATGTCGGGGATTGCGGTGGTGTCTGCATCCGGCGGGGCGGGTTATACAACAGCCACAGCTTTGTCTCTAGAGCAGCATCTTTTGGATCATTCTCTTGTGTGAAAATATGATTCACACTACTGCCGGCCGCGGTGGCCGAGGGGACTGAGGCGCTTCAGTCACGGTCTGCACGGCCACTACGGACGAGGGTTCGAATCACCCCTCGGGCATGGATATTTGTGCCGTCCTTATTGTAGCTAGTTCATAAGTAGTTTGTAAGTTTAGGGACTGATGACCCCGTAGTCAAGTCCCATACACTCTACAAACATTTAAACACTACTGGATAGATGTATTTTTTAGGATATTTATGTAGATCTTGTGGTCCATAATGCCATCAAGAAAACACAAATCCCCCACACCATTTGCACTCGTGCACCCCCATACAAGTACTGAACCTCCTCCATGTTTAACTGAGGCTGTCATATTTCTCTCTTCAAGTTCTCAATTCTTTTTTCTCTACACTGTTACTCCGCCATTAGACTTAAACAGCTCAAATCGACTCTCGTCCGTAAATACAACCTTCTTCCAGAAATCAAACCCATCTGATTTATGTTCTCTTGCAAATGCAAGTCGCTTTCTTCTGTTGATTTTACTGATCTGTGGTTTTCTACGGGCTGTTCGGCCTCCATACCCAGCTCCATGAAGCGTATTTCTTACAGTCTGTGCTGAAACAGACCTTCCTGTACGCACATGAAAACCAGCAGCAAGTTGTGGAGCGCTCAGTTTCGGATTTTTTATGACTTCTCAAAGAAGCTGTCGTTTCTGCATCTTCGACAGAAATGCAGGACGATCGCTTCGTGATTTGTTTTCGTACTTTCTGCTCTGATTAAACCTGTATAAAATGCTCTCCACTGTACTGGTAGGTCCACCGACTGTTTCTCCGATTTCTTGAAAACATCTTCCTTGTCGAAACAACCTGACACAGATATCTCTCTCCTCCTTTGTACTACATATTACGTTGATATCGCTCAACGGCTTTCAGACCGGAGAGACAGCTATTCACTGTGCTGGACGAAACACAACTGCATAACGAACGCGAGAGGGGCGTGTATCAGAGCGGCCCAAGACCACAGATGTTGGTTACTACACGAATACTTGTTTGAGGCGTGATTTTAAATAGTGTGTATTTGTTAACAAATTCAGCGACACATGAACCATAAATAGCGTTTCATTTCCAAGTGGAGAAATCAACCAATTTAAGGAAATAGTTATTATTCATTTGGCAGCTATGGTTGTATGACTGCGCGCATCCTATACATATTATACATGCGAAAGTTGGTATGTTTGTTACCGCATCACGCTAAAACTGCAGCACTGGTTTAGGTGAAATTTCATATAGAGATTTCTTATGTCTTGGATTAGGACATAGGCTACTTTTCAAAATGTTTATTACAAGTTATTTATTTAAAATATATCGATATCGTAACGGTTATTACAAGCTTCTAATACAACAGCAGAAGTACTCTGTAGGATATGTCATGTTTAGACGCGAGGGTTAACGCGTCATGTCATAAACTTCCATTATTTTTTCCTTATCTTTTTTACTTTCGAATATACAAAAAGAATCTGGAATACTGCCAAAACAGCTTAACTGACATATAATTACATAAACAAGAAATGTGAATGTTGGCTTTTATGCCGCATTCATTTTCATTTGTTGTAACAAATGAAGAAAGTATGTATATAAATCGAAGACTAAATAAAATATGCTGTAAGTACCATGGCAAGAAAAAACATTGACGTTTTGTGTAGAATGGGATCTAGATACCAAGCCCTATTTTGTGTACAAAGCGCGAACTGCCACGTATAAATAGCGTCCGTAAACTGCAACGAAAGTAGTAGCAAATGCACTCAACAGATGGCAGGCGGTATAACACTCATGAAAATATTTCTCAGGACGTATAACGTGTATTGAATTGTGATATTATCCAGGTTCTTAAATATTGTTTTCTCCTTGGTTTTCGATGACGTATATTGGACTGTCATCTTCAACTATAGATGTTCGAACATTTGTGATGTTACCGTAATTCTTTAAAATTGTATTCTCTTTGCATTTCAATGAATAATAGTTTCTTTGGTGATTTCGATTATTTATAGCATTCGAACGTTTGCTTTTAGTGCATTGACGTGACTTTGCTGGTTAGATTTCACTGATTCAATCTTTCACTGGTGATTTCGTTCGTTTGTAAGACTTCGTTGGTTTGTTTTCCTGTTATATTTATTGTTTCTTTCATTCGTTTAGTTCGTATTTAAAGTTGCCCAAGTTACTCCAATATTCAAGAAAGGCAATAGGAGTGATCCCCAAAATTACAGGCCTATCTCATTGACGTCGATTTGCAGTAGGATTTTGGAACATATACTTTGTTCGAATATTAGGAACTACCTCGAAGAGAACGACCTATTAACCAATAGTCAGCACGGATTCAGAAAGTATCACTCTTGCGAAATACAGCTTGCCCTTTATTCACATGAAGTGTTAAGTGCCATCGACAAGGGATCTCAAATCGATTCCATATTTCTGGATTTCCGGAAGGCTTTTGATACTGTACCCCACAAGCGGCTTCTTATGAAATTCCGTGCTTATGGAATATCTCCCCAATTGTGCGATTGGATTCACGATTTCCTATCAGAAAGGACACAGTTCGTCGTAATTGACCGTAAGTCATGGCGTGAAACAGAAGTGATATCTGGCGTTCCACAGGGAAGCGTTATAGGTCCCCTACTCTTCCTCGTGTTTATAAACGATTTAGGAGACAATCTGAATAGCTCCCTTAGACTGTTCGCGGATGATGCTGTCGTTTATCGGTCAGTGAAGTCAACAGAGGATCAAAAACTGCAAAGCGATTTAGACAAAATTTCAACATGCTCCGAAAATTGGCAACTGACACTAAATAAAGAAAAGTGTGAAGTAATACACATGACCACTAAAAGAAATACGCTCAACTTCAATTACGCGATAAATCAGTCAAACCTTAAGGTCATAAATTCTACCAAATACCTAGGAGTTACAATTACGAACAACTTTGACTGGAGAGAACACATAGAAAATATTGTGGGGAAGGCGAACCAAAGGTTACGTTTCATTGGCAGAATGCTTAGAAGATGCACCAGCTCCACCAAAGAGACTGCCTACATCACACTTGTGCGTCCTCTCCTGGAGTACTGTTGCCCCTTGTGGGACCCTCACCAGGTGGGACTGACATTGAGAAGGTTCAGAGAAGGGCAGCTCGTTTTGTTTTGTCACGTTACGGGGGGGAAAGCGTCACGGAAATGTTGCACGAATTGTGGTGGAAATCATTAAAAGAAAAACGCTATTCATTGCGGCGTGATCTGTTTGCGAAGTTTCAATCACCGACTTTTAGTTCTGAATGTGAAAATATTTTGCTAGCACCCACCTACTTAGGGAGACATGACCATCCCAATAAAATAAGAGAAATCAGATCGAAAACGGAACGATTTAGGTGTTCTTTCTTCCCGCGCGCTATTAGAGAATGGAACGGTAGAGAAAAGTTATGAAAGTGGTTAATGAACCCTCTGCCAGGCACTTTAATGTGATTTGCAGAGTATCGATGTAGATGTAAATAGGAGCAGGATAGTCTCTTTATTCGTTACATTTGTTGTTTCTTTTGTTGGTTCGCTTTGCACTTGCAGGATCTCAACATTTCGTTTCTCCGTTACATTTCTCTTTTTACTTCGTTACTTTTCTTTCCACTTCAACTTTCTACGTTAATGTCTGACTATTGAACCGCGGGTAACACCGCGGGGAGCAGCTAGTCATAGTCTATGCGCCACGGTCGGACGAATACTTTGTGGAGTCACTGTGTTTCCCGTTCCCGCGCTCGTTAAAGTTCACTGCCGCGTTTCGTGTGCTAAAGCGCTCTCTCTCTCTCTCTCTCTCTCTCTCTCTCTCTCTCTCTCTCTCTTGTCTCTCTCTCTCTCTCTCTCTCTAGCGGGCGGGGCTGGCGGCCAAGGTCAGTCAAGGTCGGTGACGTCACCGCCGAAATTGCCTCGCTCTTCCCGGCCACCAACCCAGCGCAGAGCAAGAGGCAAGAGCAACGGCGAGGCGAACGCTGCCGTCGTGGCGGCTGAACAAAAGTCCTGTGAAGTTGGCACCCGTTTTTTGGAAAATGTACTTTTTTCAGCGTTCTAGACAGATATACAATAGTTCTGGAGTTCTCTGTACAAAATTTAAATAGTTCTGCAGAATTTCGCCGAAAAAATAGTAAAAATTACCACAAACTTGAGTGTTTTTAGTTTTTTTAAAAATAATTATTTGCCTATTAGCGCAAACATAGTTCTGATCACAGTTCTAAATAGCTGTCAAAGAGTTCTGGAGGAAATTCTAATAGCATTGTTCTGTGCAGATTATACTTTGAGATAATTACAATAATGGAGTATCCATTTACATGCTACTGTGGAATTTGCAGACTTTTTTCCAGAGCTCTAGGGACATGTGCAATAGTTCTTGTTGACGATAAGCAGTAATCACTCAGACGTAAAAACAACAAATTGAATGTGCAGCGGATAGAATATCTGTCAAGACCTAAGAAAAGTGTATACTTTTCGAATAAGGGGCACAAATAAGACAGCTTATCAGATATTCAGAATTGTGAACATAATTTTTTTTCGGTCAATTACATAGAAATATTCACATGAACTCTAGAACTATAGTATATGTACACAGAACCCCAAATAACAATGTGTAATTACCTAAAAATTGGTGCCAATTTACAGTAACGTGAAAATGAATTCCACATTACTGCATTTATCTGATAAAGTATAATCTGCACAGAAAAAAGTCATTAGGATTTCCTGTAGAACTCTATGAGAGCTATTTAGAACTGTGATCAGAACTACGTTTGTACAATTAGGCAAAAAAATAATTAGAAAAAACTAAATTTTGTGGTAATATTTCGTATTTTTTCGGCGAAAGTTTGCAGAACTATTTAAATTTTGTACAGAGAACTCCAAAAATATTGCATATCTGCCTAGAACTCTGAAAAAAAATTTACCTTTTCCAAAAAAGGGGTGCCAACTTCACAGGACTGTGAACAAAGAACTCTCCCGGCACAGTTACACCACGTAAAAAAAAAAAAAAAAGATACCATTAACAATATACACGTACTAACGTATTTTATTCAGATACTGGTTACTGCAGCAGGGGCGGACATAGGCTCTAATCATACCTTATTGGTCATGAACTTCAGGCTGAGACTGAAAAAACTGAAGAAAAGTAGGAAAACAAGGAGAAGGCACCTGGATAAATTGAAGTAATCTGGAGTGCTAGAGAATTTCAGAGGAAGCTTTAGGCAAAAATGTTAAAATGTTTGTAAATCTATCGGACCAAACTGCGTGGTCATCAGTCCGTAGCTTACAAAATACTTAAACCTAGGTAAACTAACCTACGGACAAACACACACAGCCATGCCCCAGGGAGGACTCGAACCTCCACGGCGAGCAACCGCGCGCTCCGCAGCGAGGTGCTTTAGGCCGCTCGGCTACTCCAGCGCGGCCTTTAGGCAAAAATTGACAAAAACGGGAGGGAAATAAAACAGAAGAATGGGTAGCATTGAGTCATTAAATATAGCAAGCGACTGGGGAAAAAATTGCTAAAAAGGCAAGACCTACAAAAAATCCTTGGATATCGCAGGAAATGCTAAATTTTATCGATGAAAGCAGAAAATACAAACATGCACTAAATGCAACACGTAAAATGGGGCCGGCCGCGGTGGCCGAGGTGACTGAGGCGCTCCAGTCACGGTCAGCACGGCCACTACGGTCGGGGGTTCGAATCCCCCCTCGGGCATGGATATTTGTGCCGTCCTAGTTCGTAAGTAGTTCATAAGTAGTTTGTAAGTTTAGGGACTGATGACCCCGTAGTTAAGTCCCATAAGCTCTACAAACATTTGAACATTTTCGTAAAATGGGTTACAAACGAGTAAGAAATGAGATTGACAGGAAGTATAAAGGCGGACAGCCGACTTCGGTTTATTGGGAGAATTTTGGGAAGATGTACTTCACCTGTAAAGGAGACCGCGTATAAAACGCTTGTATGACCACGTCTTGAGTATTGCTCAAGTGTTTGGGAGCCGCAGCAGATCGGTTTATAGGAAGACAGAGGCGGTTCACAGACGAAGCCGAAAAAAAGAGGGAGAGAAAATAACGAAAAAATCGTATAACAGCAATCTGGTAAAGGTAAAGATTTGAAACTTGGTGTGTTTTACCATAAGCTTTCATTGGAAGGGAGTGAATTACTTTCTTCAACGGGAGTGGTAGATGGTAGTCTGTCTGGAAACTGACTAAAATTTTGCTCGTCAAGCAGATCTATCCCCCCCCCCCCCCCCCAAAGCCAAGTCCTAGTTACGCCACTGTGAAACTGTTTGACCCCTCTCCTCTCCCCATACAGGCGCTCTGAGGCACGCAGTGACTGCCTGTGTCCGCGAGTCGGGTGTCCGGGCTACGCCAGCGCCGACGCCTCGGACGCACACTGCGACTGTCTCCTGATAACGGCCCGCGACGTTTCAAACACACTACCTTCACTCCTAGTACTCCATGACGACAAAAACGTGTCAGCAGTGGAGCGTACTTCTCAAGCGTTATTGAGAACACGCAAGATAATCTCGGTCGTCAAATACGTACCGTATGTACCTATGCGTGGCCTCTATGACGAAGCGGCGACAGCCGAGTGGTCAGATTCCCAATCGCTGGTCTTCGGTCGCTGCATGGAGACCCTTTCTTCACTCCCTCCCCTCCCCAACACAGTCACATTCCTTACTACACTGCTGGCCATTAAAAACGCTACACCAAGAAGACTTGCAGATGATAAACGGCTATTCATTGAACTGACACGTGATTACATATTCAGGCAATTTGGGTGCATAGATCTTTAGAAATCAGTACACAGAACAACCACCTCTGGCCGTAATAACGGCCTAGATACGGCTGGGAATCTGGTGAAACAGAGTTGGGATGGCGTGTACAGGCACAGATGCCCATGCAGCTACAACACGATACCACAGTTCATCAAGAGTGTGACGAGCCAGTTGCTCGGCCACCATTGACCAGACGTTTTCAGTTGGTGAGAGATCTGGAGAATGTGCTGGCCAGGGCAGCAGTCGAACATTTTCCGTATCCAGAAAGGCCCGTACAGGACCTGCAACATGCGGTCATGCATTATCCTGCTGAAATGTAGGGTTTCTTAGGCATCAAATGAAGCGTAGAGCCACGGGTCGTAACACACGTGAAATGTAACGGCCACTGTTCAAAGTGCCGTCGATGCGAACAAGAGGTGACACCGACGTGTAAGCAGTGGCACCCCATACCATCACGCCGGGTGATACGCTAGTATGGCGATGACGAATACACGCTTCCAATGTGCTTTCCCCGCATTGTCGCCAAACACGGATGTGACCATCATAATGCTGTAAACACAACCAGGATTAATCCGAAAAAATGATCTTTTGCTATTCTTGCACCCAGGTTCGTCGTTGAGTACACCATCGCAGGCGCTCCTGTCTGTGATGCAGCATCTAGAGTAACCATAGCCACTGATAGTCCATGCTGCTGCAAACGCTGTCGAACTGTTCGTGCAGATGGTTGTTGGTCTTGCAAACGTCCCCATGTGTTGGCTCAGGGATCGAGACGTGGCTGCACGATCCGTTACAGCCATGCGGATAAGATGCCTGTCATCTCGACTGCTAGTGATACGAGGCCGTTGGGATCCAGCACGGCGTTCCGTATTGCCCTCCTGAACCCACCGGTTCCATATTCTGCCAAGTCATTCGATCGCGACGAACGCGAGCAGCAGTGTCGCGATACGATAAACCGCAATCGGGATATACTACAATCCGACCTTCATCAAAGTGGGAAACGTGATGGTATGCATTTCTCCTCCTTGCACGAGGCATCGAAACAACGTTTCACCAGCAACGCCGGTCAACTGCTGTTTGTGTGAGAGATATCGGTTGGAAACATAGGTCAGCACGTTGTAGGTGTCGCCACGGGCGCCAACCTTGTGTGAATGCTCTGAAAAGCTAATCATTTGCATATCACAGCATCTTCTTTATGTCGCTTAAACTTCGCGACTGTAGCACGACGCCTGCCGCGGTGGCCGACGGGACCGGGGCGCTCCAGTCATGGTCTGCACGGCCACTACGGTCGGGGGTATCTCCTCGTCCCACCAGTTCGAACATTTCTAAAGCCGACTGGGGGCTTTATTCTTCCATGGCTGTTTTTCACGATCAGAATTTTCCCAACTGTGACAGTCAGGTCGAATACCTCACAGAGGTTATTCTCACCGCTGCCGAACGTTCCATACCTCGTACATCCACTTCTCCACGTCGTGTCCCGGTCCCTTGGTGGACTGCAGCCTGCCGCGACGCGCTTAGAGCCCGGCGCCGTGCTTTACGCACCTTCCGCCGCCACCCAACTTTAGAGAATTGCATCAATTCTAAACGTATGAAGCGCAATGTCGTCGTATCATAAACGACAGCAAGAAAGCTTGCTGGACTGCTTTTACTAGTTCTTTTAAGCGTTTTACTCCCTCCACGGTTGTCTGGGGTGGGCTACGCCGATTATCCGGCATCAAGGTCCACTCCCCGATTCCTGGCCTGGCCGTGGAGAACACAGTCCTCGTGGAACCCGCTGATGTTTCCAACGCATTGGGCCGTTTCTTTGCGGAGGTTTCGAGCTCTGCCCATTACCACCCTGCCTTTCCCCCACGCAAACAGGTAGAGGAGGCACGGCCGCCTTCCTTCCAATCTTTTAATCGTGAAAATTATAACGTCGCCTTTACCATGCAGGAGCTAGACCGTGCTCTCACCCTGTCCCGATCTTCTGCTCCCGGGCCCGATTCAATCCATATTGAGATGCTGAAGAACCTCTCACCTGCGGGCAAGTGTTATCTTTTTAGCACCTACAATCGCATATGGACTGAAGGTCATGTTCCCACAAGTTGGAGTGAAGCCATTGTTGTCCCCATCCCCAAACCAGGGAAGGACAAACATCTTCCTTCCAGTTATCGCCCCATTTCTCTGACGAGCTGCGTCTGTAAGGTGATGGAACGCATGGTTAACGCTCGGTTGGTCTGGCTCCTAGAATCTCGCTGCCTGCTGACTAATATCCACTGCGGTTTTCGTCGACACCGCTCTGCTGCTGATCACCTCGTTACGTTGTCGACTTTCATTATGAACAACTTTCTAAAGAAGCGTCAAACAGTAGCAGTGTTCTTCGACTTGGAGAAGGCATACGATACCTGTTGGAGAGCGGGCATTCTCCGCACATTGCACACATGGGGCCTTCGGGGCCGCCTTCCTCTTTTCATTCAAGCGTTTTTGGCTGATCGCAAGTCCCGGGTACGGGTGGGCTCTGTTTTGTCAGATACCTTTTGCCAGGAAAATGGGGTACCGCAGGGCTCCGTCTTGAGTGTGGCTCTCTTTGCCATCGCAATCAATCCGATCGTAGATTGCCTTTCAGCCGACATTTCCGGATCCCTTTTTGTAGACGATTTCGCAATTTATTGCAGCGCCCAGCAGACGTGTCTCGTGGAGCGTTCTCTTCAACGCTGTCTTGACCGTCTATATTCCTGGAGCATCGCAAACGGCTTCCGCTTCTCCACTGAGAAAACTGTGTGTATAAACTTCTGGAGATACAAGGAATTTCTTCCACCTTCTCTACATCTCGGCCCTGTTGCTCTCCCTTTTGTGGAGACTACGAAATTTTTGGGACTCATGTTGGATCGTAAACTTTGCTGGTCCACACACGTGTCCTACCTGGCTGCCCGTTGTGCCCGATCCCTTAACATTCTTCGTGTCCTCAGTGGCACGTCATGGGGAGCGGATCGTACCGTCCTGCTTCACCTTTACCAGGCCATTGTTCAGTCGAAGCTCGACTACGGAAGCCTTGTATACTCTTCAGTATGGCCGTCGATTCTTCGCCGCCTCAACACTATCCACCATCGGGGATTACGTCTTGCGACCGGTGCATTTTATACCAGCCGTGTTGAAAGTCTGTATGCCGAGGCTGCTGTATTACCCTTGACCACTCGGCGTGACATACTCTTGTGTCGGTACGCATGCCGCCTGCGGTCGATGCCCAACCATCCATCTTACCGATTATTTTTTGACGACTCACTCGATCGCCAATATCAGTTGTCTGCGATTGCCTTGCTTCCACCTGGAGTTCGGTTTCGCCGCCTGCTACAGCGGCTCGATTTTACCCTTCCTTCCACCTTTCGGTTGAGCGAAAGCCCATTGCCACCGTGGCATCAGGCCCAGGTTCACACTCACCTCGAACTTAGTTCGCTCCTCAAGGAGAGCACTCCGGATTTGGTATACCGCTCGAGGCTTGTCGATCTCCGTTCGCGGTTCGATAATTCCATATTTATTTACACTGATGGTTCCAAGAGCACTGCCGGTGTCGGATCTGCCTTCGTCGTCGGGGACAACCGTTTCCAATACAAGCTCCCTGACCGGTGCTCGAACTTCACGGCTGAGCTTTTTGCCCTCCACCAGGCCGTTTTGTATACCTGCCGCCACCGCCAACCTCTCTATGCCATATGTTCGGACTCCCTTAATGCCCTGCAGAGTCATAAGGACCCTTTCTTGACCCACCCTCTCGTGTATCGGATCCAACGTTCCCTCCAGTTGCTAGCAGATGACAGCTGTCACGTTTCTTTCCTGTGGGTCCCTAGCCACGTGGGAGTGCCCGGGAATGAGACCGCCGACATAGCAGCCAAGGCCGCAGCTATTTTGCCTCGCATGGCTACCTTTTGCGTCCCATCGGACGATGTTCAACGGGCTCTTCGTCGGAGTATCGTGTCGCAATGGCACAGTGCGTGGCTTTCACTGTACGACAATAAATTGAGAACTGTAAAACCGATCCCGACCGCTTGGAGGACCTCCTCACGCCCCTCTCGGCGAGAGGTCATCGTGGCCCGGTTGCGGATCGGTCACTGCCGTTTCAGCCACCGTCACTTGCTATCCGCCGATCCTGCACCGCTGTGCTCCTGCGGTGAATAGCTGTCAGTGCGACATGTTTTACTGACTTGTGTTAATTTTAATCATCTCCGTGTAGCCCTTCACTTTCCGTCTACTCTGGAGGAAATTTTAGCTGATGACACACGAGCAGCTGCTCGAGTTTTGCGTTTTATCAACTTGGCCAACTTATCGAAGGATATTTAACCCTTTTAATTGTTTTTTTATCTTTCGTTTTTAGCCTCTTCTTGATGTTCTGGCAGTTACCAAATTTCCTTTTTTTGAGATCTAGTGAATCTAAGTTCTTGTCTGGGCGCTAATGACCGTAGAAGTTGTGCGCCCTAAAACCACAAAACAAGAAAAAAAAAACGGTCGGGGTTTCAAATCGCCCCTCGGGCATGGATATTTGTGCCGTTCTTAGTCCTAGCTAGTTCATATGTAGTTTGTAAGCTTAGGGACTGATGACCCCGTAGGTAAGTCCCATAATCTATACAAACATTTGAAATTTTTTTTTTTTTTTTTTAGCACGTCATCTTCGTGGTGTAGCAATTTTAATGGCCAGGAGTGTATATTACAATTGATATAACAGAAAAAATACGTGTAATCAGATATAGTTCAATTAAATTTACAATGTTATTTAGCAGTCCATAAAGTTTTATCAGACATAATATACCTTACTACCGATTAGTGAACGACCAAACGCATAAAGTGATACTGACGTGAAAACGTTTGCTTTTCCGTGATTTGAGAAAGCCGTCATTCGTGGAAGGAGGCCGAAACTACTTGTTAGCAGCAACTTTCTACCGCCACAGACGGGTTTCCAAAGACGCACAACTAATCGCCGCTATCTACGTAACAAGTTGCAGGATGGTATTTTTCGTATAAACATGGCGAACCTAAAGTTAAACATAACCAGCTGCATTTAATAAATGCTATGTTTCCACATACTCAAGGTGTTCTGAGGTTTTCCATGGAAAAAGATAGCTCGTTAAGATTTTTAGAAACCTTTCTTCCATTCGATAATTTAGAAGCAAACCACGGATAACGCAGCATTTCCTTAAACATCCCCATTGTACCACGGTTCGAGCTTGGTCCTCCCCTCATTGGTCGTTCAGTAGTCGGTAGTTAGGTATATTACCTCCGATAGTAAAACTTTGTAGACTGCCAAATAACATAGTAAATTTAATAAAAGGACATCGGATTGCACATATTTTTCCCGTTATATCAACTGTACTATAAATAGTAACAAATATGACTGTGTCGGAAAAAAATAATAGGTGACGAACGGGACTCGATCCAGCGACCAACGGGTACGGCGCTCGGAAGCTATCCACTCGGATGCCGCCGCATCGTGACAAAAACGGCCACGCACGGGTACAAATGATGATCGACAGAAATTATGTTGCGATTTTTTAATAACGCTAGAGAAGAACGCGCTACTGCTGAAATATTTTGTTTTCTTCATGGAGTACAACGAGTTTACGAAGTTTGCAGTAAATCCGAATTCCAAACGTCGTGACCTCCCCTTGTAAGGCTATGAAATTCAAAATCGTTGTTGCCAACATTGACCTCTGTACACTCTGGATGTGCTGTCTTAAGACCTTTCTATACGGGAAGTGAGAGCTTACGAGATTACCCATGATGCCCCGGTCACGCGTACAGCGTAGACGCGTCCACTTGCACGAGATGGACGCTTACGAGCGCCAGTGGACGGAACAGGGTGGATCCTATTCTCACGAGTATGGAAGTGCTTCGCGCATGCGCAGACGACCGAATGGGCAACCCAGCTGGCAAACGAAGCCAAATCGGTAATTTGTTTGAGAATGAGTACTTGTCTCCTGCTCAGAAGAACGCAGTTTTTAGACTCAGTCGTAAGTATTTTAGGAGGTGATACTATAGAGGAATTGCATTAAAAATTTAATATAACCGATGTACATTTTTATTGAATACAGAGCTATAGCTGTTAATATGAAATCCAAATAAACTTAGAGAAAATGTAAATCAAGTTTTCACTGATTCATCCGTCGGTCCTTGGTACTACATCATCACACTTACTTAAAAGTACAATTTTGTCTATGTTCTACAGTTCATTTCGACTTAGTTACCAGGTTTTCGGCTTACTATGACATATTTAGACTTAAAACTACGTCGAAAACCGGTTATTTAAATAAGTCAATAAGCGACTCAAGATTCAATCAAAATATCCAAATCAGTTTGTTGTACATACCAAGAACTGTGCCAATCTACCCGATAAAAATTGGACACAGGTTATATGAAATTTTATCTGCAAATGGTCTTTATTACCATCTTCTAAAATATTTGGCATTTTTCCTGAAACATGCTGTAGTTAACAGATCAAATATACGTTTCTGCTGATCAGTATTTGAAGCTTTATCACGGTGAAAGGTGTAGGTCTATACAGACCTGAGCTTGTTCATCATATACACAGGCGCCTCAAACCGCAGGGGCTGGAAGTATGTAATCGCATCTTATAATGAGGGCGTTAACACGTGTGACCGATGTAGGTGCGCATGAACTGCACGAAAACAATTAAATACAGTTTCACAGTGGCAGTCTAAAACACAAATGTTTTAATCATTTCAACGTATCATATTGGCAACCAGCACTTTGTAAGTTCATTTTTCAAAGGAAAACTAAAACATATAATTACAGCTTACATTAGTTACACTAGGACTGTTGTCTGCGGGAACGTGGTAGGACAAAACAAGAGTAAACTAAATACTAGAAACGAAAACATACAAATGCTAACTGAAAATACGATTTTCCAACAGTCTTATGGCCGGTTTCCGAAACAGTAGTTACCCGTCCCGTTATAGTTATCTGTGGGTTACCTGGACGTTAAGTACAAAATGGGTTTCCGAAACAACAGTTACCGTCACAGCCGTAGTTACCTGTCCGTTAGAGATAAATGCGCGTTCCCCTGGGGTTACCTACACGTTAACTTTAGTTTTAACTATATCCGCTACGTAGCGCTAGTGGTTTTCCAAACTCAAGTTATTCAACAGTTGTTATTGTTTTTGTTTTTATGGCTGGCTTCCGTGTAATTCTCATACAATTTTACAACTGTTGAAGCTGAAGAATGGAAGTTCTTTCCTCCTCGTCGACGCCGTCTTCTTCTTCTGATGCTACGAACAGTTCTTCAGATGAGGAAAACTTAGCTGTACTCGGCGCTGTCGCAAGACCACGACGCGTTTATATATAATGAGAGCGAGTTTCATATGCGTTTCAGACCGAAAAAACTAACTGTCCTGAGGTTATTGCAACGAATTGGACGTAATTTCGAACCGATTACTAACAGAAATCATTCAATAAGTTCCATGAATCAACTTTAGTGACTCTGAGATTTCTGGCAACTGGTGCATTTGAAATTTTATTAGGTGACAACATGGATATTCATAAATCGACTACTTGTCGTATTATAAGTGATACCGCAAATTGCAGCTTTGCACAATGCATACATGTTGAGGCCACAAAATGCAACAGAAATTGCTGAGCTAAAAAATTCTTTTCACGCGATAGCCAGATTCCCATCAGTGATAGGCTGTGCGACGGGGCGGAACATGCTTTTCCCACTTTCTGGTGGAAAAATGTTTTGTGGTCGTTTAGGGGATGATATTAAATGATTCCCGCTTTGGTGCTGTTCCGTCCACGTGCGCCTTAATACATTTTTCAATTGATAAACAAAAGTACATACCAATTATACAGACTTATGGGCGTACAGGGCGAGTTGCGAAAAAATAATGTTCATCACACAGATGTTGTTTTAAATACGTTTAATTTTTCTATGCACGTGTTTAAATTTATAAAGATGTTTTTTGTGACTCGACCCCCCACGCAACTTCGCACTTTGACCCACACACCGGAATCCTTTAACTCAAAAGGCATACGAAAAAAAGGTACTTCAGCCGCGAAAAGCTATCCCACGTTTTCACAGAAAAATGCCGCGACGAGCAAACCACGCTCCGCCGCCCTCGGCAGTCCACGCCACTCTGCCCCATCCTCCGCGCGACTCGGCTTCCGTTTTCCAGCCCCGCGGAAAAACCCCTACGTCACAAACTTCCCGACGCTTATATTTCCCGCGCGCGTTCACGCGCGCGCGATTTAAATGTGCCGATGTGTGTGGCTCTATAAAATAGAAGTGCGCGGCATCAGCCTGGGGGCACTGTCATGTCATAGCTGCATAGATTGTACCCATGTCAGAATCATGACCGCAGGTGGTAAAAACGCTGAACAATATAGAAACAGGAAAGGGTATTTTTCATACAATGTCCAGGCAGTTTGTGATGCGAACTTACGCATAATGAACATAGATGCACGCTGGCCAGGATCAACACACGCCAGCAGCATTTTTAGGGCATCTTCATTATATCTCAGATTCACAGAAGGAGAATTTACGAACTGTTTCTTGCTTGCTGATAGTGCATATCAACAAAAGTAGTTCATTTTAACCCCCTTTCTACATCCTCAAAACGTTGAAGAAGAACGCTATAATAGTGCACATATAAGAACACGAAATTGCATAGAGATGCTTCGGTGTTTTAAAAAGATGATTTCCTGTATTGTCTTTGGGGTTTCGTACTAAAAAAGAGACAACTTTGGCGGCAATAGTGGCATGCGCAGTCCTACACAACAAGGCTCTACAGGAAAATGAAGCTTCACCTAATATAGAGATTGAAGCAGATTATGACAACCCGGTACCCACAGAAAATTTGCCCGACAATCAGGGCAATGCCATCCGAGCTGCTTTGGTGCAAACTGCATTTATGTAACGTAATGGTAAAGATTGAACTTAATAATATCTAAAAACATTTTTCAGAGAAGAAAATAATTTTATTCAATAATTGCTAGACATGTACAGTACTGAAATATATAACATCTGAATAATTATGATTGGAGTTGTTTCAATTTATTTTTATATTCCAGCTCTTTTACTTTTAAATCATATTCTTTTATCTTTTTCTCAAGTTCTAAAAGTTCGATTTTTTTTTTTTTCATTTTGTTTCGCCCTCATTAATCTTTCTTCTCGTTTCATTAATAATTCTTCTTCCAGGATGGTCATTTTCTTTCCTGCCAGCATTCCCTCTGTAACTGTTTTTGATTTTTTTCGGCTGATAATGGTCTCACTTAACTCTTCTAAAGCATCGTCTTTTTTTTCTTTTATCCCCTTGTTTCGATTTCGTGGATTTGTCTTTGTGAGTGGCACCTGCAGAAATCTCATTGTTCAAATCCAAGATAATTACGTCCCCTGGTACTGTAGTGGAAGGACTACCACTACCACCACCAATACCAAGAGCAGCAGTTGAACCTGTCGCTGAACAAATTGTGTCCTTCTCTACATCTGCTGTGTTAAAATGCATACTTGTTGTAGATGGGTCTTCTGGTTCTTCACATTCATATAGTGTAGCACTTGAGTCATACGGATTTTTATCTGGTTCAAACTGGCATCTCAAACTTGATATTATCTTGATATCAATGTCATCAGATTTAGGAGTGTGAGTACCACCTCCTGTTTTTGCATATCCAATCTGAAATGTATACAAAACGACAGAACCTAAGGATTTTTATGCGCTTTATTGTTCCGTAATGCAACTGTTATAATCTACTGAAATGGACCTATGGATAATGTACTAAGCAAAATTATTGTTTATTGTTAGTAAATTATTACTATTAAGGGCAGTACTAAAAGACCTGATACCACCTGTCTGCTTTAACCAATGACGTCATTGAATGGGACATACCAAACGGGAAAAAACGCGGAAAACAACAATCCGGGTTAAATTTTACATCGCGGTCGGCGGTCGTGAGACATAATGTTGGCAGCGAGTGACGTATGCATTAGCTGCATCTCCCTCGCGATTGGTCAAGTGACTGAGAAATAATTGCGGACATTATATCAAGCGATCGCCGACCTGGGTGTAAAATTTTTACCACATTCCGAATCATAAAACAATGCTCTCATAATAAAACTTTCAATTACGCACAAAAATACTTTCCTTTGAAATAGTGTTCTGCCATGCAATTGCCATTACGATCGATGAGTGTTTCAAGTGATTAGTGTTTCATATTAAATCATGGGGCTTGCTTGGGTAGGTGGATGGGTGGACATAAATTGATTAGTTTAAATTGTAAAAAGTAATGTTACATTCACAGAACAATGGGAAGAGGAAAACTTTAATTTATCAAAATAGATGTCGTCAAAAGAAATAATACATATGATTTTGAATACTAACCCTGTCTTCGTTAATGTTTGTCCTGGCTTTTCTTTTTAAAACAGAATACAGCTCTTTGAGCTGCCGTACCGTTCTCTCTCCTGTCTGACTTGATGAATTATACAGCTTTGTGACATCTTCCCAAGCCTGTTGCTTTTCTAAAATAGTCGAGCCATCTGTCCTTTTATTTTCAATAATTGATTTCCTTTCTAAGACAAGGTCAGTCAAAAGGTTTTTCTCAAACAGAGTAAACTTTTTTCCTCGCTTGTCGCCCATTGCGTTTCAAAACAAACAAAACTCGTGACACCTACACAAACTATTGGCGCGTCTTCGATTTGCCCTTAATAATCGATAAAACTCGAGTAATTGCGAGTTTCGTTAGTAGTGGCATCTGTGAGCTGTTGAGACGTACTATTAGCATCGACAGGAGGCGTAGTTACCGCGCCGTTGAAAACAGCTACGGGAAACCCAAGGAAGTTATCTGGCATGTTAAATTTTAACGCGGCGGTAGCTAACGGTACGGTAACTGTAGCTTTCCAGAAACCGGGCATTATTATTGCGATTCGTACAGTTATATGCTGCGCATACACTCGGCACGATTTCAGCTTAATAAATAACCTTTCAAGCTTACTGCGATACATAAAATGTGGACCCAAAACACGTAAATAGCGTCGGTCTAACTTTCGTATTCGGCGCACTAGACGTTGAAGGAAAGGAAAAAAAAAAAAAAAAAAAAAAAAAAAAAAAAAAAAAAAAAAAAAAAAAGCTGCCACAGTTCCTGGTTCCTGCCACAAGGAGCGCTGTTAACCCAGAGATAGCTCTGTATAGGGAAAGTGGGTGAAACAGTTTTCGCACTACCTTTTGCAATCGTGACGTCACCCGTTACTATCGAGACTATAGAGTTGTGAACGAGCCAAGTGAGCTGTGTGCCTTTCGATTACTTGTTCACTTGAGATAAAGCTAAATACTTTTAAATAGGCGTATGCTGTGATCAGCCAGTCCGCTAAACTAGTTTACTGTTGAGAAAATACACCATAGGGCAATAGGAAAGTGTATAAAGGAAGGTGGATTTTTTTTTTGCCTGGTACAGGCAATTGTAAATTACAGTAATTTAAGGGGATATTTGACTGGAATGTTATTTAAACGTGTTCACCTAATGTCGTTCTCACTGTAAGTAGCATTTGTTCGTATTAGCACATTCATATCAGAAAAGCGTAACACTTAATGCTATTCATTATGACTAGAAACAGGTAATTTCTACAACGAGGTATAGAGTGGTTACTACAGTGCTGTACGGGACATTTAAAAGCATCAAGTAGGCTACCTACTACTTTTTTAAACACTAATTATCGTTTATGGGCCAAGCATTGTACACAACAAACAAAACTTCCTGATTAAAATGCAGGAAGTATTACACGCGCTACAGAAACACATTCTTATAAACATTCGTCGCTATAACTACAGTTCCACGACTGTCAAAACCCGTACAATTCCCTCATTACACAGTCCTAAACATAAACTCGACGCAACAGCGATCGACAAATCGATAGTGTGGCTTCAGGTCGCCTTGACAGCGCCGCTACGTCACAATTACGTCACGATTGCAAAAGGCAGTGTGAAAACTGTTTCACCCAGGGAAAGTATGTCCAGCCTGCCAGCGGCAGCCATGTTGGATCTATCATTTTCCGCTGCAGCCTACGCACCGACCGCTACAACGTTCCCAGCGCTTAAGAATACTTCTGAAACGATTTTGAGAAAACTATTGGATGACAAAAATTTAACTTTTTCACGCGTTATAGCGTGATGTATTAGCTCGATAACTGTCTGATTTTCCGTTCATTATTACTTATAGTTCCCGTGCTACATCAAATTAAGTAAACTATTGCGCCAAATTTTGAAGAGTTTGCAGAGGAAAAAATCGCATAGCGTAGACTTTGCGTACGGTTGATTTTAGCACATACAATGCTGCGGACGAAATGTAGGTAAGATATCGAAATTTTATTTAAGGTTGAGAGCAGAACGATAACTCTTTTCATTCTCGAGATACAGGGTGTAATATCCGACGGACAGATGCGGGAACTTCGCGTACTTCTGTCCATGCAGATCTGGCGGCTCTACGAAATACTTATATCGTCCGATTTTAAGAAAACTGTTTGGTTTGTAGCTCCAGATCTAGAGAGTTCACCAATAAATTCAGACTGACCTGCTATTCCAATAGACCGCGAACATGTCATCATCGGAGCATAGCGAAAATGAAGAAAACCATTTAGATTATGGATAAGTCTTTGATGAGTAATTTTTTGACTATTATGTACTTATATGTGACATGAACTACGGAATATGCAAGGGGATACCCACTACATGATTTTTACCAAAAAGAGAAATTAAAGGTGCCTTTACAACGCCAACTACATTTGAATGTCTAATATTAGTCTTGTTTCAATTCCATGTTTCCTGTAATGATGCACATTAACAAGAATGAGAAAAGTTTGCTTCAGGAACTATCTATTAATTTCATGCCTAAACGAGAATCTAGTTCACTCACTAATATGTTCCAAATTTGAATGTTTTCGGCAACTACCAGCAGGTAAAACTAACGACGCGTGAATAAATTAACCTGACGACATTATACAGGAATGTCCTTCACAAATTTATTCAAGTTATATAGATATCTGCTGCGTGATCCATTCATCAGTGAATCTTTAATCTATTAATTTATATTATGAATTACTAGAAGAACCGAAGCTTCGCTTCTGGACTCCTAGTTTTCTCAGACGACTTTCATCGTTCAGACTGTTAAACTTCTTGCATTTCTGATATCTAATGGAAGTACTATAATGTTTACGTCCTTTCTTCGCTTCTTAAGAACACCCAAAAGTACAACACTGTGGCATTATTCAAACCCAAACATACGAAATTCACAAGACTTCTCGTGGCAGCCAAGCAACGTATAGGACCAAGATGGCGGAAAGAACCACGTGACTCGATTTGAGCCAATCACGAGCTGCAGACGGCGGCAAGCGGCGCGGGAAAGGATGGCCGTGCTTTCCTTATACAGAACTTTGGGTGATTCTATTTACACTTCGGTAAAATCAGACGTGACGTCATTATGACGTATCCACACTATCGACGTCCAGAAGAGCGGCGCATCGACTTCTGCGATCGTTCGAGACGCCGGTTTGTTTTGGGCGCGAACAGTACAGACAGTCGTCGATTGTCTGAACTAGCATGTTGCAGCAACTTGGCGGTAGATGAGTACCCAGTTTTACGAAATGTTTTACCTGATGTTGGCAGAGCCTCTGTAACAAATGCCTGTATTAATATCCAGCTCATTTGATTCATAGTTTCGGCGAAAACATACATATACCTACGGCGACTATATGTTGTTTTCGTATGTCGCATATTTTGACATGTCCAAGTACACATTCTCGCTCCATGGCCTGGTAACCTTATTTTGTCCTCTTAGTTTAACGTAGACTCCGTACTACAATGCAACTCGGTAGCATTTTTCGCTTAGAGAAAAGTTTCCATTAGTTTTAAACACAACCTTCACAAATGGGCCACGGTGACATCAGATTTGGCTGAATAACGTTTCAGATTTCGCAGTGTAGGTCCTTTTTCGGAAAGTTTATAGCTTCCTACTATCAAAAAGAAAAAGAAGAAGAAGAAGAAGAAAGCAAAGTAATAGCTTCCGAAACTGTAATGAATATACCAATTGAAGATATTATCAGCTACTCCTTTAATTCGTCTGCTACAACTGCATCCGCAGATTTGCGTCTAGAACGATCACATAAGTCGATCATGGCTCCAGTCGTCTTCGATAGTGTGGGTACTTCATAATGACGTCACGTCTGATTTTACCGAAGTGTAAATAGAAACACCGCAGAACGTTGAGATAACGGCGATGTAGTTCATATAGCTCATTGTTAGAGAGATCACTGGTTGACATGGAATACTCAAGACAGGCGAGACGCAGTACGGGAATAGCACGCCAGGGGCGTTGCAGTAGACGCAATCGTCTCGAGTAGTCAACTGAGAGACCAAGTTTATCGTGTAAAAGGGGCGTAACGGAAGTACTCACACACCACGAGGTGGCTTTAGTAGTACAGAGAGGTTGTGTGTGTGTGTGAGAGAGAGAGAGAGAGAGAGAGAGAGAGAGAGAGAGAGAGAGAGAGAGAATGTGGAGTATTGCGTCGCTAAGCGATACAGTTGAGCGGAAGCGCCGCAGTATCTCTGGCACGGATCCGCGCTCACTTGTTTCCAACGGCCGCCCCGCGCCGCGTCGCTTTTGTTTCGCCCCGCTCTTGTTCTGTTTGGCCGCGCCGCGCCGCAGCTGTTTCGCGCGGCGTCGGCGGCGCTCGGGTTTCGTCGGCCGGTGACGTCACCGCAGACGCCTCGCGCGAGCCGGCAAACATCAGAAGCGATGCAGCGGTCAGCGCACGACAGCGTGGGAGTGGGCGTGTCTCTGGGGGGGGGGGGGGAGGTGAAGGGGGGGGGGAGAAAAAAAGTGACTCGCGAGTAGGAACCGGTTCTGTTGAACGCCGCAGCGGGAAGGCAGGGGGACCACTGCGGGCGGCTCTTTAAAATGGTCTCGCACCTCACGATCCGCGTTCTCACGTAAAGGCGGTATTACACGCCGATCCGCCGCGAAAGGTACGGGTCTAGCCAACACCACCTAGAGGATAAGGCCTTAAAACAGGCCGTGCCTACGTCACACTTAGAGGCCGCGGCCGCCATCTGACTGGCCGACCGCTGCGCGGCGGTGGGCGTGCCCCAGCCAACAGCCAGTGAGGTGGCGGCCGAGGCCTCTAAGTGTGACGTAGGCACGGCCTGTTGTAAGGCCTTGTCTCTAGGTGGTGTTGGTCTAGCGCGACAGCCGTCTAGCGGCGAAACACGTGCGACTGCCGCAGAACCACCACGTGGTTACTAGCAGACACTTCATCCGCGCGCCGGAATAGAGACCAGTTCTAAACTGCCGTGAATCCGCGCACGCGCACTAGGCAGCGCTAACCTGCGCATGCGCAGAAGCGGCGATTTTAGTTGCTTTCTGCTTGTATGGTGTGTTACTGTGTATACATACCAGGTGCCGATTTCGTGTTACGAATTGTCTGAGTCACGCATCTACATCTACATGGGATACTCTGCAAATCACATTTAAGTGCCTGGCAGAGGGTTCATCGAACCACAATTATACTATCTCATCTCTAATTCCATTCCCGAATAGCGCGCGGGAAGAATGAACACCTGAATCTCTCTGTTCGGGATCTGATTTCTCTTATTTTATTCTGATGATCATTTCTACCTATGTAAGTGGGAGTCAACAATATATTTTCGCATTCGGAGGAGAATGTTGGCGATTGGAGTTTCGCAAGTAACCCACGCCTCAGCGATAAGCGCCGTTGTTGTAATGATTCCCATCCCAGATCCTGTATCATTTCCGTAACGCTGTCTCACTTGTATCGTGACAATACGAAACGAGCTGCCCTTCTTTGGACACTTTCGATGTCCTCCGTCAAACCCACCTGATAAGGATCCCACACTGGGCTGCAATACTCCAAAAATGGACGGACAAGCGTAGTGTATGCAGTTCTTTAGTAGTTCTGTTGCATCTTTTAAGGGTTCTGCCAATAAAACGCAGTCTCTGGTTCGCCTTTCCCACGATATTATCTACGTGTTCTTTCCTGTTTAAGTCTGAAGTAATAGTGATTCCTAGGTATTTTGTGGAGTTTACGGCCTTCACATTTGATTGATTTATGTTGTAAACAAAGTTTAACGGATTTCTTTTCGTACTCATGTGGACGACTTCACACTTCTCATTATTTAGAGTCAATTGTCAATTTTTACACCATACTGATATCTTATTCAGATCGTTCTGCAGTTGGTTTTGATCTTCAGATGATTTTACTAGACGGTAAATGACGGCGTCATCTGCAAACAACCTAAGAGAGCTACTTAGATTTTCCCCTAAATCGTTTATGTAAATGAGGAATAGCAGAGGACCAATAACACTACCCTGTGGAACGCCCGATATCACCTCTGTTTTAGTCGATGCCTTGCCATCGATTACTACGAACTGTGTCTTCTCTGACAAGAAATCCCCTATCCAATTGCAAATTTGGGGCGATATACCAAAACCACGGAATTTGATTAAAAGCCGTTTGTTTGGTACGGTGTCAAAAGCTTTCTGGAAATCAAGAAATACGGAATCGATTTGCGAACCTTTGTCGATAGCACCCATCACTTCGTGTGAATATAGAGCTAGTTGTGTTTCGCATGAACGGTATTTTCTAAATCCGTGTTGACCTTGGGTCAATAGATCGTTCTGTTCGAGATAATTCATAATATTTGAATACAGGATATGTTCCAAAACCCTGCTGCAAATTGACGTCAATGAAATAGGCCTGTAGTTTAGTGGGTTACTCCTACTGCCTTTCTTGAATATAGGTGTGACCTGTGCAACTTTCCAATCTTTTGGTACAGATCCTTCTATGAGAGAGCGGTTGTATATGACTGTTAAGTAAGGAGCTATCGCTTCAGCATAATCAGATAGAAATCTAATGGGTATACAATCCGGACCAGAAGACTTGTTCTTGTTAAATGATTTTAGTTGCTGCACTACTCCGATGATATCTACTTCTATGTTACTCATTACGGCATCTGTTCGTAATTCGAAATCTGGAATATTGGTTTCGTCTTCTTTAGTAAATGAGTTTCTAAAAGCTAAGTTTAGTAACTCTGCTTTAGTAGCGCTGTCATCGGCAGGATCGCCATTACTATCACGTAGTGAAGGTATTGTTTGTGACTTTCCCCGAGTATATTTAACATATGACCAAAATCTCTTTTGGGTTTTCAGTCAAATTACGAGAAAGAGTTTCGTTGTGATAAATGTTGTAGGCATCTCGCATTGAAATCCTCGCTAAATTTCGAGCTTCTGAGTACAATCGCAAATCCTGGGGATTTCGTGTTCGTTTAAATTTAGTATGCCTTTTCCTTTGCTTTTGCAACAGTGTCCTAACCTGTTTTGTGTACCAATGGGGATCGCCTCCTTCTTTTATTAATTTATTAGGTATAAAACTTTCAATTGCTGTCGATACCACTTCTTTGAATTTGAGCCACATCTGGTCTGCACCTACGTTTAGTGTAAGAAACGAGTGGAAGCTGTCTTTCAAGAAGCAATGTATTTTGTTTCTATCTGCTTTTCTGAACAAATATACTTTGCGTTTATTTTTGGTAACTTTGGGACTTTCGATATGAACATAATTCAGATCGTAAAATATAGTACTACTGCGCCTTTAGGTATTGTTCGTTTAAAGTACTGCAAATTGCACTGCATACTTCCACAACTACTTTCGATATGGAGGGCTGTGAAATTCTGTGACTAAACGCCAGCCGGCCGCGGTGGCCGAGGTGACTGAGGCGCTCCAGTCACGGTCAGCACGGCCACTACGGTCGGGGGTTCGAATCCCCCCTCGGGCATGGATATTTGTGCCGTCGTAGTTCGTAAGTAGTTCATAAGTAGTTTGTAAGTTTAGGGACTGATGACCCCGTAGTTAATTCCCTTAAGCTTAATAAACATGAACTAAACGCCAGGCTATTAAGTGATTCACCAGTGGCTAAAAAACGTAATGTGATGACCAGCCTGCAACATAAGAGTACATACCGGTATTTTATAGATGATTTAGGCTATATGATCACAAAATATATAAGCATAAAATATAAATCTTACTTTCGAGAAGGTGAAATACCTTCCCTCATGACTGTGTCACGCTTGCTAATTCCATCACCTATTAGAGATAGCAGCTTGTCAAAACACGCCACGTCCATCCTCACAAAATTTCGAAATTCTCGTCGATCTTCTGGTCTGAGCTCTTTCTTAAGCTGTGAATAAATGCCCCTGTCTTCGTTTCTTCTTTGCAGCCAGCGTCGAACCCAACAACGTCTGGCTTCACGTCTTTGTGCTCTAATCTGGAGGTTAACTGTTACTGCCAGGGCAACAGCTCAAAAAATAATTGGGTCATCCATTTTCAGAATGCTGTATAAACGTAAATTTAGATGAGCATATACTTGTGTAATCAAGTGGCGTAATATAAAACAAACTTTCGTGTCTGTAATTCGGAGTAGTGGTAACACAATTTCGTGGTAGCTACATATGACTTTTCATAAAATAAAACTTTGAGCTCACAGAATTAATTTTAACGAATTATTACATGCCAAGGAACGTTCGCTCTGGTTCTTCTGTGGTATGAATTAATGTCTGCTAAAGATCTGACAGTTCCCTTCGTTATTGACGTTAGTGCGCATGCGCGGATTCGTGCCAAGGAATATCTGCCGTGCATCGTGTGAATAGGTCTACGTGAAGCAGTACGTAGTTCCAGATAATACCGCTTGGGGCGTTGCTGCATAGACGTACGCCTCGGGTGTATCGTGTTGTTGGAAACAGTAGGTTCGTTCGAGTGGCGCAAACGCTGATAGTTCCTTGCGATTTGGAAGGCCTCCATTGCGCATGCGCGCTTTCCGACAGTTTCCAACTGCGAAGCCAACTCGAACGCTTATTTCACCTGTTTCGCAGTTTGGCCACCCATAGCGCTAGTTGGCATCGTTGGCATTCACCGTATCCATTAACCAACTTCAAACCATGCAGATAATTTGTTAAAATTCTTCATACTGCACCTTACATTACAAATCATTTGAATGTGAAACAGTAAGCCACAGTATTTCTCAATAGTATTCCTCCCCCCATTTACAAATAATGTAGCAAATTCAACCTGACAAAACCGCATAGGATAGTGGTGTGTGGAAGGAATTTTCGGTAACGTGCAACTTCAAATGCATTTTGTCCCGTTGTTATCAGTTACAACAAAATTCAAAGAATGAAACATACAAATAATATAAAAAAATTTCCAGGTGGTGTGCAAGAATTATCATGGTACATGATTTTCCCAGAAGTTACACATTTAGTATAGGAACGCCCACGTTGGCACTAATAGAGGTCCATAATAAATAACCACAAGGAGAAGCAGACGGAATCAGTAATTGTGAGAAGCTGTAGTGGCACATATAAAGCTACAATTCGGTTATAAAAATTTGTCAGTGCTGGTGCCTGTTGTGAAGGAAATACTACCCAACACATTAGCCTCATGTGTCAATCACATCAATACAGATAGCACACAAAATCTCAGTAAAACTATTTTGACTTCACCTGAAAATGAATATATCACAATCCAAACTGTAAAAACATATGCATTTATCTTTAAGTTCGTATGTCATGAAAATTTCCACACCTTTCATTTATATATACGGATGTAACAAAAAGGGTATGTATTGCATTAGGCCATATAAGTTCAAAGAATGTCTGTCTAATACGCAAATTGAGTTTATTATAGATATTTTACAATGTGTGAACAGAAACAAACAATAACCTCTTGGCAAATGTGCAGGTTTGTCTTTCGGAGCAAGTTTGTTAAACGCTTTGAAGTCAGTCATGAAACGGTTTGACGAAAATCTGCTGACTGAAAAGATTCCAAACTATCTACTCGGCCACTCGAACACCCAATCATTGGTCAGTCAGATCTCGTCAGAAGAGCCACTCGAACGCCTCAAACTGTTTCTGATCGTTTGGAGCGCCACTCGAACGAACATAATGTGTTTAATATTCACAGAATATATGACATCAACTGCGATTGGGCAAAGCTGAAAATGTGTACCCAGCCGGGATCCGAACCCGGGTCTCCTGCTTTCTAGGCAGTTGCGCTGACCCCTACGCCACTGGGGACACAGTGATCACCGCACCTGCAAGGACTACCTAAGCACGCCTCCCGTCAGATACAAATTCCCAGCTTCGCTCTGCCCACAGTACTCAAACATGTAGTTATGAACTAATTCCCGTAAGGGTAAGGGCTTCAAACTTGCCCACCCCTCCCCACTAACGATAGGATCATTGCCCGTCACCGGCATATTGTATATATACATGTGGCGTCTGTTCCCAGTGGTGTAGGGGTCAGCGCAACTGCCTAGAAAACAGGAGACCCGGGTTCGAATCCCGGCTGGGTACTAATTTTCGGCTTTGCCCAATCGCAGTTGATATCATATATTCTGGGAATATTAAATAATAACAACTGCAGGATCAGAAGTGACGTCTGTTCTTTCGGAACAGACGCCACATGTGTATATATATAATGTGTTTAATCTGCCGGCCGGCAGTGTGAACGCACCCTAACAGTGAAAGAAAGCTCCGTAGCGATGGATCAGAGTATTACTAAACGGGAGATACGTCAGACGGCCACCAGGTCAGAGCAACAAGTGCATTATTCAGTGGCTTCCAACGACATAAAGACCGCTACTACTAACGGATTTCAGTCTGTATAATTAAATAAAATTCCTACGCATATGATCACAAAATTAGCCAGATCTGGCAGATTTTTTTTCTTTCTTTCTCTCATTTTTCCTTCTTTCTAAATCTCAGGACAAGACTTGAAAAACCAGACATTGAGAATCTTCCCTGAAAAGTTGGGGAAAAACCGAAAGTGTTTTTTTAAAGGAACTCCAAACTGTAATTCAAGATTATAACGGTGGATACGAATTTTATTTTACTTTTTACTTTTATTGTTATTATTATTGTTATTATTGTTATTATTTTCACTTTGTTCCTTATGGTTCTCCAAAACCAAAAGTCCTGAGAACGACGAACTAAAGTCGGAAATTTCGGGAAACACCAGCAGTCATAAGTTTTGTATGCAATCTGTCATAAATGACGAAAGCGATTGACTTGCTTGATAGATCACCATCTTTAGCACAAATCTCTTATCTACACAAAAGCGAAAGGACACTCATTCATTCACTCACTCACTGAGTAAACAGGAAATCTCGAAAACTACTTCACCTATAAAGCTAAAATTTGGAAGGAATGTTGTTTGTACGTAGAGGACATCAGGTAAGAAACGATTTTGCTTTAGGTCCGATTGTTCAGGAGATTTGACGTCATAAACAACGAAAACTTCCCCGTCTTACGGCACGTGATGTGTGACTTGATCAGTCCACTAATTTGAGAAGCGACTTGGAACGAACTTTACACGTAATTTCACACCTTTAGAAAACTACTTCTCGCTGACAATCCCAGCTAAACGATAAAAACAAAAAGTTTGTACCTTATTACTTTTTCGGCGTTGATGCAGTAAAATTACGACATTTGGCATGACGATGCAATTTACTACTCGTACACTATTAATTGTATTCGCGAGAAATGTTAGACAGTGAACACAATATACCACTGAACGTACGTCCGAAATGTTATGATAGTACGACACACAGTTCATGACACATGTAATCATAAATAATTAGGTTCATGATTAATCGCCTGATAACGCTTTGAATCATTACGTCTCTCCTGCAAACTCTATTCTCGACGAATTTTGAAGGCATTTTACGTGCACATCACTGGATGTACCTTCCAAGAAATATTGTTTATAATCAAGTTTTGAATTAAATCTTTGTATTAAGGTTACATATCGTCTGCATTTGGTGACTACCTTTGTTTGGATACTGCATTTATCGTTGTGTACATTATGAAAGACAGTCTTTTTTCTTGAATACTCTCAGGTAAATGTGACATGTCATTTAAAAAAAAGATGGACAGAGATAGAAGGGATAGGAGAAGTACTAACTCTAGGCTTGACTGAATAAATAAATACACGAGGAACGCCGGGTTTTCAGCTAGTATTTTCACACAAGGTTTTTATATTCTCCAAGACACCGTATGACGCATAACGGAGGGTACTCAATTGCTCCTGTTACTGCAGTAGCATACAGTTCGGGAGATAGAACGATAGCCGGTATGCCTGTTTGTGAGCCAAAATTCTGTAACATTCTCATTCTGTTTTTTTGGCGAGATATACATCTCTATACTCCACAATCCAACGCAAGATGCGTGGCAAAATGTACACTGTACTACTATTAGGCATTTCATTTCCTTCCCTGTTCCACTCTCGAATAGCACGAGGAGAAAAATGAAAGCCTATATGCCTCCGTACGAGCTCTAATTTCTCTTGTCTTTCTGATCATGACGCGAAATGTAAGTAGGCGGCAGCAAGATCGTACTGTACTCGGCTTCAAATTCCGGCCCTCTAAATTTACTTAACAGAAAATCACGAAAAGAACGTCGTCTTCCCTCCAGCGATCCCCAATTGAGTTGCCGGAGCATTTCCGTGACACTCGCGCATTGGTCGAACCTACCGGTAACAAACCTAGCTGCTCGCCTCTGAACCGCCTCTATGTCTTCCTTTAAACTGATCTGCTGCGGGTCCCAAACACTTGAGCAATACTCAAGACGTGGTCGTACAAGCGTTTTATACGCGGTCTCCTTTACAGGTCAAGCACATCTTCCCAAAATTCTCCCAATAAAGCGAAGTCGGCTGTCCGCCTTACTCACAACTGTCCTTACATGCTCGTTCCATTTCATATCGCTCTGCAATGTTACGCCTAGATATTTGAACGACGCGACAGCATCAAGAAGCTCACTACTAATGCTGTATTCGAACATTATGGGATTGTTTTTTCTACTCATGCGCATCACCTTACATTTTTCTACATTGAGAACTAGCTGCCGTTCTTCGCACCAACTACAAATTTTGTCCAAGTCATCCTGTATGCTATTACAGTCATCTGAAGACAACACCATCCCATACACCACAGCATCATCAGGAAACAGCCGCAAATTAAAAGTTACTCTGTCCATCAGATCATTTATATAGATAGAAAATAATAGCGGTCCTATCACACTCCCCTGGGGCACGCCTGACGATACACTCGTCTCTGATGAACACTCGCCATCGAGAACAACGTACTGCGTTCTGTTACTTAGGAAGTCTTCCAGCCAGTCACAAATCTGTGAACCTATTCTATAAGCTCGTATCTTCGTTAGCAGTCTGCAGTGTGGCACCGCGTCAAAAGCATTTTTGATATCGAGAAACACACAATCTGCCTGTTGCCCTTCATCCATGGCTCGCAAGATGTTTCCCAAACTCGTGCTGATTCATAGAAAGAAGGAAATGAACTATATTCGAACTGAGAATATACTCCAAAATTCTACAGGAAACTTGTCAGCGATATTGGCCTACCTTTCTTATAAACAGGAGTCGCCTGCGCTTTTTTCTGATCACTAGGAACTTTGCGCTGAATTAAAGATTCGCGATAAATGCAAGCTAAGTATGGGGCCAATGCCGCAGAATAGTCGTTGTAAAACCGAACTGGTATTACATCCGTACCAGCAGAGTTTTTCGTATTTGGCTCTCTCAGCTGCTTCTGTACACCGGAAATACCTATTACTGTATCCTCCATTTAGAAAGTTGATCAAATGGTGTTACATTTGTCAGTCTTCCTGCGTGAAAGATTTGTTAAAGGTTAAATTTAAAACTTCAGCTGTCCGTTTCCTTTCTTCTATTACTGCCCGGAATGATCGAGGGACTTGATAGTGGCCTTTGACCCTCTTATCGATTTTACTAAGGACCAGAATATTTTCGGGTTGTCGGAATGATATTTTCCTAAGATATGGCTATGGTAATTATTGTATGCTTCGCGCATCAATGTTTTTGTAGACGCACGAATCGCTACTAATATCATTTGCGTGTTCTCTTTTGAATGGAGAGGGCAACAGCCTTCTCAGTAGCTTTCTAACATTATTATTGTACCTCGGAGTTTTCCCAACGTTAATAGATATCGTAGGCACACATTAGTAGGAGAACTTCTGGAAGTTCGGGAATTAGGCGGCGAGGTACTGGCGGAAGTAAAGGTTTGGAGCGTGCTGGGATAGCTAACCCGGTAGAGCTGTCTCCCGCGAATCGCAAAGGTTCGATGTTCGAGTCTCGGTTCCAGCACACATTTTTAATCTGCTAGGAAGTTCGATACCAACGCACGCTTGGCTGCAGAGTGAAAACCTCATTCAGAAATACATTAGATGACTGCGCGAAAATTAACAGAGGACAGAACCGCCGTACAGAACGCCTCTCTTGCAGCGTCTGCCGCTGGAGTTTACTAGTAGGCTCTACGACAGTTTCGCGCTTACTAAGTGAGCCCATAACCACTGTCTTTCTTTTCTTTTTTGTCTTTCTTTTCTTTTTTGTCTTTCTTTTCTTTTTTGTCTTTCTTTTCTTTTTTGTCTTTCTTTTCTTTTTTGTCTTTCCTGGTTCTTTTTTGTCTTTCCTGGTTCTTTTTCTCCTCTTTCTTTTCTCCTTTTTTCCTTTGTTTTTCCCCGTTCATCTTTCTTTTTCCCCCGTTCATCTTTCTTTTTTCCCCCGTTCATCTTTCTTTTTTCCCCCGTTCATCTTTCTTTTTTCCCCCGTTCATCTTTCTTTTATTCCCAGTTCATCTTTCTTTTATTCCCCGTTCATCTTTCTTTTTTTCCCCGTTCATCTTTCTTTTTTTCCCTTTTCTTTCCCCCCTATCTCCTCTTCCCCTTTTTCCCCCTCTCTCCTCTTTCCCTTTTTCCCCCCCTCACTCTCTCCTCTTTCCCTTTTTCCCCCCTCACTCTCTCCTCTTTCCCTTTCCCCCCCTCGCTATCTCCTCTCTCCTCTTTCCCTTTCCCCCCCTCGCTATCTCCTCTCTCCTCTTTCCCTTTTTCCCCCCTCGCTATCTCCTCTCTCCTCTTTCCCTTTTTCCCCCCTCGCTCTCTCCTCTCTCCTCTTTCCCTCCCCCCCCTCGTTCTCTCCTCTCTCCTCTTTCCCTTCCCTCCCCCCCTCTTTCTCTTCTCTTTCCCTTTTTGTCTTTTTTTTCTCTTCTCTCCTTCTCTTCTCTCCTTTTTCTCCTCTTCTCTCCTTTTTCCCCGTCTCTCCATTTTTTTATTCCCCGTCTCTCCGTTCTTTTTATTCCCCGTCTCTCCGTTCTTTTTATTCCCCGTCTCTCCGTTCTTTTTATTCCCCGTCTCTCCGTTCTTTTTATTCCCCGTCTCTCCGTTCTTTTTATTCCCCGTCTCTCCGTTCTTTTTATTCCCCGTCTCTCCGTTCTTTTTATTCCCCGTCTCTCCGTTCTTTTTATTCCCCGTCTCTCCAGTTTCTCTCTTTTCTTTTTATTGTGGTAGTTTCTTGTTGCTCCACTACGGTATGTGCCGTTTCCACCTGGAATAAATGGTTCGTCCGGCAAGCCGGCCGCTTTACCTTCACGGGGTGGAAAGCCGTTCGGCTTGTCCCCTGGTGTGGGTGACACGTGTTCGCGGCCGGCGTGTAAACATGTTTGCTTGGCTCGCGGCGCGGCGTCCGGCCCGTGACTCACGGCGCCCTGCCAGAATTACGCGACACGCGGAAACTTCCGCCACCGCCACCGCCGCCTCTGCTGCCCTGCTCTGGCCAGCTGGGCCGTGCCGAGCTGCCGTCTGTAATGACGCCTACCAACCAACTCAGCAGACGACCAACCGGATTAGCTCAAGACCACACACGTTCCGACCAACTGCAGCGCCCCCTCCTGTTATGGTGACTGTCTGTCCAACTGTTTCTGTTTCCGTGTGTTCGCTGTCCAGACATCAGACGATAGCAAGCCGGATTTTGATCGGGTAGTGCAACTTGTCGGATGGAGTGGAGGACGAGGGGTCGGATATCGGACGGTCAGGCCCGATCAACCACCCGACAAGCAAAGTTAATCTAGAAGCGCCTCCACACGTCCAATTTATCGGATCGCCGATAAATTCGTCCCGACAAATGAAGACGTGTGTAGGGGTCTATAGAGCTGCGCCTGTTGCGCCGGCAGCGGTGGCCGCGGGGACTGAGGCGCTCCACGCACAGTCTGCACGGCCACTACGGTCGGGGGCTCGAATCCCCCCTCGGGAATGGATATTTGTGCCGTCCTTAGTGTAAGCTAGCTCATAATTTGTAACCTTAGGGACTGATGACCCCGTAGTTAAGTCCCATAGACAATACAAACATTTGAATCGCACCTGTTGCCCGCTGGTCAGGGCTCAGCGGTTCTCGCAGGTAACTTGGACCACCCCTCCCCCGTGCTTGGATAGGGTCAGATTTCGCTGCCTCCGCCAATCTCATCAAACACGTACTTTTACTGTAAATACTTAATACTTACCTTGATTGCGTCGGATGTTTTTTTTTTTTTTTTTCTTTTTTAAATAAACGGAGTTCAGTTAATTTCATTCAACACTAACGTACTGTCGTAGAGTTCGCTAAATGCGGGAAGTGATGGTGCGTAGAAATTCGCCCTACTTTGGGGGTGAAATGCGTTTTACTTACTGCAACAGAGGTTTTTGTAATTTCTCTGGTTCGTGCTGAAACACTGTGCGATTGAGATCCGCATCGATTTCCTCCCCTTCCCCACCGCCACTTCTTTAAGCGTCATACCCCAGTAACGGACGCTATCTAAAACCCTAACAGCCACCATGCGACCGTTGTAGGAGGAGCGCGACGAGGCGGCAATACCTGTCCAGCTTCTTAAAAATTTAATTTTTTCTTTCTTCCTTCCTCATGAATGTCGGCGTCAGACTTCTTTATGTAACTGCAACCACACAGAGCAGCGTCGCATCGATAAAAACGTGGTACTGCTCGGTTGGAAACAGACCATCACGTGCGTACGCAGAACGGAGGAGGACCAGGAGGCGTTGTTCGCATGTTTTCTTCTCAAATACAGAATATCTTAAATCGGTTTACACCCTGCTATGCAGGAAAATTAACAACATTCAACTAAGCTAGGAGTCAGGTGGACTACATACTACCATCCGTACCGAACATGGAAGACATCTTTGAATTGGCCATCTCAGACAGTCTTTAAATGAAAATTGAGACCAGTGATACATAAAATCAAAATTTTCTCTTGAGTTCATTTCTGTAAATCTGCATAGCAGTTGAAAGACATTTTCTACATCCACATGGGATACTCAAAATCACATAAGTGCCTGGCAGAGGGTTCATCGAACCACCTTTATACTATTCGTTTCCCATTCCATTCTCGAACAGCGCGCTGGAATAAAGAATACCTGAATCTCTCCGTTCGAGCTCTGATTTCTCGTATTTTATTCTGATGGTCATTTCTACTTATATAAGTGGTGGTCAACAATATATTTTCGCATTCGGAGGAGAATGTAGGCAATTGGAGTTTCGCAAGTAGCCCACGCCGCAGCGATAAGCGCCGTTGTTGTAATGATTCCCATCCCAGATTCTGTATCATTTCCGTAACGCTGTCTCCCCTATATTGCGACAATACGAAACGAGCTGCCCTTCTTTGGACTCTTTCGATGTCCTCCGTCAAACCCACCTGATAAGGATCCCATACTGGGCTGCAATACTCCCAAAAACGGACGGACAAGCGTAGTGTATGCAGTTTCTTTTGTAGTTCTGTTGCATGTTTTAAGGGTTCTGCCAATAAAACGCATCCTCTGGTTCGCCTTTCCCACGATATTTTCTACGTGTTCTTTTCAGTTTGAAGTAATCGTAATTCCTAGGTATTTTGTGGAGATTACGGCCTTCATATTCGATAGATTTATCTTGTAAACAAAGTTTAACAGGTTTCTTTTCGTACTCATGTGGACAACTTTCACATTTCTCATTAGTTAGGCACAGTTGACAATTTTTACACCACAGTGGCATCTTATTCAGAACGTTGTGCAGTTGGTTTTTATTATTGGATTATTTTACTAGAGGGTAAATGACGGCGTCATCTGCAAACAACCTAAGGGAGCTACTTAGATTTTCCCATGAATATTTTATGTAAATAAGGAGCAGCAGAGGACCAATAACAATACCCTGTGGAACGCCCGATATCACCTGTTTTACTCAATGCCTTACCATCGATTACTAAGAACAGAAAATGCCTTATCCAGTGCGGATTTGGAGCGATATACCATAAGCACAAAATTTGATTGCTTAGAGCAGGGATACGCACAATCGCGGTTTTCCCTCAGTTGGGGCAAGCTTACGCCACAGAGTCCGTGCTTACGCAAAGTTGTGGTTTTCCCCTGGCCCCCCATTTCCGCTGTTGGGGTCGTGACGGCACCATTCATTCAGAAGATGAACCCCGCGCTACCAGGAAGTGGTGATTGAACACTTAGCTGGGGCCTTAGTTTTTGTCTGTGCCTTGGCATAGACGGGTACAGATGGGACATGCGTAACAAAGAGCACAATTTATGTGCCCAAGAATTTTGTCACAAGAAGTACCTAGAAGAGTAACGGATTAAAGGACTTCCGTTAATTTGTCGTAAGTTATATAGTCACTCTTCCAAAATTTGAAGAAATAGGGGGTAAAATATAGGTAGCGAAGAGTTGTTATATTCAACCTATACAAAAACCAGACAGCGGTTATTAGAGTCGAATGGCAAGAAAGGGATGCAGAGGTTGGGAAGGGAATAAGAAAGGGTTGTAGTTTTTGCCTGATGTTGTTCAGACTGTACATTGGGCAGGCAGTGAAGGAAAGGAAGGAGAAATTTGGAGAGGGCATTAAAGTGCAGGGAGAAGAAATGAATACATCGCAGTTTGCCGATGACATAGTAATTCTGTCAGAGACCGCAAAAGATCTGGAAAAGCAATTGAACGGAATGGACACTGTCTTGAAAGGAAGATATAAGATGAACACTAACAAGAGTAAAACGAAGGTTATGGAATTCAATGTCAGAAAATCAGGCAATGCTGAAGGAATTAGATTAGGTAATGAGACAATAAAAGTAGATGAATATTATTATTTGGGTAGGAAGATAACTTCTAATGGTCGAAGTAAAGAAGATATAAAATGCAGAATGGCTTTGGGAAGAAAAGCGTTTCTAAAGCAGCGAAACTTGTTAACATCCAATATTAATTGAAATGTTTGGAAGTCCTTTCTGAAAGCATTTGTCTGGAGTGTAGCATTGTATGGGAGTGAAACGTGGACGATAAGGAGTTCAGACAAAAAGATGATAGAAACTTTTGAGCCTGCCGCGGTGGCCGAGGGGACTGAGGCGCTCCAGTCACGGTCTGCACGGCCATTACGGTCTGGGGCTCGAATCCCCCCTCAGGCATGGAAATTTGTGCCGTCCTTAGTATTAGTTAGATCATAAGTAGTTTGTACGTTTAGGGAGTAGTAACCCTGTAGTTAAGTCCCATAAGCTATACAAACATTCTTTGAAGCTTTTGACATGTGGTGCCACAGACGAATGATGAAAATTAGATGGGTAGATCACGTAACTAATGAGGTGCTTAACCGAATCGGGGAGAAAGAGTTTCTGGCATATCCTGAGTAAAAGAAAGCATAGATTGGTAGGACACATTCTGACACATCAAAGAATTGTCAACTTAGCATTAGAAGGAAGCGTGTGGGGTAAAAATCGTAGAGGGAGACCGAGGGACGAATTCAGTAAGCAGATTCAAAAGGGATGTAGGTTGGCGATCGTATTCTCTGATGAAGAGAGTTGCACAGGACAGGGTAGCGTGGAGAGCTGCATCAAACCAGTCTGAGGACTGAATACAACAGCAACAACACCATATATAGAAGATATGTTCGACATGTCGACACGAAAGAGTCTCAGGATTAAAATCTAATTTACATATCGGACTTCCGATCGGCAAACGTCGAAAGAGCCAGCTAAGTGGCAAGTGTCTTGACTAGACGGAGGCTCGGTCGTCCCTGAGGCTAGCGCGGTATTGGGGTCACCTGCTGAACAGACAACTCAAGGCACGGCGGCCTCGGGCCGGAAGTAAACAGCCCGGCCACACAATTCAGCGCTCTCTCTCTCTCTCTCTCTCTCTCTCTCTCTCTGTCTGTCTCTCTCTACCCCTCGTCCTCCATCTGGCGCCTCGCGAGGCCGTTCTCGTCTCGCCTCTCCGCCATCCAAACATCCGCTGTCACCCGCTGCGCTCCGCTATAGCACGTGTGTCACGTTTATTACGCCTGACGCCCGAAAGGGGACTAGCTTTATTTTGCCAAGTTTTTATTCACTACGTTTACATAGAACACGTCTTCCGGAAGACGAAAACCGATTTTCGTAAATCGTTTTTCGCTGTCGTGTTTACATGATATAGCCTGAATCGGATTTCGTAGCTCACTTAAAATGGCGGCTGGAAAACAGCTGATTCAGTTCCTTATTTAGTCTGCACAATCGCTATTTTTCTTTATTTAAATACGCAGATTTATGTTCACTCTAATATTTATACTTTTATTTCACATTAGAAAATATCACTCTTTCCATATGTGCCGAAAATTCTTAACAAGAAAACACAATCTGACAAGCCAAGAACGCTTCAAAACCGGTTGCGTTTACATGGGCACGAAAATCAATTGTGGAACTGGAAAACCGCTTTACAGAAGCGGATTTCCAGAATCGATTTTGGAGTGTTTACATGACCAGCCAAAAGCGGAATTGGGAAATCGGTTTACGAAATCCGGTTTTGGGAGCCCGTGTAAACGGGGTGATTGAGTAGGGGAAGCAAGGGGGAGTGCGTAGCTGCACTAAGGCCTTTCTCACTGGCAAAACAAAAACAAATGTTTGAAAATCTATCGGGCTCAACAACGTGCTCATTAGTCCGTAGCTTACAAACTACACTCCTGGCCATTACAATTACATCAGTCGTTTCTGCTACGTCATGATGGGTTATTTATTTAACCAGTCAGTCAATCATGTATTCGTAACATTACATTTACAGAATGTCCACAAAAGGACTCCCTGATTTCAAAATTAAGTATCTCCAAAACAAAGATCGATATAGGAATGCAGTAAACGGTATGTTTATTGTGAAAGCTGTAAGACGTTTATACAGCTGTTTAAAATAATAGTTACAAAAGCTGATAACAGATGGCGCTGTACGCTGTACAGCTCATATCGGCTATCCATAAGTGAAATAATCGTATGAAAGCACTCTTCGCAAACAATCACATCACAATGTTTTCAAATGTTCACCATTGGCACTAAAGAGGTGGCGCAAACGAAGAATGAAATTCGCCATCACATTTCGTAGTGTCTCAATCGAAATGCATTGACATGCCACAGAGATCGCCGATTCAAGCTCGTCCAGCGTGGCGGGATGCTTCGGGTAGACAATGTCTTTCACTGTGCCCCACAAAAAAAGTCACAGGGAGTCAAATCCGGCGAATATGGAGGACAATCCATGCCTGCACCAGGAAATTTTGGGTATTCCAAAGCAATGATTCGATTCCCGAAGTATTCCTCAAGAAAGCGAAACACTTGTTCGGTCCGATGTGGTCGGGCTCCATCTTGCATAAACCATTCAGTACCTGGTCGATCCTCTAACGCTTGCTCCGTGGCGACAAATAGTTCCAAAATTGCAACGTAAGGTGCACCAGTGACCGTTTATGGAATGAAAAAAGGGCCAATAATGCCTCTGCTGCATACTGCAGCCCAGACAGTAACTTTAGGAGAATACAAGGGGTTTCGCTTCACACCAAATCGGAACCCCAAATCGCCACTTCCGCCTATTCACGTATCTATTCACGTGGAAGTTTTGCTTCATCTGTAAACCAGACGCAGCCAACATCAAATCCTTCACTATCAATCATTGTGAGCATCTGATTAGCAAAGGCAACCCTTTGTTGCACAGCTCGTACGGGTATGGCCTGGTGCGTTCGAATTTTGAATGGAAGCATGTGTAGGCTCTTTCTCAGTATTTTCTGCGTGTTGGAACGCTTCAAACCAGTCTCAGATGCAATTCTACGGACGGATGACATTGTACTTCGCTGAATAATTCCAGAATCATCAGTTACGCTGCCTGTTCGTTGAAATTTTGCGAAGAGCGTACGAATGGTTTTCGCACCGGGTCCTTTTGGAACATTAAATCGTACTTGAAAACTTGGCTTTGTTGCCGTAGGACTCTTCTAACCTGTGGTACTCTAGCACCAGAAAAACGCGTTGTTCAGTGGAGTACATGGTTTTAATCTCTTCCTTCGGTACGCTAACCTCCTTTCACGTTTCAATAGTGGAACTGATCGCTCTGGGCTTCGGATCACTATAAACTAGCCATTACGTATGGCGATTACAGCGCCATCTGTTAGCAGCTTTTGTAACTATTTCAAACTGCAGTATAAACTTGTTACAGCTTTCACAATAAACATAGCGTTTACTGCATTCCTCTATCGATCTTTGTTTTCGAGATACTCAATTTTGAAATCAGGGCATCCTATTCTAGACACCCTTTATATACTAGATGACACGGTGAACTTCGTATCACATACCTCTTAATATAAACGATATTATTTCAAAGCATATTTATTGACCCAGTAGTATTATAAAGTCATTTGCTTTGAACGTGAAATGTGCAAAATTTTATCGCAATCCTACGAATGATATTGATATTCCAAAGAAAGAGCTTTTCAGTTTTCCACACTTTTCTGGCCAACTATTTCAAACTTTCACTTCACTCAAACCTTCCCCTCGGTTTGAATGTCGAATGTGTTAAGTTTCATCGTAATCAGATGAATGGTATCGATTTTTCACAGAGAAATCTATTTTTTCCAATTTTTTTCCAATTTTCCGGGAAACTTTTCCAAATTTTTATTTCATACGAACGTTCATATTTCGTTGAACGTCAGATGATAAAAATTTTATCGCAGTTGGATGAACGGTTCTCAACTTAGTGTTGAGTATATTTAGAAGCAATGAAAAAGAAAGTTGGTTCGAATTTTGCGTCTTTCCTTTTTAACTATCCCTATTTTGTTACTGAAAACTTTTCCAAGACCACAATGAGCGAAACAAAAAAAGAATTACCCCTCTCCGTGGTGCGAATAGTCAGGCATATTGCTGAATGCAATCAAAAACACATTCAAAAACACTTTAAGTTTTTCTCATATTTTCCAATTTTCCGGTAGATTTTCCAAAAAAATGTATTCCATACCAACCTCGTCCTGTCAAACCCTAGTCAAGTGATGCCGATACAACCATGTGGCAATTTTCATTTATAGAAAAAATAGCTTTCGGTTTTTCCTAAACTTTCCTACTTTCCGGACAACTTATCCAAATTTTTATTTGATGCGAACTTTCATCTTGTTTTCAACATGAAATGTAAAAATTTTATCGCAATTGGACGAACGGTATTGATAGCTCACTGGAAAAAGCTGTTTGTTTTTCCCGATTTTCTTCTTTCCCGGACAACTTTACCATATTTTATCAACGTTTAAACATTCCGTGGACTTACACGAATATTTAAAGACCAAAATCAGCCAAATCGGTTCTCGAGTTTCAGCGAGACTAACGAACAGCAATTCATTTATATATAGATACTAGCTTATATGCCCGTGCTTCGCAACGGTTGTTAAAGAAGGTCCTGTGTATATCATGGTTCTTTGGGTTCTGGACGTAGGTCAGCAAAAACACAATCCTTGTTGGATCTCTCTATCAATAAACTCAGTTCTCCTAGCCAAGATGCCAAATTTAAGTAGATGTCATTGTCGAAGACGATGAATGTTCATAAAGTTTTTCATACTAAGAGTGAAATTAATTTAAATCCGTGCTTCGGAACAATGTAAATTCAATGTTAGGTTGTGTTCATAAAGTTACACATTGCAACAGCAGCGCCGAAAGCGGCTGGCAAATTGCATTTCTGAAAACGATATCGGGTAAGTGTGAATATTGATTTGTAACAGTTTTCACAAATATCTTCTTGAATAGGAATTTGGAAAGAATTGTAAGACTGTGTGAATCATAAAAAGTCTGTACAGAAGAGTTTCGCGTAAAAGTGCTGGTCATAATGAGATGTGACAACAACGGATGTATCTGATTCGGTAAAATTTTACTTCCTATCCTGGCGGCCTCGTGTTTTTATGTTCGCAACATAACACGATATAATATCGTTGGAAAGATGACCGAACCACAGAGTGTAGATAGATACTGCTGTTCCTGCTTAATGCTTGATTTCACGACAAAATATATGCGTGTCACGCGATTGGCTTATGACGATGTCACATGATTCTCGTTATTCAACATCTGTTGCCAACATTATCACAGGAGGCCGCCGGGATATGAGTAGGAGTCGCATAGTTTTTCTTGACCCAGCTGTCAAACGATAACACCTTTCACAGCAGAGAGTGTCGCGGCTATATGTATCAGAGATCACTGATTAGCACAGACCAGTGAGCTTACTGGCACAGGCATATCAATATCTATGGCCTAAGAGACATTCATTAATGTATGTCTGTGTTTCCACCACGCTTCCACGACAGTGATCAATGTTCCACGAGTATTTTTATCTTTGAGTCTATCTTGATTTTTATCTTTTTGTGTCTCTGTTCATAGTCGGTAATGTGGTTGACAGAAACATGTGATGTATTTAAAAAATTGCGTATTTGATATTCCTCGTCGTTATTAAAGTCTGAAAAGACCGCATGAAAGAATAAACAGATTTTGACTCGTACCGTAAAGTTCGTAAGTCACAGAGTATATAACTTTTCCTAAGAGTATTTCTTGCATATTTTGCGAATTTTTGCTCGTCACACTCACCCACTGCCACGCACCGCGACCAAACTCCCTTACTAACATCATTAGACCAAGGGCTGTCTACCACCACAACCACGAGTGGGTGGCAGTATGTGGTCATGGAGAAAAGTCTGTCAGCACGTACACACACAAGCCTTTTATATATAGATACAGATTACAAGCTGCTGTGATCTCTCTCTCGGGGGTCTGTGGTGTGTCTCCTGTGATGTACTGAGTATTAGTAAGCGCAGCGCAGCAAGAGTCTGATGCTTGGGAGTCCCTACGCTCTCGCTACCCAACGCATTGATGCTCGATGCACATATCGATTCTGAGTGCCAAATAACAACCCTCCACCGTGAAAAGAATCATGGGTGAAACTGGATAACACAAACGTCACGAATATGGATACACGGATATAATGCGACACCCTTACCATTCTTTGAAGTAATGATTAAGTTTTATTTAAGGTGGCTGCGTAGTTTGCTGATGTTGGTAACGGAATGTTCTCTTCACGAGGCTCATTAATTTACTCTTAGCGGCTGTGCCATAACATTCATGTCTAGCAACGTTCTCTGATTCAAACACTCTCCGCTCTCTAGGGACTGCAAATGTACCTGTATAAAGTGTGCTTATTTCTTGACTATTGTTAGTAATTCTTGTCCTACAGCAAGGTGTTTTGGTCGTTAAATAGTCTTATTTGTGATATAATATTAAACATGCAACAGGGCTACCTCAAATTCGTCATATCTTTATCAATCACTACGTTTACATGCAACACATCTTCCGGAAGACGAAAACCGATTTTCGTAAACCGTTTTTCGCTGTCGTGTTTTTGCATGGCACAGCCTGAATCAGATTTCCTAGCGCACTTAAAATGGCGGCTGGAAAACAGCTGATTCAGTTCCTCATTTAGTCTGCACAATCGCTATTTTTCTTTATTTAAATACACAATTTACGTTCACTCTAATATTTATACTTTTATTTCACATTAGAAAATATGACACTTCATATGTGCCGAAAATTCTTAATAAGAAAACACAGTCTGACAAAGCCAAGAACGTTCAAAAACGGTTGCCTTTACATGGGCACGAACATCGATTGTGGGACTGGAAAACCGCTTTAGAGAAGCGGATTTCCAGAATCGATTTTGGAGTGTTTAGGTGACGAAACAAAAGCGGGATTCGGAAATCGGTTTACGAAATCCGGTTTTGGGAGCCCATGTAAACGGGGTGAATACCAAATTTCACCACAGTTGTGTGTTTTGTTCTGTAACTAATTTCCTCGATTCGATTAATGAGTCTTAAGGCGACGAAACACCTGCCAAGAGTAGTAGTCAGACGGTCGAAGGACAGCAGATCAGCAGCTGAGGGAAACTTCCTAACAAGGAGATCAAATTGGTATCGCAATGTAGAATTATTTGATATTTATGGTACGTGAAGTTCAGAACCCAAATAACAATCAGCGAAAGGCGTTCGACACAGCTGCCAAAATTCTCGGAAAAACGGACTTTTTCAATATCTGCCGGTTTAGCTCAGGTGCTAGCGTTCTGTTCTCACAACCATAGCGTCGCTGCTTCGAACCCCGCTGTGACAATTTTTTGTTGTTTTCGAATTCAGTTCTACAAAAAAAATTTTTGGATATAAATTCCACGTGGTTTTTTTATGTAAACGAGCTGAACACCCAGTCGTTATATAAAACGATGGTTGAGTAGGTTAGCTGCTTGGAAAGGCATTAGTAGCTACGGAGATGATATTCCAAAAACAGCATCGTATCTCTTGAAAAACTTATCAAAGAGTACCCATCTTCAGCTAATACAGAAGCCAATACTGTAAATAATGAGCCGCGGTGGAGTAGCCGAGCGGTCTAAAGCGTCTCGCTGCGGAGCGCGCGGTTGCTCGCCGTGGAGGTTCGAGTCCTCCCTGGGGCATGGGTGTGTGTGTGTGTGTGTGTGTGTGTGTGTGTGTGTGTGTGTGTGTGTGTGTGTGTGTGTGTGTTTGTCCTTAGGTTAGTTTACCTAAGTGTAAGTAGTTTGTAAGCTACGAAGCCCAGGGGCAGATACAGACTCTGACCATAACTTGTTGGTTATGAACTGTAGGCTGAAACTGAAGAAACTACAAAAAAGTAGGAAAATGAGATGGGACCTGGATAAATTGAAGGAACCTGAAGCTCTTAAGAATTTCAGAGGGAGCTTTAGGCAGCAGTTGACAGAAACGGGGGAAAATAAAACAGAAGAAGAGGAATGGGTAGCATTGAGAGATAAAATAGTGAAGGCAGCTGAGGACAAAATAGGTAGGAAAGCAAGACCTACAAAAAAATCCTTGGATATTACAGGAAATACTAATTTTAATTGATGAAAGGAGAAAATATAAAAATGCAGTAAATGAAACAGGCAAAATGGAGTACAGACGACTAAGAAATGATTGACAGGAAGTGCAAAATGGCTAAGCAGGAGTGGCTAGAAAGCAAATGCAAGGATGTAGAAGAATGTATAAATAGGGGAAAAATAGATACAGCCTACAGGAAAATAAAAGAAACATTTGGAGATAAGAAAAACAACTCTATGAATATCAAGGACACTGATGGAAAACCAGTTCTCAGCAAAGAAGGGAAAGCTGAAAAATGGAAAGAGTATATAGAGGGGCTCTATGAAGGAAATGAACTTAGCGGCAATATTGTAGAAAGGGGAGAAAGAGATGATGAAATAGGAGATACTATACTGAGAGATGAATTTGACAGAGCACTAAAAGACCTAAGCCGAAACAAGGCCCCAGGAGTAGATGATATTTGCTCACAGCTACTGAAGTCTCTGGGAGAACCAGCCATGACAAAATTGTTTCACCTGGCGTGTAAGATGTATGAGACAGGTGAAGTACCCTCCGACTTCAAGAAAAATGTTATAATCCCCATTCCAAAGAAAGCAGTGCAGACAGGCGTGAAAACTACAGAACCATCAGTTTAATAAGTCATGGTTGCAAAATATTAACACGAATTACATACAGAAGGATGGAACACGTGGTAGAAGCCGACCTTGGGGAAGATCAGTTTGGTTTCAGGAGAAATGTAGGAACTCTGGAGGCAATACTCAATCTATCTTCTAGGATAAGCCGTAAAGTAAGAAAAGGCAAACATACATTTCTAGCTTTTGTAGATTTGGAGAAGGCTTTTGACAATGTTGATTGGAATAAACTCTTTCAAGTTCTGAAGCAAGCAGGAGTAAAATATAGGGAACGTAAGGTTATTTACAACTTGTACAAAAACCAGACAGCGGTTGTCAGAGTTGAAGGGCATGAAAGGGGTGCAGTGGTTGGAAAGGGAGTAAGACAGGGTTGTAGCCTTTCTCCAATGTTATTCAATTTGTACACTGAGCAAGCTATAAAGGAAAGCAAGGAGAAATTTGGAGAAGGAATTAAAGTTCAGGGTGAAGAATTAAAAACATTGCGTTTTGCCGACGACGTAGTAATTCTGTCAGATACAGCAAAGGACCTGGAAGAGCAATTGAACGGAATGGACAATGTGCTGAAAGGTGCATATAAGATGAAGATTAACAAGAGCAAAACTAGGGTAATGGAGTGCAGTCTGAGAAAAATCAGGTGATGCTGAAGGAATTAGATTGGGAAACGAAGCAATAAAGAAGGTATATGAGTTTTGTTACCTGGGCAGTAAAATAACAAAATATTGTCGCAGTACAGAGGATTTAAAATGCAGAATGGCAATGGGTAGAGAGGTGTTCTTGAAAAAGAGAAATTTGTTAACATCTAGTATTGATTTAAGCCTAAGGAAGTCCTTTCTGAAGGCATTTGTGTGGAGTGTTGCCTTGTATGGGAGTGAGACATGGACGATAAACAGTGCGGACAGGAAAGGATTGGGTCTTTTGAAATGTGGTGCTAAAGAAGAATGCTGAAGATTAGGTGGGTGGATCGCGTAAGTAAAGATGAGGTACTGAACAGAATTGGGGAGAAAAGAAATTTCTGGCATACCTTGACTAAAAGGAGGGATAGATTGGTAGGACACATTCTTAGACATCAAGGAATTGTGAATTTAGCGTTGGAGGGAAGTTTGTGGGGTACAAACCGCAGAGGGAGACCAAGAGATGGATGCAGTAAGCAGATTCAGACAGATGTAGGTTGCCATTCTTATGTGGAGATGAAGAGGCTTGCTCAGGATAGGGTATTGTGGAGAGCTGCATCAAACCAGTCTCCGGAATGAAGACCACAACATCAAAACAAGAAGCTACGAACTGATGACGACGCAGTTTGGTCCGATAGAATTACAAATATTTGAACATTGTTTTGTAAAAAATGAAAGGTGTTTTTTTTTTATTTAAACCATCGTTATTTTACAAAGTATAGAAAATTATGAATGGAAAAAAAGTGCATTTTTCATAAAAAATTACCATTCCATATTAAAATTATGCAAGTATACGAACACGTCGAAAAAAACTGAAATCTGCTTCTGCAGTATTCGAACCACAGACCCTATTGTTGTAAGGCTAGGACGGTACTACCGAAGCTATAGCGACAGATGCTGTAATAGTTTTAATTATTGGTAGTTGCTTGTACTTGCAAAATTTCAAAGTAGATTTTTTCGAGTATTTCTGACAGTTGGGTCGGATGGCTTTTGCTCTTAGTTATTTAAGTTCTGAACTTCTTGTACCGTAAATATAAAAAAGTTGTAAAATCTGATACCAACGTGGTCTCCTTGTGAGAGGAAAGCCGATAGGCAGCAAAGCTTCTTGCTTGATGTTCGTCAGTAGTACTTCACCACTTAACACGTGTGTACAGGCGTCACTATAGAAAAAAAATTATTTTCGAAAAGACTGTGTGTGTGTGTGTGTGTGTGTGTGTGTGTGTGTGTGTGTGTGTGTGTGTTGGCCCCTACACACGCCCCGATTTATAGTACAACCAACAAATTTCCAACGAACCAACAGTTGGTGGCAGCCTACACACGTTCAAACCAACCGCAAGCAGCGCCACCCTGTCCTGGTGTCTGTCTGTCGAACTGCTTTTGTTTTCGTGTGTTCGCTGTGCAGACCTCGGCATGGAAGTTTGTCGGGAAGCGCTACACACGGTACAATTTCCTGCTATTTTCTCGACTGGAGAGAGCACCTCTCCACCGTGGCTAAGCCCCAAGTCCGTATTAACTTGGACCTTCATTCTCTTCCTAAGGACTCCACACCTAGCTTCGTTTACCGGAGAGAATTTCTCATACTCCGGTTCAAATTTGATGACAGTTTGTTCATCTACACTGATGGCCCAAAGACAGACCAGGGTGTCGGGTGTGCCTTTGTGCTTGGCAACGCCTCGTTTAAATATCGTCTCTCTGAGTGGAGATCCAATTTTACAGCTGAGCTGTATGCATTATATCAGGCCACCCAATACTCGCTCAATAAGACTGTCATTTGTTCGGACACTCTGAGTGCTCTGTTCAGCCTCCGCACGCTATACCCTGTCCATCCCCTGGTACAAAGCATCCGCAATTGCCTTACCTCTCTCTCAGCGAGCGGAACTACTGTGACGTTTCTGTGGGTCCCTGGCCACGTGGGAGTGTTGTGGAACGAGTCTGCGGATACGACTGTTCTCATTCCTCGGCTGTCTACCTTCTCTACTAGGTCTGATCACCTTCTCGCTGTAGTCTCCCAGCGTATTATCTCCCGAGAGTTATATATGTATTGGTGTGATGTTTGTTCTTTCAAAATAAGACGTCACACCAATATATGTATCATTTAGACGCAAAGCTTCTGGGTTCTGTTTTCATCGCTAACGCGACTAACAACGTTAGACCTCGTGTGTAAACAGTTAAAGGTTATGAGTACCACTGGAAAAATGCATAAGTAACACCTGTTGTTTGAGACTTGAAGATGACCTGAAATTAGCCGAAATCGATATCTCATAATAAACATAAGGTGTAGCTGTCTATATTTCATAATGCTATTCGTAACAAATTTAAAAGCTGCTCAAAACCACCTACAAAAACCTTTATAATGAGATTGTATACAATTCCACGATCAAATTGTGTTCTAGTTATTTTTAGTAATACACCCAAAGATCTGCCCTTGCTTTTAGTGCCTTGATCAGCTGTTTGTTTATAGAGGTATTACTAGGGACAGGAAAAATTCGCATTTGCGATAAATGCTGACTCAAAATGCAGTAAATCCGAAATTTTAGTTAGCAACGGTAGCGCTCAATTCAGATTTCATCACATTCCTCTTCACATGGTGCTGTATTGCAAATCGAATGATACTTGTATGACGTGTTATCTCCCTGTTGAATGAGGCTGTGATATCTCCGGGCCGTTACTACTGCTCCACCTCGCTCGGTGGGCCTTTCCCTGAATACGGCACAGGTAGCGGCTGGAGGGCGTGGAGTAGGGGTGGTGTATCGCTACTTCTGGAACACCCTGTTCACTACCTGCAGCGTCCGGGTCTCCCCGCAAGTGTCTACAAATTCCCTTTCCGCGCAAGTGTTACTCCCCGCAAGTGTCACAAAGTCGTTCTAATCCCCCCTCGGGCATGGATATTTGTGCCGTCCTTAGTATAAGGTAGTTCGTAAGTAGTTTGTAAGGTTAGGGCCTGATGACCCCGTAGTTAAGTCCCATAAGCTTAACAAACATATGAACGTTTTTTGAAGATATAACACAATATTCTGCAACATGCAGCTCTTCATAATCCTCTCCAATTTGTTTCTCTGTGAGTGGCAAGCCCAAATATCTGCGCATAAGTCTCTCATCTGAGGTTCTCGAGGCAGTTCAGGCAGAGTCTTTCATTTTCCTTTGACTGACGCACACATTCCCATTGTCTGATCTCTGGTCAACGTCATCTCGACCCTCTCGCCGAGAGGAGATTGTCCTGACCCGGCTTCGTATTGGCCACTGCCGTTATAGCCACCAGTATTTACTTCGTGGTGGTCCTGCTGCCTTATGTGAACACCGTGGTGAACCTTTTACTGTCTACCACCTTCTAGTGCCATGTCGGTTTTTTAATCGTCTCCGCCATGATCTATGTTTACCATTCGAAATGTCTGATATTTTAGCTGATGATCCGCATTCTCCTGGCAGAGTTTCACTATTTATACTTCGTGCAAATATGGCGAAAGCCATTTAAGTTCTAACCCCGGTTCTGTTTTTTTATGGGCAGTGTTGGGCGCTAGTGACCTCAGCAGTTGGGCGCCCTAAAACCACAATAAAAAAGGATGAAAATAATCACATTCACACAACTTAGTTTTGGCGATGGCGTACATCAGAAAAAGAAACACACAAGAGGCGTGTTTTATCCTTTATTTTTTAAAGTAAGGTTTGTTATGTTAAAGACACCAGTACATCGCACGCATACTTCGAATAGCTTATTGTTTACTTGTAATACACATTAGTTTTAACATTTGCTTAGCTGCTACTACCACCTTCTATTTAGTTGGTAATGTGTTAATAATAAAATATTAAACAATTGAAGCTTTTGCTTTATCTTAAAAATGCCCATTTACATCTAGGTTTATTGTTGATTATGTAGCACAAGTGTATTGCAAGTTCAAAATGACAAATAATAAATGTGTGAAATACCTTTTGTTGAGTAGGCTACAGTTTTTTTACAAGAGTTTAGTTGTCGTCCTGTCCACAGTACTCCTGTACACATTTTTCTTGACAAGTCTGTACAGTGACTAGTGTGTACATGAATAGTGTACCCCCTCATAACATTTGATGGGTGTAACATTGTCATGCAGAAACCGCTGTTAAATTGGCTGTACATGTTTTGTTTAGAGTGCAGAATATTTTATGCGCTTTTTGCCACGAGTAATTTATTAATAACAAAATTTTAAAATTAAACAATGGAAATTCCTGGAAGGATTCAACAATATTTTTGAGAAGGATAGGGTACTCACTCACTACACAGACGTCTGATGAGCCGCAGAAAGGCACAAATAACAGACAACATTACAGCTTCATCCATTTAAGACTTCGTCTGTCACACACACACACACACACACACACACACACACACACACACACACACACACACACAACGCTACCTTTCGCAAACTAGCTGCTTCTTCAGGCAGTAGGGAAGGAGTAGGAAAAAGACTGGAAAGTTGCCCAAGTTACTCCAATATTCAACATCACCAAAAATACAGGCCTATCTCATTGACGTCGATTTGCAGAAGGATTTTGGAACATTTACTTTGTTCGAATATTATGAACGACCTATTAACCACTAGTCAACACGGATTCAGAAAGTATCGCTCTTGCGAAACACAGCTCGCCCTTTATTCACATGAAGTATTAAGTGCCATCGACAAGGGATCTCAAATAGATTCCATATTTCTGGATTTCCGTAAGGCTTTTGACACTGTACCCCACAAGCGGCTCCTAATGAAATTGCGTGCTTATGGAATATCTCCCCAATTGTGCGATTGGATTCACGATTTCCTATCACAAAGGACACAGTTCGTCGTAATTGACGGTAAGTCATCGAGTAAAACAGAAGTGACATCTGGCGTTCCACAGGCAAGCGTCATAGGTCCCCTACTCTTCCTTGTGTTTATAAACGAGTTAGGAGACAATCTGAATAGCTCCCTTAGACTATTCGCGGATGATGCTGTCGTTTATCGGTTAGTGAAGTCAACAGAGGATCAAAAGCAACTGCAAAGCGATTTAGACAAAATTTCTACATGGTGCGAAAATTGGCAATTGACACTAAATAAAGAAAAGTGTGAAGTAATACACATGGCCACTAAAAGAAATCCGCTGAACTTCAATTACGCGATAAATCAGTCAAACCTTAAGGTCGTAAATTCTACCAAATACCTAGGAGTTACAATTACGAACAACTTTGACTGGAGAGAACGCACAGAAAATATTGTGGGGAAGGCAAGCCAAAGGTTAAGGTTTCATTGGCAGAACGCTTCGAAGATGCACCAGCTCCACCAAAGAGACTGCCTACATCACACTTGTGCGTCCTCTCCTGGAGTACTGTTGCCCCTTGTGGGACTCTCACCAGGTGGGACTGACGGAAGACATTGAGAAGGTTCAGAGAAGGGCAGCTCGTTTTGTTTCATCACGTTACATGGGGGAATGCATCACGGAAATGTTAAATGAATTGGGGTGGAAATCATTAAAAGAAAGACGTTATTCATTGCGGCGTGATCTGTTTGCGAAGTTTCAATCACCGACTTTCACTTCTGAATGTGAAAATATTTTGCTAGCACCCACCTACTTACGGAGACATGACTATCTCAATAGAATTAGAGAAATCAGATCGAAAACTGAACGATTTAGGTGTTCTTTCTTCCCGCGTTCTATTAGAGTATGTAACGGTAGAGAAAAGTTATGAAGATGGTTAATGAACCCTCTGCCAGGCACTTAAATGTGATTTGCAGAGTATCTGTGTAGATGTAGAAAGGGAGTGGGTAAGGAGTCATTCCAATCCCGGGACAGGAAAGACTTACCTTGGGGGGGGGGGGGGGGGGGGGGTAAACAAATACATACACTCCGACACATATACACAAACGTAAGCACACTTAGGCAGACATACTGTAGAAAGCAAAGAAGTTGGACAGATATTTTTCTTTATTTATTTATTATTTAACATGCCCCATTACATAGTAATATTACATGTTTGATGGTTAGATTCAGGCGATTACATCAAATGTTTTTGCAAACACAAGTACAGTATATAAGTTGACAAGGTTTACAAAGGAAGAAACAGTTTTATACATCAGGAAATCTTATTGAATTACAAAAATTGTAAAAGTCTGTAGTCTATTTATGTACTAAGTCATACTTACTGACAGGCCATCCTCCTCCTTTGGCAGCTCTATAATAGTGAGGACAGTTTACAACTCACCGCAAAGACGTGGCGACGAGCTGCGACAGGCACATACAAAAGACACACACATACAACACATTCAGCTATCGGCCATGGCCTTCTTCAGAAAACAGAACACTCACGCAATCACACAGGCACACAATAGTTGTGCGGCAGTCGGAGGTGATGGTTGTATGACTGTGTTGTGTGCCTGTGTGATTGCGTGAGTGTTCTATTTTCTGAAGGCCGTGGCCGATCAAATGTTCAAATGTCTGTTAATCTATCGGACCAAACTGCGTGGTCATCAGTCCGTAGCTTACAAACTACTTAAACCTAGGTAAACTAACCTACGGACACACACACACACACACACACACACACACACACACACACACACACACCCATGCCCCAGGGAGGACTCGAACCTCCACGGCGAGCAACCGCGCGCTCCGCAGCGAGACGCTTTAGACCGCTCGGCTACTCCACCGCGGCGCCATGGCCGATAGCTGAATGTGTTGTATGTGTGTGTCTTTTGTATGTGCCTGTAGCAGCTCGTCGCCACGTCTTTGCGGTGAGTTGGAAACTGTCCTCACTATATTATTAATTCCAACCTGGACTTCCCATTATATATATATAAATAAATATAATTTTTTTTTTCCTGAGATGGTCTCTCTCTTTCAATAAGTTGCAGCAGTCAAGAAGCACGTGACATATTTGTCGGATGAAGTGGTGGGGGAATCGGGGATTGGATGGTCAGGAGCGACCGACCGACCGACAAGTTGGTCGGGTAGCGACTAAAACCGCCCAATTTTTCGGGTGACCAACGAATTGGTCGAGTAAATGTCACGGTGTGTAGGGCAGCTGAGTAGTAGTAGTTGTGGTGGTGGACAGTGGGTGACGGGCGCTGTCGGTTGTTGCAGACGAGGCGGTGGAGGACGAGGAGGCGGACGAGATGGCCGACCTGTGCTCGTCGACGGCGACGTACCCGGGGGCGGGCGGGCCGCTGACGTCGAGCGGCCGCCCCCACGTGGCCACCATCTTCCAGCAGCCGCCCCCCGCCGCCGCCAGGGGCCGCTGGCAGCAGCAGCAGCGGCACTCCCCAGGTCAGCACTCTAACACTAACACCAACTCTGATGATCATCTGATGGACAGACTAAGTTATTATATGCGGCTGTCTGCTGATGATGCTGTGGTCTATGGGAGGGTGTCGTCTAGGGTTGCCAGATCTCCGGGCGCCGCCCGCAGTGCCCGGGTTTGGAATGAATTCTCCGGCTCTACGGGCCAATGACTCTCATGTCCGGGCTTGAATGTAACCTTCATCTTAACTGATTTTTTTAAATTATTTTTTACGATGCTTTTTATGTACTATGTTAAAGTAGCGACGATCTACATCGAACTTAACGTAACATAAACTAAGGACGAACACCACATCCATGCCCTAGGGGGATTCGAACCTCTGGCGGGAGCAGCCTCGCGCACCTTGGCAAGACGCCTCAGTGCGCTCGGCCATTCCCGGGCGGCTCCTCTCTAGTAATTATGAATAACTTTTATATAAATGTCAATTTCTTATTGCAACAAATCGCTACTTTTCTGTTCTTCCTCTGAAAACCTTTCATTGTTGCGTCGGTAATAATCGGCTAGCGCATTACTAAGTAAAGACTGTTGTGGCAACGTGTCAACTGGCGACGTCTATTATTTGTGTTCGATCATTGTTTGTTAAAAGTTTACCGGCAATTTTTGGAATACTCGGATCATGTGTGAACAGACAAGCTTGCATTAACTCAGATTAGTGAGTAATAACAGTGAAATGAAGAGACGATATCTAAGTTCGTTCCGTGAAGAATGGTTGCAGGAAGAAAATTATAAAGAGTGGCTACAAAAGGTCGATAGTGTTGAGTGTATGTGTAAGTGCAGAATATGCAATATCTTATTTACTGTTAACTACGACGGAGTGATAGCTGTGAATAAACATTTCACAATACACAATACACAAAGCGAATATCACCGCACAAAATAAGAATCAATCGCTTCTTAATTTCTTGCCGTAACAATTTTCTGCAGAAGACGACAATCCTGGTTGGAGGGGGGGGGGAGTTGGTCGCTGTTGGGGGGGGGGGGGTGAGTCATTGGCCAAGGGAGAGGGGAGGGGGGCACGTCTGGTCTCCGGGCCTGCCTCGAGTTCAATCTGGCAACCCTAGTGTCGTCTGTAACTCACCCCGTTTACATGGGCTCCCAAAACCGGATTTCGTAAACCGATTTTCCAATTCCGCTTTTGGTTGGTCATGTAAACACTCTCGCCGGCCGCGGTGGCCGAGGGGACTGAGGCGCTCCAGTCACGGTCTGCACGGCCACTACGGTCGGGGGTTCGAATCCCCCCCTCTGGCATGGATATTTGTGCCGTCCTAGTTCGTTAGTAGTTCATAAGTAGTTTGTAAGTTTAGGGACTGATGACCCCGTAGGTAAGTCCCATAGACCATACAAACATTTGAACATGTAAACACTCCAAAATCTATTCTGGAAATCCACTTCTGTAAAGCGGTTTTCCAGTTCCACAATCGATTTTCGTGCCCATGTAAACGCAACCGTTTTTGAAGCGTTCTTGGCTTGTCAGATTGTGTTATTTTGGTAAGAATTTTCGGCACATATGGACAGAGTGATATTTTCTAATATGAAATAAAAGTATAAATATTAGCGTGAGCATGAATCTCTGTATTTAAGTAAAGAAAAATAGCGATTATGCTGACTAAATCGGGGACTGAATCAGCTGTTTTTGAGCCGCCATCTTAAGTGGATTAGGAAATCCGATTCAGGCTGTGCCGTGTAAACACGACAGCGAAAAACGGTTTACGAAAATCGGTTTTCGTCTTCCGGAAGATGTGTTGCATGTAAACGTAGTGACTGACTGTAATAGCATACAGGTTGACTTAGACAAAATTTCTGGTTGGTGCGAAGATTGGCAGCTAGCTCTCAATGTGGAAAAAATGTAAGGTGATGCGCATGAGTACAAAAAACAATCCTATAATGTTCGAATACAGTATTAGTAGTGAGCTTCTTGATGCTGTCGCGTCGTTCAAATATCTAGGCGTAACATTGCAGAGCGATATGAAATGGAACGAGCATGTAAGGACAGTTGTGAGTAAGGCGGACAGCCGACTTCGCTTTATTGGGAGAATTTTGGGAAGATGTACTTCACCTGTAAAGGAGACCGCGTATAAAACGCTTGTACGACCACGTCTTGAGTATTGGTCAAGTATTTGGGACCCGCAGCAGATCGGTTTGAAGGAAGACATGGAAACATTTCAGAAGCGAGCAGCTAGGTTTGTTATTGGTAGGTTCGACCAATGCGCAAGTGTCACGGAAATGCTCCGGCAACTCAATTGGGGATCGCTGGAAGAAAGACGACGTTCTTTTCGTGAATTTCTGTTGAGTAAATTTAGAGGGCCGGAATTTGAAGATGAGTGTAGTACGATCTTGCTGCCGCCTACTTACATTTCGCGTAAAGATCACAATGACAAGATAAGAGAAATTAGGGCTCGTACGGAGGCATATAGGCATTCTTTCTTTCCTCGTTCAATTTGGGAGTGGAATAGGAAAGGAAATGCCTAGTAGTGGTACAGTGTACCCTCCGCCACGCACCTTACGGTGAATTGCGGAGTATGGATGTAGATGCAGATGTAAACAAGGAGCGTGTAATTTTAAACTAGCAATAATAGAAGGCAGTCTTATCTGCAGTTTCTTGCCTGGCTGGGCAGTCCAATTATTGGTTTCTCCATGAGCGAATGCTTGCTGTTGCCGCAACTGTGGTTCGATATTAATGAAACTCCAGCTCCAGTTGCATTTACTGGTGCTTTATTTAAGCCCACACTACCGGTTTCGGCCTCTGTGTTAGGCCATTTTCAAGTGTGACATACCTGCATATAATGTGTAGCAATAAGTATATGAAAATTACATGGTACAAGATAGAATGTTACATATATAAAAAGGTACTATACAGAAGCAGGTACGCCTCGGTTGCGCAGTGGTAGAGTGCCAGACTACAAATCCAAAGGTCGCGGGTTCGATCCCCGGCAGGTCCTAGGATCTTTATCTGTCACTTCTTTCACCTCTGACAGTACTGTTCATGTGAAAAATACCGAGTAGCACCGTGATTGGGAACCCACGTTAAACTGCAGGTCCCCCTATAACTGGCTGGGTAAGTCAGTTCCAAGGTCGGAGGAAGGCGACGGCATACCACCTCCAAACAGGAGCATGCCTAGTAAAGCACTGTGCTGTTCAAACCAATCTTCGGATTGTTGACTGCTTTACGTTTTTTACCCCTACAGAAGCAGAAGCAAACTTACGTTATGCCGTAGAGAAAGCCACGTCAAGTAATTAATACACTGGAACTCACAGAATTTAAAACTTTTGGCGCCCAATCGCGACACGAGAAAAATGGGCGTGTCATATTTAACATTTCAAAACATTATAATCGGCATCTTCGGATGTGTTCTGATATAAACATTACATCATTTCAAGCATAAAAATCTAAACATTACAAGCTTCCTAGGGTATTTTTATTTGTGGATGGAGAAGTTGGCACTGCTTCGTCCCACAAGTCCCCTAAAAACTCAACATGCTTGCGGATGCTGTTGCGTAGCAGTGTGCGTTTGTACCGCCCTACAGTACGAACGAGGTGCCGTAGTTGCTGTCCAAGTCTTTATGGAAAGCATAGAGTTCTGAATAACCTGTTGTCTTCTATAGTTGTCCCCAGCGCAGAAGACAGCACACAGGTCGTTGGTTCTTCTACAGCATACAAGTGAGGCTAAAGTAAGTTCTGTATGATGGAAGCATAAGAAGCGACACGCGAGATTTTTAATTGTCAGGGATGCCATTTATTAAATAAATAATAAAATATGAACAACTTTTGTTATTACGACACGGCCTACTCTGCCCGTGGTTCACGTTGAGACCTCGACTGTTATCACATTTACGCAAATCTTCACTCATGACCGGCGCGGTCCGGCGCGTATAGCGGTCAGCTCGAGACTGAAACTGCGGCGCGTTGCGAGACTAGAGGTAGAGGTAGAGGGCACCTGACGCTCTATTTCGCGCCAAAACATGGCCGTCGCGCGCCTTCTGCAAAGTCGCTCTTCTCTTGTTACAATAAGAGAAGGCACCTTAAACTTTTTAAAGCTAATCTGTCCTTCAGAGATATTGATCACAAATTCTCAGCTCTGAATTATTAATATTTAGTATATAATAAACAAAACTAATTTCAAAAGAAACCACGTGACGTGAAATGCAGCAGCCAATGCGAGGAAAGCACCAGTAACATAGGCGGGCTTTCCCACGGGAACCAGCACCTACTGTGCCATATGCTACTGCTCCCCACCCCACATTTCAACATATGCTGCACTTCTGTCGTTCTTCCGCGTTTAAGACACGCACGATGTTAGCAAAGAAACGGCCAGCGGCCAGAAATATGAAGTGGCCACAGGCCAGGAATATCACAACATCAGTCGATAAAATGTAACGGTCAATAGTAAGATATTAGAAATGTCATTTAGGATAAAAACGGAACATGTAGCGGCCAATGAGGCTATGTGAAAAGTGGGCGTGTCGTCAATTTAAAATTTTCATACAGGAAGTATAATAATTTAGCTTAGGGCCAATTGTATCCAATTTACTTTACATTAAAGTTGGTTGTATTGTTTAAACAAGGTACAAAAATTCTTAGGATGTAAAATGTAAAATGACTGCAACGAACGAGGCGTCCAAACCTATAGTTGAGGCCGCCCCTCTAGCGAGCGAAATTTGAACCAGGGACGCTGGTGCGGGCTCTAGAGCAGTTTGGACGCGTCGTCGATTGCTTACATTGTACCGTTTGCAAACAGTAGCAGATGTTTCAAAAACAGCCACGAACTTTCGCAGCATTTCTAAAACATTTTGTCAATTACTGGGCGGCAGATATCTAAGAAATTAGTATTCTTTAAAGTGCATTGCTCGTTAAGCGTGTCTTCATAAAAATCCATGAAATAGCCTCTCTTCACTGTATGGAGTATTGTCACGTTGTTTTCGATACTGTCTACCTTGTGACTCTTGCGTATAAGTTGAGCAGCGAAGGTGGATCTGCTTTCAGCGTTTTTTCTGCCGAGTTCTGTGTGTTCCTTGCAACGCGTTTTGAAGTTGCGTCCTGTTTGCCCGATGTAGTATTACAGTCGGAGCACTGAATTTTGTATATGCCCCCGTTTTGATATATGTCCTGCGTTGTATTTATGTCACGTTTTAAAAGACATTATCATCCCTATTATCTAACTTATGCTCACATTTCTGTACCATAACAGATACGAGAAAGAATGCAAATGATTCATCTTCTACACTAATACCATCTTCACGAAGAAGGGTTCTTCGTAACTTCATGTCAACCAATCGCAATACATTAGCAGGATTATCAATCGCCGATCCATCTAACGCTTCACCACACGAATAGCATCACAAAACGCAACTTGGGAGGCACACTGCACCGTCCCTACTTGCGAACCGACAGGCCAAAGTGCAATGCGGCATGGCACACGCAGAGGCCTCTAACGGACGACTGCAGAGTTTTGCAGATGCGGGAGTATCACTAGTGCAATAAGGGAGCTTCACATTATCTCTCGTACGATTTTGATGTATATGTGTTTGTTCGAGCGCAAATACTAGTTAGACTCGTACTCACTACGTAATAATCCCCGTAAGAGTAAGGGCCTCAAACTTTGCCCACCCCTCCCCAGTAACGAAAGGATGCCCGTCACCAGTATATTATATTTCTACATATACATACATACTCCGCAATTCACCGTAAGGTGCATGGCGGAGGGTACACTGTACCACTACTAGACATTTCCTTTCCTATTCCACTCCCAAATAGCACGAGGAAACAAAGAATGCCTATGTGCCTCCGTACGAGCCCTAATTTCTCTTATCTTGTCTTTGTGATCTTTACGCAAAATGTAAGTAGGCGCAGCAAGATCGTACTACACTCAGCTTCAAATTCCGGCCCTCTAAATTTACTCAACAGAAATTCACAAAAAGAACGCCGTCTTTTCTCCAGCGATCCCCAATTGAGTTGCCGGAGCATTTCCGTGACACTCGCGCATTGGTCGAACCTACCGGTAACAAATCTAGCTGCTCGCCTCTGAACCGCCTCTATGTCTTCCTTCAAACCGATCTGCTGCGGGTCCCAAATACTTGAGCAATACTCAAGACGTGATCGTACAAGCGTTTTATACGCGGTCTCCTTTACAGGTGAAGTACATCTTCCCAAAATTCTCCCAAGAAACCGAAGTCGGCTGTCCGCCTTACTCACAACTGTCCTTACATGCTCGTTCCATTTCATATTGCTCTGCAATGTTACGCCTAGATATTTGAACGACGCGACAGCATCAAGAAGCTCACTACTGATGCTGTATTCGAACATTATAGGATTGTTTCTCCTATTCATGCGCATCACCTAACATTGTTCCGCATTGAGAGCTAGCTGCCATTCTTTGCACCAACTAGAAATGTTGTCCAAGTCAACCTGTATGCTATTACAGTCAGTTACAGACGACACCCTCCCATACACCACAGCATCATCAGCAAACAGCCGCAAATTACAACTTACTCTGTCCATCCGATCATTTATATAGATAGAAAATAATAGCGGTCCTATCACACTCCCCTGGGGCACGCCTGACGATACACTCGTCTCTGATGAACACTCGCCGTCGAGAACTACGTACTGCGTTCTATTACTTAGGAAGTCTTCCAGCCAGTCACAAATCTGTGAACCTATTCCATAAGCTCGTATCTTCGTTAGCAGTCTGCAGAGTGGCACAGCGTCAAACGCCAATGACGATCATCAGATCATGTGCGTGACAGATTTTACCCAAGAAGAAATTACATAATAGAGGGGTGATTGGGATGGGCTTACTTTCTGCTAAGTAGATATAAAAGGAATGACAATCGAACGAGTCACTCTTCGTGATATGACAACGAACGTTCGATTCCGGTTTCTGAACACTTTCTGGATCTTTTCGTAGCCTTACAAATGATCGAGTAACTAGAATTGGAAGAGACGCGGTGATGATCTTAAAGAAAGAAAACTGATGTTGAATTAGCTTACGAAGAGCGGCGGTCCCTGAAGACACAAGACAGGCCCATGTTTACAGTTCAGTCACGGGCAGTGGGCGGGTGTGGTGTGCTGCTGCGCCGACGTGTTCAGTCAGACTAACGTAGTCTGCTTGTAGGAGACGAGGCAGGTGGACTGCAGCTGTTGGAATAGAAATGTAACGAGGACGCGGTCAAGCAGACATCAAGGTAAAGCATTACTTTTGTACTTACAAATGGAATTACACTACTTCATTTGAGCAGTCTCTTCATAATACACTTCTGGCCATTAAAATTGCTACACCACGCAGATGAGGTGCAACAGACGCGAAATGTAACCGACACGAAGAAGATACTGTGATATGCAAATGATAAGCTTCTCCGAGCATTCACACAAGGTTGGCTGAGCCTCCGTACGCTATATCCGGTCCATCCCCTGGCACAAAGCATCCGCAATTGCCTTACCTCTTTTTCAGCGAGCGGAACTACGGTGACGTTTCTGTGGGTCCCTGGCCACGTGGGAGTGTTGGGGAACGAGTCTGTGGATATGGCAGTTCTCCTCCCTCGACTGTCTACCTGTTCTACTAGCTCTGGTGACCTTCGCGCTGGCGTATCATCTCCCGTTGGTTTTTACATTGGTCATCCCTTGTCAGGGAACAAATTGCGAACCATTAAACCTGAGCCTGATCTCTGGTCAACGTCATCTCGACCCTCTCGTCGAGACGAGATTGTCCTGTCCCGGCTTCGCATTGGCCACTGCCGTTATAGCCACCAGTATTTACTTCGTGGTGATCCTGCACCCTTATGTGAGCACTGTAATGAACCTTTTACTGTGTACCACCTTTTAGTGCAATGTCAGTTTTTTAATCGTCTCCGTCATGCTCTATCTTTACCATTTGAAATGTCTGGTATTTTAGCTGACGATCGCCATTCTGCTAACAGAGTTTTACTTTTCATACATCGTGCAAATATGGCGAAAGCCATTTAAGTTGTAACCCTGGTTCGATTTTACTATGGGCAGTGTGGGCGCTAATGACCTCAGCACTTGCGCACCCTAAACCACAAAAAAAAGGTTGGCGCCGGAGGAGGCACTTAAAACATGAGAAAAGTTTCCAACCGATCTCTCATACACAGCAGTTGACGGGCGTTATTGTGATGCCTCGTGTAAGGAGGAGAAATGCATATCGTTACGTTTCCGACTTTGATAAAGGTCGGATTGTAGCCTATCGCGATTGCGGTTTATCCTATCGCGACATTGCTGCTCGCTTTGGTCGCGATTCAATGACTGTCAGCAGAATATGGGATCGGTGGATTCAGGAGGGAACGCCGTGCTAGATCCCACTAGCAGTCGAGATGACAGGCATCTAGTCCGCACGGATGTAACGGATCGTGCAGTCACGTCTCAATCCCTGAGTCAACAGATGGGGACGTTTGCAAGAGATCAACCATCTGCATGAACACTTACACGACGTTTGCAGCAGCATGTAATAGAACGTGGCTGCGGTTACCCTTGACGCTGCATCACAGACAGGAGCGCCTGCGATGGTGTACGCAACAACGAACCTGGGTGCAAGAATGGCAAAACGTCATTTTTTTGGATGAATCCAGATTTTGTTCACAGCACCATGGTGGTCGCATCCGTGTTTGGCGACATCGCGGTGAACGCACATTGGAAGCGTGTAATCGTCATCGCCATACTGGAGTATCACCCGGAGAGATGGTATGGGGTGCCATTAGTTACTCGTGTCGGTCACCTCTTGTTCGCATCGACGGCACTTTGAACAGTGGCCGTTACATTTCAGATGTGTTACGACTCGTGGCTCTACCCTTCATTCGATCCCTGTGAAACCCTACATTTCAGCAGGATAATGGACGACCGCATGTTGCAGGTCCTGTACCGGTCTTTCTGGATACGGAAAATGTTCGACTGCTGCCCTGGCCAGCACATTCTCCAGATCTCTCACGAACTGAAAACGTCTGGTCAATGGTGGCCGAGCAACTGGCTCGTCACAATACGCCAGTCACTACTCCTGATGAACTGTGGTATCGTGTTGAAGCTGCACGGGCATATGTACCTGTTCAAGCCATCCAAGCTATGTTTGAATGCCCAGGCGTATCAAGGCCGTTATTACGGCCAGAGGTGGTTGTTCTGGGTACTGATTTTTCAGGCTCTTTGCACCCAAATCGCGTCAAAATGTAATCACATGTCAGTTCTAGTATAATATATTTTGTCCAACGAATACTTGTTGTTCATCTGCATTTCTTCTTGGTGCAGAGATTTTAATGGCCAGTAGTGTAGTTAGAAAGGTTTTATGTTTGCATGCCAACTGTGACCATTCAGGGCGTTTGGGTGTCCAAAGTAAGTGCGCTTCGATATCTCACGCTTCCAGTAACTTTTAACTTTCGCCTCCTCTGCGTAAGACGTAGAACCTGCATACTGTCAAGGGATGACCACTGATGTTCGGAGGCCTTAGTGTTCTGCAAAAGGGAATGTGCAGAAAATGTTGGATGTTGCGGTATCTGAAGTAAGATGTCAATCCCCGGAGACTGACTTATTTATACACAACACTTAGCACAAAATAAGGCAATTTCCCCCACCTTACCGTGGGTAATAATCTGTTTGTAATTCTTGTGTAAAATCAGTCACGAAGATGATATGATGGTGCCCTGCTAAAGGGTGAAACACGTCGAAGAAAAGGAATAAAACACTGTGCAACCAAGACTGCTTGTATTAGAAAATATATAATTTCACTGGTTCCTGTACGACATCATGAATTGAAAATCTATAATACAAAAACAGAATGTAGGCCCGATCGTTCAGTTGCCAGTTCAGTACAGACCGGGAAGTACTTGTTAGAAGAGGTGAAGATAATGACTTTTGCCGGCCGCGGTGGCCGAGGGGACTGAGGCGCTCCAGTCACAGTCTGCACTGCCAGTACGGTCGGCGGTTCGAATCCCCCCTCGGGCATGGATGTTTGTGCCGTCCTTAGTCTTAGCTAGTTCATAAGTAGTTCGTAAGTTTAGGGACTGATGACCCCGTAGTTAAGTCCCATAGACTATACAAACATTTGAACATTTTTTGATAATGACTTTACTGTGCAGACCTACTGTGGATTTCTTCTTTGATTTTTAATTCCTGGTTTGTTTCTTTAATTCCTGGTTTGTTTCTTTAATTCCTGGTTTGTTTCTTTAATTCCTGGTTTGTTTCTTTAATTCCTGGTTTGTTTCTTTAATTCCTGGTTTGTTTCTTTAATTCCTGGTTTGTTTCTTTAATTCCTGGTTTGTTTCTTTAATTCCTGGTTTGTTTCTTTAATTCCTGGTTTGTTTCTTTAATTCCTGGTTTGTTTCTTTAATTCCTGGTTTGTTTCTTTAATTCCTGGTTTGTTTCTTTAATTCCTGGTTTGTTTCTTTAATTCCTGGTTTGTTTCTTTAATTCCTGGTTTGTTTCTTTAATTCCTGGTTTGTTTCTTTAATTCCTGGTTTGTTTCTTTAATTCCTGGTTTGTTTCTTTAATTCCTGGTTTGTTTCTTTAATTCCTGGTTTGTTTCTTTAATTCCTGGTTTGTTTCTTTAATTCCTGGTTTGTTTCTTTAATTCCTGGTTTGTTTCTTTAATTCCTGGTTTGTTTCTTTAATTCCTAGTTTGTTTCTGTCTCTCTCCACTCTTGTTTCTGTCTCTCTCCACTCTTGTTTCTGTCTCTCTCCACTCTTGTTTCTGTCTCTCTCCACTCTTGTTTCTGTCTCTCTCCACTCTTGTTTCTGTCTCTCTCCACTCTTGTTTCTGTCTCTCTCCACTCTTGTTTCTGTCTCTCTCCACTCTTGTTTCTGTCTCTCTCCACTCTTGTTTCTGTCTCTCTCCACTCTTGTTTCTGTCTCTCTCCACTCTTGTTTCTGTCTCTCTCCACTCTTGTTTCTGTCTCTCTCCACTCTTGTTTTTTTTCTCTTTCTCTCCACACCTTTTTTCTTTCTTTTTTTTCTTTCTCTCTTTCTTGACTCCCTTGTTTCCTGTACGCTTAGTGCTGCCTGGTGTCCACTCAGAGTAGCACAGTGGGCAGACGGCAGCCGCCCAGTGTGTGTCGCTGCTGGCTGACAGCTTGTGTTCCTTGTGTTTGTGCTGGACAGCGTCTTCGGTGCGGCCGTCCCCGCTGGCCTCGCCGCACCTGGACAAGCGCTTCGTGGACACCTCGCTGGTGGAGATGCGCTCCCAGTTCTCGTCCAGCTCCACCATCGACTCCGACACCGACGTCTGGGTCATGCGCGACGAAAGCGTCGCTTCAGTGTCGGCGCGACGCAGGCCGGTGAGTAGACTGTAGTAGTAGCTGTAGCTGGCCTCCTCTCTGCCAGCACGCGACACTACATGTCTCTATAACACAATTTATTTAGTGACTGAGCTCATACCTGAAATACATATATTTAATTTGGCGATTTTGTGGTAGCTAATTTTACGCATCATATCATTTATAAAAATTCATAATATACATTAAAAATGGTATGTAAACAAGTGCGTATTCCAGTAGAAGTTAGTGTCAAAATTTCATAGCATTCCGTCAAGAATTTACGGAGATTTGGGGTTAGGAAGGGCAACATTTGCAAACGTAAATGACTTTATTTTTTCTTTTTTTCGTCTCTTCAAATCTGGAATTTCCGGAAATTATTCATAAGTGGCCTTAAAATTTTTAGACACAGTTGCCTCTGATTTTGCACACTTTTTTAGTATTCATTCACTTGAATTATATTTTCACAGACTAGTAATATATATACAGGGTGTCCCAGCTATATTGTCCACCTAAAATCTCTAGAACAGTAACAGCTATTGGAAAACGACTTTCACCGGTATCAATGTACGGCTGGGGCCCATGAATGTACATATTTAGAAACATTCTAAAACTAAAGCAAATGTGTTTTTTAACACAAACTTACGTTCTTCTAAATGGACACCCTATATTTTTTCTTCAGCAATCCATAGCATGACAAATCACATACACAATGGCGTTGATTGCATCGCAATATTCCAATTACATCCCGAGATATTGCGACGCGAAGTTGACGCTTGAAATACGCGAAACGCGCGGCTAGCGCTCGTCCTGAGACTCAGGCGAGAACCCCATGCTGCTCAGGACGAGCGCTAGCCGCGCGTTTCGCGTATTTCAAGCGTCAACTTCGCGTCACAATATCTCGGGATGTAATTGGAATATTGCGATGCAATCAACGCCATTGTTTATGTGATTTGTCATGCTATGGATTGCTGAAGAAAAAATATAGGGTGTCCATTTAAAAAAAAAAACATAAGTTTGTGTTAAAGAACACATTTGCTTTCGTTTTAGAATGTTTCGAAATATGTACATTATGGGCCCCAGCCGTACATTGATACCGGTGAAAGTCGTTTTCCAATAGCTGTTATGGTTCCAGAGATATTTTGCAAGGACAAGATAGTTGGGACACCGTGTATATATAATAACAATTTTATTATTATTATCATGTAATATTTAGTACAAAGTAATAATTTGTAAATGCACCTTTCATTAACCCGACACGTTCCACATCATTACGAAGTGTATTCATGCGCTGTGGAACAAGTACTATCCTAATTTTCTGTATTTCACGTTACGTGAGCTCAAAACATGACGCGGTATGCTACTCGCTTAAAACGATGGCTTTTATCCATACAGCCGCGGCCGTGAGAAAACACAATTAGTGCAACTGACAATCTTGATTATAATTGACGATGGAGATGTGATAGTTAATAGATCAATAGCGTTCATCCTAATCTAATAACATATTGCTCATTTGGCCTTCAAAACAAGAAGAATGGCACTGTGGTATGATGCTTGGCGGAGGCCGCTGTACAACAGACTTCAAGTGTAGAGTTCTAGTCCCTTCTTGGGTAAATGTCACACCTCACCTTCAAAACAAGGAAACGTTATTGTCTAAATAAGATTTCGTATGGGCGATGCTGAAAGATACCTTCTCCAGACTTCGGTTCTGTTTAACTGATAACCATAAAATTACACTGACGCATGCAACCTTACGATACAGGGAGAGAAGGTAATGACGTACAAGGAGTTCGTTGGGTTGATGCAAAAGGGGAAGAAGTGAGGTGGATTGATGCAGCGACAGACAGAGAGGAATAAATAAATATAAAGAAAGGTAGGGAGTTTACAGGCGCAGAAAGGAAACAAGGAGATTGATAGTGTGGAAGTGGAGATGGATTGGGAGTTCGCTGGAAGTGGCGAGCAGACATCGACAAACGCAGGGGATAGGAGAAAGAGGAAAGGATAAGGGCGAAAAGAGACAAAGAAAAACGGGATGAGGGGACAGAAAAAAAGGAGGGGGAAGGAGGAGGAGACATTAGGGTGTGTAGCCAACTCCCATACGCGTTAGCAGTTGCGAAGCATTCTTGGATTCAATACTATAGTATACAGGGTGTTACAAAAAGGTACGGCCAAACTTTAAGGAAACATTCCTCAGACACAAAGAAAGAAAATATGTCATGTCGACATGTGTCCGGAAACATTTAGTTTCCTTGTTAGAGCTCAGTCTAGTATTTCTGTTTAAATGTAAATTGAAATAATTCGTGCAGACAATTGTCAAAATACCCAATTGTTACGTTAGTTTGTACTGTACTTACTGGATTCACGTCATCAACACAGATTTTCTGTGCACGTTTGGGCAGGAATTGTTGGGTGATGTCTTGATTGGGCCTCATGTTCTTCCACGGGATACTCTACCTGTGCTGCTAGAACATGTTCCTTTACAAGTACGACACAACATGTGGTTCATGCACGATGGAGCTCCTGCACATTTCAGTCGACGTGTTCGTACGCTTCTCAACAACAGATTCAGTGACCGATGGATTGGTAGAGGCGGACCAATTCCGTGGCCTCCACGCTCTCCTGACCTCAACCCTCTTGACTTTCATTTATGGGGAGCATTTGAAAGCTCTCGTCTACGCAACCCCGGTACCAAATGTAGAGACTCTTCGTGCTCGTATTGTGGACGGCTGTGATACAATACGCCATTCTCCAGGGCTGCATCAGCGCATCAGGGATTCCGTGCGACGGAGGGTGGATGCATGTATCCTCGCTAACGGAGGACATTTTGAACATTTCCTGTAACAAAGTGTTTGAAGTCACGCTGGTACGTTCTGTTGCTGTGTGTTTCCATTCCATGATTAATGTGATTTGAAGAGAAGTAATAAAATGAGCTCTAACGTGGAAACTAAGCGTTTCCGGACACATGTCCACAAAACATATTTTCTTTCTTTGTGTGTGAGGAATGTTTCCTGAAAGTTTGGCCGTACATTTTTACAACGCCCTGTATATCATAAAAAATAATCTCACTTTCTCAGGCCACTAGAATGCCGCCAGGACGGCTTTGTCATTTGTAGTGGACGAGTGTTTCTCGTCGAAGTGCGCTTTTTAAGTTCCTCCAAACCATCTTAAATTTCCTCTATCCTTCTCTTGTAAATATTTTTTTCTAAACAATTACGTAAGTATCTCTGTAATTAGCAGTGTGCGCAAAATATTCTGCTGTATTTTTGAAAGAAAAAGTTGAAGACGAGTTGGATGAAAATCAATGTGGTTTTAGGTGTCTTAGAGGCTGTAAAAACCGGATATTTAGCTCAAGGCAGATGACGGGAAGTTGCTATGAGCGAAAAATGGAACTGCATCTTTGTTTCCTAGATCTAGAAAAGGAGGAAGCAGTTAAGTTCAGCCAGGTTATCGAACAGACGAAAAACTTACGGAGACAAAGGGTTTCACGTATATTGTCAGGCAGCGGTTAGAGTGAATGGTAAATTGATTTCATGGTTCACGGTAGTTTCAGGGGTAAGACAGGCTGAGTAACCTTTCACCACTGTTGTTAATATTAATGATGGATCATATGTTGAGAACAGTAGACTGGCATCACAGCAACGTTTCACTAGCAACGCCGGTCAACTGCTGTTTGTGTATGAGAAATCGGTTGTAAACTTTTCTCGTGTCAGCACGTTGTAGGTGTCGCCACCGGAGCCAACCATGTGTGAATGCTCTGAAAAGCTAATCACTTGCATATCACAGCATCTTCTTCCTGCCGGTTAAATTCCGCGTCTGTAGCACGTTCTGTGTTGTAGCAATTTTAATGGCCAGGAGTGTACTATATCAGACGTCTGAGTGTCGTTTTTGCCACGATACGATTTCAACTTGCGCTCATAATTTTGTTTGGTGCATAGTGTTACTCCATGTTTTTCGGAGAATAGTGAAAATGAAGAGACACGCCTACGGCAGAAAAAGTTCTGGATATTTTTGTTTTGGGGAAAGAATGCGTCTGAAATAGATACCACTGTTGACGACAGCAATTACGACCCAGGAAGTGGTTCAAGTGACGCATCTCGTTAAAATTTCATCCTCATTTTCCCACGCTCGTTAAAACCGTAATAGTACAGCGGACCAGGCATACACATTAGGTTTCCCCCTCACCTTTCCCTGTCTTCTGATTTGTTACTTTACTTTCGTTGAGGAGCTCCAACGAACAAGAAATATTGCGGAATCTAGTACAATCTGAAATATAAAATGTTATTTAAATACGCCTTTACAATTTTAAACCTACCTTTTAAAGGCAGCAACCGTTCGTCAAAATATAAAATGATCACTTGAGAAACAGCTGTTCGGTTGCAGACCTTTCGGTAAAATATTCGGCCGGCCGCGGTGGCCGAGGGGACTGAGACGCTCCAGTCACGGTTTGCACGGCCACTACGGTCGGGGATTCGAATCCCCCCTCGCGCATGGATATTTGTGCTAGCTAGTTTGTAAGTAGTTTGTAAGTTTAGGGACTGATGACCCTGTAGTTAAGTCCGCTAAGCTCTACAAACATTTGAACATTACAATAATTTCGGCTTCACTTAGGGAGCCTTCATCAGAAGTAAAAGTTTTTTCTTATTATACATAAGACTGTATAGTCAGCAGAAGGTCTCAAGCGATAGAGCTCAGGTTAAAAGTTAACAAGTTTGCACATTGCAAATTTCAAAAACAAATAAGACAACGCGACTATTAGCGGGTCGTTGTCTTGTTTTTAAAATTTGCAATGTGCAAACTTGTTAACTTTTAACCTGAGCTCTATCGCTCGAGACCTTCTGCTGACTATACAGTGTTTTGTCGTTGTTGTTGTGGTCTTCAGTCCGGAGAATGGTTTGATGCAGCTCTCCACAATACCCTATCCTGAGCAAGCCTCTTCATCTCCTCATAAGATTGGCAACCTACATCTGCCTGAATCTGCTTACTGTATCCATCTCTTGTTCTCCCTCTGCGGTTTTTACCCCACACACTTCCCTCCAACGCTAAATTCACAATTCCTTGATGTCTAAGAATGTGTCCTACCAATCTATCCCTTCTTTTAGTCAAGGTATACCAGAAATTTCTTTTCTCCCCAATTCTGTTCAGTACCTCCTCATTAGTTACGCGATCCACCCACCTAATCTTCAGCATTCTTCTGTAGCACCACATTTCAAAAGCCTTAATCCTCTTCCTGTCCGCACTGTTTATCGTCCATGTTTCACTCCCGTACAAGGCAACACTCCACACAAATGCCTTCAGAAAGGACTTCCTTAGGCTTAAATCAATGTTCGATGTTAACAAATTTCTCTTTTTCAATAACGCTTTTCTACCCATTGCTATTCTGCATTTTATATCCTCTGTACTGCGACCATCATTTGTTATTTTACTGCCCAAGTAAGAAAACTCATCTACCTCCTTTATTGCTTCGTTTCCCAATCTAATTCCTTCAGCATCACCTGATTTTCTTAGACTGCACTCCATTACCCTAGTTTTGCTCTTGTTAATGTTCATCTTATATGCACCTTTCAGCACACTGTCCATTCCGATCAATTTCTCTTCCAGGTCCTTTGCTGTATCTGACAGAATTACTATATTAGCATTTCAGAATATGCTGGGAAAATGATAGGGAACTAAATACTCGAATAACTGTTATTACGGGAGGCAGAAGTTTCTAATTCTTCCTTTCTAGCCTATCCCGATCAAAGTCCAAAGATAATGTTCGCTCTCGCGTATGGTCACGATATGAAAGTTCATATTAAATTTTAAATATATCCTCGGGTTTTCCCTATCTTGGAATTTAACCACGTATAATACTTTAGCTAAGCACTGAGGGCTAGTCCCACTGAGAGCTAAGAACGTAGTGAAATCTAGTGACAGAGAAAGCTAAACACGTAGAGTGTTCAACACACAGAGAGCTAAGCACATAAAGCTGAGATATATATATATATATATATATATATATAAGAGAGAGAGAGAGAGAGAGAGAGAGAGAGAGAGAGAGAGAGAGAGAGAGAGAGAGAGAGAGAACTCAACTGCGGGTACTATTTATAATAGCAATCTGACAAATGATATCCGATACACGAGATGTTTTCACCTAAGTATTCCCTGGATACTATTACTCTAAATTAAGCTGTTATAATTTGAATTTACTAAAAACTTTGAAAAATTAGAAAATTCTGCCTCTTAACAAATTATTATGTAACGATGAAAAATGTCGCAATACCGTGATTCTAATGCTATTGTCGTGATGTGGTGTTACAACTCATAAAAATGTAATGTTGGTTTCAGACTTTGGATCACCATGTAGCTGATGTCCTTAAATCACAAATTACCAATTCATACTTACAGCTTTTCCAAATACGGTTCCTCAACATCACGTCCGAATTCAACATAGAAATGCGTTAACTGTTTCGTGTTAACCGTGTGCATCCATCATCACGCGATTGCTTGACGCCGCGCGGGAGTAACCGAGCGGTCTGGAGCACCACGAGGCGGATAGCGAGGCCTAACCTCCCGCGTCGGAGGTTAGAGTCCTCCCTCTGGCATGGTTGTGCATGGATTGTGTGTGTGTGTGTGTGTGTGTGTGTGTGTGTGTGTGTGTGTGTGTGTGTGTGTGTGTGTGTTGTCCTTAGGTTAGTTTACCTTAGTTTAAGAGTAGTTTGTTAGCTACGGACTCATAACCAAGCAGTTGAGTCCGATAGACTTACAAACATTTGAACATTTCATAACTTGACACGCAGATTTAGCCGCGCTGTCTGCGGTGCGCCAGTCAGTCTGCACGGCCACTACTGTCAGGGGTTCGAATCCCCTCTCGGGCGAGGATGTTTGTGTCGTCTTTAGTATAAGGTAGTTCATAACTAGTTCCGAAGTTTAGGGACTGATGACCCCGCAGTTAAGTCCTTTAAGCTTGACACACATCTATATGAGATACATATAAGTGCCTGGCAGAGGGTTCATAGAACAACCGTTAAACTATTTATCTCCCATTCCCTTCTCGAATACCGCGCGGGAAGAAAGACGACCTGAATCTCTCCGTTCGAGCTCTGATTTTTCGTATTTTATTCTGATGATCATTTCTTACCTATATGTGTGTGGGAGTCAACAAAATATTTTCGCATTCGGAGGAGAATGTTGGCGATTGCAGTTTCGTAAGTAGCCCACGCCGCAGCGATAAGCGCCGTTGTTGTAATGATTCCCATCCCAGATCCTGTATCATTTCCGTAACGCTGTCTCCCCTGTATCGTGACAATACGAAACGAGCTGCCCTTCTCTGGACTCTTTCGATGTCCTTCGTCAAACCCACCTGATAAGGATCCCACATTGGGCAACAATACTCAAAAATTGGACGGACAAGCGCAGTGTATGCAGTTTCTTTAGTAGTTCTGCCAATAAAACGCAGTCTCTGGTTCGCCTTTCCCACAATATTATCTACGTGTTCTTTCCAGTTTAAGTCGGTAGCAATAGTAATTCCTAGGTATTTTTTGGAGTTTACGGCCTTCACTTTTGATTGATTTATCTTGTAAACAAAGTTTAACTGATTTCTTTTCGTACTCATGTGGACTACTTCACACTGCTCATTATTTAGAGTCAATTGCCAATTTTTACTCAATAGTGATATTCAGATCGTTGTGCAGTTGATTTTGATCTTCAGATGATTTTACTAGACGGTAAATGACGGAGTCATCTGCAAACAACCGAAGAGAGCTACTTAGATTTTCCCGTAAACAGCTTATGTAAATAAGGAACAGCAGAGACCTATACCACCACCCTGTGGAACGCCCGATATCACCTCTGTTTTAGTCGATGCCTTACCATCGATTACTACGACCTGTAACCTCTCTGATATTAAATTCGCTATCCAGTCGCAAATTTGTTGCGATATACCACAACCACGTAATTTGATTAAAAGCCGTTTGTGAGGTTGCGATCACTTCTGTAGATCACACACACACACACACACACACACACACACACACACACATACACTTAACAGGTGGAGAGTTATGCCTGACCTACGTACAAGCTAAGTCTTCTGGTACCCAGCTTGGAGGTGTTGGCCTGTTTCGCAACAAGTGAGTGGAGTACCTGGGAACAACGGTACACGGCACACTTAGGTACGCTTAGTATCTTCGGCGTACCGCAGCGCAAACACCGGCTCTAGATAACGGGAGATGTGCGCTACTGGGGCCCGGCTACCGGCGACAGCTGCCGGAGTCTCGCCTCTTGCTGCACTGCTCTCCCAGGCCAGGCCGAGTACTCTGTCCCACCGTGGATCAGCAGTTTGTTGAAGCGCGGTTCAACAGCACCCCGTGACCGGTCTGACAGAACATCACATCCCAACCTGCTGGTGTCGTGTAACCAGTGTCGCCAGACGTAGGGACATGTTTGTAGAGTCTATGGGGCTTAACTACGGGGTCATCAGTCCCAATTACAAACTACTTACAACTAAGGACGGCACAAATATCCATGCCCGAGGGGGATTCGAACCCCCGACCGTAGTGGTCTAGACGTAGGTACTTTTCCCTACACGTAGGTACTTTTCCCTACACGTAGGTACTTTTCCCTACACGAAGGTACTTTTCCCTACACGAAGGTACTTTTCCCTACACGAAGGTACTTTTCCCTACACGAAGGTACTTTTCCCTACACGAAGGTACTTTTCCCTACACGAAGGTACTTTTCCCTACACGAAGGTACTTTTCCCTACACGAAGGTACTTTTCCCTACACGAAGGTACTTTTCCCTACACGAAGGTACTTTTCCCTACACGAAGGTACTTTTCCCTACACGAAGGTACTTTTCCCTACACGAAGGTACTTTTCCCTACACGAAGGTACTTTTCCCTACACGAAGGTACTTTTCCCTACACGAAGGTACTTTTCCCTACACGAAGGTACTTTTCCCTACACGAAGGTACTTTTCCCTACACGAAGGTACTTTTCCCTACACGAAGGTACTTTTCCCTACACGAAGGTACTTTTCCCTACACGAAGGTACTTTTCCCTACACGAAGGTACTTTTCCCTACACGAAGGTACTTTTCCCTACACGAAGGTACTTTTCCCTACACGAAGGTACTTTGCCCTACACGAAGGTACTTTGCCCTACACGAAGGTACTTTGCCCTACACGAAGGTACTTTGCCCTACACGAAGGTACTTTGCCCTACACGAAGGTACTTTGCCCTACACGAAGGTACTTTGCCCTACACGAAGGTACTTTGCCCTACACGAAGGTACTTTGCCCTACACGAAGGTACTTTGCCCTACACGAAGGTACTTTTGCCCTACACGAAGGTACTTTGCCCTACACGAAGGTACTTTGCCCTACACGAAGGTACTTTGCCCTACACGAAGGTACTTTGCCCTACACGAAGGTACTTTGCCCTACACGAAGGTACTTTGCCCTACACGAAGGTACTTTGCCCTACACGAAGGTACTTTGCCCTACACGAAGGTACTTTGCCCTACACGAAGGTACTTTGCCCTACACGAAGGTACTTTGCCCTACACGAAGGTACTTTGCCCTACACGAAGGTACTTTGCCCTACACGAAGGTACTTTGCCCTACACGAAGGTACTTTGCCCTACACGAAGGTACTTTGCCCTACACGAAGGTACTTTGCCCTACACGAAGGTACTTTGCCCTACACGAAGGTACTTTGCCCTACACGAAGGTACTTTGCCCTACACGAAGGTACTTTGCCCTACACGAAGGTACTTTGCCCTACACGAAGGTACTTTGCCCTACACGAAGGTACTTTGCCCTACACGAAGGTACTTTGCCCTACACGAAGGTACTTTGCCCTACACGAAGGTACTTTGCCCTACACGAAGGTACTTTGCCCTACACGAAGGTACTTTGCCCTACACGAAGGTACTTTGCCCTACACGAAGGTACTTTGCCCTACACGAAGGTACTTTGCCCTACACGAAGGTACTTTGCCCTACACGAAGGTACTTTGCCCTACACGAAGGTACTTTGCCCTACACGAAGGTACTTTGCCCTACACGAAGGTACTTTGCCCTACACGAAGGTACTTTGCCCTACACGAAGGTACTTTGCCCTACACGAAGGTACTTTGCCCTACACGAAGGTACTTTGCCCTACACGAAGGTACTTTGCCCTACACGAAGGTACTTTGCCCTACACGAAGGTACTTTGCCCTACACGAAGGTACTTTGCCCTACACGAAGGTACTTTGCCCTACACGAAGGTACTTTGCCCTACACGAAGGTACTTTGCCCTACACGAAGGTACTTTGCCCTACACGAAGGTACTTTGCCCTACACGAAGGTACTTTGCCCTACACGAAGGTACTTTGCCCTACACGAAGGTACTTTGCCCTACACGAAGGTACTTTGCCCTACACGAAGGTACTTTGCCCTACACGAAGGTACTTTGCCCTACACGAAGGTACTTTGCCCTACACGAAGGTACTTTGCCCTACACGAAGGTACTTTGCCCTACACGAAGGTACTTTGCCCTACACGAAGGTACTTTGCCCTACACGAAGGTACTTTGCCCTACACGAAGGTACTTTGCCCTACACGAAGGTACTTTGCCCTACACGAAGGTACTTTGCCCTACACGAAGGTACTTTGCCCTACACGAAGGTACTTTGCCCTACACGAAGGTACTTTGCCCTACACGAAGGTACTTTGCCCTACACGAAGGTACTTTGCCCTACACGAAGGTACTTTGCCCTACACGAAGGTACTTTGCCCTACACGAAGGTACTTTGCCCTACACGAAGGTACTTTGCCCTACACGAAGGTACTTTGCCCTACACGAAGGTACTTTGCCCTACACGAAGGTACTTTGCCCTACACGAAGGTACTTTGCCCTACACGAAGGTACTTTGCCCTACACGAAGGTACTTTGCCCTACACGAAGGTACTTTGCCCTACACGAAGGTACTTTGCCCTACACGAAGGTACTTTGCCCTACACGAAGGTACTTTGCCCTACACGAAGGTACTTTGCCCTACACGAAGGTACTTTGCCCTACACGAAGGTACTTTGCCCTACACGAAGGTACTTTGCCCTACACGAAGGTACTTTGCCCTACACGAAGGTACTTTGCCCTACACGAAGGTACTTTGCCCTACACGAAGGTACTTTGCCCTACACGAAGGTACTTTGCCCTACACGAAGGTACTTTGCCCTACACGAAGGTACTTTGCCCTACACGAAGGTACTTTGCCCTACACGAAGGTACTTTGCCCTACACGAAGGTACTTTGCCCTACACGAAGGTACTTTGCCCTACACGAAGGTACTTTGCCCTACACGAAGGTACTTTGCCCTACACGAAGGTACTTTGCCCTACACGAAGGTACTTTGCCCTACACGAAGGTACTTTGCCCTACACGAAGGTACTTTGCCCTACACGAAGGTACTTTGCCCTACACGAAGGTACTTTGCCCTACACGAAGGTACTTTGCCCTACACGAAGGTACTTTGCCCTACACGAAGGTACTTTGCCCTACACGAAGGTACTTTGCCCTACACGAAGGTACTTTGCCCTACACGAAGGTACTTTGCCCTACACGTAGGTACTTTGCCCTACACGTAGGTACTTTGCCCTACACGTAGGTACTTTGCCCTACACGTAGGTACTTTGCCCTACACGTAGGTACTTTGCCCTACACGTAGGTACTTTGCCCTACACGTAGGTACTTTGCCCTACACGTAGGTACTTTGCCCTACACGTCGGTACTTTGCCCTACACGTAGGTACTTTGCCCTACACGTAGGTACTTTGCCCTACACGTAGGTACTTTTAAGCATTAAAATCGTGTTGGGAATTTTCATCCAAAAGTCCCCAACGCGTAGGTACTTTGGTAAAATCTTACAATCGCCGACACAGGCCTAGCGGGTAATGTTGGCAACAGAACAGTTGTCAGCGAACGGGAATGACGCCGACCAATTGTGGCAGAGTTTGAAGTAGCCAATGGTATTTTAGACGGCATAGTTGTTTTCTGTTCATAGTAAACAATATGAATTTCAAAACTTAGTTTCGGGCACATTAAAATTGATGGGAAATATGATGATTTCAATGTATATCAGTGGAATGGAGAGTCGGTTTGGAAATAGTGTTAGAAAATGTCAGCACAAGAAAAATTTGTTTCCATGAACAAAAGACGTTTTATTACCATGACTAATGATTTACGTCAGGACGATATACTAGATAGTACTTTAAATGAGATGCTGACAAGAAAACGCTAAAACATTTGCGACAGCCAACGTTAGAATGAAAAATTCGTAGTCAACATATCATCACTCTTTGAAAATCGAATCTTGTAGAGTGACGGGCTTCACTTTAGTGGTAACTGTGAACTAAATAATTACTGCTGTTCCTAGTCAGTGGTTGATGGTGACTCGATGTATCCTTGTCTGGTCAATGAATCAGCTATCCTCGTGTAACAACGGACTATTTGGGGAAACTAATTAATACTTCTCCTCTCTATGGTTGCCAGGTTCTTGATGTACCCTTCTCCGATCGATAAATCAGTTATCTTCTTGTAACAGAGCACTTTGAATTCGGGGAATAATCTACACTGGACTCCCTCAATCAGTAACGATCAGTCACTGGAAAAACATAAGTTGAAAAGTCAACGACGTTTTTCAAAATTGTACCACGTCACATTAATGAAGTGGTTAACCTCTGCTGGCCGGACTCCTGGATTCAGCCCCTCCCAGACCCAAACCCTGGCTACGACCTGATGTAGGGGCATTAACGAGGTGGTAGGGAGGAAGTAGGGAAGACGTAGGTACATTTTTTTATGAGACTGTCGGTATTTTCTCTCTCTGCCATCTGGCAACAATGCGTGTAACTTTTAACCTCGTACGTAAGTGAAAACAAATTCCTAGGTGAAATTCGAAAGATTGTTGAAAATCCTCGTGTAACCGCCCAAAACATCTGCCACAACTAAACTGAAAGTCTTATATTACGTAGGAAGTAGGATACCAACATCCTTTTAACAGGACATTTATTCTTTAAATACCAGTTTCAGCATTCCGCAACGCCATCTTCAGGCCCCTATATCGGAGTATTATATCCATTAAATACGGGTCAAAACTGGTTGCGTGGATTTCTTGCTCACAGTAAGAACTGTTGGTGTTGTTGTTGGTTCTTACTGCGAGCAAGGAACCCACACAACCAGTTTTGATCCCTATTTAATGGATATACTACTCAGATATAGGGGCCTGAAGATGGCATAACGGAATGTCGAAACTGGTAGTTACGGAATTACAAATGTTTCTGTTAAACATACGGCTGCTGGTATCCTACTTGGTACGTAATCTTAAGCAGCCGCGGTCCCGGTTCCACCCTCAGTGATGGATTCAATCATGAGTCTTAAAATCCCGACAAGCGACGCTATGTTTCGCCGAACAAAAAAACGGCACGTTTTCAAAAGACCTATGGACGCGCGAATAGAGAGAAAACAAACAAAACTGCACTGGCCTGTTTTACGGACCACTTTACGCTTTCCTCTAGTTTTATGATTTTTTACAAACATTTCGGACAAAACTAATAAAATATAAATAAGTTAGGGACGATACGATTACGTCTGTACTATTGTTATAATAATCCTGCACTCAACATGTTATATTCAACAAACAGCTAAAATTGAGTTTAGCTTTGAAAAACACAATGTTTTTGAATTTTTACATCTTTAAACTAATATTTCAATACCTCTCCCATATTTTCATTATCTTTTTCCATTAAAATATTGCCACCTGTCTTGCTGTGGTACTTTGACCACTTTTTCAAGTTTATCTTATTACCTGTACTGTTTTACGTAAAATCAAGTGACAGTGTCAAATCGGCTTTATTTTTGCAAATATCTCCCAAAGGATATCAAAGAAAAAAAAAGGGCCAAGTTGTAGAGAATTTTCTACTCTGCAAATTTATCGAGTTTTAGTGTCAGATGAACGTGTAAGCCATTAATTTACATTTGAATTTTCAGCTGTCAAAAGGCGATCGCAAAGGCCCACTTTTAGTGTTACTGCAGTAACCTAAAGTCGGCCAAAACCTCTACAGACCTACAAACTCAAAATTCCTGGAACTGGACAAAAGCGAACACAGCACTAAACAGACTTCGCACTGGGTGAGGAAAGAACGCCTATACATATTATCCTCCTCCTCCTTCGTTTTCTCCTCCTACCCCTCCTCCTTCGTTTTATTCTCCTCCTCCTCCACCTTCTCCTCCTCCTCCTCCACCTTCTCCTCCTCCTCCACCACCTTCTCCTCCTCCTCCACCTTCTCCTCCTCCTCCTCCTCCACCTTCTCCTCCTCCTCCTCCTCCTCCACCTCAACCTTCTCCTCCTCCTCCTCCTCCTCCTCCTCAACCTTCTCCTCCTCCTCCTCCTCCGTTTTCTCCACCTTCTCCTCCTCCTCCTCCTCCTCCTCCTCCTCCTCCTCCTCCTCCTCCTCCTCCTCCGTTTTCTCCTCCTCCTCCTCCTCCTCCTCCTCCGTTTTCTCCTCCTCCTCCTCCTTCGTACTAGATGGAGGGCGCCTCGTACCTGTTCGTTGCTGTTCCAAACACGGCGGGAATACAGAGTGCTTGCCATGTTACCGTTGTTTTCAGGAACAAGGAATGTGCAGCCTGCTTATTGCCATTTATGCGTGGCTCACTCGAGAATAGGGCCTTGTACTGACCATGGTTTGGTAAACTCGACTCGCTACTATAATCTCCGAAACAATACGGGAGAATCTCTTAATCCGTGAAGTTTGGTTTCGTTTTAAATGTCGGTGTTTCACAGGTTTGGTACCAGTAAAACCGTCGCAAGGCCAAGGTTAAAGTTGAGAGTTTATTACCCGATCGGATGACACAGTTGGACTAGAGGGGAGTGTTGACGTCTGTCGTTACTTGCCGAGTCCTCCCTCCCTGAGTGACGGCGCGTTCACAGTGGAGCGCTGGTCCCAGAGCGGCAGTGAGGCTGAGCAGCGAGCAGCCGGAGCGCCAGAGGCGGCAGACACCGCGCTATCTGCCGGCTGCCGCGTCTTATCAGCCGCCGATGCAGCAGACGTTTCTGCTCCGTCAGCTCCGGCACACGCGCCTTCTGACTCAAGTGTCGACGTATCACAGCCTGCTCACTGGCACACATCAACTCCTGTAATCTCTGTATTTGCTGATAAAAGGTCTTCACAAATGGTCTGTCGACGGTAAGCTAAACACAGCACTTGAAAAGGGAGGAACCTGTATTACCGCGGCGACGGTGGTGGTGGTACATCAATCCATCCACATATACATACAATTATTCTATTTTTTAAGGATGTCGACAAAAAATATCCTAGTCCTTGGTCAACAGGACGACGTTCGTTCAGAAACGTGCAAATCGACGGCATGGAATTACTATCAAGACTCGGTTGGCTTTGTTGCAGTTGCATCTATGTAATTATGTGGTTTCCCTTTTAATCTGGGGGAAATCGTATTTCCCCATTTCTGATCACTTTAACATTCATAATTTCCTTGATATTCCTTTTGGATACATCTAGATTTGGATTTGCAGATATCGAAGTTTTGGCTTTTTTCTTTTTTTTAGTTCGTAAAAAGTATGCACATTAGACTTAATTTGAACATTTTACACATATTGATAAGCCTTAAGCTGATTCAGTATTATTATTAATTACTGGCGCTTGATAAATTTGTAGAAATGTCTTGGTCGCAAATTACCGTATTATGTATGACCCGTCTCGAAACTCCGTCTGATACAAAATGTGGGTACAAAATATTTTTAATCAATAAGTACATTTAGGTTTACAGTAGGAAAAAGATACAATAAACATGGTAATATAATTGAAATTTACATTAAGATATCAAGCTCAACAGCGCGAGGGAGAATAAGAAGGATATAAAAAGATGCATGCGTGTTGGAAAGTGTGAATGTACAGAAGTCATGCACCAAACTGATTTTGGCGAGGACAGCTGGTTGAAATTAAACATAACCCACAGGTGGCGCTAGCGTACTTAGAGATAGGCATGTCATGGAAATTTTTCAAAAAAATTCAAATGTTTGTAAATCTATCGGACCAAACTGCGTGGTCCTCAGTCTGTAGCTTAGACTACTTAAACTAAGGTAAACTGACCTAAGGACAAACACACACACACACACACACACACACACACACACACACACACACACACACACACACACACAGTGTCCCAGGGAGGACTCGAACCTCCGACGGCGAGCAATCGGGCGCTTCGCAGCGAGGCGCCTTAGACCGCTCGGCTACTCCACCGCGGCGGAAATTTTTACAAACTTCATACATCGTAAATAAGCTTCCTTCCATAAGCAGTGATAAAAATATAAAATAGAAATGACATTACAATAAAATTAGGTAGTCGAATACAGGAAAAGAGCTCGTAATGTGTGGCAATAAATACACAATAACATTATAGGGGCAAGAACGAAATTAAGAGACCAAATGCGCCTGCACAAAGAACATAAAATTAAAAACAAAAAGCCATTCAAAGGCTGTATTACAAATACAGTATAAACTTGTGACAAGCCGGCCGCGGTGGCCGAGGGGACTGAGGCGCTCCAGTCACGTCTGCACGGCCACTACGGTCTGGGGTTCGAATCCCCCCCTCGGGCATGGATATTTGTGCCGTCCTTAGGATAAGCTAGTTCATAAGTAGTTTGCAAGTTTAGGGACTGATGACCCCGTAGTTAAGTCCCACAAGCTATACAAACATTTGAACATTTGAAACTTGTGACAGAAGTACACAATCAAGTTCAGAACTGTTGCTAACAAAACAGTACAATAATTTTAGCGGAGCTAGGCCATACACAAAGAGAAGCGAACAAGTCATACACAAAATGCAATAACTGTAGCTGGGCTACGTCAAAGGATAAAATGCATCATAAAAGTGTAAAACAGGTCATACATAAAAATAAAAATTGAGATAATGAAAAAGCCATGTCGTGAAATTTAACAAAATAAATGGAACTGCAGTTTTAGAGTACTTATATACACACACATTACTCTTTTTTTATGGTAATGCTCGTTGCGCCACTGTAGTATTATAGATAACTAATAAATGGCTCTTCAGGAACATTCTATAGCGGAGAGTTACGCAGAACACACACGAATCGCCGATCAGTGTTCATTAGGGCGCTATTTATACATACTATGAAACAGTCTTTCGTCAATAAACTCAAAGTATTGCACGGATTTTCATTGATGAGAGTTATCTTTTAATCTAACATTCTTGGTACGTCAGGTGAAACAATACAACAACAGAGACAAAAAATTGTCTTACCTGTAGTTGTGAGAAAACAGGCGGTTTGAGAATGTTGTCTACTTCTACATATGCACTCCTCAATTTCCCGTAAGGTGCGTGGTGGAGGCTACGCTGTACAGTAGAGTTGGCTACGGTTTCATGGTTTCGAAACCAGGTTTCGATACAAACAATAGCTTCAGGGTTTCAAAACCGGCATCTTTCACGGTTTCGAAACCATGTGGTTTCATTCCGTTCTGTTTCGGATCACATTCGCGGTCGATTGTCGATACACTGAAACCGTTTCTTCCTGTCGGTTTCACGGTTTCATGTCGATTTCAAGGTTTCGTGTTGGTTTCACGACACCGGTGTTTCAAACCACTTATGCAGAAAGGCGGAACAGACTAATGGTATCGAAATGTGGTGTTTCATTTTACTGAAGCTCCACACAGATACACGTATAACTTACTAGTATATAAACCTCTTAGAGAGTGTCAAATAGTAGTTGACACTCGTGAGTCTGCAGCTTATGATTGCTGAAATCAAGATTAGTTAGCAAGAGACTGCTGTATTCCAAAATGACATATCTGCTTTATAAATGTAAAAGAACAGTAAAACAACGTTCACTATTTGTATTGAAATAACCACTTAAATTCTAGGTGTATCTACCATATTAAAAACACTAGAGAAACTACATTTAATAAAGTAACATACAACATGAATCCTGAAATGACATTCTTATACGAACAAGGGTACATCGCATATTTAATCTCGTGTTAAAGAGTTAGTTTATTACGAGTGAAAACGATGTTACTTCCAATCGTTATAATTTTTCGACACTCGTGTTAAAAGAATTGCGGCGGTGGTGTAACGGTCAAGACGTACAAGTGGTGAACTTGTCTCTTACTTTATTACTTTTGTAATTCCATAGCATTACTTGTGATTATTTAGTGTGCCCTTTATTCCCTACAATTTATTTAGTATGTAGAGAAAGTAGCATTTATGATGCATCACTGTAGTATGCGTACCGTATTGCAGTTTGAGAGTTCCTAACGGGGTAGACTTTTATCTACCATACCGGCGGCCTCGTGTGACTATGTTGGCAACATCAACAACACGGGAGAAAATCTTTATCAACATGTTTCGTGCAGACCAAGAAGTAAATATATACTTCATGGTTGACAGGTTCTTGTATGTACCCTTGTCCACATAGTGAAAAATATTGCCCTCCTAGAACGAAGATTTCATGACACCACTTCACGGTTTCATGGTTTCGAAACCACAGATGGTACGGTTTCATTTGTTTCGAAACCGTCAGATGTTTAAATTATCCCATCTCTACTGTACAGTACTAGGCACTTTCTTTTCTATTCCACTGCCAAATAGAAAGAGCGGAGAAAGGAAAAAAGAATATCTATGCCTCTGTAAGAGGCCTAATTTCTCTTGTTTTTGTGATCTTCCAACGTTTATGAAATTTTGCACGCGTAAGCTTCAATCCATGAGGACGGTCGCCGTAAGTGTTCGGATCACGTACAACACACAGTTCAGGAGATACGACGTCATAAACAATGAGATGCGCGAGAAACTGATGCGTCAAACGACATTGTTCCACATTTTCACCAAACCCTCTCGACCAATTTCAACCAAATTTGGTGCACATATTCCTTAACGTGAGGTAACAACTGCTGTCGGGGTAAGAACCACGTACGACACATGGTTCAGGAGATAAAACGACATAAACAATATACCATACTTGCAAGTTGCCATATAATGCGACGAGACGTTTATAAGTACGCTATAGGCTATGAGAATGACAGTACTTACCAACGGCAACCAACTTCAAACGTAATTTCTAACATTTATCACACTTTTTCTCGCTGACTGCGGTAGTAAAATTATGAAAAGGAAAAAGTTTCTCGCTTACTACTTATCCGCTGTTCATGGACTAAAACTACAGTATTTAGTATGACCTTACAAATTATAATTTGTGCACTACAAATTGTAGCCGCAGGAAATTTTACAGACATTATACACACATATAGCTGACAGTCATATACAAACGCTCTCTCAAAGAAGGATGTGTTCCAAAAGATTGGGAAATTGCACAGGTCACATCTATATTAAAGAAAGGCGGTAGGAGTAACCCACTAAACTACAGGCCTATTTGATTGACATCAATTTGCAGCAGGGTTTTGGAACATATCCTGTATTCAAATATTATGAAATATCTCTAACAGAATGATCTATTGACTCAAGGTCAACATGGATTTAGAAAATATCGTTCATGCGAAACACAACTAGCTCTTTATTCACACGAAGTGATGGGTGCTATCAACTAGGGTTCGCAAATCGATTCCGTATTTCTTGATTTCCAGAAGGCGTTTGACACCGTACCTCACAAACGGCTTTTAATCAAATTGCGTGGTTATGGTATATCGCCCCAAATTTGCGATTGGATAGGGAATTTCCTGTCAGAGAGGACACAGTTCATAGCAATCGATGGTAAGGCATCTACTAAAACAGAAGTGATATTGGGCGTTCCACAGGGTAGTGTTATTGGTCCTCTGCTGTTCGTTAATTACATAAACGATTTAGGGGAAAATCTAAGTAGCTCTCATAGGTTGTTTGCAATGACGCCGTCATTCACCAACTAGTAAAATCTGAATCTGTGGAAATTCTTTCAGCAATCACTCGTAAAAAATCTATTTATTTATTCGCAAATCTAGATTTCGACCACTGTGTGGTCATTATCAATGCTTAAAACCAATTAAAATACTTAAAACATCTCGACCTCCATGTTGGAGGTTGCGTTCGTACTCTTACGAGATGTTTAAAGTATTTTAATTGGTTTTAAGCATTGATAATGACCACACAGTGCGCCTCGGTAGCACAGTGGTAGAGTGCCAGACTACAAATCCAAAGGTCCCGAGTTCGATCCCCGCCAGGTCCTAGGATTTTTATCTGCCACTTTCCACTTCTTTCACCTCTGGCAGTATTGCTCATGTGAAAAATACCGAGTAGCACCGTGGTTCGGAACCCACGTTAAACTGTAGGTCCCCCTATAACTGGCTGGGTAAGTCAGTTCGAAGGTCGGAGGAAGGCAACGGCATACCACCTCCAAACAGGACCATGCCTGGTAAAGCACTGTGCTGTTCAAACCAATCTTCGGATTGTTGACTGCTTTACCTTTAATGACCACACAGTGGTCGAAATGTATATTTGCGAATAAATATATTTTTTTATCACTGATTACTGCAATAATTTCCACAAATCAAAGACAGTCGTGGAGCACCAATTCCAACATGGATTCATGCCTGATAAAATCATCTGAAGATCAAAACCAACTGCAGAACGATTTGAATAAGGTGTGGTGGATTTGAATCAGTATGGTGAAAGAATTGGCGATTGACTCTAAATACTGAGAAGTATTAAGTCGTCCACATGAGTACGAAGAGAAATCCGTTAAACTTTGTTTGCAAGATAAATCAATCAAAAGTCAAGGCCGTCAACTCCACAAAATACCTAGGAATTACTATTACTTCAGACTCAAACTGGAAAGAACACGTAGATAACGTCGTGGGAAAGGCGAACCAGAGACTGCGTTTTGTTGGCAGAACCCTTAAAAGATGCAACATAACTACAAAAAAAAAAAAAAAAAAAAAAAAACTGCATACACTACACTTGTCCCTCCTCATTTGGAGTATTGGTGCCCAGTGTGGGATCCTTATCAGGTGGGTTTGACGGAGGACATCGAAAGAATCCAAAGGAGGACAGACCGCATATATATAATCTCGCGTGATGGATACACCCGGTTAACACGAAACATTTAACACACACACCTTCCCTGCACTTAAACGATTATTTCAAGATTGAAATTAGCCAAATCGGTTTAGCCGTTCTCGAGTTTGTGATTTTAGTTTCGTAAGTAGCGCCCCTCCCCCTCCACACACACACACACACACACACACACACACAAACCTGTGACGCACGTGCGTGTCGGGAAAGAAATGCGATAAGCAGACACGTAACTCGGCCGAAAGTCTGTGCTCCAAATTTCCTGGCAGATTAAAATTGTGCGCCGGAATCTAGATTCGAACCTTTCGAGGCAAATTAGTAAAAATCAAGTGGCGATTCTAATGTTACTGGCAGAAGTTGACAGTGTAGCGTGCCGGGATAGCTCAGACGGTAGAGCGCTTGTCCCCTCGAAAGGCAAAAGGACCCAGGTTCGAATCTCGGTTACGGCGCACAATTTTAATCTGCCAGGAAATTTAGAGTTCAAGACTGCTCGCCGTTTGCTCTCAGCCGGGTTACGCGTCTGCTTATCGCATTTCTTTCCTGACACGCACGTGCGTGACGTGTGTGTGTGTGTGTGTGTGTGTGTGTGTGTGTGGCGTGGGAGATCAGTTGACACAGGAAGCGAGCTGCTATCTCCGCGGACGTGGCTTTGCTGCTGAGGGTAGGGTTGGCCTCTGCTGTGGGCAGCGGTTCACAGTCAAACACTTCGGTCCCTGCCTCTCTAGAACGGACACGGACTTGAGTCCTCTCTATACGAGACGTGCAACTCGCACAAGGAAGTCGTCGTCAACCTTGCGGTAGACCGTCCAACTACAGAGAAGCCTTCAAACGGTACGCATTTGCTGAGTCGTCTGCTTCACGCTAGGGATGGCGGTTATCGCTGAAACAACCGGTTTTCGGTTATACCGGTTCTTTTAATCTCCAGTTTAACCGCACCGTAAAAGTTGCTCAAGATAACCGTTTTTTTTAAATAACCGGTTTTCGGTTTCTTATTGCTATTATTTCCAATAGAGTTCGACCGAAACATATTTTGCGGCCGAAACAGAAACCGGTATGTTCGAAACTTACGAAATTTAGTTAAAATTTAGGTATATTTACGTTATAGGACAAATCACTAGTTTTTCCATATTTTGCAAGATGCCCTCCCAATACTACGCCTTCTTGAGTGTTTGTAAGCCTAGCCAGGAGTCCGTAGAAGACGATGTACGAAGCATAAAGATTTACTGGCCTAGTATTTCCATCCGGCAGTTGCGAATATTGAGCCAACCACTCCGTAAGTTGGACTTGTGAGCCAGCGCATACGAATATCTCGCTATACACACAACATATGTAAGTTACAGTCAGTAAATAAACTTCAATCACTGCTGCAGAAGTATTTCGAAAAATAAAATCACAGTTCCTACTAACATTTATGATTGTTGTCGGTGTAAATTTACTAGGAAAGCTGTGTACCACATGATCAAAGAATGTGCAAATGGGTGTGAGTTCTTATGAGACATAACTGCTTAGGTCATCGGTCCTTAGACTTACAAACTACTTAATCTAACTTAAACTAACCTACGCTAAGGACAACATACACACCCATGACCGAGGGAGGAGGGAGAACTCGAACCTCCGACTGGAGCAGCCGCACAGTCCGTGACATGGAGCCTCAGACCGCACGGCTACCTCGCGAGCACCACATGATCAATGTTATCTAAACCCATATTTGTTATTAAAAGAGCCCCTCGCTTTCAAAGAATCACATTAATAAAACGTGTTAGCATAACAATATTGCCGCGAGAGACCACGAACACCAACTGCCGGCGTGGCGCAGGGGATAGCGTAACGGACTGCGGAACTGAAGGTCACCGGTTCAGTCCCGCCCACCGACAAAAATTTATTTCTTTGTAATTTACAATTCCAGAAGGCTACATCTTTCTTATGTTCACTTGTAAATTCTACTTGTTTCTTATGTTAACTGTTCTTCTAATTTCTGGTAAATTCTGTCTGTGTATAAATAGCAGAGCACTCTGCCTGAGAGGCAGTCAGTGCTGCGTGTATGTTGAGTTCGTAATAAACGTGCTTTCAGTATAAGTGCTGTGTTCAGTTGCCTTCGAAGTCAAGCCTACTTCCATTGCAACGTGACAATATGATAATACATTAAATGTTATTATTCCAAGTTTACACAATAGGTAAATGAATCGAATTTACCTTCTTTTTCCAAGAAATATTTTAGATGCTTTCTCCTTAAATGACATAGCATGTTCGTAGTACCTCCCCCCGTTTTCAGCTTTTTAAAGCAAATGGAGCGTTGTACCTCGCTGCTCCCGTACTTCAAGTACTTCCACACTCGGGATGGTGCCATTTGAGACACAACCGATGTCTGGCGACGACAGCAAGGAACTGCCGCATGACCAGACGGAGGCAAGTCTCGTACACTGCCGGTGCACGCGCGTCGTCTAATAGGCCACGCCACACGGCAACAGCTGCGTCGATGCCTCAGTAGCTGCACCAGTCCTTAAGTTCTTATGCCACGCGTTTCTGACTGCCGGGATTCCTCTTGAATTATCACCGATCGCTTTTCTTAGTTACTGCGATGACTTAATATTTCACAGCAGTGGAAATTTTAGGAATAGCCCTAAATATTAGGGTCTACTAGTTTTAATTTTTTTAAATTATTTACACATTTTGAACCACTACTACAGGAAGTAGTCGTACCGGTTTCTTTACACGGTTGTTGGCAATAACTAAAAAACCGGTTACAACCGACACCAAACAAATACCGAAAAAACCGGTTATTCAAAACTAAAACACCGGTATCGATTTTAACCGGTAGGTTTTTCCCATCCCTACTTCACGCGTCTGCTTCGTTTGTTGTCAACTTACAGCAAGTGTATCGCCGCGTTAACATCACTTTTCGAAACTGTATGATACATTGTGATGATTAAAATATTTGTGTTGTAGACTGCCACTGTAAAACTGTAATTATTTTCGTGCAGTTCATGCTAAAACATTTTAATATATTTTAAGTAATTACAGTTTATTCTACCGATACTCAGCTTTTTAAGATCTCGATGTATGGAGATTCTCCCCGCTGCAACATTATTCTCCTGGGGCGTCGTGGTAGAAATAAATAGTCGATATGTAAAATTTTTCACTTCTTTAATTTAAATCAAACTTCTCCACCAAAACATTACAATAACGTACACAAATTACCACAACAACACACTGACATAGATTCCAAAGTACTCGACAGAAGACAAAACTCGAACTCCCCACGCAAGGCGGTGAGGCAAATATATAACATCGGCAATAATGACGTTACATTATGCATTGTTCATAACAATTGAATATACTGATTTACAATTAACAAACACACAAAAAAAACATTTCATGTACACAAAAATAATCACAATATAAAATGAAAACTATACATACAATAATTTTTACATGGCATATATATTTTAAGACGAAATCTACGATCTTTCTGTTGACAACAAAGTGCGATCTTAAATGTCAATTAATTTGTTAACGAGTACATCATACGTGTTCCTAACATATATTGAACTATCAATTATCTTGGCAATTCTCAAAATAAGTTCAAAAACTCACGTCACTCAATATATACAGGAAATTATAATATTCAAATCTCGACAATTACATTGATTACAAAATTAGCTGGTCTACACAACCTGTTTATGAGCCTAACATATATGCAATGCTATTTATTTTAATGTCTTTCGTAAAACATAAAGTTTGTACCCTTCGTCTGTCTATTTATTGAAATAATGTACAATGACAAAACTATTGTTTATAGAACTGTCTGGAAAGCATCGAAACGAATCTCTTAATTAATGAAATCTATCACTTGTTTTGATCACAGTATCACCGAGACACTGTCCTACACTGATTCCTAGGCTGGCTATATCGTTTGTAACTTCACACGCAACATGTATCACTATTGAACAACACGATTCCGGGTACGGCGCAGACGGTATCGTACGGTAACATTGAGATGAGGGGGCTGCAGTATCATCACAATGTGTAACTACGTCGCTCATGTGTGTTAACGCCCTCATTATAAAATGCGATTACATACTTCCAGCCCCTGCGGTTTGAGGCGCCTATGTATACGATGAACAAACTCAGGTGTCTATGTATACTCCCGTCACTTTATAAGCTTCAAATAATGCTCACCAAAAACAAATATATCATCTGTTAACTACAGCATGTATCAGAAAAAATAGCAAATATTTTATAAGGTGGTAATAAAGACGATTTGCAGTTAAAAATATCATATAACGTGTGTCCAGTTTCTATTGCGTACAGAGATACAACTCTTGGTATGTACAACAAACTTATTGGGATATTTTGACTCTTTCGTAGGTTCTTAGTACATCACCATATTGACTTTTATCTAAATAGCCGGTTTTCGACGTTGTTTAAAGTCTGAATATGTCCTAGTAAGCCGGCCGCGGTGGCTGAGGCGCTCCAGTCACGGTCTGCACGGCCACTATGGTCGGGGGTTCGAATCCCCCCTCGGGCATGGATATTTGTGCCGTCCTTAGTCATAGGTAGTTGGTAAGCTTAGGGACTGATGACCACGTAGTTAAGTCCCATAAGTTGTACAACCATTTGAACACTTTTGTCCTAGTAAGCAGAAAACCGGGTAAAAAAGTGTGATGTTGTACTACCAAGAACCGACGGATGAATCAGCGAAAATTTCATGATTTACATTTGCTCTACGTTTGTTGGGTTTTCATATTAAGAGCTATATCTCTGTATTCAATAAAAATTGTAAAGAGGTTATATTAAATTTTTTATGCAATTCCTCTATAGTATCACCCCCTAAAATACTTAAGACTGAGTCGAAAAACTACGTTCGTCTGAGAAGACAAGTAGGAATTCTCAAACAAATTTGCGACTTGGCTATGTTTGTAATCTGGGTTCCCTCATTCGGTCGTCTGCGCATGCGCGAAGCTCTTCCATACGCTTAAGGATCCATCCTGTTTCTTCATCATGGGTAATCTCGTAAGCTCTCACTTCCCGTGTCGAAAGGGCTTAACCCTCTTCTTGCAATAGTAAATTCGCACAACAGCCTAGCCTATTTATTTCATATTTCAAAGCGTGCTATAAGGTGTGTAAAATAGTACCTGCGGTTTGTCATGGTTTGTCTGAAGGATTATGTAAAGGTAATTAGTTTAACATGAGTGAAACATCGCACATCCGCTGCAATAAATGTGATCCCAGTTAAATGATTGTTATGACGAGGAACTTCAAAATTTTATGCACAAGCAACTTTAGATTGTACATAGTCGCCCAAACTTGGCGATTTTTTCCGGTATTGTGACGAGAGATTTTATTTACTTATCAATGTCACTGCTGCTGGTTCCCAGCTTCAAAGAATCTTTTATTATTGTTATTATTTATTCTATAAACAGCAAAGATCATACTATTCGAAATTAATAGTATTCGCTGCGAACAGTTACGTAATAATTACATTAAATCGTTAAGAGGCTTGCAAATGATTACGTCGTTCGACATAGCCATTTCTACAAAGTAGACATATTAAAACGTCTATATACCAATGAAATAGAAACGATTGTAACCATGTAACATCGCTGACTAACCTCTCAAAATAGCTGTCAAAACACGAAAAAAATTAAAAAGTTAAATTCGGAATTACAAGACCGATACTGACTGCGTTCACTATTAACGGCAATAAAATGCTCTAATCATGACGGAAGTCAAATAAGACGGCGATGTTGCAAGGAAGTAAAGATAAATGTAGGTAGACGTATTGTACCTAAGTTGTTGGCTTTTGTCATCACGTTCAAAATTGTAACATTATTCTTATGTTATCTATATCATCTTCACAGAAACGTGTGCTGAAACAGGCCTGTTGCAATTAATAATATCTATATATATAGAAGTGCGCCTCGGTTGCACAGTGGTATAGTTCCAGACTACAAATCCAAAGGTCTCGGGTTCGATCCCCGCCAGGTCCTAGGATTTTTATCTGTCATTTTCCACTTATTTCACCTCTGGCAGTATTGCTGATGTGAAAAATACCGAGTAGCACCGTGGTTCGGAACCCACGTTAAACTGTAGGTCCCCCTATAACTGGCTGGGTAAGTCAGTTCGAAGGTCGGAGGAAGGCAACGGCATACCACCTCCAAACAGGACCATGCCTAGTAAAGCACTATGGTGTTCAAACCAATCTTCGGATTGTTGACTGCTTATATTATATATCTATATAGAATCGAAAGAACACTCACTCACTAAACACGAAATTAAGAGAACTACTTAACATAAAAGTTGTGTACGTGTGTTGTTTAATGTTGAATCGACCGTTTAATCAGACAACAATGTAGTTTATTTTAAAGTTACTCATTCAAAACCTGATCTGGTGTTAGTTGCAGTCCAAATGGTTGTCATATATTGATGCTTAACAGTGAAGACCACTAACTCATCAAAATAAACTGAACACGTACATTGTTCAGTAACACAGTAATTTGGTTTAATTATGGACCTGATATTGATGTATATACTGTTAAATAACAAACGGTGCATTAAACTGATTATGTGCGCAACGGATCTTTTAACAAAACAACTGTGACACGTAACCTGCATGAAACACACACTGACTACACACAACAAATTTTACTGCGAGAAAGATACGAAAAACACAAACCACTTTCTTAATGTTCGACTAAGAATTTTATGCCGATCGGTACCTGATTATCGAAACTCAGTATCATACTCAATTAACTGCAGTGTTGCATAATAATCATTTACTACGGTACCCATAAAGAAATCTGTTAAACAAGAAATGTTCAATCAGTACTGCACTTTAAACCCACAAATAAAGGAAGTAGGTTAATCTTCTAACTACGTAAATGAAACAGAAAAGGAAACGTCAGCTGTGCTACTTATTATTAAGTCACCATTACATTACCTAAATGATACAACATTTTCATAATTACATGAAATGCTATTACCTTAATTCCAGGGGTGGTACAACACTTTTCACAATATAATTATTATATGAATTGCAATATATATAATTTGTTGGCACTGCAGCCTCTGCTCTACATCGGAGCCATACACACAACTCAACCGCTCTCTAAGCGAGCTGAACCACAAGTGCTACTCTCTCTCTGCGCGAGCTACAGTGCTCTGCGATACGTAATCTTTGCCGAAGATGGAACTTCCAGACTTAAATATACATATCGATAGACACAGTAGAAGCAACATTATACATTTTCTTGCAAGCAAGTTACTCAACACAAAACAGGAGGTACAATATTAGACATTTTATTACAAATTTAGCAATATACACTTTCTATGGACATCTTTCAACCTATAAAGGTAAAATTGCTCAGGTAAAATTATGCGATAGAGTCGATAGTTCAGGAGATATGACGTCATAAACACGTGATAGTGTCACTTCATCAGTCCACTATTTGAGAAGGAGAGCACTTAGCGACTTGCAACAAACTTTAAACATAATTTCAAACCTTTAGGAAAATTTTTCTCGCTGACAACCCCAGCAAAATAATGAGAGGAAAGAAGTTTGTCGCTTACTACTTTTTCGGCGTTCATGCAGTAAAATTACGGCATTTGACATGACGTTACAATTCATTACTCGCTCACTATTAATTGTTTTCACGAGAAATGTTACAGACAGTATACACTCATACCGCTGAACGTACGTTCGAAATTTTATCATAGTACGACCCACAGTTCATGAGATATGCAGTCCTAAACAATTATGTTCCTGAAATTCCTGGCAGATTAAAATTGTGTGCCGGAACCGGGACTTGATCCTGGGACCTGAAAGACAAAGGTCCCAGGTTCGAGTCCCGGTTCCGGCAAACAATTTTAATCTGCCAGGAAGTTTCATATAAGCGCACACTCCGCTGCAGAGTGAAGTTTCATTCTGGAATTATGTTCCTTATAACCGCCTCATTACGCATGACGCTTGGATCTATTACGTCTTTCCTATCCTCTCTATTCGCGACATATTTTGCAGACTTTTTCATATAAACCACTGGATGTACCTTCTAAATAATACTGTATTACGAGACATAGTTGAGATGCTATCATTTCAAAGACAATGAAACGCCCTAATAAGCATGAGGTTGTAATTACTACTTCTTTACTACCGATACCATTTACAACACATTCCGCAGGCAGTTAACTAACATTCCATTCTACGTACCTTTGTACGACACAATTCAGAAGACATTTCCTAAGTATATAAAAGCGAAAGGTCACTCACCCCTGACTGAACACGAAATCTCTAAAGCTACTGGACCTATCAAGCTCAAATTTTGCCAGTATGTAGTTTATAGGTAGAAGTCAGTTTTTAAAGTATTGTGCGATAGGACAGTCGCACGCGCATGACGGAGGATACTTTTCCCACACACTGACAAAATTCATTCAAAACGAGGTCACCAAGTTTCATACTGAGCATGGGGGAGGGTACCTTGCAACATAATAATGGATCCCTAAACACCTTGGTCGCGCCATAATTTGAGAACGAGTAGACCCATTTTGACAGATCTTTTGTTATTTTCGTTATTCTAAGAACAAGGGTTGTATGAAATAAACTGGAAAATTTGAGAACAACAAAGTTCGTTTCGTAGTCTCCCCCTGCGCTTCTATTGCATAGAAATAGTTTTGTTGCGATATTGAAGAAATTTTGCACACAAGACCTTAAAAAAAAACACGAGGAATATCACTGGCTGTAGAAACTTTCGGTCGGTGCATGGTGGAGGCTACTTAAATTATGAATCGACAAAATGTATAGTTTTGCTCCGATCTTGGTCCATTTTTGCACACATGACCTTTGAACCAAGAGGAAGATCACTGGGTACATAAATGTTTGTATGGTACATGACAGAGGGTACCTTGCAGAAAACGTAGCAGAGAGAGGGAAACGCGGAAACGAACAGAGAGATGGGAGAGAGACGTGGATGCAGAGAGGGGGGCAGGGGATGTGGACTACCAGAGTGTAGGATAAACAAACACCCGGGCAATGCCGGGTTTACAGCTAATTTTTCATATAGCAGCGTCTTTGGTACAGCAAAAATTCTTACAATGTCATTTTTATTTACTTTTTGAAAGAAACACGTTTCTCTCATGTTCTTGTACATCGCACAATGTACGTTCCACAACCGTTGCTCGTCCTCATATAATGACATAAGATGGTAAATTTTCTCCCTGCTACACTCGGTCTTGCAGAACACCGAAAACCACTAGGCTACCCGAACACGACGCTCTTATACGTAGTCAGTGTTCGGGTAGCCTAGTGGTTAAGGCGACCGCTCGCGAAAAAGCAGGAAACCCGGGTTCGAGTCCCGGCAGAGCACAAATTTCAATATGTCACCATTCGGTAGAACATCCATACCTTAGACAGTGACGCTAAGAGGGATTTGCTATTGCGAAAACAAAATACTGATAAAATAGAACCAAGTAGTTACAAAACAGAGCAACAGAATGCGTTGCAAGCGTTCTTAAAGTATCACCACAGTTTAACATATACAGTCACGACACTTCCGCGGATTTTTGTTATACACTGCGACAGCAGCGCTCCAAGCGGAGGGCAAGCTACTGCAATGAATACGATAGTGGATGAGTGCGAATAGTATCGTTTATATCGATTTTAACACTTTTTTTTACATTAGAGAACGTATGTAGTGTCATAAAATAGATAATAACTTAAAAATAGCTACCTACACCTTTGTCTTCCTTACGTCTCCTAAGATCACTGACAAGGTTGGAAACGGTACATTACGGCAGAGTTTATTTACTGTTATCTTGTAACCCACAGGGTTATACTAAATAATTTAAATTATTATTAAAATAGAAAAATGGCTAGGAAACAGCGAATACCCGCCCTTTGGCAGAAAGACGTGTTTTTTCTTCTGAAGCACGTTAACTTTTCTCCACTCTAATTCCAGTGAAATCGGTGAGCGTGGAACGTAGGAAACGAATGTAGAATGCAATAACTTCGGTATTTAACATACCAAATGAGCCAACACAACTGTCGCTGAAGGAAAACAACAGAAACGTGACAAGAAAACTGAAAAAGCAACCGAACTGTATTCAACAAAGAAGAACCCAATTCCACAATTGTTGCTACAGCTGAAACACAAACGGCAAGAATCTTCAAGACAATGTCTTCTTAAGCTAAAGTAATCACACTCAAAAGAATATGCACTTATAATAAAGACGAGTGAAACCTAAAGATGTGCGAATCATTAGACCCCATACCACAACGATACGTGGCAAAAAACTCTTTGTCATAGTAAGAACACACCAAAATAGAAATTTATGTTTCTATTATGTTTATATTGTACTTACTTTCAGCGGAATAAGCTGCAAATATATACATATTCGTAAGTATTAGTTCATGACGAAGTTCTTCGTTATACCACTGAATCAGTAAGTTCGACTGTTTTTACATTACTTTCCGTGTTATGTATGCCTCTTGATATATTACTGATGCTTGTAACACAAAAATTATATTAACTATTTCATTAATTACGCACACAAATAATTACAAACAAACATCACTCTTTCGGTGGCTTACCCACCGCTAGGAGCGCTAGTGTCGTTGCAGCTGTCAGTTGGTAACAACTTTTACAGCAGTCAGTGTCGCGACTGTATATGTTAGACTGTGGTAGAGCCCTGTATTGGGAGAGTACCGCCAACCGGGCGAGCGCCGCCATTGTAGGCCTGTTATATCTGGCAGTAGCAGCGCTATGCACGGCGCTGTTAAACTAACAGGGAACCGGTCTGTACATCGACGTGGTATGACAATACGTTAAGTAAACAACGAACTTAAGTTTTTAATCGTTTCATCACACCCACAGCGAATATTAAGGAAGAATTGGTAATCTGAGTTCAAGACCTTAATTTTAGATCAAACTAGTTGTAAAAATGTTTCGTGCTAAAATTTAAACCCTGTACCAAATGCACTGCTTTCGCGATAAGTGACGTTCCTGCTTTCAAATTAGCCAAGGACTGACGTTTTTAACTCTAATATATTGATTTTTTTCAAACTAGATGTAATTAATACGTGTTGCTTTCCATTAATCTAGTGCCTAATGTTGATAGGTGTTGTGTGCTAACCTACATGACATAACATTAACTGAGCTAACATTTTGGGAAGGTTTAACTTTTTACACATTGTTATCGCACTGCTGGGTACTTCAGTAAAATAAACTTTATCTTAAAATTCCAGTTTTGGAGATCTATTTAATGGGTGGTTTCATTTACCGCCCAAACTTTCGTAATATGCAGGCTATGTATAAATACGAAATTCGTCAAATACGGCACACTGTTACATTTTCATGTATTTATATCTTTTAAAAATATGTTTCCTCTTACATGTTTGTCCGCCCAACATTGCTCGCAAGAAACTTGTATGAACAGATAAACCTAGAAGTTTACTCGATATTTCAATACAAATTTACATACTTCGCAATATTTTGTATTCTCGTATGGAAATGCATTTTTTCTTCCAGTGCGGTGTACCCACAATTCGCGTCTTTTCGCATCTCTTTCGCCCTTTGGAATGCGTAAAACTTGCTACCTCGGACTGTCTTAGTATAACAATTGACTGCCAACAATGCGGCATTTTTCACGATATAAAAATGGAATATGCTATGCTAAGCTCTTAATTTAATACAAATTGTGTGTACGAGCCTCTGGTTCCACGTACATTAACTGAAGGTGTGTAAATGTGAGAGACTAGAATCTCCCCATCATTTCCACCTTCTCAATTAATCAAGACGTAAACTGAATTATAATATTTAAGCATTTATTAGTAACAGTAACACAAATGTTTTGCCAGCCGCGACTACTGTATTACAACCATGAGGGGCCTACTAGCGGTGGCCCTCTGAGACGCCCGACATGCGTCCGTTAGCGACGGAGCCTCGAACCAGTCTGCCGTGACGAGTGTCGCGCACCCAGCACGAGGCCGGGGCGGCATCGGAACAAAGGCAGTAGGTTCGTTCGAGTGGCCCAAAAGCTGACAGTTCCTGACAGTTGCTGACGATTTGGAAGGCCTCCACTGCGCATGCGCGCTTTTTGACAGTTGCCAACTCCGAAGCCAACTCGAACGCTTATTTCACCTGTTTCGCATATTGGCCACCCATAGCGCTAGTTGGCATCTTTTCTCTCTACCGATGTTGAAAGTGAGGTTATGACTGGCGATATGTTATGCATTTCTCAATTGAGAAAACTATTTAAGTCGTCATGAAACATTTGCAATTTACCGTTAAACCAAAGTATAATAATAAAGATTAACAAGACACATTTGCCTGCAAACCGTGTATCTGTCGATTATAAAATGAAAATCGCGTGACGAAACTACGTTAACTTTAAAAGCTGTACGTGTGTTGTGGAATGTTGAACCTATCGTTAAATCAGACAATAAATTGTTCATTAACACAGCTATTTGGTTTAATTATGGCCCTGATATTGATGTATAAGAAACAGTGCATTAAACTGATTATGTGCGCAACGGATATTTTAACAAAACAACTGTGACATGTAACCTTTTGAAACAGACACTGACTATACTCAAAAATTTTGACTGCGAGAAAGATATAAGAAAAACCACAAATCACTTTCTTAATGCTTGACTGTGAGAATTTATGTAGATCAGTTTCTAATTATTGAAATTTAAATTAACTATCATTTTACTATGGCACCAATAATGAAATATGTTCAATAATATTATTCAAATCAACACTCCACTAAATCAAGTAATTATCAAATGAAGGAAGTAGGTTAATTTTCTAACTACGTAAATGAAATATGAAACAGGGTTAAGTTACTTATTATTAATAATCAGCATTACATTACCTACATAATACAACTTCTGACTTGCTGGCAAAGCAGCCTCTGCTCTACATCGGAGCCATACACACAACCCAACCGCTCTCTAAGCGAGCTGAACCACTAGTGTTAACTCTCTCTCAGTGCGAGCTACAATGCTATGCAATACATGATCTTTGCCAGAGATGAAACTTTACACATATCGATACATACAGTAGAAGCGATATTATACATTTTCCTGCAAGCAAGTTACTCGATACAAAACAGGAGGCACAATATTAGACATTTTCTTATAAAAATAATTTTTTATGGACACGTTTCAACTTGAGAGTCGCGATGTTACCAGAAGACCTTTCCATCAAAACATTCTTCTTGAGAAAGCTCACGTTGACGTGAGGTGACGGATCGGCGACGGACAGTGTGAATTTCGCCATTAGAAATACATTGTGGATTAAATTCTGATCATAAACTTCGACAAAACGCAAAATATACGTAAACATGTCTCTCCATTTATAAATAATGTAGCAAATTTAACCTGACAAAACCTCATACAAAAATGAGGTAAATTAGGATAGTTGTGTGTGAAATGAATATTTGGTAACATACAACTTCATATGCATTTTGTCCCATTATTATGAGTTACAATAAAATTTAAAAAATGAAACATACAAAAATTTGCAGGTGTTGTGCAAGAATTATCATCGTACACGATTTTCCCAGAAGTTACACATTTCGTGTAGAAACGCCCACATTGGCACTAATAGATTTCTATAATATATAACCACAAGGAGAAACAGGGAACAGAAATTCTGAGACGCTATAGTGGCACATATGTCGGTTATAAAAATTTATCACTGCTAATGCCTGTTGTGAAGTATATTATTCTTATGTGTCAATCACTTCATTTACAGATGGCACAGAAAATCTCAGTAGGACTATTTTGACTTCATTTTCAGGCGAATATATCACAATCCAAACTGTAAAAACATACGCATTCATCTTTAAATTCGTGTTATGAAAATTCATTTATAGTATGTATGGGTGTAATAAAAAGGGGACGTACTGTATTAGAAGGCCACATAAGTTGAAAGAATGCCTGTCTAATGTACAAACTCAGTCTCAATCAAGAGAAAATGGAAGACTTGGAACACAAACCTCTTTGTAAATGTGCAGGCTTGTCTTTTGGCCGAGGCTTGTTAAACGCTTTGGAGTTAGTCAGAAAACAGTTTGACGAAAATCCGCTGACTTAAACTTTCGGTCGCCAACTATCAGCTCCGCCACTCGAACACCAGACTGGCCAGTCAGATATCGTCAGGAAGAGTCAGAAGCGCCACTCGAACGCCTCAAACCGTTCCAGACCGTCAGCAGCAACACTCGAACGAAGCTAGTATACCTGCCGGCGCGGCGGGCCCGCGGTGGTGGTCAAGCAGCCCTTGGGGTTCCAGCATTTCTCCCAGGGGGCAGACCTGACTAGGCGGCATCTCCGCCCAGCTACCAACCACCACCAGATGGCAACTGCGAGTCCAAACAATATGTTTACACATTTCCAACTCCTCTAAATGCTAGAATAACGGCTAGTGAAGTGAAATATGCCATTTACGCCGATGGACTGCTTAGGCCTAAAATGGCGGACGTGCCCCACCCGCACTCAACTGACCAATAGCAGCCGGCGGTTGTCTGCTAGCCACACATAAAAGGTTGGCGCTACTCTCCCAATACAGGGCTCTATCTTAAAGGATATAACAGTGGGCATTAGAACAAAATGCGTTTGAGCCAATTGCTCAGTGTTAATTTCCATACCTTATTCAGTGACCTTAAGAGAAATTCTCTATTGCGAAAGAAATATTGATAAATCAACACTGTAATTCGTCACCATACAGTAATTTACTTGGTTCTATTGGCGATTAAATTATTTTGAATTCAACTATTTTGTTTGAAGGAAGCCAAGGCTCGTAAGGTATGTTAATAATGTTGATTTAGAAAATGCAATGCAATCTCAAACTTCCATGAAGTACTCTTATGATAGATTCAACGTTAATGTGCATGTTTGTATCTGCTATAATGCTAAATATTGATAAAGTGTGCTGCTATTAGCAACAACATAATAATGTTATATTTCTGTAACATTAGGTAAAATACATTAGGTAGTGTATGTGTTTCCTTCCTGCACTACGATATCGATCACATCATGTGTTACACGTATTCCAGTGGAGTTTAGAAAGCACGTGCTAGTTTTAAGGAGTTTCCACAAATGGATGGACGATTCGAGCAAAGCTTTCGCGTTTTCATGCTCTAATAAACACAGAAATTGCATTATAAGATTCGACACAAGAACTGAATGACAGATGTTTCATCTCGGACAAAGTTAAATGCATTGGTTCTTCACAATAGTATATATATATATATATATATATATATATATATATATATATATATATATATATATATATATATATATATATGATGTGATATTGAAATAAAGAAAATTTTGCAACTGAGTCTAACTTGCGGGATAAATTCATAATCAGATGCTGTACCAGCTACCAGTATGGAATGGAACCAGTTCTATAAGACATATCTTTAGTTTTCTACATAATTTCCAAGTACATGGAGACATTTGTCAGATGACCGGCTTTTTGAAGTTTGTCAAGCCAGCAAAAAAAAAACATCAGGGCGTTACATACGGAAGAAGCTTTGAACGGCTATGGCCGAAAAACGGCACAGCAGTTAAACGCGCACGTCAAGACACGGATACACCACTGTACTTCGAAAGTACTTAGAAAAATAAAGATACGTCTTGTCTTTAAAGACTCTCATTTTGATACGGAACTCAGACCTTATTTGACAGGAATAACTTATTTTCCAACTTCTCGTATTACGTGTATACGTTGCAACGCTCATTGTCTTCTGAGCACAGTGTATGATTCAGGCAATTAAACTGAACCTTTTTTGGCCCACTCCAGGTTACGGTAGTAACACTAAAAGCTGGCTTTCGCGATCGCCTTTTGAAAGGTCGAAATTTAAATAAAAATAACGGCTTAATCGTAAACTTGACACGAAAATTGGGAAAACAAATTTGTAGAATTATTACTGTACTTCACGCACCAGTTGTCAGTGATAAAATATCTATGTCAACACGACATGTTTCAGGACGGCATTATCCCATTATCAAGTACTGTAAAACAAGGAAACGTAGAATAATAAGGGCACTATATACAAACGACTGTACCACACATATTCCAATGAAACTAACCTACCTACCTACCATACAACTCACCTGCTGCTAGGAATCATCGTTAAACACAATAGCTGGGTATGTACATTGTCGAAAATAAAACTTTGCGCTGTACTACATGTTTCTCAGATGGCAGCAAGTTGTGCACTAAAGGACAGTTGATCCAACTTCAATAATTGTCCATATGTTTAACCGCTGTCTTGGTTGACTCAAAGATATTCCACAGTCTAGATACCTAACATTTATTCATAAAAATCAGTCACTAAATTAAACGTGTTGTAACGGAAGTAAGCTCTAAATTATTCAGTCAAGTTAAAAGCAAGAAGTCAATATTTAATACATGCACACACATCAGTGTTTCTCAAGGAGGAGGTTGCTAAAATGTGCCCAGTAATGGTTTTTAGACAGTTCTGTCTTTTCGTTGAGCATCTTACTGGTATCCTCTCTCAACGCACAGATCATCTCATTTTCTTCGATATTTGATAATAACCAACCTTTGTCCTCTTAGCGCATGACGTTCAAGATATCATTTATGGAGCCCAACGAATGTCGTTCAATTTTCAGGTGTGTTGCCACTGTAGATGAGCCATTCTCTCTATTACTCTGCTCTTTAAACCGCGCCTTTAAATTCCTCCCCGTTTGTCCTATATACTTCATTTGACAGTCATTACACTTTATTTGGTATACCCCCGCTTTCCCCACCCAGTTCTCACCTGCATCAGTCTTATGCTTCAGCCTATTGTCTGTTCTAAAAGCAATTCTAACGTCTCTCTTTTTAAACAGTCTCGCCAATTTGTAGAAGAGAGAAAGCTGAAACTTTCTTATGTCTGATTTCATAAGAAAGATGAGTAAATTGAGAACGAAATTGTGGGAGAGATATAAAAATTGTTGTTGTGGTCTTCAGTCCGCAGACTGGTTTGATGCAGCTCTCCACGCTACCCTGTCCTGTGCAAGTCTCTTCATCTGAGAATACGTTCGGCAGCCTACATCCTTTTGAATCTGCTTACTGTATTCGTCCCTCGGTCTCCCTCTACGATTTTTACCCCACACGCTTCCTTCTAATGCTAAGTTGACAATTCCTTGATGTGTCAGGATGTGTCCAACCAATCTATCCCTTCTCTTAGGATATGCCAGAAACTCCTTTTCTCCCCCATTCCTATTAAGCAACTTTTCATTAGTTACATAATCTGCTCATCTAATCTTCATTTGTCTGTAGCGCCACATATAGAAACCTTCCCTCTTTTAGTCCGAAATCTGTCCACGGTTCACTCCCATGCAATGCTACACTTCAGATAATGCTTTCAGAAATGACCTCCCAATATTTAAACTATTACTGGACGTCAACGAATTTCGAGTCTTCAGAAACGCTATTCTTCCCATTGCCATTCTGCATTTTATTTCTTCTTTACTTCGGCCATAAGAAGTTATCTTGCTACCCAAATAACATAATAGCTTAAAAAGGTAAAAGTTTCAAAAATATATTTGGCAAAGCTAAACTGAAATATCAAATAATTTGGCTGTTTATTAATCTACGGCCAGAAAGAATATTGTGTGTTCCGTGCATAGATATCGTCAGAATACTAAAGTCGTAATCGTACCGTCCATCATTTTATAATATTACTACCTTAAACCCGCGGCTCCGCTCGCGTGTTGGTTGATTGTGATAGATAAGTTATCTTTCAGTAGTGTGCTATGAGACTGGTTGTGAAGAATGAAATTAAATACAATACCTACTTTAGAAACAAACATTTTTAATCAACATTATCAGGAAAGTAAGTGGTGTAGATCAAATCACAAGTAAAAATGCACTCATTTCGAAGAATCCGATCACGAAATTCAACAATAATGATTGTAATAATATCACAGATCGATCACTTGATGTAACGCGCGAAACGTAAAATGGATTTTTTAAAAGAGATGTATTAAAAGAAATTTCTTTTTACTGCTTTATTTATGTATTCTTATATTTCCTTGTTCGTATGCTTATCCTTACAGATAAAGAGCTGAAGACATTGTAGAATGCATAGACCAAAGATACGGTATGTGGCATCACGTTTCGCTGTATGTAACCTCGTTGCTATAGAGTTGCAAATGCTATCGCTGGTCTACAGTTCGAATTTTTTTTTAATAATTTGACGACTTTCAGCCACCATATCTTCCACCCCCTTATAGCTATCGGCCTGGAACTGCTATGGTGTACAGCGGGAGACTTCGGACAACAATTACACACAGGCCATTCGTTTGCGTTCTGTAGTTTTCGCTGCAGAGCGAAATATTAACACACTCACAGACACGTAGAATTTTATATACACCGATAACTTTACATCCCAATTACTCCACCCTTTTATCATTATCGACCCTCAAGCAACAATGCAACCAATAAAACCATTTACAAAGAGTAAATATAATTTTCAAAGACAAATTATTGTTCTGCATTTCGCGTTATTTTCTTCAAATTACTAAATATATATCAGGTCGTTATAAAATCGTCCCTAAAACCTTCCTCAGGTATAAATTAGTAAGTGTACAAATATTTAAGTCTCTGCGTCTTGTGGTTCAGACGTGATAAACGTACACCGAACACACATTCTACATCTACATACATACTCCGCAATTCAACGTAAGGTGCGTGGCGGAGGGTACACTGTACCACTACTAGATATTTTGTTTCGTACTCCACTCCCAAATAGAACGACGAAAAAAAGAATGCCTGTATGCCTCCGTACGAGCCCTAATTTCTCTTATCTTGTCTTTGTGATCTTTACGCGAAATGTAAGTAGGCGGCAGCAAGATCGTACTACACTCAGCTTCAAATTCGGGACCTCTAAATTTACTTAACAGAAATTCACGAAAAGAACGTCGTCTTTCTTCCAGCGATCCCAAATTGAGTTGCCGGAGCATTTCCGTGATACTCGCGCATTGGTCGAACCTACCGGAAACAAATGTAGCTGCTCGCCTCTGAACCGCCTCTGTCTTCCTTCAAACCGATCTGCTGCGGGTCCCAAATACTTTAGCAATACTCAAGACGTGGTCGTACAAGCGTTTTATACGAGGTCTCCTTTACAGGTGAAGTACATCTAACCAAAATTCTCCCAAGAAACCGAAGTCGGCTGTCTGCCTTACTCACAACTGTCCTTACATGCTCGTTCCATTTCATATCGCTCTGCAATGTTACGCTTGATATTTGAACGACGCAACTGCATCAAGAAGCTCACTACTAATGCTGTATTCGAACATTATGGGATTGTTTTTTCCTACTCATGCGCATCAGCTTACATTTTTCTACATTGAGAGCTAGCTGCCATTCTTCGCACCAACTAGAAATTTTGTCTAAGTCATCCTGTATGCTGATACAGTCGGTTACAGACGACACCCTCCCATACACCACAGCATCATCAGCAAACAGCCGCAAATTACAACTTACTCTGTCCATCAGATCGTTTATATAGATAGAAAATAATAGCGGTCCTATCACAGTCCCCTGGGGCACGCCTGATGATACTCTCGTCTCTGGTGAACACTTACATTTATAGATATGGATTATTATTATTATTATTATTATTGTGTCCGAAACGTTTGCAAAAAATCGTAAAACTACAGGCGAATGTAAAGTGGGCCGTAAAACACACCAGTTAAGATTTTTTTTGGTGAAACTCGGCGAGATGTTAGAGTACGCCTGCTACAGCAGTGTTGGACGTCGTGCGCGCCCTCCGCAGACAGCAGGTTCCCGCGTCTCCTCTGGCCGCAGCTGTGCGTGGAGAGCCAGCACCCCACATAGAAGAAAGTCTGCGCACGACGTCACAACATGGCGGCGGTGAGAGGCTTAGGGCCTTTTAACATCTGCAGTGCACGCTGTTTGTACTGCATTCTTTCGTTCAGGAGTGCATTTATTACGGAAATGTGTGTCGTGTACGGTGCGTTCGCTACGCCAGACGATTTGTGTGTGAGAGAACAACAACGTGTGATCTCTTTTTGCAGGCCGCGGTGGCCGAGGAGACTAAGGCGCTCCAGTCACGGTCTGCACGGCCACTACGGTCGGGGGTTCGAATCCCCCCTCGGGCATGAATATTTGTGCCGTCCTAGTTCGTAAGTAGTTAATAAGTAGTTTGTAAGTTTAGGGACTATACAAACATTTGATCTCTCTTTTACTGACAAAATTCCGTTTCGCTGTTCTGTGACGAAATGTAGAGGAAATCACGACTGTGGTCCAAAAGTTACCGTCTTTAAACGTCCGGAGAGGAAGGAATTGATATCAAGAATTCCCAGGATAACTTGCCTCCTTCAAGTTAATGAGAAAGTTTTCGTTTTTGTTTATCCTTATAAAAGAGTTTTAACTGATGACTGTTTACCGTTGTATACTGCGATTCATTTTACTTACGCAACCACCCCCATTAGCTTAGTCTTCTCCGGACGTTTAAAGACGGTAACTTTTGGGCCACAGTCGAGATTTCCTCTACATTTCGTCACAGAACAGCGAAAATGAATTTTGTCAGTAAAAAAATCACACGTTGTTCTCACACACACAAATCGTCCAGCGTAGCGATCACACCGTACACAACACCAATTTACGTGTGACGTCTTTGTTACTGACAAAATGCCGTTTTGCTGTTCTGTGCCGAAATGTAGAGGAAATTACGACTGTGGCCCAAAAGTTACCGTCTTTAAACGTCCGGAGAGGAATAAGCTAATGGGGTGGTTACGTAAATAAAATGAATCTCAATATGCAACGGTAAACAGTCATGACTTAAAATTCTTTTTTAAGGTTAAACAAAAACGAAAACTTACTCATTAACTTGGAGGAGCCAATGTATCCTGGAAATTCTTGATGGCCGGCTACGGTGGCCGAGGGGACTGAGGCGCTCCAGTCACGATCTGCACGGCCACCACGGTCGGGGATTCGAATCCCCCCTCGGGCATGGATATTTGTGCCGTCCTTAATATTAGCTAGTTCATAAGTAGTTTGTAAGTTTAGGGACTGAATACCCCGTAGTTAAGTCCCATAGACTTTACAAACATTTGAACATTTTTGAATTCTTCATGTCCATTTCTTCTCCGGACGTTTAAAGACGGTAACTTTTGGGCCATAGTCGTAGTTTCCTCTACATTTCGGCACAGAACAGCGAAACGACAGTTTGTCAGTAACAAAGACGTCACACGTAGTCCACACACACAGAAATCGTCCGCGTAGCGATCACACCGTACACAACACCAACTCACGTAATAAATACACTCCTGAACGAAAGAAGGCAGTATAAACAGCGTGCACTGCTAATGTTTACAACCTTTCAGAGGACTCTACGCCTCTCACCGCCGCCATGTTGTGACGTCGTGCGCAGGCTTCCTTCTATAGGGGTGCGTGTAGAGGACATTGCCACCGCGCCGTGGCGTGGCGTGCTCCTGCCGCCTCTCACCACCTGGTGTCGGTGCGGCCCTGCGGACTAACCACTATCGACCGGCGCCGTCGAACGCCTTAACGCCGGTATGTGGTGCTCTTCAGTCCGGAGACTGGTTTGATGCAGCTCTCCACCCTACCCTATCCTGAGCAAGCCTCTTCATCTCCTCATAAGAACGGCAACCCACATCCACTTGAATCTGCTTACTATACGCGTCTCTTGATCTTCCTCTGCGGTTTTTACCCCACACACTTCCCTCCAACGCTAAATTCACAATTCCTTGATGTCTAAGAATGTGTCCTACCAATCTATCCCTTCTTTTAGTCAAGGTATGCCACAAATTCCTTTTCTTCCCAATTCTGTTCAGTACCTCCTCATTTGTTATGCGATCCACCCACCTAATCTTCAGCATTCTTCTGTAGCACCACATTTCAAAAGCCTCAATCCTCTTCCTGTCCGCACTGTTTATCGTCCATGTCTCACTCCCATACAAAGCAACACTCCATACAAATGCCTTCAGAAAGGACTTCCTTATGCTTAAATCAGTATTCGATGTCAACAAATTTCTCTTTTTCAAGGACGCTTTTCTAACCATTGCCATTCTGCATTTTATATCCTCTGTACTGCGAGCATCATTTGTTATTTTACTGCCCAAGTAACAAAACTCATCTACCTCCTTCATTGCTTCGTTTCCCAATCTAATTCCTTCAGCGTCACCTGATTTTCTTAGGCTGCACTCCATTACTCCAGTTTTGCTCTTGTTAATGTTCATCTTATATGCACCTTTCAGCACACTGTCCATTCCATTCAATTGCTCTTCCAGGTCCTTCGCTGTATCTCACTGAATTACTATGTCGTCGGCAAAACGCAATGTTTTTAATTCTTCACCCTGAACTCGCTTTCCTTTATAACTTGCTGAATGTACAAATTGAACAACATTGGAGAAAGGCTACAACCCTGTCTTACTCCCTTTCCAACCACTGCATCCCTTTCATGCCCTTCAACTCTGACAACCGCTGTCTGGTTTTTGTACAAGTTGTAAATAACCTTCCGTTCCCTATATTTTACTCCTGCTTGTTTCAGAACTTGAAAGAGTTTATTCCAATCAACATTGTCAAAAGCCTTCTCCAAATCTACAAAAGCTAGAAACGTAGGTTTGCCTTTTCTTAATCTATCTTCTAGGATAAGCCGTAAAGTGAGTATTGCCTCCCGAGTTCCTACATTTCTCCAGAACCCAAACTGATCTTCCATTACACTATCAAATTATTGGACAAAGAATTGGACGAAAAAATTGAATGAAATATTGCTCATATTTTTTGACAAATTGGATGAAACGCGAAAGGGGGTATAACACTATCATCCAATATTTTGTCAGATTTGCTTCAAAATGGCGGTGTAATGCTCAGCTGTTGCTTATATTACAGTTGCGTTGTGTCTGCATTTTGAAGAGGAGGGGGGGAAAAAAGAAACGGAAACGCACTTGGATGAAACGGTGGGTGTCAGAGCGAGGTAAATAAAAAATTTTACTGGACCGGGAGGATTTTCTTTTTTTTATGCCGTCGGCAGAACAGCCAGGCCGTTCTCTGCTAATTATTTTGTCGCTCTTCACCCTTGGCAGTTTGCAATAGAGTAACAAAAACGCTGACTCAGTGTATACGAATAAGATTAAGTTGATAAACCAAGTTTCATTAAATAACGTTTTAAATGGAAAATGTGAGCACTGACGAAGAGGATAATCTAAATTGTTTATGACGTTATTAATGATGTATGAGGGTTTTGTCAACCATATTCGTTTTAATGATTTGACGTCTCCAGATTGTAGCTAGCAGTTGCTTTTAGTGCTACTCACCTTAGGTGTTATTTTAAGAATTTCTGAGGATGTCGCACATTGCTGAAACGCGTATCGCGACCATAGCATTAGAATCACGGTATTCCGACATTTTTCATCTTTACGTGATTTTAATAATTTCTTAAGAGGCAGAATTTTCTCATTTTCAAAATTTTTAGTAAATTCAAATTATATCAGCGTAATTCAGAGTAATAGTATTGAGAAAATACTTATGTCAAAACATCTCGTGTGTCGGAGATCATTTGTCAGATTGTTGTTATAAATAGTACCCGCAGTTGACTTACTCTTTCTCTATGTGCGTAGCTATCTGTGTTAAACTCTCTACATGTTGAAGTCTCTATGTCACTAGATTTCACTACGTTCTTATCTCTCAGTGCGACTAGCTCTCAGTGCTTAGCTAAAATATTATACTTGGTTAAATTCCAAGATAGGAAAAAAACGAGAAATATGTAACATTTAATATAATCTCTTAGTATATAGTGATCATACGCGAAAGCGAACATCATCTTTGGACTTTGATCGGGATAGGCTAGGACGGAAGAATTAGAAACTTGTGCCTTCCGTAATAGACTGATGAATATTTGTGAGATGAAATTTGAACTTATTAGCAAATTTAATGCATTAAGTTTTCAAAGACGTATCTTGAAAAATGAAAGTTCGTAATGAATGTATAGGATTCAGAGAGCTTAATAGAAACAAACTGTGACGAAAATAATCACGAATTGTGAACTTGTAAAGTGTGTACTGTGAAAGTGTTGTGAATGTAACTATTGATTTCAGAATAGAGAATCTATGAGCCTTAAAAAAAGTCTTAAACAGTTATTCGAGTATTTAGTTCCCTAATATTGTACCAGCATATTCTAAAAGTGAAAATACATCTGTGACGTTCCTAAGAAATTAATTAATTGTGTGAAAAAATATATCTCACAGTTTTGGTCAGGAGAAACTTACGGCGAAATTTTGTAAAGAATAATTCTATAAAGGAAAGGATCAGGCAAAAAACAGTATCTTTGTGACGGGCGTCAAATTATCTGAACTACCGGGACTCAATGATTCAGATTTTTATTCTTTGGTTTATTAAATATCAGCCCCTGAGAAACGGATTATCATGCTCAAACATTATAAAAAGTCTTGCAGTTTAAATGAAAACCAGAACCAATATTTGCAGTGAAAAATTCAAGAAAGATATAAATTTTATTAACTGCAAAGAAGTACCAGGGCTACGAACTTAATTTTCATACTGAGGTGAAAAATAGAATTTTGAACCTATACATCCAAAAAACTGTTAAAATCAAGACGTGATCTCCAGCTTAAAAGTAGCAAGTTAAAACCCTAATACAAAACGAAGTCAACACAACTGTCGCCCCAGTCACCAAACCAAACCATGTCGCCGCCCAGTCACACGCGTTAATAAGAAGTTGCAACCGCGACTGACTTTCAGTGCTAGAAAATCGTACCGTTGTACCTCACCTGAAGCAGTGGTAAGGGTCTCGTCTAGAGAGCTTACGTGGGTCTCGTGGCAGAAGCCGGCGGCTTAGTGGACAGTGACGTCACAAGGACGTCGGCGGCCCGTGCCTTCTCGACGGAAGCCATACCAGACTGCCCACCACCCGCGGGTTCGCTACTGCAGACCGCACTGCGCCGTCACAACGCTGCCTCACATGGAGCGTTCATTACGTTAAGTCACCATCTCTACGGTCTACTATCGTTAGACGCCAGTCACTGCGCTGTGATGTCCGAACATCTTCACTTCTCAGAGGAGCAGATTCGTGAACTGCCCTTAGTTTCCCAACACAGTGTTGTCAGTTACCGCATTAAAAAAAAAAAAAAAAAAAAAAAAAAACGCCAACCCCTACAACCATGTCGCATCTTTAGATTCCGTCCTCACTATCTGCTCCAAAAACCACCCAAGACGAATCAACTATGCCGCGACGTGGCGCTTTTCTTGTCCGAACGATATACACTCCTGACCATTGAAATTGCTGCACCACCAAGAGGACGTGCTACAGACGCGAAATTTAACACAGAGGAAGGAGATGCTGTGATATGCAACTGCTTAGCTTTTCAGAGCATTCACACAAGGTTGGCGGCGGTGGCGACACCTACAACGTACTGACACGAGGAAAGTTTCCAGCCGATTTCTCACACACAAACAGCAATTCACCGGCGATGCCTGGTGAAACGTTATGATGCCTCGTGTAAGCAGGAGAAATGCGTAACATCACGTTTCCTACTTTGATAAAGGTCGGATTGTAGCCTATCGCGATTGCAGTTTATCCTGATGATGATGATGATGATGATCGTGTGGCATTTATGACCGTTAGACCCCAACAGGGGTCGTGTTCAGCCTGCCTGGTGCAAGTCTCTTTATCTGACGCCACTTCGGCGACTTGCATGTCAATGATGATGGAATGATGATGAGGACGACACAACGCCCAGTCCCCGAGTGGAGAAAATCTCCTACCCGACCGGGAATCGAACCCGGGCCCCCTGCGTGGCAACCTACCACGCTGTCCACTGGACTACGGAGGCGGACGCAGTTTATCCAATCGCGACATTGCTGCTCGTGTTCGTTGCGACCCAATTACTGTTAGCAGTATATGGAATCGGTGTGGTCAGGAGGGCAATACGGAACGCCGTGCTGGATCCCAACGGCCTCGTATCACTAGCAGTCGAGATGACAGGCATCTTATCCGCATGGCTGTAACGGATCGTGCAGCCACATTTCGATCCCTGAGTCAACACATGGGGACGTTTGCAAGACAACGACCATCTGCACGAACAGTTAGGCGAGGTTTGCAACAGCATGGACTATCAGCTCGGAGACCGTGGCTGTGGTTACTCTAGATGCTGCATCACAGACAGGAGCGCCTGCGATGGTGTACGCAACGACGAACCTGGGTGCACGAATGGCAAAACGTCATTTCTTCGGATGAATCCAGATTCTGCTTACAGAATCACGATGGTCGCATCCGTGCTCGGCGACATTGCGGTGAACGCCCATTGGAAGCGTGTATACGTCATCGCCATACTGGCGTATCACCTGTCGTGATGGTATGGGGTGCCATTCGTTAAACGCCTCGGTCACCTCTTGTTCGCATTGACGGCACTTTGAACAGTGGCCGTTACATTTCAGATGTGTTACCACCCGTGGCTCTACCCTTCATTCGATCCCTGCGAAACCCTACATTTCAGCAGGATAATGCACGGCCGCATGTTGCAGGTCCTGTACGGGCCTTTCTGGATACGGAAAATGCTCGACTGCTGCCCTGGCCAGCACATTCTCCAGATCTCTCACCAACTGAAAACGTCTGGTCAATGGTGGCCGAGCAACTGGCTCGTCACAATACGCCAGTCACTACTCTTGATGAACTGTGGTATCGTGTTGAAGCTGCATGGGCATCTGTACCTGTACACGACATCCAAGCTCTGTTTGACTCAATGTCCAGGCGTATAAAGGCCGTTATTACGGCCAGAGGTGGTTGTTCTGGCTGGGTTCTGATTTCTCAGGATCTATGCACCCAAATTGCGTGAAAATGTTACTCCAAGTCAGTTCTAGTATAAATGATTTGTCCAATGAATACCCGGTTATGATTGCATTTCTTCTTGGTGTAGCAATTTCAACGGCCAGTAGTGTATTTGAAAATTTCCTGATGCTGTACAAACTACACCTGAATCACGTTGGCTGTTTGATAGCAGTATGTTAGTCATGGTAAGCAGTTCCTTGTCGATATTCACAGTTACCCAAACAGGAAGTGTAAACAGATATTCTGTTGAATATCACGATATAGACGCTTGAACCACGAGATAACCGCCCACGCGCTTCACTGTAGGAAACAGCCGCGCGGTATCGCCAGCTTCTTTTGAGGATTCCGATACGTCAGCGGAAGTAGCAACTGTCGCACCGGCCCTCAAACCACACCGCTGTGCTTCCAAATTCACTGCTCGTACTTCCATCTCCCAACTAGGGAACGCTCCAGTCGAGATAGTTTGACACGACCTTGCTGTGTGCCGAGTTGCTTACCATATCATTCTACCAATTATATACAGTGTGTATCACCTAACACTTGCTCCGCCAATATTACGGAAAGTGCGTTTGATGTGCGATTTTCACAGAATAGATTGGTAGTAAAGGACTCGTCTTGTTAACCAATAAACTGATTGTAAAAGTACCTAGAAAGTGTATTTCTGCAAACACACAATTTTTTTAAAATTGAACAATGGTTGCTTCTATTATGTAGCTGTGTAAAAAGGATTTTGAATGACTTCTTATCATGTTTAGTTTGGCAGCTGTAACCGTTCAAAGTTTTGGGGGCAGAGGCTACGACAGTGTAGCTGACTGGCTAGTGGTCACGAGACAGTGGGCCGTGCCCCAGGAGCTAGGCACTCTGCCAGTCAGCTACGGCATCGCAGCCTCCACCCCCGAAACTTTGAACGGTTGCAGTTGCCAAACTAAACGTGTTAAAAAAAATCGTTCAAAATTCTTTGTACACAGCTACATGATAGAAGCAACCATTGTTCCATTTGAAAAATTGTATATTTGCACAAAAAATACACATTCTATGTATTTTTACAACCTGTTTATTGGCTAATAATAAGAGTCCTTGACTACCAATCCACATCAATAGTACTTTCCGTTTGAGAAATATTTGCGGTGCAAGTGTTAGGTGATTCACTCGGTACATACATGTAGCGTCCGTTCCGAAAGAACAGACGTCACTTCTGATCCTGCAGTTATTCTTCTTTCATATTCACAGAATATATATGACATCAACTGCGAATGGGCAAAGCTGAAAATTTGTACCCTGGAGGGATTCGAACCCGGGTCTCCCGCTTTCTAGGCAGTTGCGCTGACCACTACACCACTGGGTGGGGACACAGTGATCACCGCACCTGCAAGGACTACCTAAGCACGCCTCCCGTCAGACACAAATCCCCAGCTCTACCCTGCCCAAAGTACTCAACTCGTGAAACTATTAAAACTGTTATTTTGAGTGCTATGGGCACGGTAGAATTGAGAATTTGTATCTGACGGGAGGCGTTCTTAGGTAGACCTTGCAGGTGTGATGACTACTGTGTCCCCAGTGGTGTAGGGGTCAGCGCAACTGCGTAGAAAGGAGACCTAGGTTCGAATCCCGGCTGGGTACACACTTTCGGCTTTGCCCATTCGCAGTTGTCATATATCGAGTGAGTGTGCCAACTTTATTAGTTTCAAAGTATGTTGATGATAGCCCCATACCTAATTATTAAACACAACCCAATATTCAAGGAAGGCAATAGAAGATATTAGGTTCGCAGCAGGATTTTAGAACACATACTTCCCTCAAGTATTATGAACACCTAAATTTGGATACCCGGATTTGAACCACTGACAGTTCGCTGCTGTAGCGGCCTCTTTCGGTTCCGTATTGTATATCGGACAATGTTATCTGAAGTATTCTCAGTGCAATAATTCAGTGATGCATTGACAAATCTACTCTCACACAATCAATCAACTTTATAGAGGTTGACAGGTAGTTCACAAAACAAACCGTGAGGTAGGTAGCTGGGTCCCGGTATGTACGGCGTCTTGCGGACGTACGCCAAGGCAAGAACTGCCGGTGAATGGGCCGGGCTGCGGTTGTATAGGACGGCGGCCTTGCGTAGCAATCCTGCTGATCGTGGTTTGGCAACGACCTCTGCGAGGAAAGGTCCCAGTTAGCATCTAGATGTTCATTTCCTTATTGCTTGTTGTGATTCCTGGGTCGCCTGCGTGGAGTCGTTTATGCTTCCCGGCGTTCAGAGATGTTGTGAGTGAGGTCTGTCTGGCAGGGGCCTCTGCCGGCAGACGGAACATCATCCAAGCACTAGCTGAAAACCTGGCGTTGCTCCTATCATTTTCAGGTATATATTCATTTGTATAAGACCTGTATGTCTGTAAAATGTCTTGGGAATACAACTAGTAGTACAGAAGTAATAAATTAAAACTTGAATGTAAAAATTATGCAGTACTGATCATTTTTTATTACAGTTACATCTACGTGGGATACTCTGCAAATCACATTTAAGTGCCTTGCAGAGGGTTCATCGAACCACCGTTATACTATTTTTATCTCCCATTCCATTCTAGAATAGTGCTCGGGAAGAATGAAAACCTGAAACTCCGTTCGGGCTCTTGATTTCTCGTATTTCATTCTGATGCTCTATGTAAGTGGGAGTCAACAATGTATTTTCGCATTCGGAGGACAATGTTGTCGATTGTAGTTTCGTAAGTAGCCCACGCCGCAGCGATAAGCGCCGTTGCTGTAATGATTCCCATCCCAGATCCTGTATCATTTCCGTAACGTTGTCTCCCCTGTATCGTGACAACACGAAAAGAGCTGCCCTTCTTTGGACTCCTTCGATGTCCCCCGTCAAACCCACCTGACAAGGATACCAAACTGGGCAGCAATACTCCAAATGAGGATCGACAAGCGTAGTGTATACAGTTTCTTTTGTAGTTCTGTTGCATGTTTTGACGGTGCTGCCAGTAAAACGCAGTCTCTGGTTCGCTTTTCCCACGATATTATCTACGTGTTGTTTCCAGTTTAAGTCTGAAGTAATAGTAATTGCTAGGTATTTTCTGGAGTTTACAGCCTTCACTCCTCATTATTTAGACACAGTTGCCAATTTTTACACCGCAGTAATTTCTTATTCAGATCGTTCTGCAGTTATTTCTTATTCAGATCGTTCTGCAGTTGGTTTTGATCTTCAGATGATTTTACCGGAGGGTAAATGACATGATCTGCAAACAACCTAAGAGAGCTACTTAGATTTTCCCCTAAATCGTTGATGTAAATCAGAAACAGCAGAGGACCAATAACACTACCCTGTGGAACGCCCGATATCACCTCTGTTTTAGTCGATGCCTTACCATCGATTACTACGAACTGTGTTCTCTGAGAGGAAATCCCCTATCCAGTCGCCAATTTCGGGCGATATACTCTAACCACGCAATTAGATTAAAAGCAGTTTGTGAGGTATTGTGTCAAAAGCCTTCTGGAAAGCAAGGGATCAATTTGCGAACCAACCCTTGTCGATAGCACACATCAGTTCGTATGAGTAAAGAGATAGTTGTTTCGCATGAACGATATTTTGTAAATTAATGTTATTGCAGAGCGATTTCGATCACATAATGATCGTCTTCAATGCACCAGTCATCGTAATATTTCATGGTTGGACACTACTTTGATATGTTGAAAATATCTGTTACATTCAGCTAATATGGAATATGATGCATAGCTGATATTACGATGACTGGTGCATTGAGGATGATCATTGTGAGATCAAAATTTATCTGCAAGAACATTAATAGAAAACGACCAATGCTGTATACTATTTTTTTTTTTTTTTTTTTTTTTACATTTATTATTTTGTGGTCGTTGAGCACACCGTTCCAAAAAGCTGGAATCAAACCTCAAATTAAAACTTCGCGTGTGAACGTTACTGTTTATATGGTCGTATCTTACGAGCTACGTGTCATACTGTGATACAATTTAGAAGGTACACTCAACTATATGCGTGTATACTGTCTATAAAATTCCCCGTGGCTACCGTTTTTGGTGTACAAATTATAAATTGTCACGGCATAGCAAGTGCCGTAATTTACTCCATAAACATGGGAAAAGTAGTAAGCGAGAAACGTTTTTCCCTTCATTTTACTATGGTTTCAGGCGATAAAAAGCTTAATAAAGGTTTGAAATTATGTATAAAGTTTGTTGCAAGTCGCTAAGTACTGTTATTCGCATACAGTGTATTTCGAAAGTCTCGCCGCATTAAATGGCATTTTTTGACATTTCTATTGGTTATGGCGTAGTATCTCTTGAACCATGTGCCAAATGTTATTCTTAACGATGCAGCAATTGTGACCTCACGGTAAGGAATGTGTGTACCAAATTTGGTTTAAATCGGTCCAGTGGTTTAGGAGAAAATGAGCAGCATTGTATCAAAATGCACAAGTTTTTCGCGCATCTCATTGTTTATGATGTCATATCTCGTCAACTATGTATCGTACGTTCCTTCCACTTAGGGCGACCGTCCTTATGGATTGTGACCCACGTGTACAAAATTTGAAAAAGATTGGGTCAAAACTGTAGATTTGTATGCAACACGTACACACAAACAAACATACGGACAGTCTGCTTTATATATAGAGATTGCACAACGGCTGAATTGTATGGTTCGTCCTAGGCTCCACATGATTTGTCTCTACGTAGTGTGCTGTTGAGCTTTTTCAGCAGGTTTCATTTGTGATCTTCTACATCATGTGCATGTACTACAGTTTTGGCAGAATATTTATTATCCTACGTAGAGACACAAATCAAGTGGAATAAAAGACGAACCTTACAATACAGCCGTTCTGCAGTGCTCGGATGACTTTGTATGATACAGAATAGGGAACGGGGCGAGGCGGCTGCAGCTGTGGGAAGACAATGGTTCAGATCCGTCTCCGGTCGTCCAAATTCACGTGTCCAGTGACGTGCGTCCACTGCACGCCAATGTCGCGACGGTTCCTTTGAAAGAGCACGGAAAATTTCTTTCGCCATCCTTAACAAAATAATCAGAGCGTGAGCTCCATTTCTAATGACCATCATGTCGAGGGGACGTTCAACCCAGTCTTGGTGTCATACTTCCTTTCTTGGAATGCTAATCTTTATTTTACACTACTGGCCATCAAAATAGCCATACCAAGAACAAATGCAGATGATAAAAGGGTATTATTGCACACACATATATTATAGTACTAGCTTAAACCCGCGTCTCCGCTCGCGTGTTGGTTGATTATGATAGATAAGCTATCTTTCAGTAGTGCTTCAGTATGCTTATCCTTACAGAGAAAGAACTGAAGACATTGTAGCACGCATAGACCAAAGATATGGTCTGTGGTATCACGTTTCTCTGTGTGTAACCTCCTTGCTACAGAGTCACAAACATCATCGGTGGCCTTCAGTCCGAATTTTTTGTATAATTCGACGACTTTCAAGAACCGTATCTTCCACCCCTGTATAGCTATCGACATGGAACTGCTATGGTGTACAACGGGAGACTTCGGACAACAATTACACACAGACCATTCGTTTGCGATCTGTAATTTTCGCTGCAGTGCGAAATATTCACACACACACACACACACACACACACACACACACACACACACGTAATATTTCATATACACCGATAACTTTCCATCCCAATATACTCCACCCTTTTATCATTATCGACCGTCAAGCAACAATGCAACCAATAAAACCATTTTCAAAGAGTAATTATTGTTCCGCATTTCGCGGTATATTCTTCAAATTACGAAATATCTATCAGATAGCTAAAACCATGCCTGAATCCTTCGGCAGGTAGAAATCAGTAACTGTACAAAGCCGGCCGCTGTGGCCGAGGAGACTGAGGCGCTCCAGTCACGGTCTGCACGGCCACTACGGTCGGGGGGTTCGAATCCCCCCTCGGGCATTGATATTTGTGCCGTCCTTAGTTGTAAGTAGTTCATAAGTAGTTTGTAAGTTTAGGGACTGATGACCCCGTAGTTAAGTCCCAGAGACACTACAAACATTTGAACTGTACAAATATTTAGGTTTCTGCGTCTTCTCGATCGGATGTGATAAACATACGCTGAACAGAAATTCACATTCATAGATACAGGTAACTGACATGTGATTACATTTTCACGCAATTTGGGTGCATAGATCCTGAGAAATCATTACCCCAACAACCACCTCTGGCCGTAATAACGGCCTCGATACGCCTGCATGGCGTATATAGGTACAGATAGATGCCCATGCTGCTTCAACACGATACCACAGTTCATCAAGAGTAGTGACTGGCAATGTCAAATTACATAACATATTTTTCTACATTACAGCGTTTTAAATATGAAAATAAATTATTTAATACTGAAAAGAAAATAGTAAAAATTAAATGTAAGAAGATCAAATAAATCATTTCTTCAAATTCTCAAAAATCGTCGTCCGAAGCATGGAGAAAAAAAGAACTAAGCATCAAAAAATTCGCAACTGGTGCAATGTTTCATTGCATCTTGTATATTTGACTGATTTATCACGTAAATGTAAAATAACGGATTTATATTAGTGGTCATGTGAATGACTTGACCCGATCCAAAATAAGGAAATCAAGAAATTTGTAGTACAATTAGGATGCAGAGCCAAAGAAACTGGTACAGAGATCGCTTCAGGACCCCGCGTAGCAAGGCGTTACATATCTGTTCAGTAGCGTTCAGGCGTCCATCAGATCATTTATATAGATAGAAAATAATAGCGGTCCTATCACACTCCCCTGGGCCACGCCTGACGATACACTCGTCTCTGATGAACACTCGCCGTCGAGAACAACGTACTGCGTTTTGTTACTTAGGAAATCTTCCAGCCAGTCACAAATCTGTGAACCTATTCCATAAGCTCGTATCTTCGTTAGCAGTCTGCAGTGCGGCACCGCGTCGAACGCCTTTTTGAAGTCGAGAAAAACACAATCCGCCTGTTGCCCTTCGTCCATGGCTCGCAAGATGTCATGTGAGAAAAGGGCAAGTTGAGTTTCACATGAACGATGTTTCCCAAACCGGTGCTGATTCATGGAAAGAAGCTTTTCCGTTTCAAGGAAATTTACTATATTCGAACTGAGAATATGCTCCAAAATTCTACATGAAACCGATGTCAACGATATTGGCCTTTAATTGTGTTGGTCAGTTCTCTTTCCTTTCTTATACACGGGAGTCACCTGCGCTTTTTTCCAATCACTAGGAACTTTGCGCTGAATTAAAGATTCGCGATAAATGCAAGCTAAGTAGGGGGCCAATGCCGCAGAATAGTCTTTGTAAAACCGAACTGGTATTCCATCCGGACCAGCAGACTTTTTCGTATTTAGCTCTCTCAGCTGCTTCTCTACACCGGAAATACCTATTGCTATGTCCCCCATTTCGGAATTAGTACGTTGATCAAATGATGGTATATTTGTGCGGTCCTCCTGCGTGAAAGATTTCTTAAAGGTTAAATTTAGAACTTCAGCTTTCCGTTTGCTTTCTTCTATTACTGCCCCAGAATGATCAACTAGTGACCCTTTCGTAGAGGCCAGTTTATCGGCAGCGTGGCGGCGTTTGATGCTGTCACCGTCTCGTAGAGTCACCGCCCGTGGCCGGAAGTGAGACCCTGCGTGTTGTTGTTTGTTGTTGCCGGTGTTGTTGCGTGAGCGCAGCGCCAGGCCCCGCGTCACGCTATCCCGTTACGGCGGCGCGGCAGGCGGCCGCGCGTGCGCAGTGCGGCACTCGCTAGCGCGCATGCGCGGCCGCTGACGTCACCGCGCCAAGGCCGTCCTTTGTTTGGCGGGCTGCGCTTGCCCCACGCTGTACCGCAGCGCGCCAGCCATTCTGGCCGCGGCGCTCCAAGAATGCGGTAGCCGGCAGAGCGGCGTGACGTCGCGTAGCGTGGCCACAGTCTAACACATACAGTCACGACACTTCCGCGGATTTTTGTTATACACTGCGACAGCAGCGCTCCAAGCGGAGGGCAAGCTACTATTATGAATACGTTAGTGGATGAGTGCGAATAGTATCGTTTGTATCGATTTTAACACTTTTTTTTTACATTAGAGAACGTATGTAGTATCATAAAATAGATAATAACTTAAAAATAGCTCCACCTTTGTCTTTCTTGGGTTTCCTAAGATCACTGACGAGGTTGGAAACGGTACATTGCGGCACAGTTTATTTACTGTTATCTTGTAACCCACAGGGTTATACTGAATAATTTAATTTACTATTAAGAATAGAAAAAATGGCTAGGAAACACCGAATACCCGCCCTTTGGCAGAAAGACGAGTTTTTTCTTCTGAAGAACGTTAACGCTTCTCCACTCTAATTACAGTGAAATCGGTGAGCATGGAACGTAGGAAACGAATGTAGAATACAATAACTACGGTATTTAACATACGAAATCAGTCACCACAACTGTCGCTTAAGGAAAACATCAGAAACGTGACAAGAAACCTGAAAAAGCAATCGAACTGTATTCAACAAAGAAGAACCCAATTCCACAATTGTTGCTACAGCTGAACCACAAACGGCAAGAATCTTCAAGACATTGTCTTCTTAAGCTAAAGTAATTACACTCAAAAGAATATGGGCTTATAATAAAGACGAATGAAGCCTAAAAATGTGCGAATCATTTGACCCCATACCACAACGATACGTGTCAAAAAACTCTTTGTCATAGTAAGAACACATCAAAATAGAAATTTATGTTCCTATTATGTTTATATTCTACTTACTGTCAGCGGAATAAGCTGCAAATATACACATATTCGTAAGTATTGGTTCATGACGAAGTTCTTCGTTATACCAGTGAATCAGTAAGTTCGACTGTTTTTACATTACTTTCCGTGTTATGTATGCCTCTTGATATATTACTAATGTTTGTAACACAAAAATTATATTAACTCTTTCATTAATTACGCACACAAATAATTACAAACAAACGTCACTCTTTCGGTGGCTTACCCACCGCTAGGAGCGCTAGTGTCGCAGCAACTGTCAGTTGGTAACAACTTTTACAGCAGTGAGTGTCGCGACTGTATATGTTAGACTGTGGCGTGGCGCGGCGCCTGGCGGGCATGCTTCCCGCGACATTCCACTGCTAGCGGCCTCCCTGCTATGTCGAACGCCGCAGGCCAAGTTACCTAGCCCGACAAATTTACTGACTTCATAAGTATTTCAGGAGCCACTGTAGCCATACATACGACACTTTAGGTAGTAACACTAATAGTCGGCCTTTGCGATCGTCTTTCGACAGCTCGAAATTTAAATGAAAATAACGGCTTAACGATACATCTGACACGAAAACTGAATAACCGAATTTGTAGAGGGGAAAATTCTCTACAACTTTGTTTTTTTTTTTTTTTTTTTTTTTTTCATATCTCGTATCGTATGAGAGATATTTGCAGAAATAACGGAGATTTGACACCCTCCATTGAATTGACGAAAACCAACCGTTCGCAGATGTCACGTGACATTCCTCGCCCATAACTCTCTGGCATACGCCATCTTGCGTTGCGTATTTCAAGATTCTCTTATTGTATCTTAAACGTTGTAATTTCATAGCAATGGCGCACTGAAGAATTAAGAAAAACACTTTCTTCGTATGGTAAATGATGATCTAGTGTCTCCAAATGTCAGATTAGCATCAATTAACAACGGCCATCAATAGTATGACATTAAATAACGCAACTTCAAAATGTTGGCTGTAGTGTAGTGGGCAAGGCTTTACACTGTGACGCTGAAGGTCAGTGGTTCAAAACCCGCGACTAACAAAAAAAAAATTTTTTTTTCCCTAAAAGGGTTTCAGACACACTTATTTTTAATTGTTTACATTGTTATTTTGGCGTAACTAGCACTTGGCTTGGGGGGGGGGGGATAGATCAGCTTGACGAGCAAAATTTTAGTCAGTTTCCAGACAGACTACCATCTACCACTTTCGTTGAAGACAATAATTCACCATCCAATGAAAGCTTATGGTAAAACACCTCAAGTTTCCAATCTTTACCTGTTACACGATTTCTTTTCCTTTCCTCTCTCTCTGTTGGGTTCTGGGGGGGGGGGGGGGCGTTCAATCCCCTCATCCCCCCCTTAGTTACGCCACTGCTCCACGCTACCCTGTCCTGTGCAAGTATCTTAATCTGAGAATACCTTCGGCAACCAACAGCATTTGGAATCTGCTTACTGTATTCGTTCCTCGGTCTCCCTCTACGATTTTTACCCTACACACTTCCTTGTAATGCTAAGTTGACAATTCCTTCACGTCTCAGAATGTGTCCCACCAATGTATCCCTTCTCCTCCTTAGTTGCGTGATCTACCCATCTAATTTTCATCATTCTTCTGAAGCACCACATCTCGAAAGCTTCTATCCTCTTTTTGTCTGAACTCCTTATCGTCCACGTTTCACTCCCATACAATACTACACTCCAGTCAAATGGTTTCAGAAAGGGCTTTCCAACATTTAAATTAATATTGGATGTTAACAAGTTTCGCTTCTTCAGAAACGCTTTTCTACCCATAGCCATTCTGCATTTTATATCTTATCTACTTCGGCCAACAGAAGTTATTTTGCTACCCAAATTACAACTACCTTTGTCTCATTACCTATTCTAATTCCTTCAGCATAGCTTGATTTTTCTGACATTCTTTTATCCTCATTTTACTTTTGTTAATCTTAATTTCAAGACACTGCCCATTCCATTCAATTGCTCTTCCAGATCCTCCGCGGTCTCTGACAATATTACTATGTCTTCAGCAAACCGCAAACTTTTTCTTCTCCCTGAACTGTAATTCCCTCACCAAATTTCTCCTTCCATTCCTTCACTGCCTGCTCAATGTACAGATTGAACAACATTGGGGATTGAACAGCCCTGTCTTACTCCCTTCCCAACCTCTGCGTCCCTTTCTTGCCCATCGACTCCAATAAATGCTTTCTGGTTTCGTATAGCTTGAATACAACTCTTCGCTCACTATATTTTACCCCTGCTACGTTCAGAATTTGAAAGAGTATTCCAGTCGTGATTGCCAAAAGGTATCTCCAAATCTACAAATGCTAAAAACGTAGCTTCGCCTTCCCTTATCCTATCTTCTAAGATAATTCATAATGTGAGTATTGCCTCCCGTGGTCCTACATTTCTCCTGAATCCAAACTGATGTTCCGCAAGGTAGGGTTCCACAAGTTTTTCCAGTCGTCTGTAAATAATTCGTGTTAGTATTTTGAACCCTGGCTTATTGACCAGACAGTTCTGTAATTTTCACATTTTATTACACTTGCTTTCATTGGAATTTGGGATTTTACAGGACCTTAATTTGTATATAACGTGTTGGTGTACAACAGCAAAAAGCCAAAATTGCTTTTACTATACTTTATAAAGTATTATTACCGGTTTCCAATATTTCTTCAGATGGTATATGCTTTCTAGACATCTGGTGTTTGTGTTGAATTGTCCTAGGATATACAGAATTTGTAGTTACACATGTGTAAAAAAACATTGTTCTTCGCTTGTTTTATGACGAATGTTCATCTGGAGTACTTATTTGTATCCAGCGAATCCCATTCTTAATTGTGGTCACAGATGCAGGTAGGTTTGTCATATCGAGCCACTTGTGCTCAGTCACTGCACTAATTTTAAGTCTACACCACATATTTCTGCACCACATGTACGTTTCAAAGGCTGTGGTTATTTTTGTCATAAGATGCCTGCAGCGATTCCCAATCTTTTTGGCCCACTTTAGGTTACGGTAGTAACACTAAAACTGGGCCTTTGCGATCAGCTTTTGACAGCTGGAAATTTAAATGAAAATAATGGCTTAACCATTCATCTGACACGAAAACTGAATAACCGAATAACCGGGAGAAAATTCTCTACAACTTTGCTCTCTGACGTGTTTTTTTTTTTTTTTTTTTTTTTTTTTTTTTTTTTTTTTTCCTCCGTAAGTAGCATCATTACAGAGATTTTTGCAATAATAACGGTGATTTGATACCGCCTCTTGATTTTGCGTATACCATGCGTTAGGAAATGTCACGAGACATTCCTCGCCTAGAACTCCCTCTCTGGCATACGCCATAATGTTCTATTTGCAACCCTAGCTTCTCCTGCCGAGTTAGTTCAACGCGAACTATCCCGGACGTTCCCCTAATTGAGCGGTTATTTTTTACGGTTGTCTGTGGAGGATCTTACATTTACACTAACATTAACTGTACTAAGTTCTGCTCTGTCCAGGGGATGATAAAAATTCATTCAGAGTCCCCACCTGCATATGATTACTTTAAAACACAGCTAAAATTGAGAAGGGTGCATTTCGTATCAATAGCAATTTGTTTAAAATTATTAGGTAGTCTTCATTTAAAACTTCGGGGCTCATAAGCCGTGGTCGATTTATAAAACTTTCCACTAACGTTTCATCTTCGGCTAGGGAAGACATCTTCAGAGGTAGAGAACTTGAGGGAGCGTGGTATATATAGGCAATGTAGAGGGCACCACAAGACATCACGTGACGTCGGCTACGACACTATCTCTGGTATTGCCAACATTCTTGGCAGAGAAGAATGGATTGTCACTCCGCTGGTTTAAAGCAGAAGTCCAAATTCTGTCTAATTTAACAGCTTCCTCTTTCCTGTTAAAATTATTGCGATGTTTATATATCTCGATTGCTTCTCTATATGTGCGCGCATGATAGTGCGAAGTTTTTGAGATGACGCTAGTCTCATTAAATTTAACTTCGTGGTTGCCTTCTTGGTATACATGTTCCGCTACGGCCCCAAGTGGCAATTCCTTTTATGTTCGACCAGACGAGTATTGACGCTCCTTTTTGTAGTTCCAATATAGACTGAACCACAGCTGCGGGGTATTTTATATACACCTGGTGTATTCAACGGATGTCGTACATCTTTTGCAGATCTTAAATATTATCTTCCTTGTAGATCTGAAAATGGTTTCTACCCCATACTTGTCCAGCACTTTTCCAATACGGTCTGTAACCTTATTTATCAACGGAAGAAGAACTGTCAAACCGATCCCGACCGCTTGGAGGACATCCTCACGCCCCTCTCGGCGGGAGGAGGTCATCCTGGCTCGGTTGCGGATCGGTCACTGCCGTTTCAGCCACCGTCACTTGCTCTCCGCCGACCCTGCACCGCTATGCTCCTGCGGTGAACTGCTGACAGTGCGACATGTTTTACTGACTTGTGTTAATTTTAATCATCTCCGTGTAGCCCTTCACTTTCCGTCTACTCTGGAGGAAATCTTAGCTGATGACACACGAGCAGCTGCTCGAGTTTTGCGTTTTATCAATTTGGCCAACTTATCCAAGGATATTTAACTCTTTTAATTGTCTTTTATCTTTCGTTTTTAGCCTATTGTTGATGTTCTGACAGTCTACATTTTTTTAGATCATAGCGAATCTATGTTCTTGGCTGGGCGCTAATGACCATAGAAGTTGTGCGCCCTAAAACCACAAAAAAAAAAAAAAAAAAAAAAAAAAAAAAAAAAAAAAATTATCAACGGAAGAAAAACTTGCCCCTTGAGCGGTTGTTGTTCCTAGTTAATATTAACTTTCTTCCTGGAACGAAGGGCTCTAATTCTTTGGTAGAATAACCGTTCTTCTGGAAGGTGGATCGTAAATGCTCCAACCCATCTTTTAAATAAGTAGGTTCACAAATTTTATGCGCCCTGTCAACCAATGTTTTAACCACACCTCTTTTTTGTCTGGGATGGTGGTTAGAGTCTTTATGCAGGTAACGGTCAGTATGAGTAGCCTTCCTGTAGACCTTGTGGCCCAACGTTCCGTCCACGTGCTTGATTACAGAAACATCGAGAAAATTCAGCTGCCCGTTGCTCTCCGTTACCATCGTAAATTGTATTCTGGTGTTGATACCATTGAGATGCATTAAGAAGGCATCTAATTCCTCTGCACCGTGTGTCCATAGCACAAAAGTGTCATCGACATATCGATACCACCTAGCTGGCTTTTTATTAGCAGTCTGCAACGCCTGTTGTTCGAACGACTCCATAAATAGATTGGCTACCACTGGACTCAGTGGACTGCCCATAGCCACTCCGTCAATCTGTTCATAGAACTCGTTATTGTACTGAAAGTAGGTAGTGGAGAGGCAGTGTCTAAACAATGATACTATGTCAGGTAGAAAAATATCCGTTAAGCAGGAAATAGCTTCGTTCACTGGAATCATCGTAAACAGAGACACCACGTCAAAACAAACAAGAATATCACTATGGACAACATTCATGTCTCTTAGTTTTTCAAGGAAATGAGCCGATTTTTTATATGGCTGTCAGTTTTTCCAACGCAGGGTTTCAACAACGAGGCCAGATGTCTGGCTAACTCGTGAGTGGGTGACCCGATGGCACTCACAATTGACCTTAGCGGAGTCTGTTCTTCATGCACCTTTGGGAGTCCATAGAGCCTTGGTGGATACGCTTCCGTTTTGCAGAGCAACTTCTTGTCGTCAGTAGTCTATTTATATGATCAAAAACAGTCACCGGTAAAAGCTCCGTATGTTGGGGTACCTAATATAGTTCGTGAGCCCCCAGACAAAATTTGCTTTGCCGAAAATATTCTAATTAACCTACCAGGCTACTATTCACTGAGTAAAAAATATATATATAAATAAATAAATAAATAAATAAAACGTTGCATTAGTGTGTGCCTGACTGCGAATACTTTGGATTTGACTAATAAACTGTGTATATAAAAACAACAACAGATATAGAATGAATGAATGAATGTTTTTGATAACTCTTCAAATTTTTCGTAGCACGTGGCAACTCGAGAAGAAATTCTGAAAGTTTAACAGCACTCGATAAATCTAAGTTCGACCGCACTTTAAAAAGTTTTCAAAGTCTCACTCTTCGGAAGGTCGTGGCACAGACCGGCACAGCTTCGCCGTCGCGAACGCCAGCCAAACACCGACTACCCACGCGGGGCCCACTGGTCAGCCTGAATACCTGTCCACCGGAGAAACCCATACGTCACCAACTTTCCCCCCCCCCCCCCATTACAACCCCTCGCCAACGTACAACGCTTTTGCCAAGTATACCATACATTGAATACAAATACCAAATACTTCTTTAAACACTTACAAGCTTCCTAGGGCTTTAATTGCGGACGGAGAAGTTGGTACTGCTTCCTCCCACAAGTCCCCTAAAACCTCCACATCCTTGCGGATGGTGTTGCGTAGCAGTGTGCGTTTGTACCGCCCTACAGTACGAACGAGGTGCCGTAGTTGCTGTCCAAGTCTTTATGGAAAACACAGAGTTCTGACTAACCTGTTGTCTTCTGTAGTTGTGTCCCCAGCGCAGAAGACAGCACACAGGTCGTTGGTTCTTCTACAGCATACAAGTGAGGCTAAAATAAGTTCTGTAGGATGGAAGCATAAGAAGCTACTCGCGAGATTTTTGATTGTCAGGGATGCCATTTATTAAATAAATAATTAAAAAAATGAGCAACTATTGTTATGACACGGCCTATGCTGCCCATAGTTCACGTTGAGACCTCGACTGTTACCACAATTACACAAAACTTTACTCATGACCGGCGCGGTCCGGCGCGTATAGTGGTCAGCTTGAGACTGAAACTGCGGCGCGTTGCGAGACTAGAGGTAGAGGTAGAGGTAGAGGGCACCTGACGCTCTATACAGCTCCAAAACATGGCCGTCGCGCGCCTTCTGCAAAGTCGCTCTTCTCTTGTTACAATAAGAGAAGGCACCTTAAACTTTTAAAACTGTCAAAACCTAGCCTGTCCTTGAGAGATATTTATCACAAATTCTCAGCTCTGAATAGTTAATATTTAGTATATAATAAACAAAACTAATTTCGAAAGAAATTACGTGACGTGAAATGCAGCAGCCAATGCGAGGAGAGCACCAGTAACATAGGCGGGCTTTCCCACGGGAACCAGCACCTACTGCGCCATATGCTACTGCTCCCCACCCCACATTTCAACATATGCTGCACTTCTGTCGTTCTTCCGAGTTTAAGACGCGTACGATGTTAGCAAAGAAACGGCCAGTGGCCAGATATATGAAGTGGCCACAGGCCAGGAATATCACACATTTACACTAAACACAAAATAAACGTGGACTTGATTATCGTAATTAATATTTCATTTCATTACATCTCGCCGCGGTGGAGTAGCCGAGCGGTCTAAAGCGTCTCGCTGCGGAGCGCGCGGTTGCTCGCCGTGGAGGTTCGAGTCCTCCCGGGGGCATGGGTGTGTGTGTGTGTGTGTGTGTGTGTGTGTGTGTGTGTGTGTGTGTTTGTCCGTAGGTTAGTTTACCTAAGTGTAAGTAGTTTGTAAGCTACGGACTGATGACCGCGAAGTTTGGTCCGATAGATTTACAGACATTTGAACATTTCATTACATCTCATTTCTCCTATGGAGCGATTAAATACAAATTAATTATTGAAAGAAATAAAACATGCGTAAGTAGATTAGATCAATGAGATTTTATGGTATAGTTATTTTATAATACGGCACCTGTGAACAAACACTGCCCTGCTGGTCATGTATCTGTCTTGTACTTTATTAACTAGCTGAAAACCCGGCGTTGTCCGGGAATTTATTTATTTATTTATTCCTTCCATTTTTCAGGTATATACTCATTATATACGGGTTTCTTGTCTGTAAAATCTCTTGGGAATAAAATTAGTAGTAAAGAAGTAGTAGATGAAAACTTCGTGTGTGATGGCGGTTTTCCATGACCGCTACTTTTATGTGCTCATATCTCATGAACTACGTGTCGTACTGTCATACAATTTAGAGGGTACATTCAACTATATGTGTGTGTACTGTCTGTAAAAATTTCCTGCGGCCTCAATTTGCAGTGTAGAAATTGTAAATTGTAACGTCACACCGAATGCCGTTGTTTTAGTCCATGAACAGCGGAAAAGCAGTAAGCGAGAAACTTTTTTTCCCTTTCATAATTTTGCTATGGTCCTCGGTGAGAAAAAAGTATAATAAAGATTTGAAATTATGTTTAAAGTATGTTGCAAGTTGCTGAGTACTGTGATTCTCATACAGTGTATTTCGAAAGTCTCGTCGCATTGACATTTTTTGCGATTCCTATTATGACGTCATATCTTCTGAACCATGTGCCGTATGTGGTTCTTAACCCTGCAGCGATTGTTACCTCATGGTAAGGAATGTGTGCACCAAATTTGGTTGAAATCTGTCCACTGGTTTAGGAGAAAATGAGCAGCATTTTCGCAAAATGCAGCAATTTTTAGCGCATCTCATTGTTTATGACGTCATATCTCGTGAACTATTTACCGTACGTGATTCTTACACTTACGGCAACCATCGCCGTGGTTTGAAGCTTACGTGTACAAAATTTCATAAAGATTGGAACAAAACTGTAGATTTGTATGCAACACGTACAAATATACGGACACTCTGCTTTATATATTAGATTAATAAATTTATGCAATGGTATTAATAAATTAGGTTTTCTGTGATCAGTATTATCTTACGTCGACTGTAAGCATATCAGGCGATGCACCTTGTTGAGACCTTTATACGTAAGCCCTTGCTCACCTCTGTAACTTAAATGGTTTTTCACTTTATGAATTTTTAAGTAAACACGAAATTGCCGTATATTTGTTCTGTTAAAACTTCTTATACGTGCTTGATAAGAGGGACGTATGTGCGTTACTAGACATGTCGTATGAAACCCTTTCGGAAACTCTGCCACAATTCTCCGTCTTAATAGTATTTAATTTTTTTAATTTAACTTTATCATACACAATACACTGTCGCCTCACTCGTGCTGTGGATGTCCTCTGAGGTCACGACCTTTCCAGGCGAGCACTAAGCTCACTTCCTGGCCGGCCGTTTCCGCACTACACACACACACACACACACACACACACACACACACACACACACACACACACACACAGAGAGAGAGAGAGAGAGAGAGAGAGAGAGAGAGAGAGAGAGAGAGAGAGAGAGAGAGAGAGAGAGAGAGAGAGAGAGACCTGCTCTTCGCTGCCCAGCCCACCATAAGCCCGTGCTTCACGGCTGTTTAACATCATTTTTCCAAATTACAGATAATTCGAAACAAGGCCCCTGGAGTAGATGATATTCCATCTGAACTGCTGATGTCCTTACGAGAGCCAGCCATGAAACAATTGTATCACCTAGTATGCAAGATGTATGAGACGGGGAAATACCCTCAGGCTTCAAGAAGAATATTGTTATTCCAATTCCAAATAAAGCAAGGGCAGACAAGTCTGAAAATTACAGAACTATGAGTTTAATAAGTCATGGGTGCAAAATACTAACACGAATTATTGATAGACGAATGGGAAAACGTGTGGAGTGCGACCTTGGCGAAGATCAATTTGGATTTAGGAGGAATGTATGAACACGGGAGGCAATACTCACATTACGACTTATCGAAGAAGATAGGGTAAGGAAAGGGAAGCCAACGTTTTTGGAGTTTGTAGATTTGGAGAAAGCTTTTGACAATGTCCACTGGAATACACTCTTCGTAATTCTCAAGGTATCAGGGGTAAAATATAGGGAGCGAAGAGTTATATTCAACTTATACAAAAACCAGACATCGCTTATTAGAGTAGAAGGGCAAGAAAAGGGACACAATGGTTGGGAAGGGAGTAAGACAGCGTTGTAGCCTTTCCCGAATGTTGTTCAATCTGTACATCGAGTAGGTAGTGAGGGAATGGAAGGAGAATTTTGGAGAGGGAATTAAAGCGGAAGGAGAAGAAATAAAAACATTGCGGCTTGCTGATGACATAGTAATTATGTCACAGACCACAAAAGATCTTGAAGAGAAGTGGGATGGGATGGACAGTGTCTTGAAAGAAACATATAACAAGAGTAAAATGAAGGTAATGCAATGCAATGTCAGAAAATGAGGCGATGCTGAAGGAATTAGCTTAGGTAATGAGACAATAAAAGTAGTAGACGAATTTTATTTGGGTAGCAAAATAACTTGTGATGGCCGAAGTAGAAAAGATATAAAATGCAGAATGCCTATGGGAAGGAAAGCGTTTCTAAAGAAGCGTCACTTGTTGACATCCAATATTAATTTAAATGTTAGGAAGTCCTTTCTGAAAGCATTTGTCTGGAGTGTAGCATTGTATGGGAGTGAAACGTGGACGATAAGGAGTTCAGATAAAGAGATGATAGAAGCTTTTGAAATGTGGTGCTACAGACGAATGATGAAAATTCGTCTTCTTATGCTACTACATTTTGTGCTTTTTTTATGCTACTTCTGATGTTTCTACTGAGCTACATGATATGTTTTGTTTTTGCTGTTGTCTGCCGTATGAGCTGTGTCATGCAGGGTGCGTTGGCATGTTGTGTTTCGTGTGGAAGTCGCTACTGCTACGTTTAGTGTCTTATTTTGTGCCCCCCCCCCCCCTGCAGTGCTCACAGGTGTGCCAGTGATGTACAAACCTATTGGTTGGCCTGTGCCCCCCGAACTAATTCCGGAGGGCGTGCCCCTGGCAGTGGGCTGGCCTTTTGCACTGCAGTCCTTGTGTTATTGTCTTGTTTTCTCTTAAGCCTACCTTATCCTTATATCTAGCGTCGCAATCAGTGATTCGGCTGCACCCAGTCCTCCTGGTCCCCGGCGGCACGGCCTGGTGCAGCAGTCGTGCCTGGAAAAAATGTCTCATAATCAAATGATTTCCAATCCATGGTGTACAACAGCAATCAGAATAAATATTCCTTCAAACCGTCTTGATTGCAAATTTATTATTAGTTGATGACATGTTTCGCCCTTTAGCAGGGCATCTTCAGATTATCTGCATGACAGAATTTACACAAAATTACAAGGCGGATTTACAAACGGTTATAATGGTACATGGGCTTATTTAGTGTTAAGAAGACAGTATAAATGGTAAACAAAGCTTACAATGCACTCTCCGTGGTGTGACACCGTAAGTTGTTATTGCGGTGTTTCTATTTTCCTGGAATGTTTTTTGGTTTTCCTTGTGGCCCTATAAATGTTCGGGTAACAAAGAATTACAATTGGAACATACTCGGTAAAGATGTGAGAAACATGAAACCGATTTTAAGATTACATTAATCGAAGCGGTGGTCTCTGATGATACATTTGTAAGCATGGGATTATCTTGTGACATCGAGCCCACCGCTTCGATTAATGTAATCTTAAAATCGGTTTTATGTTTCTCACATCTTTACCGAGTATGTTCCAGTTGTAATTCTTTGTTACCCGAACATTTATAGGGCCACAAGGAAAACCAAAAAACATTCCAGGAAAATAGAAACACCGCAATAACAACTTACGGTGTCACACCACGGAGAGTGCATTGTAAGCTTTGTTTACCATTTATACTGTCTTCTTAACACAAAATAAGCCCATGTACCATTATAACCGTTTGTAAATCCGCCTTGTAATTTTGTGTAAATTCTGTCACGCAGATAATCTGAAGATGCCCTGCTAAAGGGCGAAACGCGTCATTAACCAATAAAAAAAATTTGCAATCAAGACGGTTTGAAGGAATATGTCTCATAATCGGTTTATAAATTCATGTCTGATGTGGTTTGAGATTTTGTCGGTTAATTCATCGAGAATTTGAAAATGTGCTTCGTGTCTGAGTTAGGTAGTTGTAGTCTCAGATGAAGGATATTGCCGGATACAATTGTGTTAAATTAACAAGAGTGAGCGAAAATTTCTTAGGATACAAGATGAAAAAAGTAAAGACAGTGGCGGGTTTTTATTCATGTATTTTTAAACTTTTATTTATTTATATACTTCGGTTCTTCAGGTAGATCGATGCTTTGCTGTCTTTTATTCTTGTTCGTTGAGGATTTTGCTCAGTATTTTTTTTTTATTAGGGATGACGTTGAACCCTCTTTACTTTTTCTCTCTTTTCATTGGTTCTTCGGTTTGATCGGTCCTTCACGGACTTTTTGTTTTGTTTTATTTTTGATCGTTTCGTCGTCGACTCTGTTTTCTGGTTAGACAGGGCCTCGAGCTACCACGCCAGCAACGCTCTGACAGAGCTCGCTAAGCCCACCGCGCCCTAGTAACTTCCGAACCACCGGCTAACGTATTGGTGCATCACAAACTAAATCGTCGCCCATTACGCTACGCCGAACAGCTGCCAGAGTAATCCGTAATTCTCGCACAGTCGATGGCAGGTGTTATCTGCTAACATGGCATTTCTAGACACTGGACTATAATTCATTGTACTCAGCATGACTTCTTTTTGGGAATTTTCGGTGCGCTATTGGTTTGAAATAACAACGCTTTAGTTGTAATATAAAAATAAACAAATATAGAAATCAAGATGGCGTATTCAAAAGTGCGTTTCGGGCGAGGATGTCACATGACTGATTTTCGAACGTCAGATGTAACGCTACTTTTCTTCCAGGATGTAGTCATTCGTACCAGTAAAGGCAAAAAGAAGAAAAAGCTTTGAATAAACTACCAAAAATGTAATGAAAATGTGGGAGAAATATTAAAATAATAGATCCCAGAGGTAAAATAAGAATATTTTAGCTTTGACAAAGTCAAATACAAATAATCTTGGCTGTTGGATAAAATACAGTCAAAAACAGTATTACCGTTGCGTGCATAGATATTATCACAATAGTAGAGTCGTAATCTGATCGCCCGAAAGTTTCCAAAAAAAAAAAAAAAAAAAAAAAAAAAAAAAAAAAAAAAAAAAAAAAAAAAAAAAAAAAAAACAAGCAAATGTAAAGTGCGATTTTCTGGAAGGATTTTGCTACCATATATACAGCGCGTGTTTATTATTGCATGATAATACTGAATTACATGTGATATGACACTGAATTTGTCAGATACATTTGCTTTGCTGAGTAAAAGTTTTGTAACTGGTGAAGGGAACATGGTTACAAAAAAAATCGATATTTTCTCATATAAAGAAATTATTTTTTAGAACTTAAATGATAAACTCAGTGAAATTTGTGATGGTGTTTAGTTTTGGTGTTGTTGTTTGGTTTGAAATTTTCTATATCAGCATTGAAACTTCGTACTTTCAGTCAAAAATGGTTTGCTATGTAGAGGTTTTTTTTTTTAACAGAAAAACTACAAAATGCATGTTCGTACAATTAAGTAGTTGTTGATGGCAGTGATTTCTTGGAAGTTCTATTTTTAAGAAGCACAAACATGGTATAAAATCAGCTGCTACTATAAACTTACAAACGCTAAAGCCGCGGTGGAGTGGCCGAGCGGCCTAAGGCGCTTTGCTGCGGGGCGAACTGTTGTAGCGGAATTGGAGACCCAACAAATTCCGGCATAAATTCGATAAAAGCGGTCTTTCGGTAAGACACGTTCCGATGCATCAAGGGATGGTCATTTTAATATTGAAGGCAACTGGGGAAGGGGAGAAATAAGTGTTTTTAATGGCAGTTTCTACAGCGGCTTCTAATGAAATTGCGTGCTTATGGAATATTGTGAAGTACTGAACTTCAATTACGCGATAAATCAGTCAAACCTTAATGTCGTAACTTCTACCAAATACCTAGGAGTTACAATTACGAACAACTTTGACTGGAGAGAACACACAGAAAATATTGTGGGGAAGGCGAACCGAAGGTTACGTTTCATTGGCAGAACGCTTAGAAGATGCACCAGCTCCACCAAAGAGACTGCCTACATCACACTTGTGCGTCCTCTCCTGGAGTACTGTTGCCCCTTGTGGGACCCTCACCAGGTGGGACTGACGGAAGACATTGAGAAGGTTCAGAGAAGGGCAGCTCGTTTTGTTTTATCACGTTACAGGGGGGGAAAGCGTCACGGAAATGTTGCACGAATTGGGGTGGAAATCATTAAAAGAACGACGTTATTGCGGCGAAATTTCACTCACCGACTTTTACTTCTGAATGTGAAAATAACTTGCTAGCACCCACCTACATGACCATCCCAATAAAATAAGAGAAATCAGATCGAAAACGGGGCGATTTAGGTGTTCTGTTTTCGCGCGCGCTATCAGAGATGAATATTACCCTGAATGACGTATTGCTACGAGCCTTCCGCCCAGCACCCTTCTTCCGTAACTAGTACCCGTGTCGTTTGTTCAGTCTTCCAGGGTTACAAATTCTTAAAGGGAAAAATTTTATTTCGAAACTCCCACGTTGCCTGTCCTGAATTTTTTTCGGCGCCTTTACGGAACTTAAAATTTCCTTTGTGCGGTATCGTAGAAACTTAAAACACCTAAGAACCATTTTGAAATAATTTACACTGCAGCAGTCACTTTTTACGATAACTTGGTCTTGATAGATGGTGACAAATATCCTCAATACACAAAATAACCAGGACCTAAATATAAAATTCGCAGTGGAATATAAGAACAATGACAGTACCAACTTTCTGGACGTAACTATCAGTAAACAACGGACACACCTTCAAAGTGTACAGAAAACCAACATCGGATTCAACCATACACAACTCATCCTGCCATCCAACAACATGTAAGCTGCATACAGAGCATTTGTTAAGAGCCAACAACACACCGATGGAGAACAATGCAAAATTGAAGAATTAAATTTCATCAAACAATTAGCTGATCAAATGAATTATTACACACTGGTTGACTACCTTGCAAACACAAAAAATAAAGTAAAATAAATTAAAAAAAATCAAAAAATAAACCATTCGCCAAACAGAAAACAAAAAATAGACACACAGCATACACCCCCTTCATTGGCAAACTATCCTACAAAATAGCAAACCAGGCCACACAACATCAACATAGGCTTCAAAACACACAATAAATTGCAACACAACGTAACCATACTATCAGATGAAAAAAAAAAAAAAAAAAAAACCACACACACACACACACCTACAAAATATGCAAAGCCCTATATGTAGCCCAAACAGGAAGAGAATTCAAGATACAATGAACACACAAATACCTTCCACACCAGTAACTTAAATAAATAACAATTAGGCTCCAATATAAAGGACTCCAGTCATCCATTCCACAACATTAAGCATGATCTTCATAATTATACTGCAGACAATCGGTAACGGGCATCTAATGGACCTCTATGAAGAGTTAAAAATCTTCATCCGCGAAAAAATACGTGGTGACCTTCTGCTAAATGACAAACTTGAAAGCAATAATACAAATTTTAGTGCTGAAGGTATATTTCATTAAAATGTAAAATTGATCATGTAATTTCGATTCAATATTTCATTCAAATATTAAACCTAATATTGTAGAAAAACAAGTATGTTCCTAGCAAGATATGTTACAACACATGCTATCTACATATGCACTTTTCATGACATATTCACTGTAAATATATATGTATGTAGGTTCTTAGCTTCTAAGGGTCTTTGGTACAGTGTAAACATCTAGCACACAATATCTACATATGTTGTGTACATAACTGTTTTCTTCTTGTGTGCGCACAGACAAGATTATCGATAAGACCGTAAGTAAATACAATAACATAATAATCCAAAAGCTATAATCACAAAACATACATACTAACATAGCTGTATCTTCCTGAACAGGATGAAACGTCCAACCATAACCTCAATGGCAACACAAAATATAACAAAACAGCAATGAACCTGCAACTGTAAAATGCACTCGATGATGGCAACTTGCTGCTGAAACGCGTCGTGCTAATAAAAATATTAGTAAAACGTGACGGCTGCAGTACAAACTAAACTCCTAACCATTGAAATTGCTACACCACGAAGATGACGTGACACATATGCGAAATTTAACCAACAAGAAGAAGATGCTGTGATATGCAAGTGATAAGGTTTTCAGAGCAATCACACCTACAACGTGCTGACACGAGAAAAGTTTCCAACCGATATCTCACACACAAACAGCAGTTGTTGTGATGCCTCGCGTAAGGGGAGGAGAAATGCGTACCATCACGTTTCCGACTTTGATAGAGGTCGAATTGTAGCCTATCGCGATTGCGGTTTATCGTATCGCGACATTGCTGCTCGCGTTGGTCGCGATCCAATGACTGTTAGCAGAATTTGGAATCGGTGGATTCAGGAGGGCAATACGGAACGCCGTGCTGGATCCCAACGGCCTCGTATCACTAGCAGTCGAGATGACAGGCATCTTATCCGCATGGCTGTAACGGATCGTGCAGCCACGTCTCGATCCCTGAGTCAACAGACGGGGACGTTTGCAAGACAACAACCATCTGCACTAACAGTTCGACGACGTTTGCAGCAGCATGGACTATCAGCTCTGAGACTGGCTGCGGTTACCCTTGACGCTACATCACAGACCGGAGCGCCTGTGATGTACGCAACGACGAACCTGGGTGCACGAATGGCAACACTCATTTTTTTTTTCGGATGAATCCTGGTTCTGTTTACAACATTATGATGGTCACATCCGTGTTTGTCGACATTGCGGTGAACGCACATTCGAAGCGTGTATTCGTCATCGTCATACTGGCGTATAACCCGGCTTGGTGGTATGGAGTTGCATTGGTTACACATCTCGGTCACCTCTTGTTCGCATCGACGGCACTTTGAACGGTGGCCGTTATATTTCAGATGTGTAACGACCCGTGGCTCTACCCTTCATTCGATCCCTGCGAAGCCCTACATTTCAGCAGGATAATGCACGACCGCATGTTGCAGGTGCTGTACGGGTCCTTCTGGATACGGAAAATGTTCGACAGCTGCCCTGGCCAGCACATTCTCCAGATCTCTCACCAACTGAAAACGTCTGGTCAATGGTGGCCGAGCAACTGGCTCGTCACAATACGCCAGTCACTACTCTTGATGAACAGTGGTATCGTGTTGAAGCTGCATGGGCATCTGTACCTGTACACGCCATCCAAGCTCTGTTTAACTCAATACCCAGGCGTATCAAGGCCGTTATTACGGCCAAAGTTGGTTGTTCTGGGTACTGATTTCTCAGGATCTATGCACCCAAATTGCGTGAAAATGTAATCACATGTCGGTTCTAGTATATTTGTGCAATGAATACCGGTTTATCAACTGCATTTCTTCTTGGCGTAGCAATTTTAATGGCCAGCAGTGTATTTCAAAAGTTTATACCAATCCACTGAACACGGATAAATGTGTTCAGGTTTTTAGCGCGTAGGCCGTTCTGTCAGAGCTGTAGCTAGGGCTGGCCATACACCTACAAGGTCCGAGAACACGGTGGCTACTGTGTCGGTAAACAGTGCTAATGTCCGGAAATTTGGCTGAAAGCTGGGGAATTCCTGTGTTTCCACAGTTGGCAACACCACCACCAAGGACGAAGCCACTTTGTCAAAGGTGGCCTATGTACCAGGGCTGAGTCAGTAAACGTGCGCAAGTCTCCTTCGATTTGCATGTGTGTTCAATCGATGGGAGTCTCAAAATCTGTCTCATTTAAATATATAACCACAAAACAGCTTCAGACTCTTCGAATATACATCATCTATCAGTTGCGTATAAATTTATTACACATACGGTGTAGAAATCGGCCAACAGCTTTTCTTCTTCCTAACCGAACTATAACATTCAGTTTTTTAGCCTTCTAAGTGCAGCATATCAACGGAATTTATCTTCAAACTCAGGTTTTCGGCACTTTCTCAGTATATTCTACTTCTGTACAAACATTAATTCGAAAGAGTTTCACAACACTCTACGTCTTTGCTTGAGTGCCTGCTGTATTGTCCAATATTTAGATATCTTATACCGTCAAAAAAAAAAAAAAAAAAAAAATCCCAGAGGTGTTTGGAACACGTAATGTTAAAAATTCATAACTGTAAAATAGCGTCTTACCTTGTGAAGACAGCAACCACTACTAGATTCTTATAAGAACATGAAGTATGCGTTAACATTCTCTTAACTTAGGGTACGTAACATTAGAATTAGGATATCTAGCTGTAAGCGAAATACCTACAGTAGCGTGAACTACTCAAAAGCCATCAACTATTGTCATAAGGTTCAACTTCACAAAGTGCATCCAATGTGGCTACTCACAGTTCTGCAAAACCCTTTCATTTGTTATACCTATTTCTAAAGCAGATGATCTTCAAATTCTGTGTTACAAGTTGCTAATATTAATTTCATAAACACAAATCCGAACTGTAGTGAGGTAACTGATCTCGTGTCCCCAATAGTCATTTTACACGTCATGAATCGAATCTTTTTGATCTTTCGGTCCACCAGTACTGCCTAAAATACACTGCTAGCCATTAAAATTGCTGCACCAAGATGGAATGCAGATGACAAACGGGTATTCATTGGACAAATATATTATACTAGAACTGACATCTCATTACATTTTCACGCAATTTGGGTGCATAGATCCTGAGAAATCAGTACCCAGAACAACCACCTCTGGCCGTAATAACGGCCTTGATACGCCTGGGTATTGAGTTAAACAGAGCTTGGATGGCGTGTACAGGTACAGATGCCCATGCAGCTTCAACACGATACCACAGTTCATCAAGAGTAGTGACTGGCGTATTGTGACGAGCCAGTAGCTCGGCCACCATTGACCAGACGTTTTCAATTGGTGAGAGATCTGGAGAATGTGCTGGCCAGGGCAGCAGTCGAACATTTTCCGTATCCAGAAAGGCCCGTACAGGACCTGCAACATGCGGTCGTGCATTATCCTGCTGAAATGTAGGGTTTCGCAGGGATCGAATGAAGGGTAGAGCCACGGGTGGTAACACGTCTGACATGTAACGGCCAATGTTCAAAGTGCCACCAATGTCACCCCATACCATCACACCGGGTGATACGCCAGTATGGCGATGACGAATACACACTTCCAATGTGCGTTCACCGCGATGCCGCCAAACACGGATGAGATCATCATGATGCTGTAAACAGAACCTGGATTCATCCGAAAAAATGAAGTTTTCCATTCCTGCACCCAGATTCGTCGTTGCGTACACCATCGCAGGCGCTCCTGTCTGTGATGCATCAAGGGTAAGCGCAGCCACGGTCTCAGAGCTGATAGTCCATGCTGCTGCAAACGTCGTCGAACTGTTCGTGCAGATGTTCGTTGTCTTGCAAACGTCCCCATCTGTTGACTCAGGGATCGAGACGTGGCTGCACGATCCGTTGCAGCCATGTGGATAAGATGCCTGTCATCTCGACTGCTAGTGATACGAGGCCGTTGGGATCCAGCACGGCGTTCCGTATTGCCCTCCTGAACCCACCCATTCCATATTCTTCTAAAAGTTATTGGATCGTAAACAACGCGAGCAGCAATGTCGCGATACGATAGACGACAATCGTCATAGGTTACAATCCGATCTTCATCAAAGTCGGAAACGTGATAGTAAGCATTTCTTCTCGGTACACGAGGCACCAGTGTGTGCTGATATGAAACTTCCTGGCAGATTAAAATTGTGTACACAATTTTAAGCTGCCAGGAAGTTTCATATCAGCACACACTCCGCTGCAGATTGAAATGTTCGTTCCATTTTTAAACTGTTTTAATCGAATGTGCAGAGTCACCGTAATGTTTATCAAGCTTCTCTTTACTCTCCTGGGGCGTTTTTCGTTTAATAAACTAATGTTTAACCACCACACGAAATTCTTTTTCGTCCTTTCTTTGACAATCACTGGACGCATTTGATTCACACGAATGCCAAACACAAAGAAACAGACCAATATGGCTGAAACTTGTTGGGTGTTTTTTTCCAAAGATGCTACTAACTAAACATAGCCTCGATACGCGCTGATGGTGCCATCTCTCGTACTTCGCTTGCTACGTTCTTGTGCAAGATAAGAGAAAACAAAACTGTTCAAAAGTAGTTTAAAGTTCCAAGTTAGTATAGGCTATTCTGTCGTAGAAATTTTTATTTTTTCAAAAGACCAAATCTTGCTGAAATTCAATCAAGATGTTTTGTACACCATAGATGTTGTTCATTGGGCCAGTTTTAAAGTATAGCGATTCATAATAAAAAGCTGAAGTCACCATCTTCCAATTATTAAATTTGTTGCTAATGCCCTACAAGGAACTTACAACATTGTAAAACTTCTGTAATAAGATCCAATAAACAGTTTCAGCACAATATATAAAAGTTAGATCTTATTAATAGGTGAAATAACTGGGTTTTGCAAGTCGACTCTTGAATTTCGTCTTTTATTAACGTAAGTCACAAATTCAAATCACACGTAACAGTCCTTTCTCGAAATGAGTCAACATGAAGACTGAAACTGTTCGTAACATACCATTCCGAACAGACTTCATTACATTGGAATTCTTCTTTTTCTTAGTGTTTATTCGATTGTAGGGGTTGGCAACGGAGGTCCTCCAACAGGATCTTCTCTGGCCGTGTGGCTGTCGACCCTCGACGACTTGCGGCCAGCTGTATTATCTTTGGCTTCAGCACAGAAGATGCTGTTCTCGTAGGTTGCTTCGTCGTCACCACACGTGAAACATAACAACAAATACTTCTTTTAGGAATCATAACAAACATTTTAAAGAAATTAACATCAATAATCATGATTCCTACCCGCAAAACTGCGCTGACTAAAAGATGAGTTTACACTAGTAAGTTATTGCAGCAATTTACTTGCTGCTAGAAACTTGCCGAACTATTTGACAGTGTAAACACGTCACAAAGTGGACTTGTGGCTGTTGCACAAGTAACGTGCTGCGAGTATCCGACTATCCGACTGAACAGTGAGCAAGATGCTTCTGCAATTTACTTCCAGTTTTCAGGATGCATTTCTATTTTCTGCAAGTTAAAATCGCAAGTTTTTCGTAAGTATGTCGTCTATATCAACACGTAGCCTACTTAACCTTTTATTGAATGTCACGATTCATTTCGCACAACCATCTCACGTACTGTATGTTACGAAATAACAGAAAAGGAGAATAAACGAGTATGAAGAAAGTAAGATACAAAACAAATGAATCTGTGGAACACTTCGCTGATATATGGAATGTGAGCAGTGATTTTAAATACAGATAAAGGAAACGTGTACTTATTTAGCAAATTTATTACAATGAATCTAACAACAAACTTATCGCACAAACTGAGAGGAATTGGGGAAAAAAGTGATTCATAAGAATGTAGCGTAACCACCGTTCCTTGGCTGGAATAACTGTGTGATATGCGTCCTGTTTTGTGATATGTCCAAATGATGTTAAAAATACCTAGATAATTTATGAAAATGTTCTAGAAAAGTTTTGAAAGCTGAAGTTCTCGAGACGCAGTTGTAGCACCAAATTACTGTAGGTTTCGTATTGTGGCCTAAGTGTAATCTAAAACCGAAATATTAATCTTTTTTTTTTTTTGTTCTTCGTAATAATTAAGAGCTAGAGTATAAATGAGCCATCTACTTGTCATTTTAGTTGCCCTCACTAAAAGTACATGTGAACGGTGTCTGCAAGTTGTTGATGCATGTTGCTTTCAAAGTACTTGAGGGAGTTTCTTGGTTAATTCTTGCAAGTGTTGTGTAAAGACACCTGCAAGTGAATCGCAATGACTTGCAGCGATAACTTCTGCAAGCGACTTGCTAGTGTAAACCCAGCTTAAGGCAGAAGCAGGGATAATATTTCGTCCCAGTACACCACCTCTTGTGCGCTGACCGTAACACCACGTTAAAAATCCCTCACGTCGTGATGACCCGCCGCCGCGGTGGAGTAGCCGAGCGGTCTGAAGCGTCTCGGTGCGGAGCGCGCGGTTGCTCGCCGTGGAGGTTCGAGTCCTCCCTGGGGCATGGGCGTGCGTGTTAGTCCGTAGGTTACTTTACCTAGGTTTAAGTAGTTTGTAAGCTACGGACTGACGACCACGCAGTTTGGTCCGATAGATTTACAGACATTTGATGACCCGCCAACGTACCAGCCGTTACTCGCCGAACGCTTGCGCCGGGAACCTGTTGTCTTTCACAGACGTTGCCGACCACACCGCCGTCCTCTGTGTTTACTTATCTGTATGTTTCCATTGATATGCATATACCACTTTCTTTTGCTTTTCAGTGTGTTAGTATGTATATGTATTTGTATTTGTGTGTGTGTGTGTGTGTGTGTGTGTGTGTGTGTGTGTGTGTGTGTGTACGCCACTGTGTATAGGTATAAATGTATGTATGTGTACGTGTATGTATGTATGTATGTATGTATGTATGTATGTACGTACGTGTATATAGACAGTGTGTTACAAAAAGGCACGGCCAATCTTTCAGGAAACATTCCTCACACACAATGAAAGAAAATATGTTATTTGGACATGTGTCCGGAAACGCTTAATTTCCATGTTAGAGCTCATTTTAGTAAAAGGTAAAGCTGTCAACAATCCGAAGTTTGGTTTGAACTCCACAGTGCTTTACTAGGCACGGTCCTGTTTGGAGGTGGTATGCCGTTGCCTTCCTCCGACCTTCGAACTGACTTACCCAGCCAGTTATAGGGGGACCTACAGTTTAACGTGGGTTCCGAACCACGGTGCTACTCGGAATTTTTCACATCAGCAGTACTGCCAGATGTGAAAGAAGCGGAAAGTGACATAAAAATCCTAAGACCTGGCGTGGATCGAACCCGTGACCTTTGGAGTTGTAGTATGGCACTCTACCACTGTGCAACCGATGTGCACCTCATTTTAGTATTTCTCTTTAAATGTAAATTGAAATAATTCGTGCAGACAGTTCTCAAAATACTCAATTGTTTCGTTAGTATGTACTGTACTTGCTCGATTCACCGCCAGTTGGCCCAATTGAAGGAAGGTAATGTTGACTCCAGTGCTTTGTGTTGACGTGCTACTCATTGCTCTACAGTACTAGCATCAAGCACATCAGTACGTAGCATCAACTGGGGAGTGTTCATCACGAACGTGGTTTTGCAGTCAGTGCATTGTTTACAAATGCGGAGTTGGCAGATGCCCATTTGATGTATGGATTAGCACGGGGCAATAGCCGTGGCGCGGTACGTTTGTATCGAGACAGATTTCCAGAACGAAGGTGTCCCGACAGGAAGACGTTCGAAGCAATTGATCGGCGTCTTAGGGAGCACGGAGCATTCCAGCCTATGACTCGCGACTGGGGAAGACCTAGAACGACGGGGACACTTGCAATTGTGGCAGTCGACGTATTGGTACGCTTCTCAACAACAGATTCGGTGACCGATGGATTGGTAGAGGCGGACCAATTCCGTGGCCTCCACGCTCTCCTGACCTCAACCCTCTTGACTTTCATTTATGGGGGCATTTGAAAGTTCTCGTCTACGCAACCCCGGTACCAAATGTAGAGACTCTTGGTGCTCGTATTGTGGACGGCTGCGATACAATACGCCATTCTCCAGGGCTGCATCAGCGCATCAGGGATTCCGTGCGACGGAGGGTGGATGCCTGTATCCTCGTTAACGCAGGACATTTTGAACATTGCCTGTAACAAAGTGTTTGAAGTCACGCTGGTACGTTCTGTTGCTATCTGTTTCCATTCCATGATTAATGTGATTTATAGAGAAGTATTAAAATGAGCTCAACATGGAAAGTAAGCGTTTCCGCCAAATCAGTCCAATGGCAAAGACGGATATTTGCACTGGATAGGGATTCGAACCCGGATTTCTTGCTCTGGGCCAGCGGTCGCCTTAACCAATTAAGCTACCCGGGCACGCTTCCCTTCCCACCCAAACTCCCGGCTTGTGGGACACTGCGACTGTAGCGCCCCCTGGCCATTTGATTCCACTCGCTCGCAGCCTATACTGGATTCCCGGAAGGCATCGAGCGTAATAATGCGCCCGCACTGGAACTGTCAGTTACCTGTTGCGGCAGATATACAGTTCTTTGTATGGTGACCGTTCTTTTCAAACCTAATGTGAATAATTGTAAGGGGGACAGTTAACGGTAGGCAAGTTATGAAATAAACAGTGGTTGCCGTGAGCTGTTTCATTCGGTGATGGTGAGGTGCGCGGTATAATGGTCCACCCTGGCTATTAATGTTACTGAGTTTAACAAATTTACAGAAGGAAGAGGGTTGAAGTTAGAAGCTATGAAATATCTCAATCAGAAAATTACGGAAAAATATTTGTTAAAATTATTACATGCATTTAAATGAAATGGTAAGCTAATTAACGGTGCAGGCAGAACATTACAAAAAGAACCGACGAGCGGTTACCTTTAACAAGAGATCCATCGGTGGTTGAAATTTGGCTGTAAATGAAATTTTAATAATATGATAACCACTCGCCGAACAGTGCAGCCGGCCGCGGCGACTGAGACGCTCCAGTCACGGTCTGCACGGCCACTACGGTCGGGGGTTCGAATCCCCCCTCGGGCATGGATATTTGTGCCGTCCTTAGTCTTAGTTAGTTCATAAGTAGTTTGTAAGTTTAGGGACTGATGGCCCCGTAGTTAAGTCCCATAAGCTATACAAACATTTGAACATTTTTTGAACAGTGCATGGCAGTTCGTTAATATGAAAGTACGACTCGTGTAGCAGACCGTAAAGTAAGATACGTGACATGATAAAATTCGGTTAGGAACATTACGTCAGTGAAGCACATCGGACTTCCAAAAAAATTTTAAGAAACTAGACTACAGATTCTATTGCCGGTAAACGATAATAGTATGGAATAAATTTTGAAAATAAGTGGCATGCTACACGAAATATCTCCATTCAATATTAATTAAAAACAGTGCCATCCATTGTTGCGGTGATGGAACAAGGTTGAAAGAAAGCGTCATGGGCGGAGGGAGGATAGGGCAAAATTAATAATAAAAATTCACTAGTGCGAATTTAAGTGAGAGGCGAGGTTTATTTAGAAAAGTAAGATTCGCGCACAGCACTATATTAACCTGAATGTACAAAATCCACGTAACAGCGGCCAGATAGAAATAATAAAGTACAGCTGTCGTCTGCAATATGCTATCGCTATAAGACAAGTACAAGCCAAAAGTAGTTTACTATCTTCTGTCTTTAAAAAAATAATAATAATTGAAAGTGATATTCTTAGTCTTCCTCTGACATTCATAGATAATTATTTTTACATGCCGAAATAATATAAAAATACAAAATTTTCTTTTAATAATAGCGGGGAAAGGAATCCGTGTCATTAAGCGGTCTTACAGTGTTCGTCAATGCGGACAGTAAGTAATACTTATTCGCTAAGACTGATCGATCGTACAAAACTGTAAAGATAAATAAAAAAGATACTGTTGAAAGAGAAGGTTTATTGGTAATTTCTGTGATACGCAGCTAAACAATGTCTAACAAGGAGGCCGAATGGGTATCGGATTTTATAATTTCTTTATTTTACGGTACGAGAAGTTCGTAACGAACATAACAAACGGCCGAAGATATTCGACGAAACTCTCAAAAATTATTTAAAACAGTTGTACCATCTGTCTGTGTAGCTCAGATGGTAGCGTTCGAACCTCAACACTATGGGGCTGGTGCTTCGAGACCCGTGACACGCATTTTGGTCCACTTTAGGTTACGGTAGTAACGCTAAAAGTGGGTCTTTGCGATCGTCTTTTGACAGCTCGAAATTTAAATGAAAATAACGGATTAACCATTCATCTGACACGAAAATTGAATACCCGAATTTTTAGAGGAGAAAAAATTCTCTACAACTTTGCAGGCTTATGTATTTTTCATATTTCGTATCGTTTGAGAGATATTTGCAAAAATAACGGATTTTTCACCCCCTCCATTGAATTAACGAAAACCAGCCGTTCGCAGATGTCACGTGACATTCCTCGCCCAGTACTGTTTCTGGCATACGCCATCTTGCGTTGCGTATTTGATGTTTTTTCTTGTTGTAACTTACACATTGTCATTTCAAAGCAATGGCGCACTGAAGAATTACCAAAAACACATCGTTGTTCATACGATAAATGATGATCTAGTGTCTACATATGCCATATTAGCATCAGTTAACAACGGCCAACAATAGCACAAGATTAAAGAACGCAACTTCTAACGATCAGCTGTAGCGTAGTGGGCACTGCGTTGGACTGTGTCGCTGAAGGTCTGTGGTTCTGAACCTGCCACTACCTGAATTTTTTTTTGTCCTAAAAGTGTTTCAGACACTCTATTACTAAACTTTTTAGATTATTATTTTGGTCCAAAATGTTTGCAAAAACTTACAAAACTACGAATCTAAAGTAGGCCGTGAAACACGCCAGTGCAATTTTTTTCTTGATTGCTGAATTCGAAAACAACACTCAATGTAAAACATTTTGGCTTAATTATATCCATGATGGATGTGAGGTCGTGGTTGTCTTATTTTGTCAAACAAGTAGGCTCAACCACCGATGATCTTTGTAATTTGAAGGTCTTTGATTTTCCGTGCATACGTCGTCGACTCGCTGCATTTCGGTAGTGTTATGCGCCGCCAGTGCTGGGGTCTGGTTTGAATTCTGACGTAGCGCAGTGTGCTGAGGAGCTTTCTGCGTAGACAAGAAAAAGTAAACACGTTCTTTTATTACGTATTATATTTTTATGGTTCGTATTTTAAGATTCTTGTACAGGTTACCTGATGATGATGATGATGATGATGATGATGATGATGGCTTGACCCTAGAAACGCGTAATATTTTAATGTTTTTATACAATATTTGTGGTTGAGCCTACTTGGTTGACAAAATAAAGCAGCCGGCCGTGCTGGCCGAGCGGTCTGCGGCGCGCCTGTCACGGTCACCACGGTCGGGGGTCGAATCCCCCTTCGGGCATGGATATTTGTGCCGTCTTCAGTATTAGCTGGTTCATAGGTGGGTTTGTGGCTTAGGGACTGATGACCCCCATAGTCAAGTCCCATAATCTCTACAAAAATTTGAACATTTTTGAAAATAAAACATTTTGGGATCTCAAATTGCACGTTTTACATCAGTTTCTGTTTGTGTTTATGTAAACAAGGTGAACACTTTGTCGTCACCTAAAACGATGGTAGAGTAGGTTAGCTGCTTGGACATGACTTTCCAGAAACAGCGTCGTAACTTTTCAGGAAGTGAACATTCAAAGACAGTCGTGGTCAACGAATAGTGAAGCCAATGTTGAAAAAAGAAACTTTCATTTTTTTTTATTGAAATCATTATTAACAACCTTTTAGAAAATATAGAAAATTGCTAATAAACAAAAGTAACAGCAATTTTCGTAAAAATGTTTTATGGTCTTCAGTCTGGAGACTGGTTTGATGCAGCTCTCCACCTTACTCTATCCTGAGCAAGCCTCTTCATCTCCTCATAAGAACGGCAATCCACATCCACTTGAATCTGCTTACTGTATCCATCTCTTGGTCTCCCTCTGCGGTTTTTACCCCACACACTTCCCTCCAAGGCTAAATTCACAATTCCTTGATGTCTAAGAATGTGTCCTGCCAAGCGATCCCTTCTTCTAGTCAAGGTATGCCAGAAATTCCTTTTCTCCCCACTTCTGTTCAATCCCTCCTCATTAGTTAAGCGATCTACCCACCTAATCTTCAGCATTCTTCTGTAGCGCCACATTTCAAAACCCTCTATTCTCTTCCTGTCCGCACTGTTTATCGTCCATGTTTCACTTCCGTACAAGGGAACACTCCATACAAGTGCCTTCAGAAAAGATTCCTTACACTTAAATGAATATTCGATGTTAGCAGATTTCCATTTTTCAAAAATGCTTTTCTTCCCTTCGCTATTCTGCATTTTATATCCTCTGTATTGCCGCCAACCTATGTTACTTTACTACCTAAGTAACAAAACTCATCTAGTATTTTTATTGCCTCGTTACCTAATCTAATTCCTTCAGCATCGCCTGATTTTCTAAGACTGCATTGCATTATCTTTGTTTTGCACTTGTTAATGTCCAAAGAGAAAAACCTGTTACGGCGGGATTCGAACCACAGTTCTTACGGTTGTGAGGCCAGAAAGCTACCATCTGAGCTACAACCAACGAATGCTGCAACCGTTTTAGTTAATGGGTACTTACGTATACTCGTAAAACTTCAAAGGCGATTTTCTCGATAATATTTTAGACTTTAGAGTTGGCTGATTGTTATTTAAGTTCTGAACTTCATGTACCATAAATCTGTGGCTTGGTTCTAACAGGGCCAATGTCAGTATTTATCAAAATGGTTTTATTGGTGTAGACCATGGTTTCACGTGGTCTTCATAATGTTAAAACGGCCAATGTGTAAGCCACACAGGATGAGCGATACTGGGATTTTAAGATGGCAGCCACAAATGTACTGTTAATATCTTTCAGAAAATTACAGAAAATATTCAGAAGCTTATACCGTAAAACTAAGATTTTTGACTTTGGCCCTCTTTAGAACCAAGGCACAGAAATATCAAAACATTCGCCCTACATTCTATGGCACCAGAAGTTCTTTTACAGTATTTATACCCCTTCTCCTCCTCTATCCATGATCCGTCCGTCTCTGTTTCCACTTCCTCGTGTGTTCCGTCTCCTCCTGCCTTCTCCGCCTGCTCATTCCCTCCTCCATCGTCTGTTTCCTCTCTCTTCTCGTACCTTTTCAGAATTAAGAAATTAAAAATTACGAATTTGTTTCACAGTTTGTCGGTGGCAAATGGCCAGAAAGTTATTGTTAAAAAAAATCGCACTGACGTGTTTTATGGCCCACTTTAGATTTGTAGCTGCGTGCGGCTCTGTAGCACAGTGGTAGGGTGCCAGACCACAAATCCAAAGGTCGCGGGTTCGATCCCCGCCAGGTCCTAGGATTTTTATCTGTCACTTTCCACTTCTTTCACCTCTGGCAGTGTTGCTCATGTGAAAAATACCGAGTAGCACCGTGGTTCGGAACCCACGTTAAACTGTCGGTCCCCCTATAACTGTCTGGGTAAGTCAGTTCGAAGGTCGGAGGAAGGCAACGGCATACCACCTCCAAACAGGACCATGCCTAGTAAAGCACTGTGGTGTTCAAACCAATCCTCGGATTGTTGACTGCTTTACCTTTTTAAGTTTTTGCAAACATTTTGGAACAAAATAATAATCTAAATAATAAAAAGTTAATAATAGTGTCTGAAACCCTTTTAGGAAAAAAAAAAATAGGTACTGGCGGGTTCCGAACCACTGACCTTCAGCGTCACAGTCCAACACATTGCCCACTACGCTACAGCTAACAGTTCGAAATTGCGTTCTGTAATCTCATACTACTGATGACCGTTGTTAACTGATTCTAATATGACATTTGTAGACACTAGATTATTATTTATCGTACGGAGAACGACGTGTTTTTGTTAATTCTTCAGAGCGCCATTGCTTTGAAATGACAACGTGTAAGTTACAATAAGAAAATCACCAAATACGGAACGCTACATGGCGTATGCCAGAGACAGTTCTGGGCGAGGAAAGTCACGTGGCATCTCTGAACGGCTGGTTTTCGTTAATACAATGGAGGGTGTCAAAACCCCGTTATTTCTGCAATATGTCTCAAACGATACGAGATATGAAAAAAACATAAGGGAGCAAAGTTGTAGAGAATTTACTCCTCTAGAAACTCGGTTATTCAATTTTCGTGTCAGATGAATGGTTCAGCCGTTATTTTCATTTAAATTTCGAGCTGTCAAAAGACGATCGCAAAGGCTCACTTGTAGTGTTATTTTACCGTAACCTAAAGTGGGCCAAAAATAAAGTGAAATATCGAAGTGAATAAAAAAAGGTTATGTACAAACGAAACTACCTTACTGTTTTCTTAACCTCGTTAAACGATGTTTTACACCAATGACACCGATTTTTGAATAAAGTATTTAATACAATAGCCCTGTTTTGGCGTGTTTGCCATCATCAGATTGAATTAGTTGTACTTCTACCTTTAGTATCAATTTCTCGGCAGCTGTCACGCTGTTAGTCTATTCTGTTTCAGTTGGTACATAATATTAAGGGGAATGTACGAACTGTCGTTGTTGTAGTTGTTTATGAATGTCGTCATTTATCAACTACAATTCTTATTTTGAAGTCTGTGTCAGCTATCTTGACAGTTGAGTCAGCGGTGTTACAAGGTTACGTGCAGTTCTCTCCTTGCTATTTTCTAAAGCGTATCTTGTCGTTGGTAGGTTAAGAGTATGTGCTTATATGTAATTTAGTTCTCACCCGATTGTAGTAATTATACTGTTGTTCTGTTGTGTATGAGGTTCGTAACGATTTTATAGTGTTCTCATCGTAATTGTGTGCTCTCCATTGTTTATTTACAATTCAGTCATGATAATATCAGTGGATAGCACACAACCACGCGAAAACCATCATAAAATCATTCCCCAAAATGCGGTTCCTCTTTCGTGTGCCGTTTTTACCACAGTGCCTGGCGGACCCACAGGTAGAAGTTGGCAGTAATTCACTTTTACGTCTTACTTAAGATTTTTAATGCATGATAGAGGAGGAACGTCAGAGTTCCACACGTGAAAGCATCTACTACTTGTTACCACTCACATCGGCCACACCAACTAGTAATTTTTGTTTTGGGCAAATCTGACCTATTGCTTTTCCAATTATATACGTTTTGCTGTCGTTGTATAATATTACATATTCCACTTAAGCTTTGGTGTTATAATATGTACAAACATGTGTGATTACATACTAAATTCTTCGCAAAAATAAATAAACCCTATATCAGTCTCAAGGTTCATTAGAGCAGGACAGTGCTGTTGATATGTGGTTCTCACAGGACTGATTCGTAGGCAGGGATCTCGTATTATTGGCAAATAAACAGTATTTTTCGCGCAAAGATAGTTTTTAAATGGGAAAATGGCTATTGATAGTAATAAACTAATAGTAAGGTAAATTATAAATTTAGTGGTATCTAAAGGACTCTAGTGCCATTCGACCCAGTCCCATGAAACCTTTCATGCTGTTTATGTTCGGTACAAAATTCTACCAGGCGGCTACCTCTTTCAGTCCTTTTCCCCGGTCCACATTCATATATTTTTCTTTCACTTCCATTTCCTACTACCGACTTCCATTCCCCCATCACAATTCAGTTTTTCTCTCCGTTGACTGTCTCCATACCTTCTCTTATCGCATCGTACATCTATCTTCAATCTCTTCATCGGCAGAGCTAGTTGGCATATACACTTGCACTACTGTGTTCGGTGTTGGCTTCGCTTTTACCTTTTCTACGATAATGCGATCACTTCGCTGTTGATACCCGCATTCCTATTTCCTTACTCAATATCGCACCTACTCCTGTGATACCCCCAACTGATTTTGTATTTATAATCCTGTACTCGACCAGAAATCCTGTTCCTCTTTCCACCAAATTTCACTAATCCGTACCATATCTTAACTCTAACCTATCCATTTCTCTTTCCAAATGTTCTAACTTATCTACCCGATTGGGGGATAGAACATTCCACGCTCCGACCCGTAGAATGCCAGTATTGTCTTTCCTGATGATCACATCCTTCTGAGTAGTCCACGCCGGAGATTCGAAAGGGGGGACCATTTTACCTCCGGAATATTTTACCCGAGAGGATGCCATCATCATATGTTCATACAGTAGAGCTGCATGTCCTCGGGAAAAGTAACGGCTGTAGTTTCCCTTGCTTTCAGCCGTTCGCAGTAGCTGTGTGGCAAAGCCACGTTAGCTGATGTTACAAGGCCAGCTCAGTCAATCATCCAGACTGTTGCCCCTGTAACTACTGAAAAGGCTGCTGCCCCTCTTCAGGAACCACACGTTTGTCTGGCCTCTCCACAGATACCCCTCCGCTGTGGTTGCACCTACGGTACGGCTATCTGTATCGTTGAGGCACGCAAGCCACCCCACCTCGGAGATTATATATATAATGTGTGTGTTTGTGTGTATGTGTGTGTGTGAGAGAGAGAGAGAGAGAGAGAGAGAGAGAGAGAGAGAGAGAGTTTTAACACGGTAAACAAGTCATGTTGCAAATAAAACATGCTGTTACAGGTAACGTTTAATAATTTTTGTGTACCTAAATTTTGGACTAGACTGTGTTTTAAGCGTGACAAATTTTTGGAGTGTGGGTACCACCAGAACTGACTGTTTTTCCTGTGTTGTCTGTTTCAGGTGAGTGTCACTTGGTGCTCTACTGTCGACTTAGTGCCCTTGCTGTTTCGTAAGTACCGCTGGAACTGCTAGTGTGTGAGAAAACCGAAATCTATAAACGATTTAGAAGACAATCACAGCAGCCGTCTTCGCGTGTTCGGAATTGGGGGTCGTTCATAGCACAGCGAAGTGCCGAGAACATCACGACAAATTCTGAGACGATATATGAAAAAATATTCCTTATTATACTAAAGCGAGGTCAAATTAGAAACAAGAACAGACTTGAATACAATAACTATAGTATGCAGCATTGGTCGTTTCTTTTTAATGTTTTTGCAGATCGATTTCGATCACATAATCATTCCCAATGCACCAGTCATCGTATTATCTGCTATGCATAATCATATGCCAAATTAGCTGAATGTTACAGATTTTTTTTAACATAGCAATGTAGTGACACCACCAATTCCTCACCATAGCTCCGGACATGATTTACAGTGCTGTGCACAACATTATTCCTAGACTACAGCTACTGTTGAGGAATGATGAACATATTCAGCATTTCCTGTAAAGAACATCATCTTTGCTTTGTCTTAATTTGTTATGCTAATTATTGCTTTTCTGATCAGGTTAAGAGCCATAAGTCGGAAATTTTTTGAACTTTTTTATTTTTTTTGTTCTAACAAAACTCAGGCCATTCCATGCATGTGTGTCAATTTTTAGCTCTCTATCTACATTATTCCGTGATTTATTAAGTTTTAAAATTTATACTGACTTTTTGATCACCCTGTACTTCCGAATATGCGTGTTCAAGCTTATTCCGCTGAAAGTAAGTAGAATATGACAGGCAGTTTTTTGACGTGTATCAATTCGGTGTGGAGTATAATGATCCGCACATTTCTACTCGTCACTCGTCTTTCATATATACCCATATTCTTTTGAGTGTAATTATCTGTAGCTTAAAAAGTCAATGTTTTGTAGATTATCGCTGTCTATGGTTCAGCTGTAGCAACAACTTTTTCTCTGTTGGAAAACAGATTCATTGCTCTTGTTATTTTTTTTTTATCGCCACGTTTGTGACCTTTTTCCTTCAGCTACAACTGCTGTAGCTGATTCGATACGTTAAATACTGCAGTTATTGCATTCTATATACGTTTGTCACGTCAAACACCCAGCTATTTTACTTAAATTGTAGTGAGGACACCTTAACGTTCCTGAGTAGAAAAGCGACGTCTTTCTGTCAAAGATCAGGTCTTCTGGTGTTTCCTAGCCGTTTTTTATTTTTAACTAGCTGAAAACCCTGCGTTGCCCGGGTATTTATTTATTTATTTATTCCTGCCAATTTTTCAGGTGTGTATTAATTTGTATTAGGGCTGTATGTCTGTAAAATATCTGGGGAATACAATTAGTAGTAAAGAAGTAATAGATTAAAATATGGTGCGTGATGGGGCGGTTTTCCATGAAAGTTACTGTTTACGTGCTCATATCTCATGAACTACGTGTCGGAATGTGATACAATTTAGAAGATACATTCAACTATATATGTGTATACTGTCTGTAAAATTTCCTGTCGCTACAATTTCTAGTGTTCAAATTATAAATTGTAACGTCATACCGAGTGCCGTAGTTTTACTCTATAAACAGCGGAAAAATAGAAAGGAAAAAAAGTTTCACGCTTACATCATTTTACTATGGTTTCCAGCGAGAAAAAGTTTATTAAAGGTTTGAAATTATGTTTGAAGTTTGTTGCAAGTCGCTAAGTATTGTCATTCTCATACAGCGTATTTCGAAAGTCTCGCCGCATTATATGGCATTTTTTGCGATTTCTATTGGTTATATCTTTTGAACCATGTACCGTATGTCATTTTTAACTATGCAGCAATTGTTACCTCACGGTAAAGAATGTATATACGAAATTTGGTTGAAACCGGTCCAATGGTTTAGGAGAAAATGAGCAGCATTGTCGCAAAATGCAGCAGTTTTTCGCGCATCTCATTGTTTATGACGTCATAGCTCGTAAACTATGTATCGTTCGTGATTCTTACTTACGGCGACCGTTCTCATGGATTGAAGCTTACTTGTATAAAATTTGAGAAAGATTGGATCAAAACTGTAGATTGGTATACAACACGTACACACATACGGACACTCTGCTTTATTTATTAGATAGAAAATGAAAATATTTAGCATCATAAGTATACTTCTGACTTTCAGGTTCTAAAAATCTTAAATTAGGTACCTAAAATAGGTTCTATCACATAAAATAGTTTATATTATTTTACCTCATATCAGCCAACAGACTTTAATTTCTATTTTTATTTTTTTATTTTTAAATAACCTGTCTTGTCTTCCAAATGAACTAGTTATCAACTACTGTTTTCTAAGTACCCATGAAGACCAGAAGAGTACTGTTAATCATACAAATTTTATTGGACTGTGTTCTTAAGAGATAGGCACAGTCAGCTTTATCATTAATTTTTACGATTTTTTAAAAAGTGATGCAATCAGGTTCCAACATTAAATTAGGTATTTTTCTTGATACAAAATTAAAATTTTCTATAAAATGCTTGCGTAATTCTTAGCTGGGAAGACCACGAGAGACTGTCAGAGAAAATTTATAAACTGGATTTTTTAAAAATATAGATACAATCAGGTACTAACGTGAAATTAGGTATTTTTAGATCTGTATAACTAGCTCTTTCGCTTATAAATTGTAATTCTTCTATGTACAAATTTTATTGCTGTTGTTTAATGAGGATCAAAATAGCTCTTCACCTACAATTAGAGATCCAATCATAAGCCTGTAGATTACAAGATAACTGTAAATAAACTGTTGTGTAATGCACCGTTTCGTACTTCCACAGGGACCTCGGGAAACTTAAATACGGCGAATGTGAAGCTATTTTAGTCATTTCTATTGCATTGCATACATTTCCTAATGTAAGACGTATGTTAAAATCAATATAAACATTGTAAATAATCACTATTCGCACTCACCGAATACCGTATTCAGAAATGTAACTTCCGGCCGCTTGGAGTGCTGCTGTCGCAGTGTGTAACAAATATCTGCGGCAGTGTCGTAATCGCTGACCTCTGTACTAGCTGTATGAATAACTTTGGTGCCCGAGAATAGAATTGCAGCGTGCCTGCACATTCATATGTTTTGCACACGATTTCGCATTGTCCGCCATGCTTAAATTTGGCAAACGAGTTTCCATGTCATTACATGACAAAGAATAGCTTGCTTACCTCTTTAATTCAATATTCGATGTTGTAGGCCGATATCGGAGCGCAATCCAAACACATTTTCTTCTTTTTAGGTTTTTTTTTTTTTTTTTTTTTTTTTTCCTTGAAATGCTATTAAGCAGCGATGTTCGAATTTGGCAAGAAACTAAGTATGAATATCTATGGCTGGCACGCTAAGACAGCTGAAGATCAACATCCAGAGTGTATAGAGGTCAAAGTTCATGACTAGAGATGGGATAATTGAAACATCTGACGATTTAGAAACCAATGAAACCGTACCATCTGTGGTTTCGAAACACTGTTTCGAAACCATGAAACCGTGAAGCAATGTGTGTTTTATCCTGAAATCTTCGTTCTAGGAAGGCAATATTTTTCACTTTGTGGACAAGGGTACATATAAGAATCTGTCAACCATAGAGTATATATTTACTTGTCTGTACGGAACATGTTGATAAAGATTTTCTCCCGTGTTGTTGATGTTGCCAACATAGTCACACGAGGCCGCCGGTATAGTAGGTAAAAGTTTACTCCGCTAGGAACTCACAAACTGCAATACGGTACGCATATTACAGTGATGGATCATAAATGCTACTTTCTATACATACTAAATAAATTATAGGGAATAAAGGGCAGACTAAATAAGCACAAATAATGCTATGGAATTACAAAAATAATAAAATAAAGCCGGCCGCGGTGGCCGCGGGGACTGAGGCGCTTCAGTCACGGTCTGCACGGCCACTACGGTCGGGGGTTCGAATCCCGCCTCGGGCATGGATATTTGTGCCGTCCTTAGTCTTAGTTAGTTCATAAGTAGTATGTAAGTTTAGGGACTGATGACCCCGTAGTTAAGTCCCATAAGCTTAACAAACATTTGAACATAAGTGGTTATTTCAATGCAAATAGTGAACTTTGGTTTATTGTTATTTTACATTTATAAAGCAGGCATTATGTCATTTCGGAATACAGCAGTCTCTTGCAAACGAATCTTGATATCAGTAATCATAAGCTGCAGACTCAAAAGTGTCAACTACTATTTGAAACACTCTAAATGGTTTATATACTAGTAAGTTATATGTGTATCTGTGTGCAGCTTCAGTAAAATGAAACACCACATTTCGATAATATTAGTCTGTTCCGCGTTTCTTCATTAGTGGTTTGAAACACCGGTGTTGTGAAACAGCTTGGTGAAACCAACATGAAACCGACACGATACCGTGAAACCGACAGGAAGAAACGGTTTCAGTGTATCGACAATCGACCGCGAATGTGATCCGAAACAGAACGGAATGAAACCGCATGGTTTCGAAACCGTGAAAGATGCCGGTTTTGAATCCCTGAAACCGTTGCGTGTTTCGAAACCTGGTTTCGAAACCATGAAACCGTAGCCACCTCTAGTCGTGACCACAGACATATATTGATTTGATTTTCTCAGGGAAGCCAAAACAGTCTTGGTCCAACCCGCCACTGCCCGCACCGAAACTAAGTTTATTGTGCGGTTAGACATATATTACTAGACTGGCAAAGCCGTATTCAGTATCATTGGTGTCACTGAAGTCTCACCGCCAAATTTGTTTACTATAAACTAGCGAGCAGTCGTGTGTGTCATTACATAAAACAGCGGTAAAAATACGGATGAACTGACGTAACTACGGTGTCTTCAGGGTTCTGACGTATGGGAAATTCGTGTATTGTATATCACTGTAATTTTATTAAGCTGGAGTAGGCCCCTAAGCTTCGACACATACAGTAATGAGTTTCATTGATTTGCTGTTATTATTGTTACCAATTTCTTTCAACTTCGGATTTTTCTTTCAGTAGTACGATCATTTTAAGTGTTGTTTTTCACGGATAGCACGTATCCTTATTCTTTTCGAAGTTTTTACGAAATCTTCGACAAATACACTAATGAGTCGCGTCTCGTTTTCTGTTTTTATTAGGCCTAATCTGTTACCAGATTGTTGGCTTTTCTTTTAATAACCTGACCGTTGTAAATGTGCTATTTGTCGTGGATAACACAATCGTTATTCTGCTTAGTGTTTTCCGATAAATACAGTCTGCTTTTAATGTACCGGTACGTAGCGGTAAAATTTTACTTACCTGCCGACGAGCTTGTATGATTATGTTGGCAACAGCAACAAAACGGTAGAACCCCCCCCCCCCCAAAATCAAAGAAGTTGGTATTCTTAGAAATCACCGAAGTGTGACCACAGTCTACCACATACAGTCGCCACTTAATGCTGTGAAAGTTGTCACGAATTGACAGATGCTGCGACACTAGCGCTCCTAGCGGTGGGCAAGCCACCACAGTGGTGACGTTTGCTTATAATCGCTTTTGCACGTAATTAACCGAATACTTACTATAATTTTTGCGTTACAAGCATTATTAAAATATCGAGACACAAACATAATACGGAAATTAGTATAAAAACAGCCTAATTTAAATGATTCAATGGTATACAGAACAACTCCGTCATGAAGAAATACTTACTAATATATGTATATTTGCAGCTGAAAGTAAGTTGCATATAAACATAATGGTATATTAAATTTCTATTACGGTCTGTTCTTACTATGACAGACAGTTTTCGACGTGTATCAGTTCGGTACGGAGTCTAATGATTCTCACATTTTTACACGTCACTCATCTTTCTTATACGTGCGTATTGATTTAAGTGTAATTACTTTAGCTTAAAAAAATGTTTTGGGATTCTTGCCGTTTGTTATTCAGATGTAGCAACAATTGTGGAATTGGGTTTTTCTTTGTTGGAAAATAGTTTGGTTGCTATTATCGTTATATTGCCATGTCTGTGACGTTTTTCCTTCGGCTACACCTGTGATGGTTGATTTGGTACGTTAAATACCGTATTTATTGCATTCTATGTACGTTTCCTATGATCCACCCTCACCGACATTACTGGAATTGTAATGAAGGATCCTGCGTAGAAATTGACGTCTGTCTGCTAAAGGGCATATCTCCTGGTGTTTCCCAGGCATTATTAATTTTAATAAAAAATGGAATGACTCATTTAAAGCCTTATGTTACAGGATGATTGTAAATTAACTGTCCTGTAATGTACCGTTTCGTACCTTGTCATGGATCTTACGAAACCTAAGAAAGACAAATGGGGAGCTATTTTAAAATGTTTACCTTTTTATAAGGCACTACATACGTTCCTTAATGTAAAAAGTATACTGAAGTCAATCTATACGATACTATTCGCTCTCATGAACTATCGTATTCAGAAACGTAGCTTGCCTGCCGCTTGGAGCGCTGCTATCGCAGAGTATAACAAAAATCTGTGGGAGTGTCGTGACTGTATATGTTAGACTGTGGTGTGACTTTATTAGTCTTTCGTACAGATTATGAACTACATAAATAATGCTGTTCCTACTCTATGGTCGACAGGTTCTTGTATGTACCCTCGTTCACTCAGCAAAAGTAATTGCCCTCGAAAAACGAAGATTTCTTGACAAAGCTAGCGATGTCACGCGATTGGCTAATGCCAATGTCACACGATTGACAACATAATCGCGCGAGGCCGCCAGGATGGTAAGTAAAATTTAACACGATTCAACTATTCAACTATTGATGAAGTATTGACTTGAACGCATTGTCCGCCATGTTTAAATTTGGCAAACGAGTTTCCGTCAGTTATTACGTGACAAAGAATTGCTTGCTTACCTCTTGACTTGGAATTTAATTCAATATTCCACGCGGTAGGTTGAAATCGGAGCGGAATCGAAAAATATTCTCTTCTTGAAATGACACTAAGCAGCCATGTTTGAATAAGGCAAGAAACTAAATATGAATCTCTATGGCTGTCACGGTAAGGTCGGCATTACACTGTAAAAGTGCTTTGACAAAGATCTTTGTAAAAGATTTTATCAAGGATCTTTGAGGAATCTACTTTATAGGAGGACATTACACTAGCGTAAGCTATTTCGTCATAGCTGCTCAGAAAAGAATCCAAAATAGTCAATCGTGTCTATTATAGTACGTAATACATACCTGCCAACTCTCCCGATTTAGGCAGGAGTCTCCTCATCTTTCGCTTTTTCTCCGTCCTCCTGATTTTGCCATTATTTCTCCCGATTTTTAGCTTTTGTCCTGAAACCCAAGATTCGATTTTCCGCCAATGGTCAAAAGTCCTTTGCTCATTTATAAGTCAAAAATAAATACGAACCAAAATTCATAGAAATTAAGAGTTGCGCTTGACTTTATATAAAGATTGTTTCTGCTCTTTGTACATATTTGCAAATACACATGTAGTGTTTCGATGTGCTGTTTCTGAATGTGATGTTTTGTCAGTGTACGTAAGTAAAATCATTTCAGTGGTAGAGCTATTTTACGTGATTATGGGATTTCAATTCAGTGGTATGTGTTCCAGTATGGCAAGAAATATAATAAGTTTTTAAGCAGTTTACGGAACATTTTTTCTATTTTGTACTCTTTGTCGATGCGATATTTCCACATCACATGGTGGAAAAAGCGATGTACCAGAATACGTGCAGGGAAAATGAAAAGTACGTGAGTAACAATAAAAGACTGAAATTGCTGAGAAAAGTGAAAGTGATTATGTGATACATGCAGAGTGCTTATTTGCATTGTTTATTTTAGAGTACTGTTTACCAATTAAATGTGATGACCATGTGGGTTACTTGTTTCATAAAATGTTCCCAGGTAGCGGTTTAGCACAAAAATACAGGAGTGAACATTTTTATTTTAATGAAAAAATCAATCACTTTACCTGGACTGTATTCAACATTGGTTTAATGCAAGTGTTTTTTTGTAGCGATTATGTAGCGCTAGGCGATTATAGGAAAAGACTGAAATCAGTTATCTTAAGGTTTATAGTAACGTGCGCCGCAGTTTTTTGATAGAACGTACCTCCTGATTTTTTGCAGAATTTCCCGATTTTTTAAACTGTATCCCCTGATTTTTACATTTTGAAGGTTGGCAGGTATGGTAATACATTGTTGCTCGGGAGTGCATTCACAGCAAAGAATGAAAAAATGGGAACAATTTTAGATAAAACCGTGAATAGCGAGAGGAAAATACGATAAGTGCTCGCACAAATTTACTTCACTGCTAGGTCATAATAACCTATATTGTTTAAGAACGTGTGTACAAACATTTTAAATCGTCCTCATATTTATAAATACTTCATCATAATCGATGTTTGAGGAAGCCCTAAAGCTGTGTCAACGGGTAAATAATGAAATAGTGAAATAAGTTAACATGTGTCATGCTGAACATAACCTCGTTAGACACTTTATCATAATTAAGAAGAGAGAATATTTCCGTAGCTCTTTCATGTTATACTTCATTGCGGATTATGCGGTCCGAAAGACATTTTCATAGTTTACTGCAGTCTCACATTTATTTTGCCTGATTTTCCAAAACATAAAATATCCGTATAAATACCTGGACTTGTGGTTAAATGTCGAAAAGCATCGTGCAAAGCAATAAAAAATACGGAACTAAGTAGTGCAGTATCTCATTACGCAAATCATGAATGCCTTTTCCGCTGAAGATCGTCTCATTTATATCCACATACAAAATCTGTTGCAGCAGGCAGTAAAATACACGAATCCTACAGTGTAGGCCTAAGATTTCACTTATTATTCCAGACATAAGTGAATCAAAATGTGCCGGCCGCGGTGGCCGAGTGGACTAATGCGCTCCAGTCACGGTCTGCACGGCCACTACGGTCGGGGGTTCGAATCCCCCCTCGGGCATGGATATTTGTGCCGTCCTAGTTCGTAACTAGTTCATAAGTAGTTTGTAAGTTTTGGGACTGATGACCCCATAGTTAAGTCCCATAAACTACACAAACATTTTGAAACATTTGAATCAAAATGTAAATCACCTTAGGAGGACGAGGTTAGGTTAGAGTACAAATAGAAACATTTATTTCACTCATGCATCTCCATATATCCTTTGGTCCATATTATTTCTCCCTATCATCATGCGCAGTGAGCCACCTTCTCTTTATACGATTATAACCATATATCTTAGTAAATGTGCTTTGTATTAAGAAATATTACGTACACTTCACACTTTGAAACGACCACTGTAGCAGTAGCGACACAACAAATACACTTTGACGCCTTTTAACCTACAAATTAACGTCAAAGCAAGCATTTATACAATGGCGAACTTTTTTAAAAGCTAGACTCTGGCGCTAACGTTTATCAAATATCTTCTATAAGAGAAATCTTTCATAAAAGATGACCTATTACACTGTCAAAGATTTGACCAAACTGCCTTGATAAAAGATCTTTGTCAAAGACAGCTGAAGTTCAACGTCCAGAGTGTATAGAGATCAATGGTCGTTAGACTGTGGTGAGCTCGTGTCCGATCTGAGTGTTTGGCGATAATTCCAGACGGTGACTCTAACGCAACGTGACTGCCCTGCCCTCTCGGCCAGTGTTGCCAACTATCAGTCAGACAAAATGGCAAAACAGTCCAGCAAAAATGGCCAGAAATGGCTAAATTATAATTTATATTTTTTATGCACAAAAATTAAAATGTGAAAAAGACTCACGTAGCAAAAATAAATATAATCGTCCTCATCCTCATTTTCTTTTTTAGGATCAAGTTCAAGATTCATCAAAAGTTGTTTTCTGCCTGAAACTATACATGCCATCACATTTTTCTAGTTCAACAATGCGCAAAAATGTGGACACGATTTCGTTCATTTGTGTGCTGTAACATTGCACCGCAATTGTTAATAATTTGGACACTGAAATATCTGTCGATTCATCTATAATAAGACTGAGTTTGTGTTCGCCTGTATCTCTCACTAACAGATCACTGAAGTGGGTTGTAAGTATATTCATAATTATTCCCTTAAAATTTGTCCGGTGCAGACGAAGATCAGCTGGTTTATTGTCACTCAAAGAAAATGTGTTATTGCATAACTGTGACAAATGAATATTGATCATTATTGCGGAATGTGTTGCAATGTACAAAGCTAATTTGGCTTCGACCTTTTTACTACTAGTGATTTCCTCAACTCGTTTAAAAGTGATTTTTGTTTGACGCCTGCTGCTAAATGGAGCCCATGCTGAAATGTATTTTTGAGAATTTAAATGATGCTTTAAATCATACAATTTTGCCCTTATTTCTGTTTTACAAAACCTGCAAAATGCTTTAGTTTTGTCTGTTGAAACTGGCTGTATCCATTCCTTGAAGTCAGACATATTTTCCCATTCCTGCCTGTAAGTTTGTGTATATTGCGGTTTCGTAATGGCTAGATAATTAACTATCACAGTCACATAGCACTGGTACAGAACACGGTATTCTTCCAGCACTCAATGTCAACACACGTTGAAAGAAAGGCACACTTCACACCACACTATTTTAACGTGTACAGCGTTTCCAAGCAAGTGGAACTACATACTGTTGACCATTGTTCGTATGTTTCTAAACAATGAATCGATATGCGGAACTGTTTCATTGTCTCGAAACTTCTAGGTATCACTGTTTCGATACAGTGGTGTTCCATTTGTCGTACTTTGGAAGAACGTTAAAAATAATAAATCAATAAATACATTTCTATTCATAATAAAAACTTCAGAGTTGTGTATTTTTGTTGTGAAAATTATCGAATAATAAACATGGCTATATTATGTCACCAAAATGGCTAGGAATGCCAGCAGTAGCTTTTTTCAAAAACAGTGGCTAGACGCCACTTCAAAATGGCCACATCTAGCCATAAAATGGCTAAGTTGGCATCTCTGCTCTCGGCTAAGTCGTCGTCTTGTTTTTCTTTTTGCTGTTGCGGTCTTCTGAACAGCTGTGCGTTTATCTGTTGCGCGATGCCTCAGGCAAAGATGCTGTGGAATCCGCGCCTCACGGACCCCCGCAAAAAAAAAAAAAAAAAAAAAAAAAAGAGAGAGAGAAAGAAAGAGACGGCCAGCCAGCTGTTGAGCTTTAAAATCCCGTCGCGCGCAGCGCCCGACATCTGTCGGGCAGCTGGTGCAACTGCTGGGCGAGAGCTGCCGGCGCCGTGCTGGCATCTCGCGGAACCTTCCTGAACTACGATGTGGTTTCGTGCACGGAGTGGGCAGTCCGCCGTGGATTTCTGTAGTTAATGACGCATCGATAATGGACGGAGGAGAGAGAACGCAGCCTTTGTAACTCATAGCAGTCGCCTACCGTGACATTCACAACTAGGCTAGAGCACTTCTCAGATTTGCTCGCTGTAATAAACTGTCTAAAATGTCACTTGCCGCAAGCAATTTATGAGCTGACGAGTTTTGTAAACAGCTGTTCGTAATTCTTGGTTAGCTGCAACACCCTGCCTGGCGTGGTTATTTCTTTATTCCGAACTCTCGCGGTTCGACTCCCCGCGAATGATTCTCTCTCTCTCTCTCTCTCTCTCTCTCTCTCTCTCTCACACACACACACCTACGAAAACTCGCAATGTAACTCGCAATGTCGGCTTGCGTGATGATCACCGAAACACTGCCTGTCGAAGTCCATTGCGAGGTATCTTTTGACATATGGGCTATAAAGACCGTCCCCCATAAAAACATTCATACACCAACACACTTTCTAATAATCAGTAGAACGGTGTCAAAGTCTGTTCTAATGTAGCCCTCTGGTTTTGATAATCAGAAGTCATATCAAGAGGTGATATCGAGCGTTCTACAGGGTAGTGTTATTGGTCCTCTGCTGTTCCTTACTTACATAAACGATTTAGATGAAAATCTAAGTAGCTCTCTTAGGTTGTTTGCAGATGACGCCGTCATTTACCGTCTAGTAAAATCATCTGAAGATCAAAACCAACTTCAGAACGATCTGAATAAGGTATCAGTATGGTGTAAAAATTGGCAATTTACTCTTACGTAATGCAAAGTGTGAAGTCGTCCACATGAGTACGAAAAGAAATCCGTTAAACTTTGTTTACAAGTTAAATCAATCAAAAGTGAAGACCGTAAACTCCACAAAATACCTAGGAATTACTATTACTTCAGACTTAAATTGGAAAGAACACGTAGATAATATCGTGGGAAAGGCGTACCAGAGACTGCGTTGTATTGGCAGAATCCTTAAAACATGCATCAGAACTACAAAAGAAACTGCATACACTACGCTTATCCGTCCATGTTTTGGAGTATTGCTGCCCAGTGTGGGATCCTTATCAGGTGGGTTTGACGGAGGACATCGAAAGAGTGCAAAGAATTAGTGATGGGACAACCGACTGTTTCTAACTACCGATTGGTCAATCGGTTGTTTTTTCGTTCAGTCGGTTTTTTCAGTCGAATGAAACAACCGAATGAAAATAGTCTCTGTGGCCGTATGAATGTTTTCACTCCCTGGCGGGGTTTGAGTGGTTTCAGTAGATGCGAAACAATCGAATGAAACCAGTCTCTGTCGGTTGCAGCCGCTATATGAATGTTTTCACTCATTCAATGGGTTTGAGTGGTTTCAGTCGATGCGCGAGCACCGAATGAAACAAGTCTCTGTCCTTTATATGAATCTTCTCGGCATTGTGGTTTCACTTGATGCGATACAACCGACTGGAAAAATCTTTGTCGGTTTCTGCAGTTATATGGATGTTTTTATTAATTCATCGACTTTGTGTGATTTTATTTGCTTACTCCCTCAGCCTTTTCGGGTATAAATGAACCGTGATTCAGTATGAAACATTATTAGAGACAAATCTTAAAAAACATAGCAGTGTGTCCGTGTGTGTGAGTTTCTATTGCATGCAATCTGCAGTTTTGTTCCAATCTTGATGAAATTTTGCACACTTGACTTTCAAAACAAGTGGCAGCTCACTGTTCATCTAAGATTTTGTATGGTACATGTCGGAGGGATGGAATAAACCTCCACACCGTTTCACCGATAACCACACAAATATCTATGACAAGAGTGAATAATTATAAAACTTGAGATGAATGTTTTCATACACTGTTGACGAATACAGACGCGCTGCAGAAAATTTATAGCACTGATAAATGTTGTATGTCTTCTCGTACTCCTTCAAATTAGATGGAATTAATAATAAATATTTTTATAAGAAACATTTTTATACAAAATACTTTAATGAAGGCTTCTTTTTTTACCATACCTAATGTTTTAGTGATCTTAGAATTTGGATCTAGCAAGTATGCTCAAAGTTAAAATACTCAACTCTGTCCTACATGAACCTTAGATGTGTGTGAACAATAAGCCGCAAACCGCACGTTTCTACCTGTTCCCACTTCGGAGATACAGAATGCGAGATTAAACTTGTAGCGATTATTTTGGAACACCCTGTAGTTTCCACGCTTGAGACAGTAAGAAAGCGACGACAATGGGCGATGGCATGCCCTGCCCACCTGGCCAGACAGTGTTGTGTGGAGTTTCGCGCCTGCTGGACTATAATAGCGCTGTCAGCAGTGAAATCGCAAGCGAGGCAGCACCCCCTCTCGTGTCATCGGCCACTTATCCTCTACAGATTGTGGGTGTCTGCGAAAGTAATCTGATCGGGCCCACATGATCGGCGTTTGAGGTCTGTGGTGGGCAATTAAAGTGATCGCAGGCCGCTCCAGCGATATGACAAAACTTACTGCCTGTTTTCACTTGAAAAGAAAGTATGAGTAATTCAGTCAATGTGCAAAACTGCAAAAGTGTCGCATGTTTTCATTCGGTTGGTCCCATCGACTGGTTTCACTCAGAAGAATGAATGAATAATTCAACCGATACGAGAAACTACAACCGAATGATCGATTTTTTTCCAACAACCGAATGAATCGATTGTTTTCATTCGATTGTTCCCATCACTACAAAGAATGGCAGCTCGTTTCGTATTGTCACGGTACAGGGGAGACAGCGTTACGGAAATTAATCTGATTTTTATCATAAATTTGCTGAGAGGATATCTAATATATTGAGTAGAGTGTTCATATATTTGTACGTCTTGCACACAAATCTACAGTTTCGTTCCAGTCTCTCTGAAATTCCGTACACTTCAGCTTCAATCCACGAGGACGGTGGCCGTAAGTGTAAGGATCACGTACAGCACATTGTTCAGCAGATATGGCGTCATAAACAACGTGACGCGAAAAAAAGCTGCTGCATTTAGCTGCAATGTCACACATTTCCTCCTATACCGCTGGACCGATTTTATCCAAATTTGGTACACAAAATCCTTACGTGAGATAAGAATTGCTGTAAGATTACGAACCACGTACGACACATTCTTCGGGAAATATAACATCATAAACAATAGGAGTTGCAAGAAACTGCCACATAATGCGACGATACTTTTTAAATACACTGTATGACAATGACAGTACTTAGCGACTTGCGACAAACTTTGAATATAATTTCAAACCGTTCTTGAAATATTTCTCGCCGACAAAATAATAAAAGCAAATTTTTTTTTTCGTTTACTACTTTTCCGCTGTTCATGGACTAAGACTATGGGATTCGGTATGACGTTACAATGTGTAATTTGAACACTACAAATTGTAGCTGCAGGAAATTTTGGAGACAGTATACACGCATACAGCTGGATGTACCTCCTAAATTGTATCACAGTAAGACATGCAGTTCATGAGATACGAGAACAAGTTTTAATCTATTAATCCTGTACTACTAATTGTATTCGCAACAGATTGTACAGTCATACAGCACTTACACAAATCAATACATACCTGAAAAATTATACAATTGTGCAACATATTGTCGCGTTGAAATGGAAGTAGGCTTGACTTCGGAGGCAACTAAACACAGCACTTATACTGAAAGCACGTTTATTACGAACTCAACATACACGCAGCACTCACTGCCTCTTGGGCAGAGTGCTCTGCTATTTATACACAGACAGGATGTACCAGAAATTGGAACAACAGTTAACATAAGAAACAAGTAGAGATTACAAGTGAACATAAGAAAGATGTAGAACATTCTGGAATTGTTAGTTACAAAGAAATACATTTTTGCCTGTGGTCGGGATTGAACCGGCGACCTTCAGCACCGCAGTCGGTGACGCTATCCCTTGCAGTCGGTGTACATGGTCTCTCGCGGTAATATAACTCAATAAATATGAGATCGCGCGAATTTTTTATGCCATTAGTGTTTTGATTGCTATCTCGCTTTGTTTGGATACACTACGTATAATTTTGTACATTATGCAAGAGATTTATTTGTTATATCTTCTCCGAGGAATATATGATTTTAGGGGGGGGGGGGGGGAATGAACAGAGAAAGAGAAGGGATAAGAGAAGTACTAACTCAAGGCAGGAATAAATAAATAAAAAACCCTAGCAACACGCGTTTTCAGCTGATAAATGTTAAATTTGAGTTTAAAAATGCTGAATATTTGCTAGTTTTGCGTGGCCTTATTAATATTGGGCTGTAGTGTGCCCCTCATTCTCCCTATCGCTGCAGATGCCAAACAGCTGTGTACGTCGGGTTGCCGACGGGAGAAGTATTAGGCGTCGCAATTTTTAAGTTTTTAGTCTTTATTATAGCTTTTGGTTACAGTGACCATACAGCCAGCGGTTATTACAGTGACAACATTACAACAGAATTGAGATTCTTATAATGTATAACACAATATTAATACGTATCTCACATCATGCAGCCTTAGAATAAAAGTAGAAAAATCATATGTACAAGACATAAAACAATACACATTTAACAGTACGATTGACGTATGTAAAACAACGAAAGTGCAAACAGCATAGGACCATATGAGAGGAGCGAAGACACATAAGTCAAAATATAATATAATATTACTTATGCAGTTTCACGCTGTGCATGTTCAAGTTACACACTGGCTTTAAAATTATAGCTGTATGCCGGTGACTTTGAGGTAGTCCTTAAGTAAACTGTTCATGTTGTTATGGTCTTCAGTCCGGAGACTGGTTTGATGCAGCTCTCCACAATACCCTATCCTGAGCAAGCCTCTTCATCTCCTCATAAGAACGGCAACCCACATCCACTTGAATCTGCTTACTATACGCGTCTCTTGGTCTCCCTCTGCGATTTTTACCCCAAACACTTCCCGCCAATGCTAAATTTACGATTCCTCGATGTCTAAGAATGTGTCCTACCAAGCGATCCCTTCTTTTAGTCAGGGTATGCCAAAAATTTCTTTTCCCACTAATTCTTTTCAGTACCTCTTCATTAGTTACGCGATCCACCCACCTAATCTTTAGCATTCTTCTTTAGCACCACATTTCAAAACCCTCTATCCTCTACCTGTCTGCACTGCTTATCGTCCATGTTTCACTCCCGTACAAGGCAACACTTCACACAAATGCCTTCAGAAAAGACTTCCTTACACTTAAATCAATATTCGATGTTAGCAAATTTCTCTTTTTCAAAAATGCTTTTCTTCCCATTGCCATTCTGCATTTTATATCCTCTGTACTGCGACCATCATTTGTTATTTTACTGCCCAAGTAACAAAACTCATATACCTCCTTTATTGCTTCGTTACCAAATCTAATTCTTTCAGCATCACCTGCACTCCATTACCCTAGTTTTGCTCTTGTTAATGTTCATATTATAAACACCTTTCAGCACATTGTCCATTCCGTTCAACTGCTCTTCTAGGTCCTTTGCTGTATCTGACAGAATTACTATGTCGTCGGCAAAACGCAATGTTTTTAATTCTTCCCCCTGTTCCTAAGTCAATAAATGACAATGCAATTGAATGATAAAAATCTGGAAATATGAAGTGGACTTTTGGGTCTTACTATGCGCCGACATTAGCCAAGGGGACAGATCGGCAACAGAGCACAACATGCGAGTGTTGCAGGTAGCCTAGCCGCTCAGCAGAAGGCGAGGCATGCGGCGACAAGCGAGCAATGGCAGGGCTCACATCTGTCTCTTACAGTATTCACTGGCCAGTATTGTTTATCGTGGAACTCTTGCAACGTTGCCCTATTGACGATATGTTCCCTTCTCCAGTGTCGGTGCACGGTAACACCCAAAAGTCTACTTCGTAATTCCAGATTTTTGTCATTCAATTGCATACCTGCCAACTCTCCCGCCTCCTGATTTTTGCCATCATTTCTCCCGATTTTTAGCTTGCGTCCTGAAACCCATGATTCGTTTTTCCGCCAATTGTCAAAAGTCCTCTGTTCATTTGTCAGTTAAAAAAAACGTATCAAAATTCATAGAAATTAGGAGTTGCGCTGGACTTACATGATTGTTTCTGCTCTTTGCACGTATTAGCAAATACACATTTAGTGTTTCCATGTTGTCCTGTTTTTGAATGTGCTGTTTTATCATTGTACGTAAGTTAAATGCCTTCAGTGGTTTTTTCAATCACTGATAACCTATTGATTGGATAGTTAGGAGCATCAGTTTCATACGCGAATTGTAGAAAGGCAACTTTTGTGTAAACAGCTATTTTACGTGATTATGGAATTTAAATTCGGTGGTGTGTGTTACAGTATGGAAAAACATATAATCAATTTTTTAGCATTTTTCCGAACTGTTTTGGTACAAAATTTTGTACTCTTTGTTCCACATCACATGGTGCAAAAAGCGATGTACGGAAATACGGCCGGCCGCGGTGGCCGAGGGGACTGAGGCGCTCCAGTCACGGTCTGCACGGCCACTACGTTCGGGGGTTCGAATCCCCACTCGGGCATGGATATTTGTGCCGTCCTTAGTGTTAGTTAGTTGATAAGTAGTTTGTAAGCTTAGGGACTGATGACCCCGGTGTTAAGTCCCATAAGTTGTACAAACATTTTTGAACGGAAATACGTGCAGAGAAAATGAACAGTGTGTAACGATAAAAGAGTGAAATTGCTGAAAAAAGTGAAAGTGATCATGTGATACATGCAGAATGCTTATTTACATTGTTTATTATAGAGTACAGTTTACCAATTAAATGCGATGTGGGTCATTTGTTCCATAACATGTTCCCAGGTAGCAGTATAGCACAAATATACAGCTGTGAACGTTTTTGTTTTAATCAAAAAATCAATCACTTGACCTGGACTGGCTACAAAATATAAGGATGTAATCAACATCTGGGTTAATGCAAGTGTTTTTGTAGCCATTATGTAGTGTTATGAGATGTTAGGAAAAGACAAAAATCAGTTACGTTGTATAGTAAACTGTGCCGCAGTTTTTGATAGATCGTATCTCCTGATTGTTTTGAACTGGATGTCCTGATTGTTTTGAACTGGATGTCCTGATTGTTTTGAACTGGATGTCCTGATTGTTTTGAACTGGATGTCCTGATTTTAATATTTTGAAGGTTGGCAGGTATGCAATTGCATTGTCATTTATCGACATAGGAATACGCGGAAAACGAGTTTGTGTGTGTGTGTGTGTGTGTGTGTGTGTGTGTGTGTGTGTGTGTGTGTGTGTGTGTGTATGTGTGTGTGTAGCCCAGTAAGTGACCATCTGCACGAAATATTTTTCACGTTCATGACTCACCCTGTATAAAGATAATACGAGAATGTGAGTCGCAAAGTGGCCGGACACGGACTAGGGATGGCGGTTATTGCTGAAACAACCGGTTTTCGGTTACACCGGTTATTTTCATCTCCAGTTTAACCGCACCGTAAAAATTGCTCAAGATAACCGGTTTTTTAAGTAACCGGTTTTCGGTTTTTATTGCTATTATTTCCAGGAAAGTTCGAACGAAACATATTTTGCGGCCGAGACAGAAACGGTAATTGTCGATTCTAGATTCGGCCGAAACCGAAACTTAGGAAATTTAGTTAAAATGTAGTTAAATTTACTTTATATGACAAACGACTAGTCTTTCCATATTTTGCAAGATGCCCTCCCAATACTACGCCTTCTTGAGTGTCTGTAAGCCTAGCCAAGAGTCCGTAGAAGACGATGTACGAAGCATAAAGATTTACTGGCGTAGTATTTCCATCCGGCAGTTGCGAATATTAAGCCAACCAGTCCGTAAGTTGGACTTGTGAGCCAGCGCATACGAATATCTCGTTATACACACAACATATATAAGTTACAGTCAGTAAATGAACTTCAGTCAGTGCTGCAGAAGTATTTCGAAGAATGAAGTCATAGTTTCCACTAACAGTATGATTGTTGTCAGTGAAAATTTACGCAAATTGAACTAGGAAGGCTGTGTACCACATGATCAAAGAATGTTCAAATGGGTGTGAGTTCTTATGAGACCTAACTGCTTAGGTCATGGGTCCGTAGACTTAAAAACTAGTTAATATAACTTAAACTTACGCTAGGACAACATACACACCCATGACCGAGGGAGGAGGGACGACTCGAACCTCCGACTGGAACAGCCGCGCAGTCCGTGGCATGGAGCCTCAGACCGCACGGCTAACTCGCAAGACACCACGTGATCAATGTTATCTAAACCCATATTGGTTATTATCTCCCTCGCTTTCAAGGATTCACATTAATAAAAGTTGTTAGCATAACAATATGATAATACATTAAAAGTTAGTATTCCAAGCATACATAATAGGTATATGAATCGAATTTACCTTCTCTTCCAAAGAAAATTTTGGATGCTTTCTTCTTAAATGACACAGCATGTTTGTAGTACCTCCACCCGTTTTCAGCTTTTTAAAGCAAATGGAGCATCGTACCTCACTGCTTCCACACTCGGGATGGTGCCATTTAAGACACAACCGATGTCTGGCGACGACAGCAAGGAACTGCCGCGTGACCAGACGGAGGCAAGTCTCGTACACTGCCGGTGCACGCGCGTCGTCTAATAGGCCACGCCACACGGCAACAGCTGCGTCGATGCCTCAGTAGCTGCACCAGTCCTTAAGTTCTTAGGCCACGCGTTTCTGACTGCCGGGATTGTTATTAAATTATCACTGATCGCTTTTCTTAGTTTCTGCGATGACTTAATATTTCACAGCAGTGGAAATTTTAGGAATGGCTTTAAATATTAGGGTGTACTAGTTTTGATCTTTTTTAAATTATTTACAAAAAACATATTTTGAACCACTACTACAGGAAGTAGGGTTACCGGTTTTTTTACCCGGTTCTTGGCAATAACTTAAAAAAAACTGGTTACAACCGACACCAAATAAATATTCAAACCTAAAATACCGGTATCCGCTTAACCGGTCGGTCTTTCCCATCCCAAACACGGACGGGTGTAAATGACGCAGCCAGCTCGCCCCGGCAGCCTGGCGGCGCGCCGCTCCGGCCAGTTGGAGTGAGTGAGGTCAGTGCGGAGAGGCGTTCTGCGCATGCGCGCCGCTGCGGCCGGTCAATACGGCCGTGAGCTGGGCTGCGCTGGCCTGGCCGCCAGTTCATCGATCCGGCAGTATTTATAACCGACCACTCCAAGCACTCCTCCCCACGGCGTCCACACACGACCGCCGGAAGGCATGTCGCCATGGCCACCCAGGTACTGTCCCACCCTGAGAGCGCTGCGCGGATACGAAAAGTGTCATCCACATCGGCACCACATCCGCAAGGCCCATATCCGCATCCGCAAAATCGTTATCCGCATCCGCAGGTATTAAATACTTGAAAGGGTAATAGTGATGGCAGTTTTTAAAACCATGGTATGTAGTGATATAAATGTCGATAGTGTCATAGTGGTTGGAAAGGGAGTAAGACAGGGTTGTAGTGTTTCTCCAATCTTATTCAATTTGTACATTGAGCAATCTATAAAGGAAATCAAGGATAAATTTGGAGAAGGAATTAAAGTTCAGGGGGAAGAATTAAAAACATTGCGTTTTGCCGACGACATAGTATTTGTCAGATACAGCAAAGGACCTGGAAGAGCAACTGAACGGAATGGACAGTGTGCCTAAAGGTGCATATAAGATGAACATTAACAAGAGCAAAACTAGGGTAATGGAGTGCAGTGTAAGGAAATCAGGTGATGCTCAAGGAATTAGATTGGGAAACGAAGCAATAAAGGAGGTAGATGAGTTTTGCTACTTGGGCAGTAAAATAACAAATGATGGTCGCAGTACAGAGGATATAAAATGCAGAATGGCAATGGGTAGAAAAGCGTTGGTGAAAAAGAGAAATTTGTTAACATCGAATATTGATTTAAGCCTAAGGAAGTCCTTTCTGAAGGCATTTGTGTGGAGTGTTGCCTTGTATGGGAGTGAGACATGGACGATAAACATTGCGGACAGGAAGAGGATTGAGGCTTTTGAAATGTGGTGCTACAGAAGAATGCTGAAGATTAGGTGGGTGGATCGCGTAACTAATGAGGTGGTACTGAACAGAATTGGGGACAAAAGAAATTTCTGGCATTCCTTGACTAAAAGAAGGTATCGATTTATAGGACACATTCTTAGACATCAAGGAATTCTGAATTTAGTGTTGGAGGGAAGTGTGTGGGGTAAAAACCGCAGAGGGAGACCAAGAGATGGATACAGTAAGCAGATTCAGACAGATGTAGGTTGCCGTTCTTATGTGGAGATGAAGAGGCTTGCTCAGGATAGGGTATTGTGGAGAGCTGCATCAAACCAGTCTCCGGACTGAAGACCACAACAACAACAAGTGTCATTTCTGCGACAACATAACTACTTTAGACTTGTGGTATCACGATAACTGTTCCGTACCTACTCCAGAACAGGCTGTTCCAAACAGGAAAACATTGTCGCTCCGGGCACACACACAGTAGCCACAACATTAGGCTTTCGCGATCGGCGTCTTCAGTAATTAAAACTTCCGGGCTGAGAGGCCATGGTCGAACAGTAATTTCTTCCTCTGTCGTTTCGTCGCCGGCTGCGGGCAACATCTTCTGAGGTGAGTCGACGACTGGCTGCTGGGCCGTGGAGGTCCTGCTTATATAGAGGGCATAGACGGCGTGATGTCAACACTAAAACTATCTCTGGATGGCATCATTACTCTCGATCAAAGGGAATCGATTGTCTCATCTTTGGTACCAAGTAGACCGCCATATCTTGCCTAACTTCAAGCCTTCTTCCTTCCTGTTAAAATTATTGCGGTGTTTAAAAATCTTTATAGCTTCTCTGTTCATACGTGCATAATAATGCGATGTCTTAGCTAGCACGCTTGTCTCACTAAATTTTATTTTGTGGTCACCGTTTTCAAAAACATGTTCTGCTACGGCCGATTTGTCCGTGTGTCCCAGTCGACAGTTCCTTTTGTGTTCAGTTAGGTGAGTATTGATACGTCTTTTTGTTGTGCCAATATAAACCTTCCCACAACTACATGGGATCTTATACACACCTGGAGTAGCCAAAGGGTGTCGCGCATCTTTCGTTGATCGTAAGCATTCACTGATCTTTTTGGTGGGTTTGAATATTGTTTCGACTCTAAACTTGGCCAGTACTTTCCCAATGCGGTCCGTGATATTGTGGGTGAATGGGAGAAACACTCTCCTCCCTAAGGGTGGTTGTTGTTGTTGTTGTTGTTGTTGTTGTTGGGCGTTAGCAGACATTTGTCTTCTGGGCTGGAGTGCTCGATATATATTTTGACCACAAAATAAAATTTAGTGAGACGAGCGTGCTAGCTAAGACATCGCATTATTATGCACGTATGGATAGAGAGGCTATAGAGATTTTTAAACACCGCAATAATTTTAACAAATATGGCGGTCTTCTTTGTAGCAAAGATGAGACAATCGATTACCTTTGATCGAGAGTAATGACGCCAGCCAGAGATAGTTTTAGTGTTGACATCACGCCGTCTATGCCCTCTATATAAGCAGGACCTCCACGGCCCAGCAGCCAGTCGTCGACTCACCTCAGAAGATGTTGCCCGCAGCCGGCAGCGAAACGTCAGCGGAAGAAATTTCTACTGTTCGACCACGGCCTCTCAGCCCGGAAGTTTTAATTACTGGACACCCACGATAGCGCTTCGGAGCCCGCGTGCTCGGAGCACTGTCAGCTGTTTAGCACATTCCACACTGCTTATGTATGTACCTCCACTGTGCAGGTGGACTGCCGATTTTTACGTAACGTTAATGAATAACTGTACAGTAACTAAGAACCAGAAAGGCAAACTTCTAGCATCATTTGAAACCACATCCTTTATAGATTAGGGGAAATTTAAGCTTATATGTATGCTTGCATCGGTAAAGCTGTACCATCATTCGAAAAAACCATGAGAAACCTCCACATGAAAAACAGTTTTACATTTAATAACATGATTTCTGGTGTTTATTATAAAAAGAATTTGGTTCACAATAGGTTTTTTATTACATGTTTTTATGATATAAAGAGATTACATATATAGGGTGTTTCACTAAGTGTGTTTGCCTCTAACTTATAAAATAACAGGTGACGGGGAATTTTAATGCGGTAGGTCAACACAAGAAATGTTACACTTTGTGCGGAGCTATGAACATAGTTTATTGTATCATTTTCCAAAGAGTTACACCACAAAGACATAATTGTTTTAAATGGAACAATAGTTTTTTCTATCGTGAATTGGATTCGTTTAGACCAGCTGCGTCCAAATCAATTTAAACTACATTCCTATCACTGTTAGTTTGGGAGCTACAACCCTTCAAAGTTTAGGGGGCGGAGGCTACGACAGCGTAGCTGACTGGCTGGTGGTCATTAGACAGTGGGCCGTGCCCCAGGGGATAGCCACTCGGCCAGTCAGCTACGCTATCGCAGCCTCCGCCCCCGGAACTTTGAAGGGTTGTAGCTCCCAAACTAACAGTCATAGGAATGCAGTTTAAATTGATTTGGACGCAGCTGGTTTCAACGAATCCAATACACGATAGAAAAAAATATTGTTCCATTTAAAAAAATGATGTCTTTGTGATGTAACTCTTTAGAAAATGATGTAATAAACTATGTTCACAGCTCCGCAGAAAGTGTAACATTTATTGTGTTGACCTACCGCATTAAAATTTCTCGTCACCTATTATTTTATAAGTTACTGAGGCAAACACACTTAGTGAAAAACCCTGTATGTTATACATAATTCACTTGCAGGTGGTAATCTTGAAAGCCCTGAGGTACGCACGGTCCTTCGTGGCAGTCTTTGCACCACCATCCGCTTTCCTTTTTTACCCGCTTGCAAGTATCTTTCTTCCAGTTGTCGGAGCAAACTTTGCAATATCGTGTAGTATTTACTTTGTTGGCAGTGTGAGGTACTTTTTCTCGAAAGTTACGACAAAAATTTCTATCCAGACAAGTGCTTGGTGTTGGCTCTACAGATCTAAAGCCTCGACCTTTTTCTACCAACGTCAAGCTAATGTTTTTCATGATGAAGTCCACAAGACAGATTTTCTGTTTACTGACGTCATCGTACGAAATAAAGCTGTTTACGACAGACATTAGGAAAACATGAAAGAACAGTTCCTTCCACCACTTCATTGTTTTTCGTGCTTATTGTAGTCAATTAAAACGTCTGGTTTCATTACTGTTGTAATCCCATCTTTAGAACGTACTGGGACGTCTTTTGTGGTAGCCTGATCTTTTGTAGAAAGGCAGTATACGTCACGCTTATTTTTCGACTTCAGCGCTAGAATGGGTCCATTCCTCAAAAATACTTCATTTTGCTACAGTTTGTTTGCTTTGAAGCTTGTTTGTAAGCCTTTTCTTGTTTTCACAACAGTTGCCGTGTGCTGTCCACACGTCGAAACTTGCTCGCCCGTATGGCGTACGGACATATGTTGGATGTCTTAATACAACAGGCGTCTGCTTAAAGTTCAGTGGTTACAACAGATCGGCATTAGAGCAGATTTCACTGTGTTTGCATTAAAAAGAGAAAAGAAAAACGCTTCTTTCGTAGTTTTACAAAAGGGACACTTCATTTTCCCCGTATTAACGCACAAAGAAAAGCATGTCATGTCAAGTGTTCACACTGCCGTCTACTTCTATTTCGTAATGTCAGCAAAAAAAGAGACAATGTCGGTTGCAGCTACGGCCAGTCTATACAGTCTTAACACTGTGTACCTTCCTGAATACGTTACATTACTTTCACTGTACACTGTACCTGATTATGAAAGCTGCTATAAAATGCCGCTGTCAATCATTATTACTTCCGTCCCCATTCATCTAATACATAAACGTCAATGTTTGTTTGTATGTTTGTTCGTACTATATCTGCAGCTGACCCGTTCATTCGGTTGCGATGTAACTTTGGCAACATATTATTGATTGCACTTCAGCGACTGTTATTGACATAACTTCTAAGACGCATAGTTCAGGAGATATGGCATAATAAACAATGAAGTGTGCGGGGAATTGCTGCATCAAGCGACAATATTGCACATCTCCTGCTAAAGCACTTGGCCGACTTTAACCGTATTTGGTGCACGTACTCATTCCTTGAGGTAGCAATCGATGTAGGCGTAAAAACCGCGACTCATATGTCAGGAGATATGACGTCATAAACCATTGATGTAGTGTTCATTTCATGAAAGAACTGTTACTGTATTCAGTACGATGTACGTTGTCAGTCGGTCAGTACAGAGCGCTAACTGAAGGAAGCGGTCATCGCTGAAACAACCGGTTTGCTCAAGATAACGGTTTTTTAAATAACCGGTTTTCGGTTTTTTTATTGCTATTATTTCCAGTAGAGTTCGACCGAAACATATTTTGCGGCCGAAACAGAAACCGTAATCGTCGGTTCTTCTAGTTTCGGCCGAAACCGAAACTTAAGAAAATTAGTTAAAATTTAGGTAAATTTACGTTATAGGACAAATCACTAGTCTTTCCATATTTTGCAAGATCCCCTCCCAATACTACGCCTTCTCGAGTGTGTGTAAGGCTAGCCAGAAGTCCGTAGAAGACGATATACGAAGCATACAGATTTACTGGCCTAGCATTTCCATTCGACAGTTGCGAATATTGAGCCAACCACTCCGTAAGTTGGACTTGCCAGCCAGCGCTTACGAATATCTCGTTATGTACACTGATTATATATATATATATATATATATATATATATATATATTCAGTAAATGAACTTCAATCAGTGCTGCAGAAGTATTTCGGAAGATAAAGTCACAGTTCCGACTAACAGTATGATTGTTGTCAGTGTAAATTTACGCAAATTGAACTAGGAAAGTTCTGTACCACATCATCAAAGAATGTTCAAATGGGTGTGAGTTCTTATGAGACATAATTGCTGTGGTCATCGGTCCCTAGACTTAAAAACTATTTAATCTAACTTAAACTAACTTACGCTAAGGACAACATATACATCCATGACCGAGGGAGGAGGGGGGACTCGAACCTCCGACTGGAGCAGCCGCGCAGTCCGTGACATAGAGCCTCAGACCGCACGGCTACCTCGCGAGGCACCACATGATCAATGTTACCTAAACCCATATTGGTTGTTAAAAAAAGCCCTCGCTTTCAAGGAATCACATTAATAAAACTTGTTAGCATAACAATATGATAATACATTAAAAGTTAGTATTCCAAGCTTACATATTAGATATATGAATCGAATTTACCTTCTCTTCTAAGAAACATTTTGGATGCTTTCTCCTTAAATGACACAGCATGTTTGTAGCACCTCCACCCGTTTTCAGCTTTTTAAAGCAAATGGAGCATCGTACCTCACTGCTCCCGTACTTGGTGAAGTACTTCCACACTCGGGATTGTGCCATTTAAGACACAACCGATGTCTGGCGACGACAGCAAGGAACTGCCGCGTGACCAGACGGAGGCAAGTCTCGTACACTGCCGGTGCACGCGCGTCGTCTAATAGGCCACGCCACACGGCAGCAGCTGCGTCGATGCCTCAGTAGCTGCACCAGTCCTTAAGTTCTTATGCCACGCGTTTCTGACTGCCGGGATTGTTCTTAAATTATCACTGATCGCTTTTCTTCGTTTCTGCGATGACCTAATACTTCACAGCAGTGGAAATTTTAGGAATAGCCCTAAATATTAGAGTCTACTAGTTCTTATTTTTTTAATTTATTTATAAAAAACACATTTTGAACCACTGCTACAGGAAGTTGTCATACCGTTTTTTACCCGGTTCTTGGCAATAACTAAAAAAACCGGTTACAACCGACACCAAATAAATACAAAAAACTGGTTATTCAAAACTAAAATACCGGTATCGGCTTTAACCGGTCGGTTTTCCCATCCCTAGTACAGCACAGCCACGTCCGCTATGGCCAGGGGATGAGGACAACAGACCTTCGCTCTACCTGGGCCCTGCAAGCATTCAAAGAGTGTCCACACGCTTCGACAGACGTACTGGGCAGATACCTCACTCACTCTTTATCCGCATGCGCGCACAACTCTACTCACCTCTGTTTTCGGGGAAAGAAAGAAAGAAAACAAATAAATAAAGAGCTACAAATTGCTGTAACTATGAAATTTCTGAATTTGGTTTCGGCCAGATATCATCCGAATCTTCAGCTTTGCCCAAATTAGCTTTAAGTTACTGGTAAAGTCCGGCTCGTTCTGGGCGGATTAAGTCAACAACGACGCTTCACCTTGAAAGTTTCTTATGTAAAGTGAAAGTTTCTTATTGAAGGTGAAAGACACTAAATCAAGCAAGTGGGACCGAATCTAAAACTGTTGAAAGTTGCTATTTACAAGCTCTAATTAAATCTGCCTGAAGAATATCTCTCTGAAATCACCAGTGAACAGTGAGATGCCACACTTAATGGCTATCTGAGCAAAGAGATTCAGTCTCAACAGTTTTTTAGTATTGTTTAATATATATTTGTTTATTAGATGTAAACAATATTTGTAGGGAGGTGGTCAAAGCACTAGGTTCTGTGATATTCAAAAGTATAATATTGTGGAAGGGAAATTATATTTTAAAGATGAGACGTTAGGATGCGCGGGAGGACACAATTTTGGGAGCAGGGAGAGCACGCATTAGATCTTGTGATTTGAAGAGGCATGTGTGGACTGTGACTGCTGAACGTAGTCTCTGCTTGAAAAGTAGTAGACTATGCGCGGTAGTAGGGCTGTGGAACTGTGATAATTCAGCAATCGTGTACTCGTGTGATGACAAACTGTGTTTTAAAACAAATACTGTAATTAATCGCGAATTAATTCGGAACTGCAATGTTCAATGGACTACTAACTTAAGAGTGATAATCTGGAACTTTTACTGTCGAGTGCGTGTGATGCTTATTGTGCCTCTCATGAATAGTAGTTGGGGAAATATTCAGTTATTTACCGATGTATAAAGTAGGACCACCTCCGCGTTTCATCTCTAATAAGAGTAATAAATTCCTTTTTATAAAGAATTATTTCGTGAGTGAATCACTTCTCTATCTTAGAATCCATTTTGTTGGGTATTCAGAAGTCGATAGACTAGCTAAACTACAGATTAGTTACTGATCTTGTTTAAACGGACTGGGTAGCTGACATACGTAACTCACCCCTATGAACAGAGATAACGAGCCATAAACCTTTTACTACCCTGAGTTATGTATTGCCCAATTCTTACTGGTGAGAACCGATAGGAAGGTCGCAACCTCCAAGAGGCGCGTCCATTAACATAAAGCTCAATCCCCTTGAACTATCACTGGTGGTGGCAGGGGGTGATGACTTCGCAGTCCTAAATGAGAACCGATATTTTTTACTGCAGATTTGGATTTTTAATGAAACGAAAACATAACTTCCTTCTGTACCATTTTTTCATTTCATGATAGATGGCGCCGTAATCCGCAAAAAATATAAAAGATTTAAACATTAATATCAATTAAACCATGTCCAGAGACATACTTTGTCTCGATGTCTATTAGAGACACTAAAGTAGAGGCTTTAAAAGTTTGTTTTGCCACGGCCAGGATTGGAACCTGGGACCTCCTGCCTACCAGGCAGACGCCATAGCTATTTTTATTATAAATTATTATTATTATTATTACAGGATTAATCAATACAAAGATTAATTAATAACGACATGTTGTTGTATTCCTGTTATCCTCCACGAATCCTCATTATTAAGCGCTTCTTCCTCGTCGATACCGCGATGTCCCATCACTCCATCTACATGGTCTGTCCGAGAACGTCGTGGTCTTCCTCGCTTACGTCTGCCGGGTGGTTTCCATTCATAACCCTTCTTTGGCCATTCTCATCATACGTCCGTACCATTTCAGTGACTTTCTTTTAATACTTTCACTGTACCATCTGCCTTCATGATAGCTCGTACTTCATCCTTGGTTTTTCTTTCGATTCTTGCTATTCTGCCACTCCTACGCAAATAGTCCATTTCCATAGCTACTACTCTCCTTTTTAGATCCGCATTTAATATCCATAGGTCTGATCCATAGCATTGCACTGATTAAACCATTATCTTACCTACTCTTTTTCTTTTTGGTGTTGGAAATATTCTTATTCCACCAAAAAGAATTCATACACCCTAACACGTTTCTGCTTTGCTGTATTCTCTATTCTACTTCTGTGTGACCCAATCCATTTTTATCAATATGTGCCCTGAGATATTTAAATTTCTCTACCTGTCTCATAACTGCTTCGTCATTGATGTTTACTTCAAATTTAGCATCACTGTTCACCACCAGATACTCTGTTTTGTTAGAGTCATTTGTAGCCCCCAGTTGTTGTATTCGTGATGTAATCGTTGTATCATGAACTCAAGGTTATAATCATCTTGAGCTATAATGGCTTGATCGTCAGCAAAACTTAATGAATATATCTGTACACCGTTGACAGTGATTCCCATTCCTCTGCAGCTGTTCTTCCAAATTTGGAGAGCCATTTCTAGATATAAATTGAATTAGATGGCTGACATACTGCAAACTTGTCGCCAACCTTTAGTGACATTGATAGGTTCTGATAACTGTGAACGTCGTTTAATCTGTACCACATTATTTCTGTACATTTCAATAATAATTTGTAGAAGGTGATAATCCATACCTATATCTTTCATAGCTCCCCACAGCTTTCACTAAATCTACAGAGTTAATGTGTAGCTCCTTCCCTACTGCTATAAATTTCCCCATTACTCCTTGTAAAATAAACAGGTTATCTGTACATGAACTGTTCAGCCTAAAGCCGCTCTGGTTTTCCCCAATATGGTGGCCAACGTTTTGTCTTATTTTTTCAAACTATATCTTGCCAAATAAGTGGCCCGTTGTACAGTCGGCACTAATGCCTCTACAGCAGTTTGCGTCTTTTCTATTCCCTTTTTTGAAAATAGAAACCATATACGACTTCTTCCATTCTGAGTGAATTTCAGCCCTTTTACAACAGTTGTTCATCAGGCAGACTATTCGCTTCTTCAGGTATCTTCCTCCAGCCTTCAGTAATTAAACAGGAATGTTTCCTGGACCAGGTGATCGGCCAATCTTCATTTCATTTAATGCACAGTTCATTTCCTCTGTTGTAATATATATATATATAGTTAGATCAATTAGTTCCATCTTCTCTTCATTCCCTTGAGTGTAATACGGCCTATCCTCAGTTACAAGGTCTGCATAATACTTCTTCCATTCCTTTAAGGGAATTAGGTTGTCTACTGCATTGTTTACGTGTTTTCTTCATACTGGTAATTGTCCTCCAGACTTCTGTTGTTTCTGATCCACCTATTAGACTCTCAATTTAAATACTTTTCTGTTCCCACATCTTGTTCTTTTCTAATTTAATTCTGTTTCTTAATTCGTAATTTGTCTCTTAGTGAATTTCAATATCAGCTCCCCACTCACAAGCTTTTAACCTTTTTTGTTTTTCTTTTCTTTTTTTTTTTTTTTTTTTTTTTTTGTCCCTTAACTACGATTTCAGAAAAAAATACACTTGAACACTTCAGGCGTTGGTTCCTACCTCATCCTAGTCCCTGTCCTAATTCTAATGAGGACAAGAAAGGCTAATAGTTCAGACAAAAAGACGATACAAGCTTTCGAAACGTGGTGCTACAGACGAATGCTGAAGATTAGATGAGTAGATCACGTAACGAATGAGGTGCTCAACAGAATTGGGGAGAAAAGGAATTTCTGGCATTTTCTGAATAAAGGGATATATCGGTCGGACACATTGAGACATCAAGGAATCGTCAAGTTAGCATTAGAAGAATGTGTGTGGGGTAAAAATCGTAGAGGGAGACCGAGGGACGAATATAGTAAGCAGATTCAAAAGGATGTAGGTTGCCGAACGTATTTTCGCATTCGGAGGAGAATGTTGGTGATTGGGGTTTCGTAACTAGTCCATGCCGCAGCGATAAGCGCCGTTGTTGTAATGATTCCCATCCCAGATCCTGTATCATTACCGTAACGCTGTCTGCCCTGTATCGTGACAATACGAAACGAGCTGCCCTTATTTGGACTCCTTCGATGTCCTCCGTCTTTCCCACCTGATAAGGATCTCGGTTTCGCTTTTGCCACGACATTATCTGTGTGTTCTTTCCAGTTTAAGTCTGAAGTAATAGTAATTCCTAGGTATTTTGTAGAGTTTACGGCCTTCACTTTTGATTTATCTTGTAAACAAAGTTTAATGGACTCCTTTACCTACTCATGTGGTCGACTTCATTGAGGAGGTACTGAACAGAAGTGGGGAGAAAAAGGAATTTCTGCCATACCTGGACCAAAATAAGCGATCGGTAGGTAGGACATTTTCTTAGGAGAAAAGTACTTGGGGTCGAAGAAACACACATACACCATAATCGTACGAGAGATAATGTAAAGGTCCCTTATTGCACTAGTGATACTCCCGCATCTGCAAAACTCTGCAGTCGTCCGTTAGAGGCCTCTGCGTGTGCCATGCCGCATTGCACTTTGACCTGTCGGTTCGCCAGTAGGGACGGTGCAGTGTGCCTCCCAAGTTGCGTTTTGTGACGTCATTTGTGTGGTGAAGCGTCAGATGGGGCGGCGATTGCTAATCAGTCCTCCTAATGTATTGCGATTGGCTGAGATGAAGTTAGGAAGAACCCTTCTTCGTGAAGATGGTATTAGTGTAGAAGATGAATCAAATCAAATGTTCAAATGTTTGTAGAACTTACGGGACTTAACTACGGGGTCATCAGTCCCTAAGCTTACATACTACTTATGAACTAGCTAATACTAAGGACGGCACAAATATCCATGCCCGAGGGGGGATTCGAACCCCCGACCGTAGTGGCCGTGCAGGCCCTGACTGGAGCGCCTCAGTCCCCTCGGCAACCGCGGCCGGCAAGATGGATCATTTGCATGCTTTTTCGTATCTTTTATGGTACAGAAATATGAGCATAAGTTAGATATTGTTGTTACAAACTCATAATAGTGACAATAGGGATGATAATGACGAACAACTCATTGCAAGCGGTAGTGCTACGGTAAGTGCGGGAAGCGGCGATGGAAGCAGTGGCAGTGAATACCAACAGTCTTTCGGGAAGAAGGTTAAAGTTGCAACTATCATCACGGCTTTTGATGACAATTCGCTAGAGAACATGTATGATGATTACTGCATAAGTTATAGTTAAGATATCTGCATTACGTATGGGGTCTACAATTACATCTACAGTGCTATCTAGAGCATGGTTGCAGAGCTTTGCAGAAAAACTACACCCACCAGCACATTGAGATATAGTAGATATCCTGTAAGGAAACGTCCATACAGATATGTTTGTTCGAAACCATGTGCTTACCTTGTAAGTGATTCTGAATCTTTCATTACAATGTCCTTCAACGGAAAAAAAAACGGAACACCAATAGCATTTTATAAAATGTTCAAATGATTTTGAAGCACTTAAAACTACTTATGAACTACCTTATACTAAAGACGGCACAAATATCCATGCCCGAGGGGGGATTCGTAGTGGCCTTGCAGACCGTGACTGAAGCGCCTCAGTCTCCTCGGCCACCGTTTTCGGAGGCAGTCTAAAACACAAAAGCAGTCTGGAAAGTGTGTGGCGTAAAAATCGCAGAGGGAGACCAAGTGGCGGATACAGTAAGCAGATTCAAATGGATGTATGGTGTGCCGTTCTTATGAGTAGATGAAGAGGCTTGCTCAGGATAGAGCAGGGTGGAGAGTGTATCAAACCAGTTTGCGGACTGAAAACAACAACAACAACAACAGCCGCTACCTGCTCTGCGGAAGCCGGTAAGGACGCAGCGTTGCTGCGCCTGTCAGGCGGTGACGTCACCCGGCGCCGTGTACCTGCCGATCTCGCCCCCCCCCCCCTCCGGTGTGACGTCACTGCGCGACCTTGCGGCAGGTGGTGGGGGAGACATCCGCACAGGCCGCGGCGCTGGACCGCCGGCCGTTCAGTTGCCGCGCGGCGGCCCGTCTGACAGGTGGCGCCCACGTGGCGCGCGTAAACACACAGCTGTCACCGCCGCGCCGGCCCGAGGTGCGTGCGAGCGAGCGAGCTGGTCGCGTCTGTCTGCTTTGTTCTGTTTACTGCGCGGGCCGCCTGAGAAACCACCTGTCCACGTGTGCGTCTCGCTGTCGCTGGTGCGTGTCGTATTTCGAGCGTCGCAGGCGTTGGGCTAGGAACAGCTCGCGCAGGTAGAAATCAGATGCCGAGATTTCCCATCGGAAAAGTATCGCTCCGGCGAAACGTCACACATTTGCGGTTGCGGTATAAAGTTGGCTTCGCAGGGCTGCGGAGAATGTGTCTGTGTGTCTGTACGTCAGTGTCACGAATGGATTTTGTGATTGGCGTGGACTGCTATGTGCACAACTGGCAGTCGATTCCTCGAGTGTGACGTCAGCTTAAAGATTACGAGAGAGAGAAACGCGAGTGTCACAACGAAACACTGCGCACACTTAACATGGAAACAATCCATTGTAAACATACATACGAGGCGCCTCCAGAAAGTAACTTCCTTTTGGTAATAGAATGAAATTGTAGACAGATACAGAAGAAATTTTTATTGCACAAAATTCTAAAACTCTTCAACTACTTTTCCACATAGTTGCCGAAATTTTGTAGGCACTTGTCATAGTGTGGCCCAAGTTTTTGCAGGCATCCTTCACAGAAGGTTGCCGCCTGTGTATTCAACCATGTGGTAACAGCTGTTTATCATCGTTGAAGTGTTGACCACCAAGGACAGATTTTAGGGGTAAGAAGAGATGAAAGTCGCTAGGAGAGAGGTCCGAGCTGTATGGAGGATGATCAAACAGGTGCCACTGTAATTTCCGTAAGAATTGTTTGGTCACATTCGATGTGTGAGGTCAGGCATTATCGTGGTGGAAAAAAAAAATGTTTTGACAGTAATCCTCTTCTTACACATAAAATCTGTCCTAGGTGGACAACACTTCTGCACGGCAACTACGGTCGGAGGGGTTCTAATCCCACCTCGGGCATGGATATTTGTGCCGTCCTAGTTCGTAAGTAGTTCATAAGTAGTTTGTAAGTTTAGGGGCTGATGACCCGTAGTTAAGTCCCATAGAGTATACAAACATTTGAACATTTTTTTTTTTTTGGACAACACTTCAACGATGATGACCATGTTACCACGTGGTTGAATACACAGGCGGCAACAATCTATGAAAAAGGCTCACACAACCTTGTGCCACGCTATGACAATTGCCTACAAAATTTCGGAAGCTATGTAGAAAAGTCCTTTAAGGGTTGTAGATTTTTGTACAATCAATATTTTTTCCGTATCTGTACCCGATCGTTTTATATAACCAAACGGAATTTACTTTCTGGACGCGCCTCGTATATAAAGGTTATCTGCTGTCACAAAACCCATTACCTAGTTTGCTGTACCATAAGCTATGCTACAGTCACATAATTGTGGCATAAAGTCACGGAGAAGGCAGGAGGCCATGATTAATAATAAATGAAGTCTGCAGAGAGCTGCATAGGTCGCTGTATTGACGAGTCCTGAAGTGGTTACAATATGACTTTATTTGACGTTTTTCGACCTGGGTCGTCATGAGAATCAGTGAAAGGAAAATAATATTAGCTGTACAGTACAAGAACAGAAATATTGCAAAAACATAGTATACACCTTCTTTTGTCAAAGTTCAGCACACGTACCCCTGTGGTTAGAAACCATTAGTACTATACATTAGTGACAAGTTGGTCAGTAATATTCGTTACATGTTCTTGACGTAACAGCACGGAGCAGACTAAGGTCACATTCTTCACGCCACTAGACATTTTGTTTATGTATAGCACTCCATCTGGCGTCTAATACCCGTTAACATGTATTGTACCATTACTGTACCCTTAGCCTGCTACGTGATGTTACGTAAAGAACACGTAACGAATATTACTGACCAACTTGTAACTAATGTATAGTGGTGGCTTCTAACCACAGGGGTACGTGTGCTGAATTTTTACAAAAAGGTGTATACTACGTTTTTGCAATATTTTTGGTCTTGCACTGTACTGTTAATTTTATTTCCCATTCACAGATTCTGATGATGGCGCAGGCCGAAACGCGACAGTCATATTGTAACCACATCATAACTTCTATCAATATAGTGACCTGTGGAAGTCTGTAAAGTCTTCATTTATTATACTACAGTGTTGTTAGGTAGTGGCTTCGTACTCCACGTAAATACTTAAGATTAGAAGTACCGGATTTTTCTGTATCCCCTGTACTACCACGTGGGTCAATTTTGACCCACACTAGGAAACATTTTTATTGATATTTGAGTTGTATTTTGGGTTTCTACATGTTGACATTACATTCAAAACGACGCTAACGTACAAGAAAAATATTTGTTCTCAAAAATTAATGGTACATAGTCAAAAGTAAATTTTTAGAATGTATTGTTATATGGTCTTCAGTCTGGAGACTGCTTTCATGCAGCTCTCCTCCCTACTCTATCCTGAGCAAGCCTTTTCATCTCCTCATAAGACCTGCAACCTACATCCATTTGAATCTGCTTACTGTATCCGTCTCTTGGTCTCCCTCTTCCCTCCAACTTCGTTTGTCGTCTTCCGGAAGACGTGTTACACGTATGCATTTTTCGACAGTCTACGCCACAGTCTGTGTTTCACATCCGAGTTGCCTCGTATCTTGCAGATCGCGTTTCACTTTTCATCCGCCGTAGCAATGTGGCGAAGGGGATTAAACATTCCCTAGCTTGGGGGTTCCATCCATGTTTCTAAAGTAAATAAAAATAAACTGAGGGGTTTCCTGTTTTATTTTTATTTTATTTTTTGTAATTTATTCCTTTTAGAAAGTTGACAGACTGAAAAGAGTCTCTCTTTCCCTGTTAATCAAAAACGTTTTAGATAATCCCCCGCCCCTCCTACACCCCTCAGCATCATTCAGTTCACTCTTCTTCTCCTTACCACTTGATCTTTCCTCTTTGGGTCATATCCTCTCTGGCTTGGCTCAGTACGAACATGCAGTATCTCTGACTTCCACACTTTTTTTTTCGTCATGCGTTCTAACTATGTTCTGACTTGGGCGCTTATGACCCCAGTAGTTTTGAGCCCTAAACCCACAAAAAAAACCTTGCAAGGGGACATGAACGACCTCGGTGGTGGTTTATAGCGGCGGCAACCTCACGTAATCGTGGTCGGCTTGGCTTGTGGCGTCTCGCCGTTGCCTGGAAAGGTCGCGTTGTGTTACTGGCGGCACATTGAGCGGAAGGCTGCCGTTAGTTACGCCCTGATTGACGCCATCCTTGCAGGGTGGCTGAGTGGTAGGGCCACCGTGTTAGCGAGTTGCTAAGGCCTGTACATAGAGGGGTGTGTGTGTGTGTTTGTGTGTGTGTGTGTGTGTGTGTGTTTGTGTGTGTGTGTGTGTGTGTTTGTGTGTGTGTGTGTGTGTTTGTGTGTGTGTGTGTGTGTGTGTGTTTGTGTGTTTGTGTGTGTGTGTGTGTTTGTGTGTGTGTGTGTTTGTGTGTGTGTGTGTTTGTGTGTGTGTGTGTTTGTGTGTGTGTGTGTGTTTGTGTGTGTGTTTGTGTGTGTGTGTGTCGCAGGGTTGAGATTTTTACATACTAAAACTACCTTGATACAGCTCTCCGCGCTACCTTGTCCTGTGCAAGTCTCTTCATCTGAGAATATGAACGGCTACCTACATCCTTTTGAATCTGCTTACTGTATTCGTCCCTCGGTCTCCCTCTACGATTTTTACCCCACACGCTTCCTTCTAATGCTAAGTTGACGATTCCTTCAGGTCTCATGTCTCACCAACCTATCCCTTCTCCTAGGATATGCCAGAATTTCTTTTCTCCCCAGTTCTGTTGAACACCTCATTCGTTACGTGACCTAGCCATCAAATCGTCTTCACTTGTCTGTAGCACCACATTTCTAAAACATCTATCATCTTGTCTGAACTCATCATCGTCCACTTTTCGCTCCCATACAATGCTACAGTTCAGCTTTCTGGAAGGATTTCGTAACATTTAAATTAAAATTTCCACTATAGGGTGTGTCATAAATGAGGAAAAATATTTCGTGCAAATTGTGACACACTGAGCTACCAACATAAATTCGTTTTCCGCATGTTTCTATATCAATAAATGGCAATGCAGTTGAATGTTAAAAATCCGGAAATATGGAGTAGACCTTTGGGTGCTGCTGTGCGTCGACATAAGCCAAGGGGGCGGTAGGCAACAGGGCACAACATGCAAGTGTTTCAGGTAGTCTAGTCGCTCAGCAGAAGGCGAGGTGTGCAGCGTCAAGCGAGCAGTGACAAGGCTCACATCCATCTCGTACTGTTTTCACTAGCCTTTATTACGTATCGAGGCTAGTTGGCACAGCGAAAGGAACTTCAGCCTTGTTGCCCTGTTGCCAATCTCTCCCCTTGGTCAATTTCGGTGCACAGTAACACCCAAAAGTCCACTATATATTTCCAGATTTTTACCATTCTGTTACATATTCATTTATTGACATAGGAACATGCGGAACACGAATTTATGTTTGTAACTCGGCGTGTGACAATTTGCACGAATTATTTCTCCCCATTTCAGACTCACCCTGTGTACTTAAATTTTTAATATTATAATACGGAACTTTTTTAATGGTGAAAAGACGACCCTGCGAAAATGTGGTAATTTCGTTGACCCGTGTCACGATTTCGGCAAGGTAGGGTAATTCTATAAGCTGTAGTATATAGAACACAGTAGGCCTATATCAATAACTGTGTGGGGGGGGGCATATCCAAGAAGACATTTTTGTACTGGATAAGTCTTTACACACACACACACACACACACACACACACACACACACACACACACACACACACACTGAAGAGGCTGTACTCCCTAACCCCAGAATATTAAATTACCTAATCCCGCACATCCTGTAATGCACTGTTGAAGTGCACATCTGTCGATAAGACAGCTCGATCTAGTGCAGCCAATGGGGCTTCCAGATCTATGTTTATCAGGAACTTGTACGTGTTTCCTTCCTCGCTACCTATCGTCCGCGCTTATATTGCCAAACACCTCATAGAACAGAGCGATAAATTGGTGTGATGTGGTTAAATGAAAGTGCCTAACCTGGCCGCAGTGGCCGAGCGGTCTGCGGCGCGCTAGTCAGTCTGCACGGCCAAATCGGTCGAGAGTTTGAATCCCCCCTCGGGCATGGATGTTCGAGTCGTCTTAAGTATAAGGTAGTTAATAAATATGTACGTTTAGGGGCTGATGAACCTGCAGTTAAGTCCCTTAACAAACATTTGAAGTGCCTAAAGGCTCCAACGTGATGCAGATACTCACCCCTTTGTCCTTCATTAATGCTGAAAACACATGACCATAGTACTTCCCAGCAGATTGAAACTGTCTGTCAGACCGGGAATTGGACCTAACAGAATTGCCTTCCTCGGACGAGCGCTTTACCGGCTGAGCTACCTGTGCACGTCTGATAGTCCCTTCTGTCACTTTCACTTCTTCCTGCCTTCCGAAATTTACAACAGTTCTGGTGCGAACCTCGTAGGAGTACCACTACTGGAAGAAATTAGATGGTGGAGACATGGCTTAACCACAGCGTGAAAGATGTTTTCAAAATCCTATTTTCACTCTGCAGGAGATTGGAAATGTCATCCGTGACCAGAGTAGTTCAAACTGCAGCAACTGGTCTCAGAATGGCCCAGCATTTTTGGCCCACTTTAGGTTACGGTAGTAACACTAAAAGTGGGCCTTTGCGATCGTCCTTTGACAGCTCGAAATTTAATTGAAAGTAACGGTTTACCTATTCATGTGACACGAAAATTGAATAACCGATTTTGTACACGAGAAAATTCTCTACAACTTTGTTATCTTATGTTTTTTTCATATCTGGCAGCGTTTCAAAGATACTTTCCAAAATGACGGCGATTTTGAGATGTCTGTCTGTCAGTGTGTTCATAATGTGTTCCGTGTTTTTAAGACGAAGCGTTCAACCCATTAGCACCAAATTTTACAGACATGATTGTAGGCCGCCAGAGGCCAGAACCTACTTTTTTTAATTTTTCTGACAACAAATACGGCAGTAATACCAAAAAAAGCCGTTAGTAATATAATTGTAATTGCAAATGAACCGTTCATCTGACACGATAATTGAATAACCTAATTGGTAGATGAGAAGATTCTCTACAATCCAGCTCCCTTACGTTTTTTTCATATATCGTATCGTTTGAGGCATATTTGCAAAAATAACGGAGATTTGACACCGTCCATTGAATTAACGAAAACCAGCCGTTCGGAGATGTCACGTGACATTCCTCGCACAGAACTCTGCCGGCCGCGGTGGCCGAGAAGACTGAGGCGCTCCAGTCAGGGTCTGCACGGCCACTACGGTCGGGGGTTCGAATCCCCCCTCGGGCATGGATATTTGTGCCGTCCTTAGTCTTAGCTAGTTCATAAGTAGTTTGTAAGTTTAGGGACTGATGACCCCGTAGTTAAGTCCCATAGACTATACAAACAAACAAACAACCAGAACTCTCTCTGGCATACGCTATCCATCTTGTGTTGCGTATTTGATTATTTTCTTATTGTAACTTACACGTTGTCATTTCAAAGCAATGGCGCACTGAGGAATTAACAAAAACGCATCGTTCTTCGTACGATAAATGATGATCTTGTGTCTACAAATGCCATATTAGCATCAGTTAAGAACGGCCATCAATAGTATGAGGTTAAAGGTCTCATGTTTTGATTGATAGCCGTAGCGTAGTGGGCAAGGCGTTGGACTGTGACGCTAAAGGTCGGTGGTTCGGAGCTCGGCACTACCTAAATTTTTTTCCTAAAAGGGTTTCAGACACTCTTAATTAATTAATTTTTTATTATTTAGATTATTATTTTGGTCCAAAATGTTTGCAAAAACTCCTGAAACTACAAATCTAAAGTGGGCCGTAAAACACGTCAGTACGATTTTTTCCCCTCTCTTCACTTTGCGTAGAATAACATCTGCCCGTATATTTTTCGTTAATGCGGATGGCTGTTGTCGCTGCAAAGGTCTAACTGGACATCTTCTTGTGTGCAGGTCGTGTCGGTTTAGAACTGTTCGTCGTGCGTGGCTTACTGTTTCCGGCATACAGGTTGTAAGTCGAAGAGTCGTCACTTTCAGAGCACGTACTGTGTCCTGGCAAAATGTCACTGGCTGTACAGACGGGGTCTGTGCATGCGCGTGCCTCCAGCGACTGCCCCCTAGGCGCCCGTGTTTAAGAGCGCTGCGCCTGGAGTGCTGACCGGCGACGTTTCAGCGGCTGACGAGCGCCGTCCTCAGGCAAATTGGCGCAGACGGGGACCCAGTCCGCGGCGCGCGAGCGGCCAGGGGCGTCGCCGCGGACCAGCCGCACCGCGCCGCCGGGGCTGTCCAAGCTGCTGGCCGCCGCGCCCTGCCGCCACCACGACCACCACCAGCACCACCAGCACCACCACCACCACGACCAGCAGCAGCAGAACAGCCGGCAGTACCAGGAGCGGCGGCGGCAGCTGCAGCTCGACCTGCACGACCGCGACTGCCCGCGCCGCGGCGAGCGCGCCCTCGTCCTCTGGGTGAGAACCGCCGCCACCAATACATCCACCAGGCCGCCCCCTAGCTGGAGTCGTAGTTGACGGTCCTGCATGTCAATCCACTTTAGACTTGCGTGACCCCAATTTACTCCCAAACAGTACCTTCTGCTCTAAAATACAAATTTACAAACTGTGCAGCATATCAGTGAAACGATTGTAATCTAAAAAAAAAACCGCTTGCCATCACATTAGTTTGCGTCCGGATTGGGTTTGCGTCCGGATTGGGTTTGCGTCCAGGTAGCATCGCGTTTGACTGGTGTCTGGGCGTCGCGACCGGGAGGCGTTTGACTGGTGTCTGGGCGTCGCGACCGGGAGGCGTTTGACTGGTGTCTGGGCGTCGCGACCGGGAGGCGTTTGACTGGTGTCTGGGCGTCGCGACCGGGAGGCGTTTGACTGGTGTCTGGGCGTCGCGACCGGGAGGCGTTTGACTGGTGTCTGGGCGTCGCGACCGGGAGGCGTTTGACTGGTGTCTGGGCGTCGCGACCGGGAGGCGTTTGACTGGTGTCTGGGCGTCGCGACCGGGAGGCGTTTGACTGGTGTCTGGGCGTCGCGACCGGGAGGCGTTTGACTGGTGTCTGGGCGTCGCGACCGGGAGGCGTTTGACTGGTGTCTGGGCGTCGCGACCGGGAGGCGTTTGACTGGTGTCTGGGCGTCGCGACCGGGAGGCGTTTGACTGGTGTCTGGGCGTCGCGACCGGGAGGCGTTTGACTGGTGTCTGGGCGTCGCGACCGGGAGGCGTTTGACTGGTGTCTGGGCGTCGCGACCGGGAGGCGTTTGACTGGTGTCTGGGCGTCGCGACCGGGAGGCGTTTGACTGGTGTCTGGGCGTCGCGACCGGGAGGCGTTTGACTGGTGTCTGGGCGTCGCGACCGGGAGGCGTTTGACTGGTGTCTGGGCGTCGCGACCGGGAGGCGTTTGACTGGTGTCTGGGCGTCGCGACCGGGAGGCGTTTGACTGGTGTCTGGGCGTCGCGACCGGGAGGCGTTTGACTGGTGTCTGGGCGTCGCGACCGGGAGGCGTTTGACTGGTGTCTGGGCGTCGCGACCGGGAGGCGTTTGACTGGTGTCTGGGCGTCGCGACCGGGAGGCGTTTGACTGGTGTCTGGGCGTCGCGACCGGGAGGCGTTTGACTGGTGTCTGGGCGTCGCGACCGGGAGGCGTTTGACTGGTGTCTGGGCGTCGCGACCGGGAGGCGTTTGACTGGTGTCTGGGCGTCGCGACCGGGAGGCGTTTGACTGGTGTCTGGGCGTCGCGACCGGGAGGCGTTTGACTGGTGTCTGGGCGTCGCGACCGGGAGGCGTTTGACTGGTGTCTGGGCGTCGCGACCGGGAGGCGTTTGACTGGTGTCTGGGCGTCGCGACCGGGAGGCGTTTGACTGGTGTCTGGGCGTCGCGACCGGGAGGCGTTTGACTGGTGTCTGGGCGTCGCGACCGGGAGGCGTTTGACTGGTGTCTGGGCGTCGCGACCGGGAGGCGTTTGACTGGTGTCTGGGCGTCGCGACCGGGAGGCGTTTGACTGGTGTCTGGGCGTCGCGACCGGGAGGCGTTTGACTGGTGTCTGGGCGTCGCGACCGGGAGGCGTTTGACTGGTGTCTGGGCGTCGCGACCGGGAGGCGTTTGACTGGTGTCTGGGCGTCGCGACCGGGAGGCGTTTGACTGGTGTCTGGGCGTCGCGACCGGGAGGCGTTTGACTGGTGTCTGGGCGTCGCGACCGGGAGGCGTTTGACTGGTGTCTGGGCGTCGCGACCGGGAGGCGTTTGACTGGTGTCTGGGCGTCGCGACCGGGAGGCGTTTGACTGGTGTCTGGGCGTCGCGACCGGGAGGCGTTTGACTGGTGTCTGGGCGTCGCGACCGGGAGGCGTTTGACTGGTGTCTGGGCGTCGCGACCGGGAGGCGTTTGACTGGTGTCTGGGCGTCGCGACCGGGAGGCGTTTGACTGGTGTCTGGGCGTCGCGACCGGGAGGCGTTTGACTGGTGTCTGGGCGTCGCGACCGGGAGGCGTTTGACTGGTGTCTGGGCGTCGCGACCGGGAGGCGTTTGACTGGTGTCTGGGCGTCGCGACCGGGAGGCGTTTGACTGGTGTCTGGGCGTCGCGACCGGGAGGCGTTTGACTGGTGTCTGGGCGTCGCGACCGGGAGGCGTTTGACTGGTGTCTGGGCGTCGCGACCGGGAGGCGTTTGACTTGAGATGCAATTTTGTTACTGTTTCTTTCCATCGGCACGTGCTCGTCCATTTTCTGCTGATTGTTCTTCAGCGAACTGTAAAATGGTGTCCTACTCGCTACTGTAGCGTTCCAGCCACAGTATATAGGAAGTGGAACCCTTCTGTTAATGACATCAAAAACACAAATCGGTGTGTCTACTGCGAAATGAGACGTTTCTCATTACGGCGAAATCTCTTTCGTGAAATTACGATTGCCAAACACATCTTAAGATTCCCAAAATTTCTTGACTCCCACCTACATAACGCCAAGTGGCAGACTTCCTGAAATAATAGCTAGGGATCAGAGTTCAGAAAGAAAAGTTAGTTTAGTAAGGTGGGTCTCACGAACGTAATGCAAACGTTGGTGATTCCGTATTTGTCAAACAATGTTGGGTCAACACGTACTAGTCAAAAGTTTGATTCAGAACATTGTCGTCTACCCATTTCGATTGCGGACGTATTTACAACGAAGTGTAAATCCGGTTACATTATTCAAACAAGTTAAACTCCGGTTGTTTCTCAATCAGTACGTATTTATTTGTCGGACTTAGGTCGGCAAGAGCTTTGAGATACGTCAGAGGTCTGTAAGTAAGGTATTTCTTGCCCCCTAGATGACACCATAGTCCGATAAAACTGCATGTTAGCCCATGTCATGTTGTAGACGATCTCTCATATTTTCCGGCAGTCAACATAATGCCAGGAGAAGAATGAAACTTTACAAATAAGATAGTATCTATCTTTTTGTCCAACCCGTTAATGGTAGCTAGTATTGAATGAGGCTGTTAGTTCCCCCTTTTCTCGGTAGACGGCATTGTCTTGCATGAGGAATGCTGATGTTGCATATTCCTGGTAGCTGTCGTGACCTAGTCGTAATTTATTCACGTTCATGTTTACACATCTGTTCGAAAATACATACTATAACGTAGGTGTTTGTATGAAAATGATTATACTCATGATTTTGTGACTTAAATAACCATTTCATACGTAGTGGGATCGAAAGCAGTGGAAAGTTTCCAGCCGATTTCTTATACACAAACAGCAGTTGACCGGCGTTGCCTGGTGAAACGTTGTTGTGATACATCGTGTAAGGAGGAGAAATGAATACCATCACGTTTCAGATGTTGATAAAGGTCGGATTTTAGCGTACCGAGATTGCGGTTTATCGCAACGTTGCTGCTCGCGTTGGCCGTCATCCGACGATTGTTAGCAGAATATGGAATCTGTGCATTCAGGAGGGCAATAAGGAACCCTGTTCTGGTTCCCAAGGGCCTCGTATTAGTAGCAGTCGAGATGACACGCATCTTATCCGCATGGCTGTAACGGATCGTGCAGCCACGTCTCGATCCCTGAGTCAACAATTGGGGACGTTTGCAAGACGACAACCATCTGCAAGAACAGTTCGACAGCGTTTGCAGCAGCATGGACTATCAGCTCGGAAACCATGGCTGCAGTTACTCTTGACGCTGTATCACAGACAATACGGCCAGCGATGGTGTACCCAACGACGAACCTGGATGCACGAATGGCAAAACGTCATTTTTTCGGATGAATCCAGGTTCTGTTTACAGCAGCATAATGGTCGATCCGTGTTTGGCGACATCGCGGTGAACACGCATTGGAAGCGTGTATTCGTCATCGCCATACTGGCGTATCATTCAGCGTGATGGTATGGGGTGCCATTGGTTACACTCCTCGGTCAATTCTTGTTCGTATCAACGGCACTTTGAACAGTGGCCGTTACATTTCAGATGTGTTACGACCCATGGATCTACCCTTTATTCGATCTCTGCGAAACCCTAATTTCAGCAGGACAATGCAGGACCGCATGTTGCAGGTTCTGTACGGGCCTTTCTGGATACGGAAAATGTTCGACTGCTGCCCTGGCCAGCACATTCTCCAGATCTCTCACCAACTGCAATCGTCTGGTAAATGGTGGCCGAGCAACTGGCTCGTCACAATACGCCAGTCACTACTCTTGATGGACTGCGGTATCATGTACAAGCTGCATGTGCATCTGTGCCTGTACACGCCACCCAAGCTGTGTTTGACTCAATGCCCAGACCGAGCGAGGTGGTGCTGTGGTAACGCTCTGCACTTGCATTCGGAAGGACGGTGGTTCAAATCCACCTCCGGCCATCCAGATTTAGGTTTTCCGTGATTTTCCTAAATCGCTCCAGGCATATGCAGGCATGGTTCCTTTCAGAGGACATGGCCGATTTCCTTCCCCATCCTTACCCAAACACTCCCAGCGTAAGCTCCGTCACTAATGACCACGCTGTCGACGGGACCTTAAACTCCAAGCTTCCTTCCTTCCCTCAATGCCCAGGCGTATCAAGGCCGTTATTACGGCCAGAGGTGGTTGTTCTGAGTACTGATTTCTCAGGATCTATGCACTGGAATTGCGTGAAAATGTAATGACATGTGAGTTCTAGTATATTTGTACTATGAATATCCGTTAAGATCTGCATTTCATCTCGGTGTTGCAATTTTAAAGACCAGTAGTGCATTGATCACGGTTAGGTAGGGAACGTGACAGAGGAGGAATACGTTACCTGCGAGGCTGGTTAGACACGGCTGTGGAGCGGCAGCAGTCGGGATTGATGAGAGCATCAATCAGCCGTGACGCTGCGCTCGCTTCGGAGAGGTGGACAGGCGCTGCGTGCCGTACTCGGACAGCTCCCGCCGCCATCTTGCCGCCATCCGCACGCCCCATCCTGTACGGTTCGCCGAGTCACTCTCCAGACATTCCGCCTGGTCACGCCATTCCTTCCTCGCTTCCCCTCATCACGCATATAACTGCCTTGACCCCTCTCCGTCCGAAACGCAGCAAAAGGAACGCCTTTTACCTGTGGACTATAACGGAAAGTAGCAACCCTACTCCTTCGCAGATGGGATTCTGTCAGTCATCATTAGACACCGGTTCTTCATCTACATCGGATACTCTGCAAACCACATTTGTCTGGCAGAGGGTTCATCGAACCACCTTTATAATATTTTCTCTCCCATTCCATTCTGGAATTGCGCGCGGGAAGGAAGAACACATGAATCTCTCCGTTCGAGCTCTGATTTCTCGTATTTTATTCTGATGATCATATCAATCTATGTAAGTGGGAGTCAACAATATATTTTCACATTCGGAGGAGAATGTTGGCGATTTGAGTTTCGTAAGTAGCCCACACCGCAGCGATAAGCGCCGTTGTTGTAATGATTCCCATCCCAGATCCTGTATCATTTCCGTAACGCTGTCTCCCCTGTATCGTGACAATACGAAACGAGCTGCCCTTCTCTGGACTCTTTCGATGTCCTCCATCAAACCCACCTGATAAGGATCCCACACTGGGCTGCAATACTCCAAAAATGGACGGACAAGCATAGTGTATGCAGTTTCTTTACTAGTTCTGTTGCATCTCTTAAGGGTTCTGCCAATAAAACGCAGTCTCTGGTTCGCCTTTCCCACGACATTATGTACGTGTTCTTTGCAGTTTAGGTCTGAAGTAATAGTAATTCCTAGGTATTTCGTAGAGTTTACCGCCTTCACGATTGCTGATTTATCTAATCTTGTAAACAAAGTTTAATGGATTTCTTTTCGCACTCATGTGGACTTCACACTTCTCATTATTTAGAGTCAGTTGCCAATTTTTACACCATAGTGATATCTTATTCAGATCGTTCTGCAGTTGGTTTTGATCTTCATATGTTTTTACGAGGCGGAAAATGACAGCGTCATCTGCAAACAACCTAAGAGAGCTAATTAGATTTTCCCCTAAATCGTTTATGTAAATAAGGAACAGCAGAGGCCCAATAACAATACGCCCGATATCACCTCTGCTTTAGTTGATGCCTTACCATCGATTACTACGAACTGTGTCCTGTCTCACAGGAAATCTCTTTTCCAGTCACAAATCTGTGGCGATATTGCATAACCACGGAATTTGATTAAAAGCCGTTTGTGAGATACGGTGTCAAAAGCCTTCTCGAAATAAAGAAATGCGGAATAAATTTGGGATCCGTTGTGGATAGACCTCACCACTTGGTGTCAGTAAACAGCTAGTTCTGTTTTTTCGTATGAACTATATTTTCTAAATCACCGTTGCCCTCAGGTCAAAAAACTGTTCAAATTTGTGTAAAGCTTATGGGACTTTACTGCTAACGGTACACTACGCCTTCTATTTCGTTGGCAAAGGCTTCTACACAACGCTGGTGCCTGCTTCGAAGGACAGTAACAGATGCAAACGTGACGCTTTTTTATCGGTTATGAATAAGTTGTTCCCACTATTTAATTGCCAGCCCTTGTGTATGGATATCTGTAGATGAAACTACGGGACATTCTTGTCTCTTTAGACACCCCCCCCCCCCCCCCGATCACCATCCAGAGTTTGACTGGTTCAGAGAAAAGCCCCAAGATTAAAGAGCAAATAATGGCACACTTTGTCTACAGTGGGTTGAATATGCAACATTATTATTCGAAGATCCTTAGATTCACCAGAAGTTGCTGTACATCAGATGGCGGTAGATATTTCCGAATTACAGGGCTCAGGTAGAGCTATCACGAGAATATTACGTACCTGGAGCTAGTGAAGAAGCAAATTATGTGGAATGAGGAAAGAAGCTAAGCAAATTAACGTGAATTTTGAATCTCTATTCCACATACTAACGTTACGTGATTTCTTTAGAGTATAGACTAAGATTATAACGATTAGTACAACTGCAAAGAAATACGACTCCCAAGAGAAACGCTAAGAACTAAATCCTTCACACACTGCACTTGTTAGTTCTTCTAAATGTATAAACAGAAAAAGTGATACCACAGTCTAACATATAAAGTCGGGACACTGACTGCTGTAAAAGTTGTTACCAACTGACAGATGCTGCGACACTAGCGCTCCTAGCGGTGGGCAAGCCGCCAAGTAGTGATGTTTGTTTATAATCGCTTTTGTCCGTAATTAACGAAATACTTACTATAATTTCTGCGTTACAAGCATTATTAAAACACCGAGAGACAAACATAATATGGAAATTAATATAAAAACAGCCTAATTTAAATGAGTCAATGGTATAAAAAACAACTGTCATGAACTAATACTTACGAATATCTGTGTATTTGCAGCTTATTCCGCTGAAAGTTGAGTTGCATACAAACATAATGGTATAATAAATTTCTATTATGGTCTGTTCTTACTATGACAGCCAGTTTTTGACGTGTATCAATTCGGTACAGAGTCTATGACTCTCACATTTTTACACGTCACTCGTCTTTCTTATACGTGCATATTCTTTTAAGTGTAATTACTTTAGCTTTAAAACACCAATGTTTTCATGATTCTTGCCGATTGTGGTTCAGATGTAGCAGCAACAGTGGAATTGGGTTCTTCTTTGTTGGAAAACAGTTTGGTTGCTTTTATCGTTATATTGCCATGTCTGTGACGTTTTTCCTTCGGCTACAGCTGTGATGGTTGATTTCCTATGTTAAAAACCGTATTTATTGCATTCTATGTACGTTTCCTGTTCCACCCTCACCGATTTTACTGGAATTGTAATCAAGGATACTTAACGTTCCTGCGTAGAAATTGACGTCTCTCTGCTAAAGGGCATGTCTCCTGCTGTTTCCTAGGCATTTTTATATTTAATAGAAGATGAAATTACTCATTTAAAGCCAGTATGTTAGAGAATTATTGTAAATTAACTGTCCTGTAATGTACCGTTTCGTACCTTATCAGGAATCTTATGAAACCTAAGAAAGACAAACGGGGAGCTATTTTTAAATTATTGCCAATTTATAAGGCACTACATCCGTTCCCTAATGTAAAAAGTATGCTGACGTCAATCTAAACGATACTATTCGCATTCATCAACTATCGTATTCAGAAACGTAGCTTGCCGGCCGCTTGGAGCGTTGCTATCGCAGCGTATAACAAAAGTCTGTGGGAGTGTCGTGACTGTATATGTTAGACTGTGGTGATACATTAAAGATGGCAAATATCTCGCATTACTGGAAAATACGCATTCCAGGCCAGAAAAGAGTTCTAAGTAGCCTTCCTGACTACATTTCAGCCATACAAACACTCCAGTACTTAGCAATGAAAACATGTTACGTGCACACGTCATAAATAAAGAACAAAAAGCAATCGTAAACAGTGGTTTGGAAACGTTTGAGTCAACTAAGATGGCTTGAATTTTGTGACGTCTTTTTATAATCTGATAGTTTCCGAGTACTAGGCGGAAATATATACTAGCTGAAAACCAGGCGTTATTCCTTCCTTGTGTTAGTACTTCTCCTAACCCTTCTCTCTCTGTCCATCTCCCTTTTTTTTATATCATTATCGGAGAATATATAAGAAATAATGACGTTCTCCCTTTCCGAGGCAAGTTGTCTGAATGTGATCTATTACAAGTAGATGTACTGTTGCAATATGTGTAAAGTAATGCAATGCATATTTATCTACGAAGTTTAAATAACAAATTAATGTAATTTTTGAGGAATAGTCGCTGATAAAGCGGAACTGAAAAATATTCCTATCAGACTGCAGAAGTCTATGCACTTACCGTTTATCAGGAAAGTAAGTAGTGTAGACCAAATCACACGTAAAAATGCACTCGTTTGCAAAAATCCAATCACGAAATTCAACAATAATGATTGTAAAAATGTCACAGATCGATTACTCGATGTAATGCGCGAAACGTCAAATCGATTTTTAAAGAGACGTATTAAAAGAATTTTTTTACTGCTTTATTTATTTTTATATTTCCTTATGCGTATGCTGAAGACATTGTAGCACGCATAGACCAAAGATATGGTCTGTGGCATCACGTTTCGCTGTATGTAACCTTCTTGATACAGAGTCGCAAACGTCATTGCTGGCCTTGAGTCTGAATCTTTTTTTTTTAATAATTTGTCGACTTTCACCACCATATCTTCCACTCCCTTATAGCTACCGGCATGGAACTGCTACGGTGTACAACGGGAGACTTCGGACAACAATTACACACCGTTTGTTTGTGTTCTGTAGTTTTCGCTGCAGAATGATATATCAACATATACACACGTAGAATTTTATATAAACCGATAACTTTCCATCCCAATATACTGCACCCTTTTATCATTGTCAACCCTCAAGCAACAATGCAACCAATAAAACGATTTGCAAAGAGTAAATGTAATTTTCAAAGAGTAATTATTGTTCCGTATTTCGCGTTATATTCTTCAAATTACTAAATATCTGTCAGATCGCTATAAAACCGTGCCTAAAACCTTCCTCAGGTATAAATTAGTAACTGTACAAATATTTAAGTCTCTGCGTCTTGTTGTTCGGACGTGATAAGCGTACACCGAACAGACTTTTACTTTAATATATATAGATAAATAGCTATCCGATGGTCGTAAAACCGTGCCTAAAGCCTTTCCTGGGTAGACATAACTGTACAAAATTTTTAGCTCTGTACGTCTTGTGGTTCAGACGTGATAAACGTACACCGAACTGACATTCATACATATACATAACGTTTCCCCAACGGTTTTCGAAGGTCGAAACGTTGGCCTCTCAGCTGTGCAGATAAAACGCTGTTGCAGGAGAGTGCGTTTCCCGGTGAGTCGGTTACGAGGCGGCCAGTTACGCAAGGCTCGTTCCACGCTCCGATGCGTTCCGCAGTGTTTTGTTTACGCCGCAGTCTCTTGTTTGCCCGCCGCCTGCACGTGGTCTCCGCGCCCAGGGGGGGAACTGGAGTCGCGCAACGTCTCCCAGTCCACAATTACCAGTGATCTCTCTGCTACCTGGATGTTGAACTACAGATTTGGGTGATTCTATTTACACTTCGGTAAAATCAGACGTGACGTCATTATGACGTATCCACACTATCGACGTCCAGAAGAGCGGCGCATCGACTTTTGCATCGTTCGAGACGCTGTTTTCGGGTGGGACAACACGCTTAATTCGACATTCTTTCTGAACTGCATACTTTCTTCCTTCGTAGTTTAGTGACAAAACTAGGTCTTACTTAATATTGGTATCATGTTTTGGAAAGCACTGATGGAAATTTCAGTAAATGTAAATTGAAAATTATCAGAAATAACGCAGACCGAGCCTTAGAGAACGACAACTTCACACATTTTCAAAGAAAAGAACTAGCATGTTGCAGCCACTTGGCGGTAGATGAGTACCCAGTTTTACGAAATGTGTTACCTGATGTTCGCAGAGCCTCTGTAACAAATGACTGTATTAATATCCAGCTCATTTGATTTATAGTTTCGGCGAAAACATACATATACCTACGGCGACTATATGTTGGTTTTGTATGTCGCATATGTTGACATGTCCAAGTACACATTTTCGCTCCATGGCCTGGTAACCTTATTTTGTCCTCTACGTTTAACGTAGACTCCGTACTGCAATGCAACTCGGTAGCATTTTTCGCTTAGAGAAAAGTTTCCATTAGCTTTAAACACATTCAGCCAAATCTGATGTCACCGTGGCCCATTTGTGAAGGTTAACGTTTCAGAGTTCGCAGTGTAGGTCCTTTTTCGGAAAGTTTATAGCTTCCTACTTTAAAAAAAACTGTAATGACTATACCATTACCAACTGAAGATATTGTCAGCTACTCCTTTAATTAGTCTGCTACAATTGCAACCGTTGTTTTGCGTCTAGAACGACCACACAAGTCGATCATGGCTCCAGTCGTCTTCGATAGTGTGAATACGTCATAATGACGTCACGTCTGATTTTACCGAAGTGTAAATAGAATCACCCTACAGATTTCTGAACGTGTCAGCCAAAGATGTTAATATTCTGCTTCTTGACTAACTATAACATGGCTGCTACGAAGTATTACAAGAAAACGAAAGGAAATATGTTTAGATTCCGTACTTACACGACTCTGTTACTTCGCACATTGACGTACATCCTGAGATAACCCAGCTATTATTTGTCACGTACTAACTGATGGAAATTCGTTTGATTACGACATGGCGGATCATGCAAATTCGTGTGCAAAAGACATGAATGTGTAGGCACGCTACAGTTCTATGCTCAGACACCAGAGTTATACATCCAGGTTGTATAGAGATCACTGAGAATTACCAGCAGTACTGTAAGAATTCTGCGTGGAGGTTCAGAATAAACGCAGGCTCCCCGACGTCACAGCTGTGAAGCCAACGATAGCCATCTTGGTCCGACCAAAACACTGCTGCCCTTACCTTGTTCGCGTATACTTATCGCTCTTTGTTGGAAGGAGTTTGCACTGTTACAGTGACTTGTGCGATGTTTGTGTACGAATCGTTCTGATAGTGACGCTAAATCACAGTAAAACTCAGTTTTTACAATTTCTAACACATAATTTGACGAAAGCTGACATTATGATTACACATAATGGGCATGTGATAAGTGAGACTGAACAGTTCAAATTTCTAGGTGTTCATATAGACAGTAAGGTGTCATGGAAAGCCCATGTTCAGGATCTTGTTCCAAAACTAAATTCTGCTATATTTACCATTAGAACAATATTTGAGAAGTGATTTTTCAACACGAAAAGTAATCTATTACGCTTACTTTCACTCACTTATGACGTACGGCATTGTTTTTTGGGGTAACTCGCCTGATGCAAAAACGATATTTCTGGCTCAAAAACGGGCGGTTCGAGCAATATGTAGTGTACGTTCACGAACGTCATGTCGACCCCTTTTCAGTAGACTGGGAATTTTGACTCTGGTATCACAATACGTTTTTTCTTTAATGTCGTTTTTTGTTAATAATATCAGCTTATTGCCACGAGTTAGTAGCTTTCACTCGATGAATACTAGACAGAAGTCGAATGTGCATTTGCATCGCACCACCTTGACACTTGTGCAGAAAGGGGTACAGTATTCTGCGGCATCCATGTTCAATAAACTGCCACAAGAAGTAAAGAATCTTAGCACTAATCCACACGCTTTCAAATCTAAACTGAAGAGTAACCTCATGGCTCACTCCTTTTATTCTGTTGAGGAACTCCCATAAAAGTTAAACAATCAAGCTAATTCATTTTTCTTTATTGATTATTTTCACTTTGTCTTAAGATTGTCGTGTACAAAGGACTACTTAAAAATTTTCTATTACCATTCTTGTGTAACAATTAATGTATTGACTTGTTCCGTGACCATGGAGTCTCACTCCTCAATTGGGTCCTTTGGAACAGAAAAACCAATAAATAGAAATAAATAAAGCGAAGGAAATACCATTTCATGTGTAAGTTGCCTCGCTAACGTGTGATTTTTACCACTTTTACTGTGAACGAATCTAGACATCTTCACTTGTAATGTGACGTATTTATCTCTTACGATTTTCCATTTCCTAAAGATGAAAGTTATTTCCCCCCCCCCCCCCTCCCAACTTAACATACTATTTACGAATAAATATTGATTTTTATTAAGTCAATGATTTCGAAAGCAAAACCTAGTTTCAATATTAACGAAACTTACTACACAAAGAAGAGATATCGTCACTGTTCTCGTAAACCTGGCGTAGGTTCATTCAGTCGAATTATTTTATCTGACGATCGTCAGATTAGATAAAGAAAGAACCCGCGTTTGTGACTCGTAAAACTGTAGTAAAAACTATTTCTAAACAGAATGAGACAGAATGTTTTTAGTTTTTCAAGATTTTATTGTAAACTAGCAACCACTTTGAGGTCGTTACATGGATGTATGATGCCATTAGCGACTGAAAATACAGACACTGCCAGTCTTTCGATCGGAGTGCCGTGGCGGCCATGGCTTCAAAGCGTGGTACGGCTGGGATACGTAACGCTGCTGTTGTGAAATTACCGGCAATTTAAAATCGTGGAAATATTCCCAGGAAATATTGCCAGCAATATTCCCAAAATTGATAAATTCCCAGGAATTAATTTCCCAGATAGCTCAATAAAACTTAGGTTTAAGGCAGTAATTATGTAGTTAAATAAAACACAAAAACTGAAATACCTTATTAATTAAATTTCTTGGGAATTTATAATTTTAAAAACGAAATCGTGCAATTTAATAGGTAATTGTGTTTTTAAAGGAAACATACACTATTTGGATAGGTGTAGGTTTATATGTATCTGGACTGAACCTCTTGGTTTGAAAAAAAAATTATTTTCAATATCAAAGATTAAGCCCTGAACTACCAAGCATTGAAATTAATGATTCTTACGTTTCCTAGTACTGCCAACCTCGAAATAATCAACCGTTAGAAAAACCGAATTTATAATATTGATATGCCATCTAGTGAGTAGCAACTAAATACTAAAATACACAGGGAGGTCTGTGTCTTCAATTTGTTAAATGTTCTGTCGATGTTGGTGATATTTTAGGCGATGACGTTGAAAATAAACTGGGGTGAAATTTGTAAACATTCTCAATGAAATGGCATTTTGGTGAAAAATTAGGCAAATAAACCAGCCGAGATTTAAGCTTTACTTGCAGATACAAGGGATTTTACTGACATATAACACTAAAACATTAAGGATTCTAAAACTGAAATTCAAAGCTATATTTTAGAAAATATTTTTTTATAAATCATAATTCATCAAAGGAATTGATAAGTCTTTGAATTCTGAAAGTGAAACACATCTTGTCATTCATTTGGAAAAATTAAAAAATAGTCTACTACAGATTTACGTCGATTGAGAATCACGCCTACAGAGAAATATTTTGTAAGTTTGGGTTTCATTAAGAGAATCGTGGAATTTCAACTTAACGAAAAATTGCAGCGTTAGCGAAAATTTTAATTTTTTTTCACCAGATTTAAAGTAAACTAGCTTAAACCCACGGCTCCGCTCGCGTGTTGGTTGATTATGATCGATAAGCTATCTTTCAGTAGTGTGCTATGAGACTGGTTTTGAAGGATACCTTCTTTACAAACAAACATTTTTAATCAACATTATCAGGAAATTAAGTAGTTCATATCAAATCACTCGTTTCGAAGAATCCAATCACGAAATTCAACAATGATTGTAATAATATCACAGATCGATCAGTTGATGTAACGCGCGTAACATCAAATCGACATTCTTTTAATAATCTCAATAATAATCTTATCCTTCAAGAGAAAGAGCTGAAGACATTGTAGTACGGATAGACCAAATATATGGCCTGTGGCATCGTTTCCTGTATGTAACCTCCTTGCTAACTTAGCGAGTCGAAAACGTCATCGCTTATCTTCCGAATTTATTTATAATTTGACAACTTTCAACCACCATATCTTCCCCTTACAACTATCGGCATAACTGCTATGGTGTTCAATGGGAGACTACGGACAACAATTACACACAGACCATTCGTTTGCGTTCTGTAGTTTTCGCTGCAGAGCGAAATATTAATACGCACACGCACGCACGCACGCGCACACACGCACTTATCTGTAAGGATAAGCATACGAATAAGGAAATATATGAATAAAAAAATAAAGCAGTAAAAAAATTCTTTTGATACATCGCTTAAAAAAAAAAAACAGTAATTTGACGTTTCGCGCGTTACATCAACTGATCGATCTGTGATATTATTACAATCATTGTTGAATTTCGTGACTGGGTTCTTCGAACGAGTGAATTTTTACGTGTGATTTGATATAAACTATATTTAATTTCCTGATAATGTTGATTAAAAATGTTTGTTTCTAAAGAAGGTATTGTATTTCATTTCATTCTTCAAAACCAGTCTCATAGCACACTACTGAAAGATAACTTATCGATCATAATCAAACAACACGTGAGCGGAGCCGCGGGTTTAAGCTAGTGTATATATAGCTATTCGATCGCCATAAAACCTTGCCTAAAGCCTTCCCCGGGTAGACATTAGTAACTGTACAAATTTTTAGCTCTTTGTGTCTTGTGGTTCAGACGTGATAAACGTACATCGAACAGACATTCACTTACAGTTATAAATGTTCGTCATAGCAAGGAAATTCATGCAGATAATGCTACATCTTGGATTAAAATGTATGGCTTTACTTAGTTAAACTAGTTGTAAGGTTCTTTAACTGTTAATAAGTTTGGAAACTTTCAAAATCTAAAAATGTTCGTAAATTTTCCAATTTTTTTGCAAACTCTCCGGAGCAAAGAAACATTCCCGGCAATATTCCCTTTTTGTAAGTTCCTTCCCACTGGGGGTATTGCTGGCCGACATCACTAGGTACCGCCATCTCCGTTTATTCTTACCTCCAGGGCATTCTCCATACAAGCTGTTCAAAACTTGGGAGCCTTCAAGTTCACCACTGAACTACAGCTGGTATTGGACTCGACTCGGACTGCTCGAACTGACGCTCCTACAAGTACGAGCTGACGCAGCCGCCATTTTCATTCCCGTAGCTGCGGTGCTACAGGATTTGGGTAATAGTACTTCAGCACGACGTAACGGGTGGTTGTGTTGCCAGGAACTGCTCAAATCATTCCAGAGGTGGCGGCAGAACGTTCAGTTTCCCGAGAGATTATGTTGTTGTTGTGGTCTTCAGTCCGGAGACTGGTTTGATGCAGCTCTCCACAATACCCTATCCTGAGCAAGCCCCTTCATCTCCACATAAGACCGGGAACCTACATCTGTCTGAATCTGCTTACTGTATCCATCTCTTGGTCTTCTTCTGCGATTTTTATCCCACACACTTCCCTCCAATGCTAAATTCACAATTCCTTGATGTCTAAGAATGTGTCCTACCAATCTATCCCTTCTTTTAGTCATGGTACGCCAGAAATTTCTTTTCTCCTCAATCCATCCACCTAATCTTCAGCATTCTTCTGTAGCACCATATTTCAAAAGCCTCAATCCTCTTCCTATCCGCACTGTTTATCGTCCATGTTTCACTCCCGTACAAGGCAACACTCCACACAAATGCCTTCAGAAAGGATTTCCTTGGGCTTAAATCAATATTCGATGTTAACAAATCTTTTTGAAGAACGCTTTTCTACCCATTGCCATTCTGCATTTTATATCCTCTGTACTGCGACCATCATTTGTTATTTTACTGCCCAAGTAACAAAACTCAGCTACCTCCTTTATTGCTTCGTTTCCCAATCTAATTCCTTCAGCATCACCTGATTTCCTTACACTGCACTCCATTACCCTAGTTTTGCTTGTTTCTTTTAATGTTCATCTTATATGCACCTTTCAGCAAACTGTCATAGATTATCTAAGAATAAAAAAATGGATCATTGCCGGCCGCGGTGGCCGAGGGGACTGAGGCGCTCCAGTCAAGGTCGGCCACTACGGTCGGGGGTTCGAATCCCCCCTCGGGCATGTATATCTGTGCCGTCCTTAGTCTTAGCTAGTTCATAAGTAGTTTGTAAGCTTAGGACCTGATGACCCCGTAGTTAAGTCCCATAAGTTGTACAAACATTTGAAAATGCATCATTAACTCTTGGTGCAAAAACTGGGAATTCGGACTGAACCCACAGTTTTGTATTGTAAATACTATTTTTTTATTATTATGATTTGAAGCAATATTTAATAGTAAAAATCGTCTGTGATATTCGAACGTAAGTTCTTATTTAGCTCTTTTGAAAGTACTACCTCTTACAGGGTAGCTGCCTGTAGGGAATTATCTGCCGCAAAATACCATATTACTGTTTTTAGAGCATAATGTGTGTCTTACATGGTATATTGAGAAACACACCACATCAAAAGGTTTTGTACGTGCTTTGCAGAAATTGTTGAAGATATTTCTGTTACGTTATTGCAACGAAGTATTACAAACACTAAAACGGAAAGTATAAAGATACTGGCCAAATAGTTTAGTTACGGCTGTGGCAGCGTACTGTGGTGATACAGGCAACTGCCGTTGAATGCTATTTGTGGTATTTCGAAGTTTTAGCGTCATAACTTGTAGTATGCAATTTGAAAGAACAGTACTTAGTGTTTTATCACAAAATACACCCTCAATTCAATTTATTATTAGTAAACGCCAATATTGACGCTTATGTATAAGCATGCTCTAACATACTGGCAAAGAATACTGGGTAAATTTTACTTACGGCTACGGCGGCGTGGTGGGCTAATGTTGGCAACGAAATGTTTGCTTTAAAGGGATTATTAAATTACTGACAAGAAAAGTGTACTGCTCCGTACAATAATCTGTCAACCTTAGGAAAGGAACAGATTTATTTATTTGGTGGTCAACACAAAGGATTATTTCCGTCATTCTATACGAATAGGTTTTCAAATTAAGACTACAAGGAAAGAAGGGGTTAAGTCCATTTCACAGACTTTTCAGGAGAGTAATTTCAAAGTTTAAAACGTTACAGTTTCATTGGTTAATGACATACGCTTCTGTATTTTATACACTACATTCTACGACCTTTCTTTAGTATTCCCTGAAAGTATAAACACATATTAAAAAAAACTGGACCTTTTACGTCTTTTTATCTGTAAATGTATTTTTTAATTTCTTAGTGTAATGCACAAATAACATCGTCAAAGTCAGATTGTTATGTGATATTGGGATGATATTTTACTATATAAATTCCCTGCAATTACCCTGACAAAATTCTATTTATATTTGAGCGCGGTCATTATCGTACAAGGTGTTCATGACGAATTAGGTTTTAGTGACACTTTTTTATCAATATCTCTCTTTTTTTTCCTCAACTATTGTATCTTTAGATATTGATGTAGATTTCTCTGTATCCGTTAGCAAATCCGTACAATCCTTTTTGCAGTTACAACGCTCCCCTATTTCATGCCACATTGCTCTTAGCTTTTTAGATACTTCAGACTCTATAGCAAAGCTCTGTCTTTTTCTAGACTAACCACTGCAGCTTGAATCTGGATCTTCCATCGCCAGTTGGAACACCGTCCTCAGTTGGATATCACACGAAATTCAATCTGCTACACCACAAAGAATTCAAGTGAATGTCAAGGCTACTCTGTGTTATCACAAATCACGACACGATATTCGGTTCTGCTACAGCATAAAGCAAAGAACCTAATGTGAAATCTGCTCCGTGTTTACTTCGACAATACATATGAAAATCAACAATGACATTGCATTTAACGATGTCAACAATGATACTTCCGTAACAGCAGGAAAAACATATACAGCTGACTGCTGAGAAATCGACACAGGCTGGACTTCGTGAAGTTTCTTTCCGTGTTTCGGACGGACTTGACCCGTTTTCTCAGTGTATACCATATTTTGATCTCGCTATAACTCAGTGACTAAACCCGTTACATTCATTTAAGTCCACCCAACTGAAAGTACATCTGATGAACTTCATAAGGATACCAGTAACACATTTTCGTGAAATTTGAACTTAACCCCTTCTTTCCGTGTAGTCTTCCAATAGCATTCAGCTGTTGTTGTCAACATCGGCACCGTGTGCCTCTACGACCGTAAACTTTAGATCATGTACAAAAACATACTATCTCATTTTAGTGTTTGTAATAAGTTCTGAAGCTTCCTAACTAATGCAATAGAAGTACATTCAGCAATTTGAGTACAAAAAATCCGAGGTGGTGAATTTGTCAACAACAGGTAATACACACTTACTTCAAACAGCAAACAAACCTCGCTTATTGACATTATTATTTAAATACAAGTCAAGATCGGCTAAAACTTTGATCTAGATGACCAGTATCGCAGAACTAAACGCAGTATGCGATTTTTATCACAGAATCATACCTGTTTTTTTTTTCTTTTTTTGCGCTTTTTCTTCATGTGGACAGCAGAGAAAAGCAGCAATAAGTAAAGAAAACGCGAGATTTTCGTGTCTAATCCACATAGCGATGTAAACAAGAGCGAAATGCAAGCTCATATTAGCACGATCTAAGGCTCTATGCCGGGCACTCGTAAAATATTTCAGTAAACTTGAACAAAACAACAGTGCTCGTATAAGCTACGTGTTGTGTTTAGCATTCGCAGGGAATGAAAATGGCGGATGCGCCGGCCTGTGTGTACAGCAGCAGTAGCTGGAACAGTTGCGTCGCAGGTCGGGAAACAGCGCTGTCTGTTCGATATCTGGGTGGCGCCGCCATCTTGGTACCGTTCCAAAGACGTGTCTCGCGCTGTAATTTACGATACGTAAAGAAAGACTGCCAAACGCGCGTACCGAAACGCTTCGCAGCATCGCTTGCAATAAGCGAGCTTGCACAAGCATGCGTAAAATCCAGTTCTCCCCACACAGTCCACGCATGCTACAACAATCATTAAGGTCGTTTAGCAACAAGAGAGCTCAAATGTTGACGAGTTCGGTTTGGAAACCTTCAATTTAATATTAAGGTGAAAATAAAAAAAATGCAAGGTGAATCGTAATGGTGGTATACGGAGAGTTAAAAAAAATCTGAAACATTTCCACACGCTATTGTTTTTGATGATTTTTTAACAATGAAACACGTCACCAATTCCATATTTCTTCTAGCTTTGGATGTCACGTGAAAATATTTACTTCAGTATTTTGCCTGATGTTTGCAAGTCATACATGGGGACTTCATTGCGTAATAGAGAAGCTAACATCACGGATATGAAAACATATACTTCCTTTTTTAAGGGAACAGACAACAAACGCGTCTTATATGTATAGAGATTGCAATCGAAGTCTGTAAGTACTCTCCCCCCCCCCCCCCCCCGCCATCGAACGAGATTTTATGTAGACAGTGCCCTTCCTCTTGTTTTGAAGGTCAATTGTGCAAAATTTCATCAAGGTCAGTGCGAAAATATGGATTTACGCGGGCACATTGAAAACGCACTTTCACTTTTTCTCAAAATTTCCGGTTAGTTTTCCAAAAAAAAAAAAAAAAAAAAAAAAAAAAAATCGGAACGAAACCTGTTTACGAACCTTTCACATGTAATTTTGTGTAGTGTACCAAATTTAAAGTTATTTAGTTGCCTGGATATTGAGTTAAAAGAGGACAGACAACAAGTGCGTCTTATGAGTATAGACATACTAGCTTAAACCCGCGCTCCGCTCGCGTGTTGATTATGGTAGATAATGCGCGAAACGTAAAATCGATTTTATGCTGATGTTGGCAACGGCCGTTAAAAGCTTTTTGGAAAATCAGTCACATAGAATGAGGGGCACAATTCATTATGTAAAATGATTTCCAATCCATAGTGTACAACAGCAATCAATTGGAATAAATATACCTTCAAACCGTCTTGATTGCAAATTTTTTATTAGTTAATGAAAGATGCTAAAGGGCGAAACGTGTCATTAACTAATAAAAAATTTGCAATCAAGACAGTTTGAAGGAATATTCATTATGTTCATGATGAAATAATTAGTGCTGTTCCAGTCAGTAAATTAATGATCCTCCTAAAGCGAATATATTGTTGCCAACGATAGCACACTAAACTGCAGGTAGGACACAAAAAATAATTAGCTGTATCCCGCATGCCTTGCAATACCATGGATAGGAAAAAGTGCTATACATATAAAAATTGAGGTGTTTGTGCCTCTGTATCTCACTGCAGACAAAACTGCACGTGGCAAACTAATAGTATTTGTATGTTGTAGCAGGTACCAGTCTCCCATTGTGCACTATGGTGGTAGAGGGTTGATAACGATAAGGGGGTGGAAGATATGGAAGTTGAAAGTTACCGACTTATATAAAATTCTACGTGTGGGTGTCAATATTTGTTCTTTAGCAAAAATTACGCAAGGTAGACGAACGATCTCTGTGTGATGTACTACTACAAAGTCCCCGTTGTACACCATAGCAGTTCCGTGTCGATAGCTATAAGAGGGTGGAAGATACAGTCATTGAAAGTCGTCAGCTTATATGAAATTTGGACTGAAGACCAGCGATGACTTTTGACACTGTAATGGCAAAGAGGTTATATACAGCGAACCTTCATGCACATTCTTCAGCAGTTATAATGCAATAAGCGTACGAATAAAGAAACATAGCTGATTTGTAGTGTGAAAAGTAAAAACACCAAGAAAGCTGCTAAAGCGTAAGAAAGAAATTCCGCGTTCTCGATCGGTTTCTAAAAGACAGAAAACGGCGCTGAAAAGTGAATCTCCTTACGACAGAAACTCTAAATTTGTTGACGTTATTTATCTTACACTGTAGGCTTTAAGGGGTGAAATAGGGGATGAACGGTTTTTTGAAAACACGTTGCTATTCAGGCAATTTTGAAGCAAGAAATAAAAAACTTCCGATTTAGATTTTCGTTTGGAATTTTTTTAAAAAGTGTTTTGTGATTTTTCGGAAATTCAACCACCAAGCGGGTGAAATAAGGGAAAATATTTAAAGGATGCTACTAAGACTATTTTGATGTACAAAGGCGAAAATTTGGATTTGGAACCTTGGTTAAAATTTAAAGAAAATGTGTTTCGGGATGTTTTGAATTCTGCTCTCAGTGGTGCAATAGGAGTTGGAAAGTTGTATCAAAGTACTTGATTAGGAAAGCATTTTTAAGCTAAATCTATGAAAATTTATATTTAGAAGTAGAGACAACCAATGCAGACCCTCCAGTCTACGCGTACGAAGCAGCAGGAATTAAGCTAGTATTTTTTAAATGCTTCGTTTGAAGTAACTAGCCGCGGCGGAGTGCTTCGAGGCGCTATGCTGCGATGCGCGAGGCCGTTCCCCCTCGGTCGTTCGAATCCCCCCCCCCCCTCGGGCATGGATGCCGTCTTTTGTATAACTTAGTTGATAAGTAGTTGGTTAGTTCAGGGACTGATGACCCAACAATTAAGTCCCATAAGCTTTACAAATAAAGTTATCACTCGTACCTAATGATTATATTGTCACTAAAAATATCAGGTAGTGTGAATAACATTTAAAAATACTTAGCTTAAGACCGTCTGGGTCTAGTGCTGAAGTGGAAGGTCTCTTGCATAGCCATAAATGAAAGATAGAAAAACTCCTTTTCTGTACTTACTCTCCCAGGGGTATCTTTAAAATAACTTCGTTTTGACAAACGTTTCCAGCAATCGATTTACATGATCGAACTTTATTGGATGTCCCTCTCGGGCAGTAGTTTATCTTAGTTTAAGTAATAAATATGAGCTACGGACTAATAACCCAGCAATTGAGTCCGATAGATTTACAAACATTTGAAGATTTCAGCGACGCCCATGCAAACGACACACAATGAAAAGAGTAGGCCGGCCGCGGTGGCAGAGGGGACTGAGGCGCTTCAGTCACGGTCTGCACGGCCACTGCGGTCGGGGGTTCGAATCCCCCCTCTGGCATGGATATTTGTGCGGTCCTTAGTTGTAGGTAGTTCATAAGTAATTTGTAAGTTTAGGGACTGATGACCCCGTAGTTAAGTCCCATAAGCTTAACAAACGTTTGAACGTTTTGAAAAGAGTATTTACAGACGACGAAAGATTGAAAAGATAACGAATGAAAATATCGTAGGCAGATGGGAAAGAACGAAACACGTAGTTATCGAAGAAGAGGAAGAATCGAATCGTAGCTCTCTCCAGTACAAATAACGCGACTTTTTCGTAACCAAAGTACGTACTTACTACTGGAATACTCTGCCAAGTGGCGAAATGCTTGACAGGAAAGTCCTTCTCCAAAAATTCATCTGATTTAAAAATTTCAAATACCAGTCTGCATAATGCCCTTAAAAATTTTTATCCCCCTAAATAAACCCACATCTACAATTCAAAACTGAGTAAAAAAAATCGCACTGACGTGTTTTATGGCCCACTTTGGATTTGTAGTTTTATAAGTTTTTGCGAATATTTTGGACCAAAATAATAATCTAAATAATAAAAAATTAACTAATAAGTGTCTGAAACCCTTTTAGGAAAAGCAAAATAGATGGCCGTTGTTAACTGATGCTAATATGGCATTTGTAGAAACTAGATTCTCATTTATCGTACGAAGAACGACGTGTTTTTGTTAATTCCTCAGTGCGCCATTGCTTTGAAATGACAACGTGTGAGTCACAATAAGAAAATCATCAAATACGCAACTCAAGATGGCGTATGCCAGAGAGAGTTCTGGGCGAGGAATGTCACGTAACATCTCCGAACAGTTGGTTTTCGTTAATTCAATGGAGGGTGTCAAAACTACGTAATTTTTGCAAATATCTCTAAACGATACGAGATATGAAAAAAACGTAAGGGAACGAAATTGTAGAGAATTTTCTCCTCTACTAATTCGGTTATTCAATTTTCGTGTCAGATGAATGGTTAATACGTTATTTTGATTTAAATTTCGAGCTGTCAAAAGAAGATCGCAAAGGCCCATTTTTTGTGTTACTACCGTAACCCAAAGTGGGCCAAAATTATTGATTGCTCAAAAGCGTGTAATCAGAATAATTGCTGGAGCCATACCAAGATCAACCTGTAGACATTTATTTAGGGATGTTCACTAGCTTCACAATATATTCACTCTTAAAATTTTGTTATTAACAATCCGACTCAATTCAAAGGTAAAAGCAGCGCGTAGCTACAACACTAGCAGAAAGGGTTATATTCACTATTCAAGGTTAAATCTAACTTTAGCACAGAGAGCAGCGAATTATGCTGCCACAAAAGTCTTATATCACTAAACATGCAGATAGCATAAATTACACTTGTTTTTATTTATTTTGTGTGTTTTATTTCATTATCTTAACTATTTTCTCTTATTCTATATTTTCTTTCTCTCGTTTTTCATATCTTGAAAGCAGTGACAGGAGCTCGTCAAGGTAGGTTACGAATACTCCTTATCTAATGGAACCATCACTGTTATATATTTCCGATAGGATTTCTTACTGATTGTCTTTAGTGTTTCTCTAGTGGAGCCATTTTAAGTCGCCATAAAGCTCGCATGGCTATTATTTTAAGAAAAAGATAGCCAAGAATGCGAAAAAAAATCGCCACACGCTGACAATGCCGTGTTTGGCTGCGTTTTCTGCAACAATGCAATAGCCTGGTTCCGTGTTGTGTTGTTGGCGGGCCGATTCCAGTTCCCCCCCTGCTACGGAGACAAACGCCGGCGCTGGAGGGGGGGCCACGCGCTTCGTGGTCACGTGATCGCTAGTGGTTGGGGGGGGGGGGGGAGTGGCGGTGGTGGGGGGCGGCGTCGCTTGGCTTGTCTCCGCAGTCGCCCGCGCGCTCCGCTAGTCCGCGTGGCCGCTCCAGTGCCGGCTGGGCTAGTGCGCGCGCCTTCACCCGCTGGAGCGTGCAGTGCGCGCGTCCGCGTCGCGATACGCTCCGGGCCGTGGGTCTCAGTGCACCGATTTCCAAAGACCCGCTCCGAGCAGAACTCCGGAGCCTGGTGTGATAGTTTTTCGTCCCCTCGTCCCGTGCACCAGACGTGCTTCTGCTTGAACAGCCGTGGCACCATACTCTGGACTCTTTCATTTCATTTATTTAGTTTCTGCTCATCCCCGTGTGGAGTCGAATTCGGCGTCTTTTGGTCGACACGGTACGTCTTCCGGCAGACGAGAAGAGGTGGTGGTTCTTTAGCTTATGTTAGCTGCTAACAGTAACCGATGAAGGCTTTCCCTTGTACACACGACTGTCCATCCTCTCCACGTGTTCACATTCGGGACGATACAGCCCAATACGACGTTACTAGGGTGAGAACTCTTGAATGTGCGCTTCCTGTAGTATTTATTAAACCGGATCATTTGGTCATTTCTATAAGACTTTGTACACGAAATGCTGGGGAACTGTTGGTTTTAGTTTTTGCCAAACACGTTTCGCTGGCGATGCAGCATCATCAGTGGGATATTTATTTATTTATAGTGTCTTAATACCACATGTTGTATTTGTTGTTCTCTCTCTCACACAATACATATTTGTATATTTTTGACAGTTTGTGATTTTGATGCCGGTCTAAGGTGCCTCGCTGCGGAGCGCGCGGTTTCTCGCCGTCAGAGGTTCGAGTCCTCCCTGTGACGTGTGTGTGTGTGTGTGTGTGTGTGTGTGTGTGTGTGTGTGTGTGTGTGTGTGTGTATTCGTCCTGAGGTTAGTTCACCTTAGTTTAAGTAGTTTGTAAGCTACGGACTGATGACCACGCGCCGGCCGTGGTGGCCGAGGGGACTGAGGCGCTCCAGTCACGGTCTGCACGGCCACCACGGTCGGGGGTTCGAATCCCCCTTCGGGCATGGATATTTGTGCCGTCCTTAGTGTTAGCTAGTTGATAAGCAGTTTGTAAGTTTAGGGACTGATGACCCCGTAGTTAAGTCCCATAAGCTTAACAAACATTTCAACATTTTGATTTGATGACCACGCATTTTGGTCCGATGGATTTACAAACATTTCAACATTCATTTTGATGTATTTGTTGTGGTTTTATTGGGTGAACTGAAAGTGTCAAAGTGCTTCTTCGCAGCGCGAGAACTCCACAAATACATCAAATTCACAAACTGTCTAAAATTTACAAAGAAAAATAAGACATGTGGTATCAAGACAATATACAATAAATATCCCACTGATGATGCTGCAACGCCAGCGAAACATGTTTGGGAAAACCATTTGTATTCGCTCAAGGCAGATCGAACCTAAGAAACAAATTTGTTTGTAAGCAAAGACGGACATTGAAGAGCTATTCATACCTCATGATGAATACAGGGGAACCGTGTGTAACTGAATTTTCGCTCATACTAATATAGGGCTATTGAGTTACGAAAAAGTAGATAATGCAGCAGTTCGGTGCGATTTCATCGCGAACATTGCATGTTACGTACTGATTGTGATAAATTACGAACGCAGCAGTCCTTAAGTTGGCTCCAGAAGGGAAGTAGCCGGCTTCCGAATAGTAGGCCTGGAAGAAATTTAACTGCGGGTCACCATCAGCTGTTGTGTATTTTGCTCAGAGCAAAGCAGCTGATTGTCAACCGCAATGAAATTACACAATAGTCACGTGTAAAACCGCTCAGTCTTATCATAAACGTACACGGTTTATCCAAATGTGAAGATATTTGAAATTCATGGATATGAGCCCGATGGTTTCGTCGATAACAATGGTTTCGATACCACGTGAGCGGGTGTCAACAGAATTTTAAAATTACCGATAAAAGGCATGCCGCTCTAATGAGGCATTTCTTTTAAAATTTTACAAGTGATATTAAAAAATTCTTATGATGGCGCCCGTAGGTGGGATCGAAACGATAATACGAGTAAATATTGCCGTTTTAATGAACGCACACACCGGGCTTGGATCGAGTAATTTAAATTTATTTGCCTGCACAGCCATATTATTTTCCTTTCGTCAATGAGAGAGTACATGTTGAATAGAAAATATCGAAATTTCATTAATGGCATAGGGTAGAAATCAATGATTTTTGGCGTTTTAATTGTGAGGTACGGTAGTCTTCATAATGATCGACAAACTTCAGTGGAAGACTTCTGTGGAAGACACAGCTTTAGTACTGCTTACCGGTGTGGGATCCGTACCAGGTGGGGTTGATAGATGAAGGAGAGAAGATCTAACGGAGAGCAGCGCGCTTCGTTACAGGATCATTTGGTACTCGAGAAAGCGTTACGGAGACGATCGATAAACTCCAGTGGAAGACTCTGCAGGAGAGACGCTCTGTCGCTCGGTACGGGCTTTTGTCGAAGTTTCGAGAACATACCTTTACCTAGGAGTATAGCAGTATATTGCTCCCTCCTACGTATATCTCGCGATCAGATTATGAGGACCAAATCAGAGAGATTAGAGCCCACACAGAGGCATACCGACAATCTTCCTTTCCGCGAACAATACGGGACTGGAATAGGAGGGAGAACTGATTGTGGTTCTCAAGGTACCCTCCGCCACACACCGTCGGGTGGCCTGCGGAGTGTGGATGTAGATGTAGTTCTACTTGACCTGTAAGTCGCTCTACGTCTCTTAATTTCTACCGATGGGTACAAGAATTTTATAGTCTGAGCCATTTACATGTATAATGCTATATACCGGGTGATAATGAAGTAACAATAAATTTGAAAATTTAATAAATCACTGAATAATGTAGATAGGTAAAAATTGACATACATGCTTGGAATGACTTGGGGTTTTATTAGAACAAAAAAAAAGTATTGTTAGAGGTGTGAAAGATCTGTTGCGCGCGTCGTTTGGTGATGATCGTGTACTCAGCCGCCACTTTCGCCATGCTTGGCCTCCCAGGTCCCCAGACCTCAGTCCGTGCGATTACTGGCTTTGGGGTTACCTGAAGTCGCAAGTGTATCGTGATCGACCGACATCTCTAGGGATGCCGAAAGACAACATCCGACGCCAATGCCTCACCATAACTCCGGACATGCTTTACAGTGCTGTTCACATCATTATTCCTCGACTACAGCAGCTGTTGAGGAGTGATGAACATATTGAGCATTTCCTGTACAGAACCTCATCTTTGCTTTGTCTTAATTATTGCTTTTCTGATCAGATGAAGCGCTAGCTGACCTTTTTTGAACTTCTCTCTTTTTTTTTCTTTTTTCTTTTAAACCCCATGTAATTCCAAGCATGTGCGTCAATTTTTACCTCTATCTACATTATTCCGTGATTTATTAAGTTTTCAAATTTATACTGACTTTTTGATGACCCGGTCGCTCTCTCTCTCTCTCTCTCTCTCTCTCTCTCTCTCTCTCTCTCTCTCTCTCTCTCTCTCTCTATGGGTGTAGCTCCGAGATAGTGATCCGCTCCCCGAAACTCAGACGGCAGCGTAGCCGACTACCACGCGTGGGGCCCGGGTTCGATTCCCAGCAGTGGTCTAGATTTAGGGTTTTGTCATGATTTTCGTCTTCATCGACTTGCAAGTCGCCAAAGTGGCGTCAAGTAAAAAGACTTGCACTAGGCGGCCGCACAATCCCATGCGGGATCTCGCTGTGAAAAATGCCACCTGAGGAACCCCAGCTCCTGCTGCACTGCACACCACATCCTGAAGATGCCCAACATTGCGGCGAAACTACTCGATAATAAAACAACATATTTGCCCTCTAGACTCTTTATATATTAAGAAAATTACAATAAGGGCGCTGTTTTCCCCCAAACGAAACAAAAATGTTTCAAAAAATATTCTGTTTAACAGAATGTCGGTACGTCGCCTGCGATTACCGTGATGGCCGGCCGCAGTTGCCAAGCGGTCTGCGGCGCGCCTGTCACAGTCTGCACGGTCGCTACGGTCGGGGGTTCGAATCCCATCTAGGGCATGGATGTTTGTATCGTCTTTAGTATAAGTTAGTTTATTCAAATGTTTGTATAGCTTATGGAACTTAACTACAGGGTCATCATTCCCTAAACTTACAAACTAGCTAACACTAAGGACGGCACAAATATCCATGCCGGAGGGGGGGGGGGGATTCGAACCCCCGACCGTAGTGGCCGAGCGCTCGGCCACCGCGGCCGGCAGTTAGTTTGTAAGTAGAATGAAACTTTCACTCTGCAGCGTAGTGTGCGCTGATATAAAGCTTCCTGGCAGATTAAAATTGTGTGCCGGAACCGGGACTCTAACCTGAGACCATTGCCTTTCCTTTGCCTTAGAGTCCCGGTTCCGGCACACAATTTTAATCTGCCAGAAAGTTTCATATCAGCGCACACTCCGCTGCAGAATGAAAGTTTCATTCTGGAAACATCCCTTAGGCTGTGGCTAAGCCATGTCTCAAGCATATCCTTTCTTCCAAGAGTGCTAGTGTTGAAAGGTTCGCTGGCGAGTTTCTATGAAGATTGGAAAGTAGGAGGCGAGGTACTGGCGGAAGTAAAGTTGTGAGGCGGCATCGTGAGTCGTGTCGGGATAGCACAGTCGGTAGAGCGCTTGCCCGCGAAAGGCAAAGGTTCCAGGTTCGAGTCCCGGTTCCGGCACACAAATTTATAGTTCATAAGCAGTTTGTAAGTTTAGGGACTGATGACCCCTTCGTTCCTCCTCCTTTTTAAAATTATTAAAAAATTTTGCAGTCAGCTCATCGTGTCTTTCCCCCTGTAACATTTTCACACCATATCGATTGTTTCCTATTTCAAACAAAACTGTCCATACTTCTCCTCTTTCTCGACTGGCATCTCAATTTATTTGCAGAAGAGCTGGCTGGATTCAGAGTGAACGAAGCGAATCGCAGCATTACGCAGACTTGCGCAATAAGCGGAACAAGGAGAAGAAAATCACTACCGGCGATGAGATTTGGAGGAAACACTAGGGATGCTGGTTAAGACGGAAAACTGGGTCATTTCACTGTGCGCAGTGTTGCCAACTCAGCCAGTTTGCGTCTCATTCTGGCCGATTTGCATTCCTTTAAAACCGGGAAACATTACTGTCGGCCTACAGCCGAATGTCTGGCACTTTCCTTAAAACCGAAAATCGGGCTCATTTCTTGTGTGTGCATCAAATGGTTAATACACTAACTGTTAGTACACTAGCTTTTTTACCCTCGGCTTCGCGTTGATGTCCTAGCATACGTGTGAAAGACAATCGAAAGTACAATAGTTTCGCATCTTTCTTCTTAAGGTATGACCACGATCATGAGGATGAAGGAAAATTTTTCTAATTTTCCTGTTAATTAATATAAACCGTGCATAGAATGGCGGTATATACTGTCCTTGTTTATCAAAAATGTTCAAATATTTGTAGAATCTATGGGACTTTACTACGGGGTCATCAGTCCCCAAACTTACAAACTACTTATCAACTACCTTATACTAAGGACGTCACAAATATCCTGCCCGAGGGTGGATTCGAACCCCCGACCGTAGTGGCCGTGCAGACCGTGACTGGAGCGCCTCAGTCCCCTCGGCCACCACGGCCGGCCCTTTTTTATCGGGATGCAATTAAAGTTATTATTAAATACGAAAAGAATGCCTATTCGGTAAACCGTCACAAAACCTTTGACAAGAAGCGTGTCAGGAAATAATGTTTAACTGAATTTTTTTTTTCGTTTATATACTTCCTTTCTCTATCACAATACAGCAGAATAGCGTGTTAATATTTGACAATATTTTAACTTTTCAAAAACGCTTATATAATATATTCGTACTTCCATATTATTCTGTCATTGTTTCCTGTACAGATAGCTGAAGAACGGCAATAATTGCGTGGAAACCGGTTGTGAATAACTCTATAACTCTACAACTCTAATAATTGCTGGGTGTTTCCTTTCTAACCAAAGAAAAACAAGACTTTAAATTAATATTTTAAGCATCATTCTGTGGCTTGGTTCTAAGAGGGCCAATGTCAGTATTTATCAAAACTGGTTTTATTGATATAGACCATGGTTTCACGTGGTTTTCATAATGTTAAAACGGCCAATGTGTAAGCCACACAGGATGAGCGACACTGGGGTTTTAAGATGGGAGCCACAAATGTACTGTTAATATTTTTCAGAAAATTACAGAAAATATTCAGAAGCTTATACCGTAAATCTAAGATTTTTGACATTGGCCCTTTTAGAACCACGCCACAGCATTATCAAAACAGTCTAATTTAATGCCTAGTAATTGTATTAATGACGATGGTAACTTCTTTCTGGCCGATTTGTGACAGATTTTAAAACCTGCTCTATCCGGAAAACGTGTTACAGGGTTGGCAACACTTAGTGTCTATATAGAGGGTCCCGTTTATTTTCACTTCCCGAAATATCTCTGTAACAACGGCAGCTATTGATACACGACTTTCACAGGTATCGATGTAAGACAGGGGGCTCATGAATGTAAATATTTTGAAACATTCTAAAACGAAAGCATGTGTTTTTTACACATGTTTTTAAGTGGACACTTTCATCAGCAATTTACAGAACGTCAAATCACATAAACAATGGCGCTAATTGCATTGCAATACGCCAGATATAGCAGCATGGGGTTCTCGCCTTTTTATTCTCATGACGTTTCGCGTATTACAACCGACAACTTGGCTTCGCAATATCTCGAGATGTAATTGGCGAATTGTGGTGCATCCAAAGCCATTGTTGGATTTGTCATGCTATAGATTGCAGATGAAATAATGAAGGGTGTCCAATTGTTCCGATTGTGCTGAAAAACCACATGTTTTGCCTTTTTTTTTTTTTTTTTAGAATGTTTCAAAATATTTCCATTCATGAGCCCCTGCTTGACACTGATACGGGTGAAAGTCCTTTTACAATAGCTGTCGTTGTTCTAGAGCTATTTTGGGTGCTCAAGATAAATGGGACTCCGTGTATCTGTTTCGAAACACGTGGCCTATATATACTGTCCCCAAAAAAAATCTGGTCGAGTGGTAAAGTGAAGACAAGCTGTGCCTGCAGCATAGAGAGAGAAATGAGTCCACTCTGTCACTGTTACAGAGATTTGCCGACTCCAGGGACGCAGTTTTTGTACGTGGCTATTTTCAGATGTAGGACAGCAGAGTAGGCGACCTGAAATCAGTTCAGTTGGTCGTGATACGACTGAAACCTATCTCAGCAGACCAACTCCTGCACTGCCGGTACACTTACAGAAGGCTCTTCCGATACTAATGTAAATACTTTCCTCTATCCGCTTTCCATGCTCGCCATTAAATTCTCGGTTCTTCATCAAGCCCTCATGTGGCTAACACGTGTCACGTCAAATTATCGTAGTCTTAAGCTGCACTCATTCTTTCACATTTATGCATCAGCTAACGACCACCCGCAGAAAAGTTAGTAATGGGTGTGAAGTCATCTGCATTGGAATTTTCGTCTAGATCGCTCTTCTGACCTAGTTCTTGTTTAGCACCAGCAACGTTAATGAATCACAACTAAAAGTATGCGTCTTTAGGGAGATTCTGCGATCAGATATGAATTAAATACTTCAATGGCAGTCTTCAGATCGCTCATATTTGTTTAAATGACCTGTTACTCAGTAACATGTCACTTACTGAACAAGTTAAAACTGTCAACATCGTATTCAGATTAGATTAATACTTGTTCCATAGATCATATATACGGCATTCCGTAATGATTTGGAACGTGTCCGTTTAGTAAATATTGTCTATACATGACAATGAATATGTTAAAGATTTTTATTTACATTTTATTTATTTATGTTAAAGTTTTATCTAAAAATTCATCTACATTGTAGAAGGAGTTGCCATTCAGAAATTCCTTTAATTTCTTTTTAAAACTAGTTGGTTATGCATCAGACTTTTGATGCTACTTGGTAAGTGACCGAAGATTTTGTGGCAGCATAATTCACCCCTTTCTGTGCCAAAGTTAGATTTAACCTTGAATAGTGAATATCACCCTTTCTCCTAGAGTTCTACCTATGCACGCTACTATTACTTTTGAATTGAATCATATTGTTAATAACAAATTTCATGAGTTGTATATATATAATTTGTGAAGCTACAGTGAAGATCCCTAAATAACTGTCTGCAGGATGATCTTGGGTGGGCTCCAGCAATTATTCTGATTACACTCTTTTCTGCAGTGAATACTTTTTACTCTATGTTGAATTGCCCCGGAATATGATCCCATATCAAAGCAGTGAATGAAAATAGGCATAGTTAGCTAATTTACTAAGATGTATATTACCAAATTTTGCAATGACCCTGAGAGCATACGTAGCTGAACTCAAAAGTTTCAGGAGATCTTCAATATGTTTGTTCCAATTCAATCCCTCGGCAATGCAAACACCTAATATTTTGAATAATCTACCTTAGCTACAGATTTATTTTCAAAGTTTAAATTTATTAATGGTGTCATGCCATTTACTGTATGAAACTGCATATATTGGGTTTTATGAAAGTTTAATGAGAGTCCAATTGCACTTAATAACTGTGAAAGATCTTCGTGAATACAGAGGGGCACGTCATTAATATATTTTAAGATCAGCAAAGGACCCAAGACCAACCCCTGTGGGAACCCATTTTGATAACTCCCCAGTTAGAGGAATTAATTGTTTCATATATATCATGTGAATGTCGATTTCAACTTTCTGCACTCTTCTAGCTACAAATGATTTAAACCATTTGTGCCCTCTCCCTTCTCATACTAATGCTTATCTAGAAGAATCCCATGATTTACACAATCAAAGTCCTTAGAGATCACAAAAAATCTCAACTGGTGATGTCCGGTTATTCAAAGCATTTAATATTTCTCCAGTGAAAACGCGCAAGTTACAGAGTAACTGTAAAAATTTATCTGAAGCTCGGCATTTAACCACAAACCGGTTTTTTAAGAAATAAAAGCGATCTAAGGGCCGACATTGAAATCCGTATACTTCAGTGTATGCCAGACAACTACATTATTCTAAATAATACCAAACTGGCTGATTATGATGAATATTCTGTATCTACGAAAGGCTGTTCCTGCATTTATCGCAGTTTCCAAGTCCCCGCACAAACAATTTTCGTGATATCTTAAATAGACTAGATGTGAAATTCTCGTGTGCCACATAAGTCTAGGCTACACAAGAGCCCATCTCGAAATGTTTTCGCTGATAGTTGAAAATGGCGATAAATGCCGAAACAGCTTGAGGTAAATACAGAATATTTATCATAAGCAGCTAGTTAGATAAAATTCCTAATTATATAGTTGTCGTCAATTTAACGTACACACATTGTGCAACGTAGATTGGAACATAAGTAGTATCGGATGCTGTAGACTAAATGAATGTAAAGGAAAGGATAGTGAAAAGGGCAGGAAGTGACTAATACTATTTTCGCACCGTTTTAAGCATTAATAAAATTAATTATAGGCATGCAGCAGATGGTGGCGAATTCTTGTTATAAAGTCGAAATAATTTAAAAAGATACAATGAGTAGCATTTCAGTTTTCGTTATTTTGATGAACATGCTCTTCATTCCGTACTTGCTCTCGATGTACTGGTGAGGACATTCCGCCATATGGCAAGACAATTTATTTTCCGATATATGTTTCAGAACATTCTGTGTTATCATCAGTGGGATTATTTTATTCTGAAAATTATTGTAATGCTGCACAAAAGTCATTATGGGATTGATCTTAACAAACATTTTAATATAAGTACCTAAAGAGGTGACGGTAATATAGGATATTGATTCGTTTTCGTGTTGCTTTCATTGTGCATCTCACTTTATTGGCATATAAAATTCGTGTGGTGGTGTTTCGTCGAAAATTGGCTTGGAGTACAAGTTTTTACAATTTGCACGTACGTTCAATGGAGTACGACACTTGTTTGTGATTGCTGTTCTAATTTAGTAAGGCTTGTCATATGCGAAAGTAAACAGCCGGTTTCTGTTCGTTGTTGTTCTATTTGTGGATTGATCCAATTTTTTTTTTTAGATGGCGAGTTGTACTAAATTGTTACTCAGTCCATTTAACGTAATGTATGTACAAAATTTGAAAACTTCGTGTGTGTGTGTGTGTGTGTGTGTGTGTGTGTGTGTGTGTGTGTGTGTGTACGTACTGCACATATTAAAAAAACTCGTATGCCTTTCACAGAGGAATGAGTAGATACAGAACCCATATTCGAAAATGTCATCCAGTTACTCGACGACTTTGTGATACATAATTATATCTTGCACAGTAAGCTTTCCATAATTTGGGAGGAGGTAACACGCTGGAAAAAAAGTGTACTAAACGTTAAAAATGCATACCTTAAAAAGTATGAGCACTTCGCCAATAGGGTGTGTTCACGATATTGGAGATGAAGACGCGACCATAACTGTTAAGGCTTTCATTTCAGAGGTCCTGTTGATCGAGGTTTTGTTGTCGTTTCGGTCCATAGTACGTTATTCCAAAATATGGGAGGTACAAAGAGATCACTTTTAGAGCGATTAATTTCACAGTGTCGGAGATGAATAAGTGTTCATGGCGTCACTGGATGAACACGGGTTCCTGATCAAAATATTACGTACTCACTCCCTGAACTTTGAGATGGTTGTGACGGCGTTTTCCAAAAAGCATGCAGCTGTAAAATATATGGAGCGAAGAGTTACATTCAACTTGTACAAAAACGATACAGTAGTTACTAGAGTCGAAGGGCAAGAAAGGGATGCATCGGTTGAGAAGCGAGTAAGGCAGGGTTGTAGCCTTTCAGCAATGTTGTTCAATCTGCGCTTTGGGGGAGCTGTAAAAAGAACGCAAGGAGAAATTTGGAGAGGGGAATTAAAGTTCGGGAAGAAGAAATAAAAAGAATGCGGTGTGCCGATGAATTAGTAATTCTATCAGAGAAGCAAAGGACCTGGCATAGCAACGGAATTGACAGAGTGCTAAAAGAGGGAATAAGATGAACATTGACAAGAGTAATACAAGGGTAATTGAATGTAGTGTCTGAAAATCAGGCCACGCTGAAAGAATTAGTTTAAGTAATGAGACAATAAAATAGTGAAATAAATCGCAATCTGCGATCAGTTATGGCTTTACTGTACTAGGTTTAGATGTAATACCAAAGTGCGGTTGAATCAAAAGTTGTGCCCAGCCGGGATTCGAACCCGGGATCTCCTGCTTACTAGGCAGACGCGTTGACCACTCCGCCACCGAGGACACAGTGACCAGCCCGACTGCAGAGGACTCTTCCCTGCATGTCTCCCGCCACAAACAAATCTCCATTCGCCACGCTGTCTCTGCCGAGTAAGCAGGAGATACCGGGTTCGAATCCCGACTGGGCCCAAAATCAAATGTTCAAATGTTTGTTAAGCTTATCGGACTTAACTACTGGGTCATCAGTTCCTAAGCTTACAAACTGCTTATGAACTAGCTAATCCTAAGGACGGCACAAATATCCATGCCCGAGTGGGATTCGAACCCCCGACCGTAGTGGCCGTGCAGACCGTGACTGGCGCGCCGCAGTCTCCTCGGCCACCGCGGACCGGGCACAAATGTTCATTCGCCGTACTTTGGTACTCCGTCTAAACCTAGTACGGCGAAGCCATAACTGATCGCAAATTGCGATTTATTCCTTTCATTGAACACTGTAACGTCGTTAAAAATACATAATTGAATAAAATAGTTGGGGAGCTTTGTTATTTGGGTAGCAAGGTAACTTCTGATGGCCGAGTAAGGACGATATAAAATGCAGTAAGGCTGTGGGAAGAAAAGCATTTCTGAAGAAGCGAAATTTGTGTACATCCAATATTAGTATAAATTTTAGGAAGGCTTTTCTGGACGCATTTGTCTGGAGAATAAGTGTGAAAAGTGGACGATAAGAAGTTCAGAAATAAACATGATAGCTTTTCAAATGTGGCGCCATAGACGTATGATGATTAGACGGGTAGATCTAATGAGGTGCTCAACAGAATTTGGGGGGGGGGGATGAGTTTATGGCGTAATCAGTCTAAGAGAAGGGATAGGTTGGTGGGACACATTGTGAGACATCAAGTAAGGGTCAACTTGGCATTAGAACGAAGTGTGGGGGGGGGGGGGGTAAAAATCGTAGAGGGAGACAGAGGGACGCGAATACAGTAAGCAGATTCAAAAGGATGTAGGCTGCCGAACGTATTGTCAGGTGAAGAGACTTGCACAGGACAGGGTAGCGTGGAGAGCTGCATCAAACCAGTCTGCGGACTGAAGACCACAACAACTTGAAATTGTTTGAATATTTTCTGGAGCTGCTTTCCGTGTTAAATCTGTCCACTCGGCCACAATGTGGAGAAGACTCAGCGTGTTCCTGGACAGCGGTGCGTCTGCGTTTGCACTGCGGCGGGCTTTGCTGTGTCGTTATCGATCGGCTGTGAAGTGGCTGCGCTGCTGGCACTCGGTCCCAGCTGGCCTTCACTTCACTCCGCTGCGAGCCGACTGCCTGGCACTGGCGGTCTCAGGGTGGCTGCTGCCTCGTCGCTTCCTGCAGTCCCGTAGTTCGCTTGTGGTGCGTCGTCGCGGTTGTATGGCGGAAACCTGTTGGAGCTTCTGGCAAGTCTGGAAAGTAGGAGGCGAGGTACTGGCGGAAGTAAAGTTGTGAGGCGGCATCGTGAGTCGTGTCGGGATAGCTCAGTCGGTAGAGCGCTTGTCCGCGAAAGGCAAAGGTCCCAGGTTCGAGTCCCGGTTCTGGCACACAATTTTAATCTGCCAGGAAGTTTCATATCAGCGCACACTCCGCTGCAGAGTGAAAGTTTCATTCTGGAAACATCCCTTAGGCTGTGGCTAAGCCATGTCTCCACCATATCCTTTCTTACGGGAGTGCTAGTCTTGAAAGTTTCGCAGGAGAGCTTCTGTGAAGTTTGGAAAGTAGGAGGCGAGGTACTGGCGGAAGTAGCGTTGAGGCGGCATCGTGAGTCGTGTCGGGATAGCTCAGTCGGTAGAGCGCTTGTCCGCGAAAGGCAAAGGTCCCAGGTTCGAGTCCCGGTTCTGGCACACAATTTTAACTTCCAGGAAGTTTTAAATCAGCGCACACTCCGCTGCAGAGTGAAAGTTTCATTCTGGAAACATCCCTTAGGCTGTGGCTAAGCCATGTCTCCACCATATCCTTTCTTCCAGGAGTGCTAGTCTTGCATGGTTCGCAGGAGAGCTTCTGTAAAGTTTGGAAAGTAGGAGGCGAGGTACTGGCGGAAGTAGCGTTGAGGCGGCATCGTGAGTCGTGTCGGGATAGCTCAGTCGGTAGAGCGCTTGTCCGCGAAAGGCAAAGGTCCCAGGTTCGAGTCCCGGTTCTGGCACACAATTTTAATCTGCCAGGAAGTTTCACCTGTTAAGGTGTTGGGACTGGTCCCTAGAACAGTGCGAGAATGGACACCCACCCCTCACTCCTTGTTCTTCACGAATCCAGGGCACAGAATTCTCGTACCCAAGTGTAAGCAAGCTGAAAAGCGTGACTTCTGTAACTTAATTTCATTCATTGTAACAATGTTTTTTTAATGCCTGTAACTTTGTTGTTCGAAATTTATATAAAGAAAAGGAACCAGTTACCTGTTTTTAATGCTCGGCATTGCGCGTTTCGAGATTTATTCCCATCTTCAGATGCTTTCTGTAACATAGTTTGTATGTATTGTCTCCATTTGTCGTTTTCTGTTTCTCGTGCCATTTTGGGAAGATGTACTTCACCTGTAAAGGAGACCGCGTATAAAACGCTTGTACGACCACGTCTCGAGAATTGCTATAGTGTTTGGCACCCGTGGCAGATCAGTTTGAAGGAAGACATAGAGGCGGTTCAGAGGCGAGCAGCTACATTTGTTACCGGTAGGTTCGACCAATGCGCGAGTGTCACGGAAATGCTCCGGCAACTCAATTGGGGATCGCTGGAGGAAAGACGACGTTCTTTTCGTGAATTTCTGTTAAGTAAATTTAGAGGGCCGGAATTTGAAGCTGAGTGTAGTACGATCTTGCTGCCGCCTACTTAAATTTCGCGTAGTGATGACAAGGACAAAATAAGAGAAATTAGAGCTCGTACGGAGGCATATAGGAATTTTTCCTGGTTCTATTTGGGAGTGGAATAGGAAAGGAAATGCCTAGTAGTAGTACAGTGTATCCTCCGCCACGCACCTTACGGTTGATTGCGGAGTATGTATGTAGATGAAGACATGATACTGCAATCGCAGAATAGTTTGAATAATATATATTATTAGGATGTTATTTCTACATTTTTTTTATAAATGGTGGTTTAAGCGTCTGCTTACCGGTATTGTGCCTTCACTATTCTTGCAAACAAATATTTTACCTAGATGTTAATATAGCACAGATTTACAAAGAATTTGTATACAATTAGAGATGTTGTTCAAATGTTTGTTAAGCTTATGGGACTTAACTACGGGGTCATCAGTCCCTAAACTTACAAACTACTTATGAACTACTTACGAACTAGGACGGCACAAATATCCATGCCCGAGGGGGGATACGAACCCCCGACCGTAGTGGCCGTGCTGACCGTGACTGGAGCGCCTCAGTCACCTCGGCCACCGCGGCCGGCACAATTAGAGATGTCACTTTTTAACAGAGTTGGTATATGTTCAAATATGTTAATTTTTTCTTACATGTACATTTATAGTTATTGTGAGCAATTAAATGACTTACATTACTATGTACGTAAGACATAAGCTTTTAAACAAATTGATCGATTCACTATACAATTTGTCATTGATGATTTTTTTTCTGGTTGCTTTCGCAATGTGAGAGATTCTGTACAATGAAGAAGGCACAATCTAGATCTACATAGATACTCTGCAAATCACATTCAAGTGCCTGGCAGAGGTTTCATTAACCACTTTCATAACTTTTCTGTACCGTTCCATTCTCTAATAGCGCGCGGGAAGAAAGAACAGCTAAATCGTTCCGTTTTCGATCTGATTTCTCTTATTTTATTTGGATGGCCATGTCTCCCTAAGTAGGTGGGTGCTAGCAAAATATTTTCACACTCAGAAGTAAAAGTCGGTGATTGAAACTTTGCAAACAGATCACGCCGTTATGAATAACGTCTTTCTTTTAATGATTGCCACCCTAATTCGTGCAACATTTCCGTGACGCTTTCCCTCCCGTAACGTAATAAAACGAGCTGCCTTCTCTGAACCTTCTCAATATCTTCTATCAGTCCCACCTGGTGAGGGTCCCACAAGGGGCAACAGTACTCCAGGAGAGGACGCACAAGTGTGATGTAGGCAGTCTCTTTGGTGGAGCTGGTGCATCTTCCAAGCGTTCTGCCGCTGAAACGTAACCTTTGCTCCGCTTTCCCCACAATATTTTCTGTGTGTTCTCTCCAGTTAAAGTTGTTCGTAATTATAAATCCTAGGTATTTGGTAGAATTTACGACCTTAAGGTTTGACTGATTTATCGCGTAATTAAAGTTCAGCGGATTTCTTTTAGTGGTAATGTGTATTACTTCACATTTTTCTTTATTTAGTGTCATTTGCCAATTTTCGCACCATGCAGAAATTTTGTCAAAATCGCTTTGCAGTTACTTTTAATCCTCTGTTGACTTCACTAATCGATAAACGACAGCATCATCCGCGAACAGTCTAAGGGAGCTATTCAGATTGTCTCCTAAATCGTTTATAAACACGAGGAAGAGTAGGGGACCTATAACGCTTCCCTGTGGAACGCCATATATCACTTCTGTTTTACTGGATGACTTACCGTCAATTACAACGAACTGTATTCTTTCTGATATAAAATCGTGAATCCAATCGCACAATTGGGGAGATATTCCATAAGCACGCAATTTCATAAGAAGCCGCTTGTGGGGTACAGTGTCAAAAGCCTTCGTGAAATCCAAAAATATGGAATCGATTTGAGATCCCTTGTCGATATCACTTAACACTTCACGTGAATAAAGGGCAAGCTGTGTTTCGCAAGAGTGATACTTTCCGAAAACATCATTTATAACAAAAATGTATAAATAAAATCCTAATGTATATTGTTCAAACTGCTCTCAGAATGGCAGAAGAAACAAAACAACTCGAATGGCGATATCACAATAAATACAAATTAGGTAATAAAAAGAAAAACCCTCTGAAGATGGGATTAAATTCGCCAAGCTCGTAAAAAGAAGTGACTGGTCCGTTTTCTTTATATTTGCATTTTGGTAATAATTCTGTATCCCTTTAGTTCTGGCCTCATGACCAACTGAATCACACGTATAAATCACTAAGGATCGTGGCAGTGGGGGTCTGTGTGGCGAGCAAGATTCTGAGAGAGACAGCAATAAGTGTTCTTAAGAAAGGCTATATATTCTGTGACTTACGAACATAAGACAATGGGATTATTGTGTCAATGCATCAGGCTGATATGACACTGAGAAGGAAAATTAAAATGTTACTAAAACTGCTACTAGGCTGCTGCAATAATCTCAAAGTTGAAGTAATCAGATTATTTTAATAGCACAACACGTATCGGGCATAGCCCATCACCTCGTGGCCGATGTGAAGTACGAAAATTAATGAGACATTAATTTTGCCATTTAATGGTACTTTAAATGGTATTACGTCTCTTGTCCAATAATACCTGTACCATTAAATGGCAATATTACTTGGGTAGTAAAATAAAATATGACGGTCGCAGTACAGATGATATAAAATGCAGAATGTTAATGACAAGAAAAGCATTTTCGAGAAAGAGAAATTTGCTATCATCGAATATTAATTTAAGTGTAAGGAAGTCTTTTCTGAAGGCATTTGTGTGGAGTGTTTCCTTGTATGGGAGTGAAATATGGACGATAAACAGTGCGGACAGGAAAATAATGAAGAGATGCTGAACAGAATTGGCGAGAAAAGGAATTTTTGGCATACTTTGACTAAAAGAAGGCATCGCTTGGTAGGACACTATTCTTAGAAATCGAGGAATGGTAAATTTAGTATTGGAGGGAAGTGTGTGGGTTAAAAATCGCAGAGGGAGACCAAGAGATGCGTATAGTAAGCAGATTCAAGTGGATGTGGGTTGCCGTTCATACGAGGAGATGAAAAGGCTTGCTCAGGATAGAGTAGGGTGGAGAGCTGCATCAAACCAGTCTCCGGACTGAAGACAACAACAACAACAACAACAACAACAACAACAACAACACTTCACATCAGCCACCGGATGATGGGCTACGCCCGAAACGTGTGGTGCTATTAAAATAATCCGATAACAACTCTGAGATTATTGCAGCAACCCAGTAGCGTTTTTAAAATCATTTCAATTTTTAGGATCATGACGGTTGCGTACTTCTACCAATACTTCGTCTGAAATAAGTTACAGAAAAGAAAGCTTATATATGGTCTGCTTCCAGCACGAAGCTAGGGTGAAATGCTAGTAGTTCAGTAATTGTCACACTGAATGAACATTTGTAAACTACGCTCTGAAAGCAAGAAGCTAATGCCTAATACTGTATACTTAAAGTGGGATTGTCATGGTCTTCGAAAAGGAAGTGATCCGCCATTTTTAAATATCTATAAATCTATCATAATTTCTCGCGTATGTGATCTGTAGACGTATGAGGCATGAGAAATACCCCCGGACTTTAAGAATATAGTGATTCCAATTCCTAAGAAAAGAAGTGCTGACATGTGTGAAAATTATAGACACAGTTTATGTAAAGAAAACGAACCAGTTACTTGTTTTTTAATGCTCAGCATTACGCGTTTCTACAATTTATTCCCATCTTCAGATGCTTTTTGTTACATACTCGTATTTATTGTGACATCTCCATTCGTGGTCTTAAAAAAAAAACATCGTTATGAGGAATGAAATTAAGTAACGAGAATTACAGAACTATCAGTTCTAATAAGTTATGGTTGCACAATACTGACACGAATTATTTATGGAGGAATTGAAGAACTGGTAGAATCAACCTTTGGGGAGATCAGTTTAGATTTAGGAGAAATGCAGGAACACGCGAGGCAATACATTACAACTTATCTTATAAGAAAGGTTAAGGAAAGGGAAACATACGTTTTTAGCATTTGTGGATCTGGAGAAAACTTTTGAGAATGTTACTGGAATAAACTCTTAAAAATTCTATCAGCCATTACTAGACTTGAAGGGCATGAAAAAGGTTAAAGTGGTTGGGTAGAGAGTAAGACAGGGTTTCAGCCTTTCCCCAATGTTGTTCAATCTGTACACTGAGCAATCGGCGAAGGAATAAGAGAAATTTGGAGAGGGAATTAGTGCAGCGAGAGGGAATGGATACCTCGCGGTTTCCTGACGACATAGTAATTCTGTCAGAGACCGCAAAAGATCTGGAAGAACAACTAAACAGTAAGGACAGTGTCTTGAAATAAAGAGTAAAATGTAGTGTCGGAAAATCAGGCGATGCTGAAGGAATTAGATTAGTTAATGAGGCAATAAATGATTTTTGTTATTTGGGTGGCAAGATAACGTCTGATGGCCAAAGAAGATGTAAAATGCAGATTGGCTACGTGAAGAAATATTAATTTAAATGTTAGGAAGTCCTGTCTGAATGCATTTGTCTGGAGTGTAGTATTGTATCGGAGTGAAACGTAGACAATAAGGAGTTCAGACAAAAAGATGTGGTGTTGCAAACGAATGATGAAAATTTGATGAGTAGATTACGTAATTAATGAGGTGCTTGACCGAATTCGGAGAAAAGGAGTTTCTCGCATATCGTGACTAAGAAAAGGGATAGGTTGGTGGGACACATTCTGAGACATCAAGGAATTGTCAACTTAGCATTAGAAGGAAGTATGTGGGGTAAAAATCGTAGAGGGAGACGGAGGGACGAATACAGCAAGCAGATGCAAAGTCTTTCACAGGACAGTGTACCGTGGAGAGATGCTGGAGAGTAAATGAGTTAATCTGGATGATGGTTTTGATGTTGACAAAATTTCGAATCCGGCACTCAGGATCGTAAACAATCGAAGACAACGGCACTGCAATTACAGTGTGTGATTATACATATATATGTTCCACAGCATCACGGGCTGATACATCTCTGCAGGCGCTGGTAACCAGCGAATGTGACTATAAAGAGGATGTTACAAAAGGTACGGCCAAACTTTCAGGAAACATTCCTCACACACAAAGAAAATATGTTACGTGAACATGTGTCCCGAAATGCTTAATTTCCATGTTAAAGCACATTTTAGTTCGGATGAGGCTTCATTCCAACGTGATCAAATTGTAAATTTTCAGAATCATGTGTGGGTTGACGAGAATTCGCACGCAGTTGTGGAATCACGTCATCAACACAGATATTTTCTGTGAACGTTTGGGCAGGAATTGTTGGTGATGTCTTGATTGGGCCTCATGTTCTTCCACCTACGCTCACTGTAGCACGTTACCATGATTTCATACGGGATACTCTACCTGTGCTGCTGGAACATGTGCCTTTACAAGTACGACACAACATGTGGTTCATGCACGATGGAGCTCCTGCACATTTCAGTCGACGTGTTCGTACGCTTCTCAACAACAGATTCGGTGACCGATGGATTGGTAGAGGCGGACCAATTCCATGGTCTCCATGCTCTCCTGACCTCAACCCTCTTGACTTTCATTTATGGGGGCATTTGAAAGCTCTCGTCTACGCAACCCCGGTACCAAATGTAGAGACTCTTCGTGCTCGTATTGTGGACGGCTGTGATACAATACGCCATTCTCCAGGGCTGCATCAGCGTATCAGGGATTCCATGCGACGGAGGGTGGATGCATGTATCCTCGATAACGGAGGACATTTTGAACATCTCCTGTAACAAAGTGTTTGAAGTCACGCTGCTACGTTCTGTTGCTGTGTGTTTCCATTCCGTGATTAATGTGATTTGAGGAGAAGTGATAAAATGAGCTCTAACATGGAAATTAAGCGTTTCCGGACACATGTCCACATAACATATTTTCTTTGTGCGTGAGGAATGTTTCCTGAAAGTGTGGCCGCACCTTATTGTATAGCCCACGCACAGAGCACTAGAGCGTCAGAGACCGTTACTGCTCAGCGCGTCTACGCACTGGCTCGCCGTACAGTGCGTAAGGTGGACGGGAGCATCCTGTCTTCACGCTCGCTCCGACGATGGCCGAACGATTTTCAGCCGAAACATCAGCAGGAGGACACATTTGTTTAAGGCTGAAGTCACGTAATTTTATTGAGGCAGAGAAAGCTCTCCGTTTCGTTGCTACGACCGCACCACAAGGTCTTCGTCGAGAGGGAGAAATTGAGCGATTTCGGTCAAGGTCGGGTGTTGCGCGTCGTTGGCTTCCGCTGGAATTGCGTGTCTGTCTTGCAGACCCACTCAAAGCCATAGCTGTCAGGGATGCTGACTTTTTACGTCATACTTGCGGGGCGGAAACGCGCGCTATACCTCACCTTGGAGTCAGAGGACTTACTTATTTACCACATGACCCGGTGAACTCCGTATCACTTACCTCTTAATATAAATCATATTAGACGCACTAGTTTTATGAAGGCATCATCAGGGAGTCCAAGTATCGGTGAATGTCAAATGTGCAACATTTTATCGTAGTCGTACGAATGATATTGATATCCCAAAGGAAAGAGCTCTTTCAGTTTTTCACAATTTTTCCTATTTTCTGGCCAACTATTACAAACTTTTACCTCGCTCAAACCTTCCTCTCGCTTTGAAAGTCGAATGTGCAAAATTTTATCGCAATCAGATAAATGGTATTGATATTTCATAGAAAAATCTCAATTTTTTATGAATTTTCCAATTTTTCGGAAAACTTTTTCAAATTTTTATTTCACAAGAAAGTTACTCTTAATTTGTACGTCAAATATGCAAAATTTTCACAATGATATTGTTATCAGATTGAAAAAAGCTCTTTCGGTTTGTCGCGAATTCTCAAATATTCCGGGTACCTACCCAAATTTTTAGTTCATAAGAACTTTCATCTTTTGTTGAACGTCAAATGATCAAAATTTTATCGCAATCGGATGAACAGATCTAAACTTACAGTGTTGAGTGCTTTTAAAAACACATTTTGCGACTTTGCTTTTTAACTGTCCCTATTCTTTTTACTGAAAACTTTTCCAAGACCATAATAAACAAAAGAAAAATTACCCCTCTTCGTCATGGGAATAGTCAGTTCCAGTGATGAACCAAAACACATTGATAAACGCACTTTCACTTTTCTCAAATTTTCCAATTTTCCGGTGGATTTTCCAAAAAAATTATTTAATACAAACCTTGTCCTGTGAAGCAGTACTCACATGATGCTCTTACAACCATGTCGCAATTGATTTTTATTCATAGAAAAAAAAATCGCTTTCGGTTTTTCCTACATTTTCCTACTTTCCGGGCGACTTTTCCAAACTTTTGATTTTATGCAAACCTTCATCTTGCTTTCAACATGAATTGTACAAAATTTTATCCCAATTGGACGAACGGTATTGATAGCTCATTGGAAAAAGCTATTGCAGTGTTTCCCGATTTTCCTCTTTTCCGGTTAACTTTTCCATATTTTGTCACCGTTTAAACCTTCCCTGGACTTACACGAATATTTCAAGACTAAAATTAGCCAAATCGGTTCAGCCGTTCTCGAGTTTTAGCGAGGCTAACGAACAGCAATTTATTTATATATATAAGATTTATTTACTATCTTCTATGCCCGTGCTTTGGAACGGTTGTTAAAAAAGGACATGTTCGTATCATGGCAGTGTTACTTTACTGTGTCATATCTGTTGATGTTAGTGTTGCACAGTGATATAATTTTGCAGGTACATATTCATTGGTACAAATGCTTTACGCAGGTTCCTCTGTGGAATCTGGTGTATTTATTCCTTCCTTATCTTAGGTCATATCGTTCTTCCCTTTCTGTCCATCGACTTCTGGCTTACTATCTGTTCAGATGTTCAAATGTTTGTAGAACTTATGGGACTTCACTACGAGGTCTTCAGTCCCTACTTATGAACTACCTAACACTAAGGACGGCACAAATATCCATGCCCGAGGGGGTATTCGAACCCCCGACCGTAGTGGCCGTGCAGACCGTGACTGGAGCGCCTCAGTCCCCTCGGCCACCGCGCCGGCTTACTATCTGTCCTTTTAAGTTTCGTTTCCATGCAGATCATTTGTAGAGAGTAATATTAGCAAACTGTCTGCGACGAATAAATAATGGATGAATGAAATCTCGTAAATCACGCGTCGAGGGGAAGGGAAAGTTTATTTTTTGCGACATCATATGTCCTGAACTGTGTTGTCGTTGGTGGTTTTTATCCCCACAGCGATTGTTGTCTGATAGTAAGCAATATGTGTACCAAGTTTACTTGAAATCGGTCCATTACTTTATGATGAGATGTGGAAAAAGAGCGCATGATGTAGCAGTTACGACCTCAAACAATGAAATTTCCGAATAAATCCTGAAATATGTGTCGTGCTATGATGTAAATTGGAAGGAACATTCAGTGATATATATGCCTAATGTCTGCCAAATGTATCATGGATGGTGTTAGCAGTAAAAGACGTAATAAGAGTTAATCAAAACCTCATGTGTGATGATGCGGTTCTTCATGAACCAAATGGTTTATGACTTCATAACTCATGAACTATATGTCGAACTGTGATATAGTATCGAAGGAACATTCAGTGGTATGTATGTGTACTGTCTGAATTGTCTGGCGTATAAATTTTACAGTGTGGCAGTAGTAACTTTGTAATGTCATGCCAAATGCCGTAAATATACACCATGGACATCGGTAGAGTAGTAAGGGATAAATGTTGCCGGCCCCGGTGGCCGAGGGGACTGAGGCGCTTCAGTCGCGGTCTGCACGGCCACTAAGGTCGGGGGTTCGAATCCCCCCTCGGGCATGGATATTTGTGCCTTCCTTAGTTGTAGATCGTTCATAAGTAGTTTGTAAGTTTAGGGACTGATGACCCCGTAGTTAAGTCCCTTAAGCTTAAGACATTTGAACATTTGGATAAACGTTTTTTTCTTTCATCATTTTGTTGGGGTTGTCAGCGAGAAAAGGTTTCGTAAAGATTTGTAATTATGTTTACAATTTATTGCAAGCCGCTGACTGCTCTCATTCCCAAATAGCTGCTATCGCAGGCCGCAAGATGGGACAGGTATCATTAAGACGTGATAACGTATGAACTTTGTATCGTATGTCGTTTTTGCAACCACGGCAAATGATTCTTGACCTTAAAGAATATTTGTACCAAATTTGGTTGAAATCGGTCCATTAGTTTAGGAGCAGCTGTAGAATATCATCGCATGATGCGATCGTTTCTCACAACTGTCATTGTTTATGACGTCATATCTCCTTACGTATGTGTCGTAGGTGGTTCTTACCCCGATTGTTGCCTGATAGTGAGAAACATTTGTACCAAGTTTGGTTGAAATCGGTCCAGTTTTTAGGAGGAGAGGTGGAACATACATACATACCCCCCTACATAACACACACACACACACACACACACACACACACACACTCACTCACACACACACACAGAGAGAGAGAGAGAGAGAGAGAGAGAGAGAGAGAGAGAGAGAGAGAGAGAGAGAGAGAGAGAGAGAGAGTCTATTTTTTAAGATGTAAGATTTTAATGCTCGAAACGTCGCGTTTTAATCCGTAGACGGGGAAGCATACTGCGGTGAACGTTATGACACGAAGGTGAAAAGCGAAAGGTTTGAAAAAAAAAAAAAAAAAAAAAAAGTCTCTGAAAAGAAAAAATTAAAACAAAATTTAATTAACTGATCGTATCAACTAATTGGCTATTGTCGCCCGGTCTACAGCGTTTATTTTCGCGACCTCGTTGGTTTTCCTTTCTTCTTCATTACAGTCGTCAGTGTTTTCATTCGACGGAGAACGTGCTGGTGTCCCCTTGGTAATCAATACCCCCTGATAAAAAGTCGCCTTTGCCACACCCTCAATACATCTACATTCACACTTCGCAAGTCAGATTGAAGTGCATGGCAGAAGGTTCATCGAACCGCTTTTATGATATTTCTCTGCGGTTCCATTCTCAAATACCTCTCGTGGAAAAAGGATTTCTGTCAGTTTATTAACATGATCATGTCGCCCTCTGTAGGTGGGTGCTAACAAAATATGTTCGCATTCCGAAGAGAAAGTTGGTGAAAGAAATTTCGCCGCAACTATAACGCCTCTCTTTTAATGATTTCCACCCCAACTCGTGCATCATTTCCGTGACACTCTCTCCCCTATCTCGCGATAGTACAAAACGAGCTGCCCTTCTCTGAACTTTCTCTAAATCGTCCGTCGGTCCCACCTGTTGTGCTCAGCAACAGTACTCCAGAATAGGACGCACAAGTGTGGTGTAGGCAGTTTCTTTGGTAGAACTGTTGCATCTTCTGAGTGTTCTGCCAATGAAACGTAGTCTTTGGTCCGTCTTCCCTATAATATTTTATGTTCTTTTTTTTTTCTTTCTAATTTAAGTTGTTCGTGATTGTTATTCCTAGGTATTTGGTTCAATTGACGGCCTGTAGTATAGTAACGTACTTGACAAATTTACTTTAAATTTGTACACTATATGAATGAATACGAGGCCATAAGATTCGTAATTTTTAAATATATGTAGTACATAAGTATGCATACACACTCCTGGCCATTAAAATTGCTATACCACGAAGGTGACGTGATGCAGACGCGAAATTTAACCGACAGGAAGAAGGTGCTGTGATATGCACGCTCCCAATTTGCGTTCACCGCGCTGTCGCCAAACACGGATGCGACCATCGTGATGCTGTAAACAGAACATGGATTCATCCGAAAAAATAACTTTTTGCCATTCGTGCACCCAGGTTCGTCGTTGCGTACACCATCGCAGGCGCTCCTGTCTGTGATGCAGCGTCAAGGGTAACCGCAGCCATGGTCTCAGAGCTGATAGTCCATGCTGCTGAAAACATCGTCGAACTGTTCGTGCAGATGGTTGTTGTCTTGCAAACGTCCCCGTCTGTTGACTCAGGGATCGAGACGTGGCTGCACGATCCGTTACAGCCATGCGGATAAGATGCCTGTCATCTCGACTGATAGTGATACGAGGCCGTTGGATGCAGCACGGCATTCTGTATTACCCTCCTGAACCCACAGATTCCATATTCTGCTAACAGTCATTGGATCGCGACCAACGCGAGTAGCAATGTCGAGATAGGCTACAATCCGACCTTTATCAAAGTCGGAAACGTGATGGTACGCATTTCTCCTCCTTACACGAGACATCACAACAACGTTTCACCAGGCAACGCCGGTCAACTGCTGTTGGTGTATGAGAAATCGGCTGGAAACTTTCCTCATGTCAGCACGTTGTAGGTGTCGCCACCTTGTGTGAATGCTCTGAAAAGCGAATCATTTGCATATCACAGCATCTTCATGCTGTCGGTTAAATTTCGCGTGTGTAGCACGTCAACTTCGTGGTGTCGCAATCTTAATGGCACATTATTGTACTGTGGCCGTTAGCCATGTATATTTTTAATATCACTTCAAACTTATTTTGCACTCTTGACTGTAAAATAAGTTCTGTATATTCGCGAGTAGTGTAGATACGGTTAGTGTTTTCCATCTTTGTCTTGAAACGCTGACGACCCTGCCATAGGGTAGATATGAGTGGCGTCTCATTGGGAAACAATGCGTTATGGCTTCAAATTTTCCAACGTCCACCGACATTAAAATAACACGAACAAGAGAGTGCTTTTCGCCCTGCCCACCACGACCATCTGACATGATGTACAGATGTTTGACATTGTTACTGACTTTCTTTTCATTACAGTCAAGAAGGAACGAGCACAAACCTAATTTGGTTGTTTATTAGAAGTACCTTCATGGTAAAGGTAGAAACTGGCCGGTTGGTTTTGAGGCAATGGATAATGACATTTCCACTCATTTTGTGTTGAAACGCCTCATGTCACTGGACCTCAGGAGTTAAATTCACCATCTCGGGATGGAAAAACTGTTCTGTGGACATTAAGTATGTCGCTACCTCCAGAGATACATAATCCGCCATTATCTTATTTTGCCAAAAATGTGGACATAAGGGGTTTCTGATTAGATAGATTCAATTATAGTACGCATGGCTTCCTGCTCAAAGGTGTGCCACTGATGACTTCAAGAGTAACGATGACGCTCCAGCCCAGTCCTCACGTAGTATTCATTTTATTTGGACGGCGCAAAGGGAATGTTTGACTCGTAAGAATTTGCGACACCTGAAGACGGAGTAATGATGGAAACGTGTACGCACAGTTTGATAAGCAGCTCAAAGCGGTTCTGGCGTGAATGTTACACGAGTCAGCCAGGTGACGGGAGCTTAGCATTAGGTGGGGAGGGGAGTCCCCTCTAGTAGTGTCGAGTGTCGTGTCGTGCAGTGCGGCGGTCGGACGCACAGTCGATAGCGCGCCGCGACTATCGACCGGACCGCGTGGCGCGCTGCCCGGCTGCGGAAGCTGCCAGCGGACGCTGCACTGTGCACACAGAACGCCACTAGACGGGCGCACTCCACTGCAGCTTCGGGAACTAGTTCACCGATAAGGGCTCCTTCTGCGGAACCATTCTCGTTCACCGTTCCTCTTTTCATCTAATTATTATCCGATAACAAATAATTACGATACTTACAACAGAGCCGGCCGCGGTGGCCGAGGGGACTGAGGCGCTCCAGTCACGGTCTGCACGGCCACTACGGTCGGGGGTTCAAATCCCCCCTCGGGCATGGATATTTGTGCCGTCCTTAGTGTTAGATAGTTCATAAGTAGTTGGTAAGCTTAGGGACTGATGACCCCGTAGTTAAGTCCCATAAGTTCTACAAACATTTGAACTTACAACTGAGTCATTTGTTTATAAAAGCTGGACAGTAATTCCTGAGGTAAAAAGTACATACGATATTATTGCTGTCTCGATCTTCCGAAACCGTAATCTCTTTCCATACTCAACCGATATCACTTTTTTTTATATAAAATGATTTCCAATCCATGGTGTAAAACAGCAATCAGTTATAATAAATATTCCTTCAAACCGTCTTGATTGCAAATTTTTTATTAGTTAATGACGCGTTTCGCCCTTTAGCGCGGCATCTTCAGATTATCTGCGTGACAGAATTTACACAAAATTACAAGGCGGAATTACAAACGGTTAGAATGGTACATGGGCTTATTTTGTGTTAAGAAGACAGTATAAATGGTAAACAAAGCTTACATTGTGCTCTCCGTGGTGTGACACCGTAAGTTGTTATTGCGGTGTTTCTATTTTCCTGGAATTTTTTGTAGGGCGACAAGGAAAACCAAAAAACATTCCAGGAAAATAGAAACACCGCAATAACAACTTACGGTGTCACACCACGGAGAGCACAATGTAAGCTTTGTTTACCATTTATACTGTCTTCTTAACACAAAATAAGTCCATGTACCATTATACCCGTCTGTAATTCCGCCTTGTAATTTTGTGTAAATTCTGTCACGCAGATAATCTGAAGATGCCCTGCTAAAGGGCGAAACGCGTCATTAACTAATAAAAAATTTGCAGTCAAGACGGTTTGAAGGAATATTTTTTTTATTTTTACGCAATAAACCCAACAACTAAATAGCACAAAGAAACTTGAAACTTATTAAAAACTTAAATACGTAGTATTTTTGTTCCACAGTATTATTTGCTGGTTATTAGCAGCTTTCGGCTTCTTAAGCCATCGTCAGATAAGTTCATACTAAACAGATAGTCCACACGCAACATTGAGGTTACATACACAAAGATGGTTTTTCAAAGATATGTGAACTGCAAATTAATTATGTCTAGGTATCGGTACTACATAACAGACGTACTGCTACAAAACAAATCGATTTTAAATGAACATATCTTGGGCTACAATGGTATTACAATATTAAAACTGACAATACTTTCTTATAAAATTACCCTTTTAAGATGCTAATACCATTGTAGCCCAAGATATGTTCATTTAAAATCCATTTGTTTTGTAGGAGTACGTTTACTATGTAGTATCTATTCATAGACATAACTAATTTGCAGTTCACATATCTTTGAAAAACCATCTTATATATATATATATATATATATATATCTGTGTTACTATCTGTTTAGTGTGAAGTTATCTGACAATGGCATAACAAGCAAGCAAATAATATTGTGGAACAAAAATACTACGTATTTAAGTTTCTAATGTGTGTTTGTACCTCCAAGGACCGACGGAATATGCCCTAAAAAACTTGACACTTGTGGCCACCTAAGGAGCAAACGGAAAAAGTCTTTTTATTTCAATTCTCTTACACTACATTTTGAGACAAATGATTAAAAGTTAAGATAAAAAAATAAATATTTAATGAAGCAGATGAAATGTAAAAACTGAATTTAGAAACTGATCTTTTATAATGAATATTATATGTTACTGTGAAAGACCTCATTTTGAAGCGAACCTCAAGTGCAGCTTTTCCCAGAACATCTTCTTGTATGATTTTTCCCCAAAGTTTTATCATATTCCGCCCCCCTCCTGGTTATCATTCCCCCCTCCTGGTCGTTATCATTCCCCCCTCCTGGTCGTTATCATTCCCCCCTCCTGGTCGTTATCATTCCCCCCTCCTGGTCGTTATCATTCCCCCCTCCTGGTCGTTATCATTCCCCCCTCCTGGTCGTTATCATTCCCCCCTCCTGGTCGTTATCATTCCCCCCTCCTGGTCGTTATCATTCCCCCCTCCTGGTCGTTATCATTCCCCCCTCCTGGTCGTTATCATTCCCCCCTCCTGGTCGTTATCATTCCCCCCCTCCTGGTCGTTATCATTCCCCCCCTCCTGGTCGTTATCATTCCCCCCCTCCTGGTCGTTATCATTCCCCCCGTCCTGGTCATTATCCCCCCCGTCCTGGTCATTATCCCCCCCGTCCTGGTCATTATCCCCCCCCCGTCCTGGTCATTATCCCCCCCGTCCTGGTCATTATCCCCCCCCCGTCCTGGTTATCATCCCCCCTCCTGGTTATCATCCCCCCCTCCTGGTTATCATCCCCCCCTCCTGGTTATCATCCCCCCCTCAAACATGATAGCTTACAACATTCTGAATTCTGTTATTAACTTGTATATTTTTTATAGAATGACTACTTGCAATGTTGCTCTTGTTATTTTATATGCACATTTTATAACAAGATGACCAGATTAGAACACACTTGTGACCAGATGATGGTGACACAGTGCACCGAAAGCGGTCGTCATTTAAGAAATCAATGTGCGTTCTTGGCTTGCCATTTTGAAAACTATACTTCCTGCTTCATTTCCGCCATGAACAGCACCAGTAGAGTCGTCGCCGCTCGCCTCGGCAGGCAGCCGGTACCCCGTCGCGCCGTATGACGCAAGCCCAGTGGCTGCTGCCTTAACCGGCGGGTACACACTACACACTACACAGCGGCACCGGCTGTGTTTGCCTGAGCCGCGGTCGCGCTCTGCCGTAGCTGGCCGCCGGATGCTGCACACCTGCCAGTTGTGCGGCCACCGCCGACCTACACCCGCAAACTCTCACCGCATCTGAAGGTTCCCTCAGGGCAGAACGCTTATCACACCCGTACGTCATTTCAAACAACTTGTCACAAAGTGCGAAAATAACTCTGGTTGATTCTTAGCGTATCGCGACAAATTCGGGGCTGTCGTACGTCCAAACGATCAGACGTCCAACTAGCAGGTGCATCGTGAGGGTACGCCTGGCTGTCGCGAAAATGTGAACACACAGAGAAAAATGTTTCAAGGCAAGTTTATTCCTTAAAACTGTTAAACAGATGGGGCATAACAGCTTTGAGATAATTGTAGAACGACATATTGATCATAGCTGTTTATTTTTTCTCAGTGCTACCGGTTTCGGTCATTTACCATTATCAAACGTTAGTAGAGATTAGCGACATGTTAAGCTATTAGCTAATGTCTGCTAACGCTTGATAATGGTTAATGACCGAAACCGGTAGCACTGAGAAAAAAGAAAAAAACAGCTATGGTCAACATGTCGTTCTACAAGTTTATTCCTGATCTTCCAAGTTTATTCCTGATCTTCCAAGTTTATTCCTGATCTTCCAAGTTTATTCCTGATCTTCCAAGTTTATTCCTGATCTTCCAAGTTTATTCCTGATCTTCCAAGTTTATTCCTGATCTTGCAAGTTTATTCCTGATCTTCCAAGTTTATTCGTAACGTAATCTTCCAAGTTTATTCGTAACGTAATCTTCCAAGTTTATTCGTAACGTAATCTTCCAAGTTTATTCGTAACGTAATCTTCCAAGTTTATTCGTAACGTAATCTTCCAAGTTTATTCGTAACGTAATCTTCCAAGTTTATTCGTAACGTAATCTTCCAAGTTTATTCGTAACGTAATCTTCCAAGTTTATTCGTAACGTAATCTTCCAAGTTTATTCGTAACGTAATCTTCCAAGTTTATTCGTAACGTAATCTTCCAAGTTTATTCGTAACGTAATCTTCCAAGTTTATTCGTAACGTAATCTTCCAAGTTTATTCGTAACGTAATCTTCCAAGTTTATTCGTAACGTAATCTTCCAAGTTTATTCGTAACGTAATCTTCCAAGTTTATTCGTAACGTAATCTTCCAAGTTTATTCGTAACGTAATCTTCCAAGTTTATTCGTAACGTAATCTTCCAAGTTTATTCGTAACGTAATCTTCCAAGTTTATTCGTAACGTAATCTTCCAAGTTTATTCGTAACGTAATCTTCCAAGTTTATTCGTAACGTAATCTTCCAAGTCTATTCGTAACGTAATCTTCCAAGTCTATTCGTAACGTAATCTTCCAAGTCTATTCGTAACGTAATCTTCCAAGTCTATTCGTAACGTAATCTTCCAAGTCTATTCGTAACGTAATCTTCCAAGTCTATTCGTAACGTAATCTTCCAAGTCTATTCGTAACGTAATCTTCCAAGTCTATTCGTAACGTAATCTTCCAAGTCTATTCGTAACGTAATCTTCCAAGTCTATTCGTAACGTAATCTTCCAAGTCTATTCGTAACGTAATCTTCCAAGTCTATTCGTAACGTAATCTTCCAAGTCTATTCGTAACGTAATCTTCCAAGTCTATTCGTAACGTAATCTTCCAAGTCTATTCGTAACGTAATCTTCCAAGTCTATTCGTAACGTAATCTTCCAAGTTTATTCGTAACGTAATCTTCCAAGTTTATTCGTAACGTAATCTTCCAAGTTTATTCGTAACGTAATCTTCCAAGTTTATTCGTAACGTAATCTTCCAAGTTTATTCGTAACGTAATCTTCCAAGTTTATTCGTAACGTAATCTTCCAAGTTGATTCGTAACGTAATCTTCCAAGTTGATTCGTAACGTAATCTTCCAAGTTTTATTTGTAATCTTACAAGTTTTATTTGTAATCTTACAAGTTTTATTTGTAATCTTACAAGTTTTATTTGTAATCTTACAAGTTTTATTTGTAATCTTACAAGTTTTATTTGTAATCTTACAAGTTTTATTTGTAATCTTACAAGTTTTATTTGTAATCTTACAAGTTTTATTTGTAATCTTACAAGTTTTATTTGTAATCTTAACTGATACTACGTTTTGTGTAGGTCGTATTTAATATCGATAGTTAATTTCGGTGCATATCCGCAGCTGGCATGTCAACGCGTCTTGATGAAGTAGTGGGTTCGATTCTGGGTACTGGCAATTTTTGCTTCTGTACGGAGATTTAACGGCGGTTCGCTCAGCCTTGGGCGTCAACTACGGAGCTATCTGATGGAGATGTAGCGGTTCGAAGATCTGGTCGTCGAAGACGGTCGGAAGTGAGATCAGTCGACATTATTTCCCTCCGTACCGCGTCTCATGATGATACGATCGGCTGAGGTTGGTACGGCGGTCGGTCGACGATGGTGTGGGCTTCAGCGCCCGATCCCAGAGTCCTAGCCGCCTCGTTGTTCTGGGCCTCAGTCCAGAGACTGGTTTCATGCAGCTCTCCACCCTACTCTATTCAGGGCACCTCTCAATAACGTCAACTCCCATACTTTAGAACCTGCTTATTGTATTCTACTCTTCGTCCCTCTAATACTGAATTGACAGTTCCTAGATTCCTCAGAACGTGTACTGCGAATCGATTTTTTCAGACAAGATATGTGATATATTTCGTCCACAACTGTGTTCTCTACTTCCTCATTAGTCACGCGATTTACCGATATAATAAACACTCTTTTGCAGCAACACATTTCAAAAGTTTGTAGTATCATCTTGTAGTTATCGTCCGTGTTGCACGCTGCACACGAAATTCCTTTACAAAATTCTTGGCAATACTTAAATTACTATTCAATGTTAACAAATTTCTTTCGCTTCTGCAGAAAAGCTTTTCCTCAAATTTAAATTCTCCGTTTTATATATATATCGTGCACTTCAACATCGTAACTCCTTTGGCTGGGCCAGTAACAACGGTCATCTACCACATTTATTGTCTCGTTGCCTAAATCCGTTGGCCATATACCGAATACACTACATTCCATTAACCTAGTTTCGCTCTTCTTAATGTTCATATTATATGATCTTTTCAACGCACTGTCCATTACAATGAAGGCTTTCACGGCCGGATGTCATAGCTGCAGGTAGATCTTCCGGGTTATAAGGGCGTATAAGTAGGAAGATCTCCGAAGATGTCCGGAGCAGCTCTGGACGAAACGTCAGGAAAAACTGCAGTGTTTTATGGACCGCGGCTATATAAGCCAGAAGATCTGCCAGCAACTGGCCATTCCGTTCAATCGCTTCTCCAGATGTTTTCATACATCTGACAGAATTATTCTGTCATTGACAATGAAGTTTTTTATTTCTTCTGCCCGAACTTAAATTCGCTTAGCAAATTTCTCCTTGCAGGTTGCTCAGTGTAAAGATTGAATAACATTCGTGAAAGGCTACAAACCTCTCGTACACATTTACTGCGCCTCTTTCGTGATCTTCAACTCGTAAGACAGACTGCTACACAATTTGTACTTAATTTTTCGTTCCCTATACGTCCCTAAACTGACTTCAGAATTCATAAGTGTATTCCAGGGTCCCTCCAAATCGATCAAAGCTGCAAACGTACGCTTGTCGTTTCTTAATCTATCTTCTAACTTAAATACTAAATGTCTCGTAAAAGCAAACCAAGTTATTCCGATTTCGGATTGTACAAGTTTTCCCATTTGTCTGTAAATAATTCGTGTCAGAATTTTGCACCCAATACTTACTAAAGGAAAGCAAGGAGAAATTTGATGAAGGAATTAAAGTTCAGGGGGAAGAATTAAAAACATTGCGTTTTGCCGACGACATAGTACTTCTGTCAGATACAGCAAAGGATCTGGAAGAGCAATTGAATGGAATGGACAGTGTGCTGAAAGGTGGATATAAGATGAACATTAACAAGAGCAAAACTAGGGTAATGGAGTGCAGTGTAAGAAAATCAGGTGATGCTGAAGGAATTAGATTGGGAAACGAAGCAATAAAGGTGGTAGATGAGTTTTGTTACTTGGGCAGTAAAATAACAAATGATGGTCGCAGTACAGAGGATATAAAATACAGAATGGCAATGGGTAGAAAAGCGTTCTTGAAAAAGAGAAATTTTTTAATATCGAATATTGATTTATGCCTAAGGAAATCCTTTCTGAAGGCATTTGTATGGAGTGTTGCCTTGTATGGGAGTGAGACATGGACGATAAACAGTGCTGACAGGAAGAGGATTGAGGCTTTTGAAATATGGTGCTACAGAAGAATGCTGAAGATTAGGTGGGTGGATCGTGTAACTAATGAGGTGGTACTGAACAGAATTGGGGAGAAAAGGAATTTCTGGCATACCTTGACTAAAAGAAGGGATAGATTGGTGGGACACATTCTTAGACATCAAGGAATTGTGAATTTAGCGTTGGAGGGAAGTGTGTGGGGTAAAAACGGCAGAGGAAGACCAAGAGATGGATACAGTAAGCAGATTCAGACAGATGTAGGTTGCCGTTCTTATGTGGAGATGAAGAGGCTTGCTAAGGATAGGGTATTGTGGAGAGCTGCATCAAACCAGTCTCCGGACTGAAGACCACAACAGCTACTACTTACTAAAGTGATGGAACTATCTTTTTTTCTTTTTTACCGTTACCTGATGACACATCGGCAGTGACGCAATGTTGTCAGGGACAAATAACTGATGAACCACCCATTGCGTTCCTGTCTTGCATGCCATGCCATGCCTTGCAGCGCTGCAAGTAGGCGAACAGTAACAATCAGAGGAGGAGGAAGACATATAAAACCTATTTTTCTACCTTCGAGGAACATTAAGGGGATGCAGCGACCTGTTCGGGAATGTTTAGAGGAGTCTCAACGAACGCTTTTCTTACTGAAAAAAATTCGTTTCAAGGTTCCTCTTTTCCCCATACTTGGCAACTTGGGATATATAGTCTTTCACTCTGAGTTATTTGTATCCCTTCAATATCCAAATGGCAGACGTTTCGGACTGGACCTATTGCTCTGTTCAGATAGTTTTGTTGACAATTTTGTTGGCCCTGACAAGAGCCATTCTGGATTGTCGTGGTAGCTGACTCAGCTGAGAGATCACTGTGGTGACAGGACCAGCTACCAGAGGTTGCTGTCCGTTTAGAACCAGCCAGGGAGCACGTGGAGCTATGGTTGATCAGTGGCACTCCGATGGCTACACCACTTCACTAGCTCCCAATATTATGCAACATCGTTCTTCCTGATCTAAGAACTGAGGAAGCCTTAATGAGAGGCTATTATAAGATCTTGTCCACTCCTGAGCTTCCTATCCTGCAAGACCTTCCACCACAGATAAGCCGGCTGAAATGAAATCACGTAAAGTACCTCCTAAAACAGCTGGGCAACTACATGAGAGTGGCTTCTCGCCTAAATCGAACTGGGCAAGAAATCTTAGGATTCGTTTAATGGACAAAGCAGCATCTGGATAGACGATCCGTCGAAGGAGCTCCAAGGAATGGACTTTGACCAACCCCTTCCGAACTGGTTTTGGTCGCTGTAAGATAAAAGCAGTCAACAATCTGAACATTGATTTGAACAGCACAGTGCTTTACTAGGCACGGTCCTGTTTGGAGGTGGTATGCCGTTGCCTTCTTCCGACCTTGGAACTGACTTACCCAGCCAGTTATAGGGGGACCTACAGTTCAACGTGGGTTCCGAACCACGTTGCATTTTTCACATGAGCAATACTGCCAGAGGTGAAAGAATGGGAAAGTCACGGATAAAAATGTTAGGACCTGGCGGGGATTGAACCCACGACCTTTGGATTCATAGCCTGGCACTCTACCACTGAGCAACCGAGGCGCTGTAACTATTGGAAATTCAAATGCAGACAAGCAGACGACCAATCATGTGACTGTGGAGCAGACATACAAACGATGACCCCCTACGCACTGACCATTACGATCATTCTTAGGAGGGATGACTGAACTGCATATAGTCAGTCAGGAAGCTGTCCAGTGGTTAAAGGAGTTGGACTTGGCTCTGTGACAGAGATATGTTTTATCTTATTGATTAGACACTAGTATATCTTACTAAAGTATTATACCTAGCTGACATTATACTACAGGGTGTTTCACTAAGTGTGTTTGCCTCTGTAACTCATAAAATAATAGGTGACGGGAAATTTTAATGCCGTAGGTCAACACAAGAAATGTTACACTTTTTGCGGAGCTATGAACATAGTTTATTGTATCATTTTCCAGAGATATATTTTTGGAAACATTTTTGTTTCTTTTTTTTGGGTTAACAGCACTCCATTTAAATTTATTAATAAAGAACAGTCTAGAGTGCGCTAATTTATTTCATTCAACTAGTTTCAGTCTTATGTAGACCATCTTCAGGAATTTGTCTCCTTCGATGTTGTGGAGCTGGCAGGTAGCTGGGAGCCTTCCACTACGTCACTGCCAGCTCCAAAACATCGATGGAGACAAATTCCTGAAGATGGTCTACATAAGACTGAAACTAGTTGAATGAAATAAATTAGCGCACTCTAGACTGTTCTTTATTAACAAATTTTCCAGAGAGTTACACCATAAAGGTATAATTTTTTAAATGGAACAATAGTTTTTTTCTATCGCGCATTGGATTCGTTGAAACCAGCTGCGTCCAAATCAATTTAAACTACATTCCTATCACTGTTAGTTTGGGAGCTACAACCCTTCAAAGTTTAGGGGGCGGAGGCTACGACAGCGTAGCTGACTGGCCGAGTGGCTATCCCCTGGGGCACGGCTCACTATCTCATGACCACCAGCCAGTCAGCTACGCTGTCGTAGTCTCCGCCCCCTAAACTTTGAAGGGTTGTAGCTCCCAAACTAAAAGTGATAGGAATGTAGTTTAAATTGATTTGGACGCAGCTGGTCTAAACTAATCCAATTCACGATAGAAAAAACTATAGTTCCATTTAAAAAATTATATCTTTGTGGTGTAACTCTTTGGAAAATGATGCAATAAACGACGTTCATAGCTCCGCAGAAAGTGTAACATTTCTTGTGTTGACCTACCGCATTAAAATTTCCCGTCACCTGTTATTTTATGAGTTACCGAGGCAAACACACTTAGTGAAACACCCAGTATATAGTTATTTGTAAGCGCTATTACAACTTGGCCTACATTAGAGAGAGAGAGAGAGAGAGAGAGAGAGGGGGGGGGGTATTGGAGATATCGATTGTGAGACAAGTGTCCGGTTGCGGAGCAGCGTCACGCCGAGAGAGCCGCCTTTGTCCTGGGAATACTTGGTGGAGTCTCGAAATAGACGGCGAGCACCAGAAGAGAAGAAAGGCGACAGGGGACAGGAGAGCAGACCAGAGGACACGGCCGCGACAGCTCAGACGCACTTCCTGGTCTCGTGGCGTGGCCACAGCTGCGGGCCACCATAGCCCACCTACCTCACGTCACATCGCCATCCAAATAATCGTCGTCGTCGTCATTACACAGTGATTATGCCTTTCAGCGTTCAGTCTGGAGCATAGACCACATCCACATCCATACTCAAGCCACCCGATGGTGTGTTGCGGAGGATACCTCGAGTACCACTATCGGTTCTCCCTCAGATTCCAGTCACGCATTGTTCGCGTAAACGAAGATTGTCGGTATGCCTTTGTGTGGGCTCTAATCTCTCTGATTTTATCCTCATAATTTCTTCGCGAGATATACGTAGGAGGGAGCAATATACTGCTAGACTTCTCAGTAAAGGTCTGTTCTCCAAACTTCGACAAAAGCCCGTACCGAGCGACAGAGCGTCTCTCCTGCAGAGTCTTCCACTGGAGTTTATCGATAATCTCCGAAATGCTTTCTCGATTACCAATGCCGGCCGCGGTGGCCGAGGGGACTGAGGCGCTCCAGTCACGGTCTGCACGGCCACTACTGTCGGGGGTTCGAATCCCCCCTCGGGCATGGGTATTAGTGCCGTCCTAGTTCTTCAGTAGTTCGTAAGTAGTTAAGACCCATAGACTATACAAACATTTCCATTACCAAATGATCCTGTAACGAAGCGCGCTGCTCTCCGTTGGATATTCTCCACTTCCTCTATCAACCCCACCTGGTACGGATCCCACACCGGCGAGCAGTATTCAAGCAATGGGCGAACAAGTGTACAGTAATCTATTTCCTTTGTTTTCGGACTGCATTTCCTTAGTATTCTTCCAATGAATCTAAGTCTGGCATCTGCTTTACCGACGATTGATTTTATATGGTCGTTCCATTTTAAATCACGCCTAATGCCTACTCTCAGAAATTTATGGAATTAACTGCTTCCAGTTACTGACCTGTTATAGTAGCTAAATGATACAGGATCGTTCTTTCTATGTATCCGCAGCACATTACACTTGTCTACACTGAGATTCAATTGCCATTCCCTGTATCATGCGTCAATTCTATGCAGATCCTCCTGCACTTCAATACAATTTTCCATTGTTACAACCTCTCTATATACTACAGCATCATCCGCATGAGCTACCGATGTTATCCGCAAGGTCATATATATATATATATATATATATATATATATATATATATATATATCGTGAACAGCAACGGACCCACGACACTCCCCTGTGTCACACCTGACATCACTCCTACTTCGGAAGACTTCTCTCTATTGAGAATGACCTGCTGCTTTGTTATCTAGGAACTCCTCAATCCAATCACACAATTGGTCTGATAGACCATATGCTCTTACTTTGTTCATTAAACGTTTGTGGGGAACTGTATGAAACGCCTTGCGGAAGTCGAGAAACACAGCATCTACCTGAGAACCCGTGTCTATGGCCCTCTGAGTCTCGTGGACCAATAGCGCGAGCTGGGTTTCACAAGAACGCCTTTTTCGAAACCCATGCTGATTCCTACAGAGCAGATTACTAGTCTCCAGAAATGTCATTATACTCGAACATAATACATGTTCCAAAATTCGAGCCGGCCGCGGTGGCCGCGGGGACTGAGGCGCTCCAGGCACGGCCTGCATGGCCACTGCGGTCGGGGGTTCGAATCCCCCCTTGGGCATGGATATTTGTGCCGTCCTTAGTTTAAGCTGGTTCATAAGTAGTTTGTAAGTTTGGGGACTGATGACCCCGTAGTTAAGTCCCATAGACTCTGCAAACATTTGAACAAAATTCGAGAACTCACCGACGTCAGAGATATAGGCCTATAGTTCTGCACATCCGTTCGACGTCCCTTCTTGAAAACGGGGATGACCTGCGACATTTTCCAATCTTTCCGAACGCTACGCTCTTCTAGAGACCTACGGTACACCACTGCAAGAAGGGGGGCGGCATGTTCCTTCGCGTACTCTGTGTAAAATCGAACTGGTATCCCATCTGGTCCTTAGACCTTACCTCTTTTGAGCGGTTATAATTGTTGTTCTATGCCTCTGTCAGTTATTTCCCCCTCCTAAAAGTCCCTCACGTTTCCCTACTCCACATGCTAACGTTAATGTCACGTCTGATGTTAAGGCATTTACTTTGAAATCATTCCTGACCGAATCCAAGTTCTTTCTCCTTGCTCTACCTCGACACCAATCACCCTCCACTGCCGAACTCAAGTAACCTCACTTCTCCCATGCTTGTAACATGATCCCACCAATTCAGCCTGTTCACTCTGCTTCGTCTATGGTGTTCATTCCCCGTGTTTCTTTCATTTCGTCATTATCGACACCTTCCTGCCATTGTTCCCATCTATTAGTACTTGCAATCGACCTTGTTAATTTCACATTTGTAAAGTCAACGTTACTTATAACCTATGTCCATCCAGCTTTCATTCCCATACAACAAGGTTGGTTGGAAGAAAGCTAGCTTAGTCTTGGTACTGACTTTCTTCTTGCAGAAGAGAGCAGGTCTTAGCGGAACAGCCACTTCGTTAGGTTTGCTACACCTTGATTCACGTTCTTTCACTATGTCGCCATCCTGTGAGAAAACTCGTCCTAGACACTGGAAAGTGTCCACCTGTTATTGTTGCTTCTTTTTGGAATTGTGAGAAAATATTCGCAATTCAAACTCTCCACCTGTTCTAACTTCGTTCCTCCTATTCCACACTCAATCTGTACACTTTCCCCACATTCATCATTTTTGTAGATACTGATCTTTATATAATAACACTTACATCTCTGACATTACCTTGACACAGTATGTTTTGGAGGCGATTTGACAGTTTAATGTTCTTCAAAAGTGAAAACGACAAGATCGCGAAATAATTACCTCACTCAATGACGACCGGTTTCGGAGGAGTGTGCCATCATATGGTCATATCACATTTTACAAGCAGGTTATCTTATTTAAAAATGCGGATAAAATAATAAGTGCATCTTAGGAATTAGTCTACATGTAAAGTAGATAAATTAAAACATCAGTTTCCAAAACTCCGTAAGGAATGCAAAGAAACTGCACATTAGTATGCAATAAGTACACACAAACATACGGACTCTCTGCTCTGTATATAAAGATTGTCTTCTTGTATATAGCCAGTGTCCGTCCGAATGTTTATTAGAGAAGTTTGAGATAAACTCGAGTTATGGGGTAACAGTGTTGAACCTCTTTTCGCTACGACACATTGGACAGTATGAATAAAATGGAGTATCTACTTTATACTCTGGATTCCAGACAACATACTCAGGTTCGCGTGAATAAAGGAAGTCGGAGAATATACTTCAGCAGAGTAAGTTCTCGGCGTGAGTAACGGGGTGGGAGAAGTTGCTCACAGCAGAGAACATTCTCCAATTTCATATGAATAAAACTGCAGAAGTTTCTCACCACCGGAGAACATTCTCAGATTTCTGGAGTGAGCTCTCTAGAGTACTTCGTGCTGAGTAACTTCTATTACAGTTACGTTTTACTGTGGTTTATAATATAAATGACACCAATTTTGATACTTAGAAGTCGAAAACAAGTTCCTTTATACGTAGTCTTTAAGAAATACGAGGGTATCTAAAAGTTATTGCAAATAAAAACATTTTGTTGACGAGTATCTTCCTTCAGAAAAATCGTGTGACAATGTAAGCATTTTATATAGTGAAGACAGTGATGTCAGAGCAATGAAACACAAGTGGATTCAGCTGCGTGTTTTACCCATTTGTTTGGGGTGTATATTTACAGTTGTAAACTGCTACATAGCGAAATGATATTGTTTTTAAATAGTCCATTAATAAGACCTTATGCTGTTAGTTCCAAATAAAGTGTATCCCAGGACTTCACAGTTTCTATCACAAAATAAATATTGCTGCAATACCAGGTAGGCCTACTGAAGTACCGTTTCTATCCAAACCGGTTGGCCTATTTATGATGCGATTTCTGACTTCGTAATCGTAACTTCTGTTATGTTAGAAGTAAGTAAACACGAGAGGAAAATTAATAACTGATTAATTACACACATAGAAGCCTGTTTCTTGCTCAAAATTGCATGGCCTAACGCTTATGAACAGACCATTAGCTGTCACATAACAAGTATCTCATGTTAAAAGGATCTGACAGCGTTACATGTCGAAAGAGATGAATATGTGATGCATTCTTAAAATTTCGTTCACAAACTGTGCTAACCCAACTTGAGTAACAAAAACGATACTCGCGCGACGAAAATTTTGTAACATTGTCAGAAGAATACATATTTCGCAAAAGGTACACATTTAGTCGTAATAGTATATTCCTTCACGACAAACTAATATCGAAACATAATACAGTTCTTCCTGAACACGTAGATGCGTACTCCATATTTGTACAGTGAATATCTTCATCTACATACATACTCCGCAATGTACCGTAAGGTGCGTGGCGGAGGGTACACTGTACCACTACAAGGCATTTCCTTACCTATTCCACTCCCAAATAGAACTAGGGAGAAAAGAATGCCTATATGCCTCCGTACGAGCCCTAATTTTTCTTATTTTGTCTTTGTGATCTTTACGCGAAATGTAAGTAGGCGGCAGCAAGATCGTACTACACTCAGCTTCAAATTCCGGCCCTCTAAATTTACTCAACAGAAATTCACGAAAAGAACGTCGTCTTTCCTCCAGCGATCCCCAATTGAGTTGCCGGAGCATTTCCATGACACTCGCGCATTGGTCGAACCTACCGGTAACAAACCTAGCTGCTCGCCTCTGAACTGCTTCCATGTCTTCCTTTAAACTGATCTGCTGCGGGTCCCAAACACTTGAGCAATACTCAAGACGTGGTCGTACAAACGTTTTATACGCGGTCTCCTTTACAGGTGAAGTACATCTTCCCAAAATTCTTCCAATAAACCGAAGTCGGCTGTCTGCCTTACTCACAACTGTCCTTACATGCTCGTTCCATTTCATATCACTCTGCAATGTTACGCCTAGATATTTGAACGACGCGACAGCATCAAGAAGCTCACTACTAATGCTGTATTCGAACATTATGGGATTGTTCTTCCTACCATGCGCATCACCTTATATTTTTCTACATTGAGAGCTAGCTGCCATTCTTCGCACCAACTAGAAATTTTGTCCAAGTCATCCTGTATGCTAATACAGTCGGTTACAGACGACACCCTCCCATACACCACAGCATCATCAGCAAACAGCCGCAAATTACAACTTACTCTGTCCATCACGTCATTTGTATAGACAAAAAATAATAGCGGTCCTATCACAGTCGTCTCTGATGAACACTGCGTTCTATAACTTAGGAAGTCTTCCAGCCAGTCACAAATCTGTGAACCTATTCCAGAAGCTCGTATCTTCGTTAGCAGTCTGCAGTGTGGCGTCGCGGGTTTTTATTCATACAAAATGGAGAACTTAGTCAGAGAACGTTCTTTCGCTGTGAGGATCTTCTCTGGAGCGTGTGCTCCTTTCCATTCATACCGCCTATTACGTCGATTACATTAGAGACAACAGCCACGGCGACGTAAACAACAAATAGGTGACCCGACCCCTTCAGCTGGCGCGCGTCGTAAACAGGGGCGGTAAACAAGTCGCTCTTCATCTGGGCCCACGTTCCGGACGACCAGAGGGTTCCCTAGTCGGCCCCGTTTGGCCACGAAAACACACCGCGGATCCTGACGATGACCTCAGCAAGTAGAACACCATCGCCGTAAGCAGTTATATTCAGACGTCCATTCGAACCTTTTGAGCCGGCCGCGGTGGCCGAGGGGACTGAGGCGCTTCAGTCACGGTCTGCACGGCCACTACGGTCGGGGGTTCGAATCCCCCCTCGGGAATGGATATTTGTGTCGTCCTTAGTCTTAGCTAGTTTGTAAGCTTAGGGACTGATGAACCCCTAGTTAAGTCCCATAAGCTTAACAAACATTTGAACATTTTTGAAAAGGTTTTTATTTCTTCAGACTGTACTTTAATTCCTTCTCCAAATTTCTCCTTACTTTCCTTTATAGATTGCTCAATGTTGTTGTTGTTGTTGTTGTAGCAACAACAACAGTCCGCAGACTGGTTTGATGCAGCTCTCCACGCTACCCTGTCCTGTGCAAGTCTCTTCATCTGAGAATACGTTCGGCAACCTACATCCTTTTGAATCTGCTTACTATATTCGTCCCTCGGTCTCCCTCTACGATTGTTACCCCCACACGCTTCCTTCTAATGCTAATCTGCCAATTGCTTGATGTCTCAGAATGTGTCCAACCAATCTATCCCTTCTCTGTCAGGATATGCCAGGAACTCCTTCTCTCCCCAATTCGGTTGAGCACCTCTTCATTAGTCACGTGATCTAGCCATCTAATATTCATCATCCAACTGTAGCTCCACATTTCAAAAGCTTCTGTCATCTTTTTGTCTGCACTCCTTATCGTCCACGTTTCACTCCCATACAATGCTACTCTGCAGACATATGCTTTCACAAAGGACTTGCTAAAAAATAAATTAATATTGGATGTTAACAAGTTTCGGTTCTTTAGAAACGCTTTTCTTCCCTTAGCCATTCTGCATTTTATATCTTCTTTACTTCGATCTTGCCACCCAAATAACAAAATTCATCTACTACTTTTATTGTCTCATTACCTAATCTAATTCATTCATTACAATGTACAAACAGAATAACATTGGGGAAAGGCTACAACTTTGTCTTACACTCTTCCCAACCTCTGCATCCATTTCATGCCCTTCAACTCTGATAACTACCTATCTGTGTATTAATAAACATCATTTACCTCGTGTCACTTGGAGACTGCTTGATGGATTTGTTTAACCTTTTGGCCCATGTTACGGTAGTAACACTAAAAGTGGGGTCTTTGTGATCACCTTTTGACAGCTCGAAAATTAAATGAAAATAACGGCTTTACCGTTAATGACATGAAAGCTGAATAAACGAATTTGTATAAGAGAAAATTCTCTACAACTTTGCTGTACTATGTCGCTTCCGTATCTCACGTCGTTTTGGATATAATAGCAAATACAACGGCGATTTGAGAATGTTACTTGATTTTACGTAAAGACAGTACAGGCAAAGAAAATAAATTAGAAAAAAGAGAACAATCTACTACGGTAAGACAGGTGATATTTTACCTGAAAAGATAATGAAAATATGGGTGGGATATTTTTTAAAAAGTATATGTTTGTCAAAGCTAAGCTGAAATGTCAAATAATTTCTGCTTTCTGTTAAACTATGTTCAGACAGGACATTATTAGTAGAGTCGTAATGGAATCGTCCATAATTTATTATTTGTGTTTTTTAATAAAAAACCTCGGGTTACAAGCCGCGTTATGTGGTTTAGTGCCCACGTGCTTACAGCAGAGCAGATAAAAAAAAAAGTCCTAATGTTGTAATCCTATGGGACGAAACTACGTTGGCCATCAGTCCCTAGTCTTAGAAACTACTTAAACTAAGAAACTTCCTGGCAGATTAAAATTGCGTACCGGAACCCCGACTCGAACCTGGAACCATTGCCTTTCGCGGGCAAGCGCACTACCGACTGAGCTATCCCGACACGACTCACGATGCCGCCCCAGAACTTTACTTCCGCCAGTACCTCGCCTCCTACTTTCCAAACTTCACAGAAGCTCTCCTGCGAACCATGCAAGACTAGCACTCCTGGAAGAAAACGCTTTTCTTCCTATTGCCATTCTGCATTTTATATCCTCTGTACTGCGACCATCGTTATTTTACTCCCAAAGTAACGAAACTCATCTACAACCTTTATTGTTTCGTTACCTGATCTAATTCCTTAATCATCGCCTGATTTTCTCTTGTTTGCTCTCGTTAATATTCATTTTATACGGACCTTTCAACGCACAATCAATTCCATACAACTGCTTTTCTAGGTCCTTTGACAGAATTACAATGTCATCGGTACAACGTACTCTTCTTGTTTCTTCAACCTGAACTTTTAATTCCTTCTCTAAATTTCTCCTTGCTTTCCTTTATAGCTTGCTCAATGTCCAAATTGAATAGCATTCGAGAAAGGCTACAACCCTGTCTTACTGCCTTTCCAACCTCTACATCCCTTTCATGCTCTTCAACTCTGATAACAGCTGTCTTGCTTTTGTACAAGTTGTAAATAATATTCCGATTCCTGTATTTTACTCCTCTTGATTTGAGAATTTGTAAGAGTCTATTCTGGTCAACATTGTCAAAAGCTTTGTCCAAATCTACAGAAGTTAGATATGTAAGTTTAAAACTACCTGGCAGATTAAAATTGTGTGCCGGAACCGGGACTCGAACCTGGAACCTTTGCCTTTCGCGGGCAAGCGCTCTACCGACTGAGCTACCCCGACACGACTCACGATGCCGCCTCACAACTCTACTTCCGCCAGTACCTCGCCTCCTACTTTCCAAACTTCACAGAAGCTCTCCTGCAAACACGCAAGACTAGCACTCCTGGAAGAAAGGATATGGTGGAGACACGGCTTAGCCACAGCCTAAGGGATGTTTCCAGAATGAAACTTTCACTCTGCAGCGGTGTTTGCGCTGATATGAAACTTCCTGGCAGATTAAAATTGTGTGCCGGAACCGGGACTCGAACCTAGGACCTTTGTCATGTTTTTTGTTTGTAGAACTTATGGGACTTAACTACGGGGTCATCAGTCCCTAAGCTTACAGACTACTTATGAACTACATATGAACTAGGACGGCACAAATATCCATGCCCGAGGGGGATTCGAACCCCCGACCGTAGTGGCCGTGCAGACCGTGCTTTGTTATGTCTCAGAATGTGTCCCCCTCTTAGTCAGGATACGCCAGAAACTCATTCTCTCTCCGATTCGGTTAAGCACCTCATTAGTTACGTGATCTACCCATCTAATTTTCATCATTCGTCTGTAGCACCACAATTCAAAAGCTTCTATCCTTACCGCTCACGTTTCACTCCCATACAGTGCTACACTCCAGACAAATGCTTTCAGAAAGGACTTCCTAACATTTAAATTAATATTGGATGTCAACAAATTTGGCTTCTTCAGAGTCGCTTTTCTTCCCAAAGCCATTCTGAATTTTATATCTTCTTTACTTGAGCCATCAGAAGTTATCTTGGTACTCACATAACAAAATTCGCCTACTACTTTTATTGCCTCATTAGCTAATCTAATTCCTTCAGCATCGCCCGATTTCCTGACTCTACACTCCATTACCTTGGTTTCACTCGGCACGGACCGCGGCGTGGTACAGTGTGTGGACCGCTCGTTGGCGGGCAGCCCCTGTCAGCGTGTTGTCGACCGCGCTGTATCGACCTGTTTACGTGCCGCTACGCCACCGGGCACGCCCCCTGCCCTGCCCTGCCCTGCCACAGCCTGTCGCCGACACACTAATTATAGAGCTCGGCGGGCTACACGTGCCACGCGACGACACTACCCAGCGACCAGGGCGGCACTACACTCCGAACATGTGGCGGTACACAACAAAGCATTTCACAAGGTTTTTTGGCCCACTTTAGCTTACGTTAGTAACACTAAAAGTGGGCCTTTGCGATCGTCTTTTGACAGCTCGACATTTAAATGAATATAACGGCTTAACTATTCATCTGACACTAAAATTGAATAACCTAATTGGTAGAGGGGAAAATTCTCTACAACTTTGCTGCCTTATGTTTTTTTCATATCTCTTATCTTTCAGAGATATTTGCAAAAATAACGGCGATTTTGGGATGTATGTCTGTGTGTCTGTCCGTAACGTGTTCCCTGTTTTTAAGACGAACCGTTCAACCGATCAGCACCAAATTTTGCACACACAAATGTAGGCCGCCAGAGACCAGAACCTTTTCCAAATTTTGGACAAAAATACGGTAGTAACACAAAAAAAGCTCTTTGTAATGTAATTTTAATGGCAAATAAACCGTTCATCTGACGCGAATATTGAATAACCGATTCTGCAGACGAGAAAATTCTCTACCACTTTGCTCCCTTATGTTTTTTTCATAACTGGTATCGTATGACACATATTTGCAAAAATAACGGAGATTTGACACCCTGCATTGAATTAACGAAAACCAGCCGTTCGCAGATGTCACGTGACATTCCTCGCCCAGAACTGTCTCTGGCATACGCCATCTTGCGTAGCGTATTTGATGATTTTCTTATTGTAACTTACACGTTGTCATTTCAAAGCAATGGCGCACTGAAGAATTAACAAAAAGACGTCGTTCTTCGTACCATAAATGATGATCCAGTGTCTACAAATGCCGTATTAGCATCAGTTAACAACAGCCATCAATAGTCTGAGATTAAAGAACGCAATTTCTGTTAGCTGTGACGCTGAAGGTCAGTGGTTCGGAACCCGCGAGTACCTAATTTTTTTCCTTATTAATTTTTTATTATTTATATTATTATTTTGGTCCAAAATGTTTGCAAAAACGTATTAAACTACAAATCTAAAGTGGGACGTAAAACACGTAAGATTTTTTAAATAGATTTAAGGCCGGTTCGTCCATCTCTCGTTAATATTCTCGTTAGTAAACGAGAAGATGTCTTTAACGTCCAGTTAAATGTGCTCGTTAAGTGCATTGCGTTTGTCATTGCCAGATACACCTCTCGTTTGATAACCAGGAGAAAACGAGAAGGTACGATATATTTCGAATATGTTGGCAATAGAAACAATTAAAAGTGCCGTCTGAATAATCAGTTATGCCCTATATTTGACTATCAGGGAAGAGCTTAGCAGACAGTTGTTATTTGGCGCTGTGGAGAAAAAAAAACGTGAAAGAAGCTAGGAATAACAACTACGAACGAGTTAAATCGGAAAGAACACACAGGAAACATTGCAGGGAAGGCGAACCAAAGACTAAGTTTTATTCGCAGAACACTTCGAAGATGCTACAGTTCTACTAAAGAAATTGCCTACACCACACTCCTGCATCTTATTCTGCGTATTGTGGGATCCACACCAGGTGGGACTGACGGACGATTTAGAAGTAGTTCAGAGAAGGGCGGCTCGTTTTGTATTATCGCGATATAGGGCAGGGAGTATCATGGAAATGAAGGATTTGTGGTGGAAAAAATTAAGAGAAAGGCGTTATTTCTTGCGGTGAAATTTGCAAAATTTCTTACACTGTCTCTTCCGAATGCAGACATATTTTTTTAGCGTCCACCTACATAGGGAGACGGGATCATTATAATAAAGTAAATCAGATCGAAACCGGAAAGGCTTAGGTATCTTTTTTTTCCCGCGAGCTATTAGAGAATAGAACTATAGAGAGGGGTTCGATGAACTATCTGCCATGCACTTCACTGTGACTTGCAGAGTATCCATGTATGTGTAGATGTAGAAGCTCGAATTTTAAAGTTAGTGCGAGAGTCTTGTGTCCTTAATAAAGAAATATGACACATTGGAATGGGAAAAAAAAAAAAAAAACCGACGCTACGACATGGAAGGAAAAGAAAGCGACATTGTGGCAAATGAATTCAGTGCTGTACATGGAACATGTAGCACAGCGAAACTGCTTAGGGCCTAGTACGATAACATACTGCCGAGTGAATAAAACCTTAGTGCAAGCAATAAGAATCCACTTTTCCTGTAGATCGGAGGAAGAAGTCAGATTTTAGGCCTAGTCGCAACAAGCATACGTAAATACTGAATTACTAAGTTTACAGACATAAATAATGTATTCTGTTTTCTATTATGACAGGTAACTTACAAAATACGTACCTATATGTTGGACTCTTCGGATGGTCGTGGAGTTTTTCATACAGCGTTTGCGCAGTGGCCTTTCTAAGACGAAATCGTGTAACAAATTCTGCACCATCCCGGCATTCAAAATGATTTGGACGAACATAAATACGTCTAGGGGCAATGACCTCTAGATCGTCCAAAATATTGACATCGTCGTCATTGTCAACCAAATTTCTTATTCCAGGCATTTTCATCAGACCGAGTCTCACTTGTCATTATCCGTAAGTTTGTATTTTGAAATCGCGACAATAATTCCAAGGATAGGTTACATACGTGCAATATATCAAACTCGTCTAATAGCTACTGACATGGATGGGGCGTCAAGTATGACTATACAATTTTCCAATAAAGCTGCTTTCCACGCCATTTTTCATACATGTAGTGCGTCTGTTACTTTGGTCTATAAATCGGTCTTTTTCACGTGAATATATTGCGGTGTTTTAGCGTTCTCGAATCCTGCCATTTTCATACAGATTCTCACTTAACCGGTCGTTAGCCGTGTAACGAACAGAATTCTACTCGTTATCTTAACGGCCAGTTTGGGGTCTTTTAACGTCAGGTTAACTCATAACGAAACATTGACGAACGCAATTCTCCGCTAACGTCAAGTTATAATCTTAACTGGAACTTAACGAGACATTGACAAACCGGCCCTACGAGTCGTGTGTAGTCAGTATCAAATACTTCGTCGTAGTGTTAATAAAAATAACGCCAAAACGCTGCTTTACTTCGCACATGTTACATAACGTTTATTAATACGTCAATAGGCCTATTTCGGCACTGCGGTCATCATTAGATTATCTGCGGATTAATATTAAAGATTGAATTGAGTAAAATACAGATACAATTTTGATGCATTTTTCCTGACATTGTTCCACACTTACATTCATAATATATCGTGGAGGTACATTTTTATACGTTACTCCACGGTCCGAAGCCTGGTGTTGCAACAGTGAATCCATACTTGAATTGAAATGTAGTCTCTGTTGCAAATTATAATAATTACAAGCTGAAAACCTGGCGGTGCCCGGGTATTTATTTATTTCTTGCTGCCATTTTCCAGGTATATATTCATTTGTATAAGGGCTATTTGTCTGTAAAATGTCTCGGGAATACAATTAGTAGCAAAGAAGTAATAGATTAAAACTTGGCCTCGTAGGTGGAGTAGTTTTCGAGATTTCGTGTTTAGTCAGTGAGTGTCTTTCGCTTTTACACAGATAGATTTATGCATAGGAGGGAGCAAATTTTAAATCTGTGGACCACCTTTCAGGCAGAATTGCCGAGTATTTTATCCATGTCAGCAACTAAACTAGGTGCAAGGTCCAGATTTGGGTGATTATTGCCCGTCTCCAGGTGTTCGATAGTGTGCTGTTATGTTCGATCTGATGGAGTGACACTGAACGCAGTTACATGCCTGAAGAGGGACAGCGTTTTCCCGGAACCCGCCGACAATAAAATCTGCAAATAGCGGCTGCCCTATTCAGATCAATAAATCTTGGATCGGTGTCCCACGTAGCAGCTGCCTCGACCATGTCAGAGCCGATTGCATTAGCAGTACATTCTGTTTTTCCCTCTATTGCAGCTCAACCCCGTGCCGAAGCCTGAAGGTCGTGTTTCCACTGAGATACAGAGACCGCAGTGTTTGATTCCCAAATGGAGCAGCAGAAGTAATTTACTAAGCTTCGCTTCTGACACTGGTGTATCGTGTGTGTGTCTACAATCAGTGACCAACCTGTTGTGAAGATGTTGAAGAGCTAGGGGGTAGAAACACACGTTGTTATGTTGCACCATCGTCGACTGTGCTGCGATGCCAAGTACATAAAAGTGCCAATTCGAAGTGTGGAAGCAACGCGTGAGTGTTGAGGAGTGTTGTTGAGGAGTGCGGACATGCTGCACCACTGGCTCCACTCGCTTCAGAAGGCGCACTCCGAGGACCTGGACGTGGTCAGCCCCGTGGAGGAGGAGGGGCCGCCGCACGACCACCACCACAACCACCACCACCACCACCACCACCATCACCACCACCACCCACTGTTCGGCCACAGGAGGAAGGTACTCGCCCGCAGGCTTGCCCTGGTTTCAGCTTCAGTAGTGGCTTGTCCGCATCGCTTGTAGACCCACACCTCTTGCCGAGGCTGTCGAAGCAATAGCTTCGCCGCACAAAGATGGCCGCTTAAAAATTCTTGCCTGTGTTGATCTGACAATGAGACCGCATCGGGGTTAAGTCCTAGTTTCAGGTGACGCTAGCTCCTCGTCGATGTGCAGATGTTGGTAGCGAAAGGCAGCAAATCGCTACTTTCGTTGTGACAGCCAATGGAAATGCGTGTCTCGTACCATGAAAGAATGTTGTTGTGGTCTTCAGTCCGGAGACTGGTTTGATGCAGCTCTCCACAATACCCTATCCTGAGCAAGCCTCTTCATCTCCGCATAAGAACGGCAACCTACATCCGTCTGAATCTGCTTGGTCTTCCTCTGCGATTTTTACCCCACACACTTCCTTCTAATGCTAAATTCACAATCCCTTGATGTCTAAGAATGTGTCCCACCAATCTATCCCTTCCTTTAGTCAAGGTATGCTAGAAATTTATTTTCTCCCCAATTATGTTCAGCACCACCTCATTAGTTACGCGATCCACCCACCTAATCTTCAGCATTCTTCTGTAGCACCATATTTCAAAAGCCTCAATCCTCTTCCTGTCCGCGCGGTTTATCGTCCATGTCTCACTCCCATACAAGGCAACACTCCATACAAATGCCCTCAGAAAGGACTTCCTTAGGCTTTAATCAATATTCGATGTTAACAAATTTCTCTTTTTCAAGAACGCTTTTCTACCCATTGCCATTCTGCATTTTATATCCTCTGTACTGCGACCATCATTTGTTATTTTACTGCCCAAGTAACAAAACTCATCTACCTCCTTTATTGCTTCGTTTCCCAATCTAATTCCTTCAGCATCACCTGATTTTCTTACACTGCACTCCATTACCCTAGTTTTGCTCTTGTTAATGCTCATCTTATATGCACCTTTCACCACACTGTCCATTCCGTTCAATTGCTCTTCCAGGTCCTTTGCTGTATCTGACAGAATTACTATGTCGTCGGCAAAACGCAATGTTTTTAATTCTTCCCCCTGAACTTTTATTCCTTCACCAAATTTCTCCTTGCTTTCCTTTATAGCTTGTTCAATGTACAAATTGAACAACATTGGAGAAAGGATACAACCCTGTCTCACTCCCTTCCCAACCACTGCATCCCTTTCATTCCCTTCAACTCTGACAACCGCTGTCTGGTTTTTGTACAAGTTGTAAATAACCTTACGCTCCCTATATTTTACTCCTGCTTGCTTCAGAACTTGAAAGAGTTTATTCCAATCAACATTGTCAAAAGCCTTCTCCAAATCTACAAAAGCTAGAAATGTAGGTTTGCCTTTTCTTAATCTATCTTCTAGGATAAGCCGTAAAGTGATTATTGCCTCCCGAGTTCCTACATTTCTCCTGAACCCAAACTGATCTTCCCCGAGGTCGGCTTCTACCAGCCATGAAAGAATATGGCATTTAATTTGAATGTCGTGATGACACTCTTCCAAATTCTGAAGTCAGTAGTAGTAAAATGTAGGGAACGGAAGGTTGTTTACAACTTGTACAAAAACGAGACAGCGGTTGTCAGAGTGGAAGGGCATGAAAGGGATGCAGAGGTTGGGAAGGGAGTGAGACAGGGTTGTAGCCTTTCTACAATTGCTATTTAATTTGTACGTTGACCAATCTATAAAGGAAAGCAAGGAGAAATTTGGAGAAGGAATTCAGGTTCAGAGTGAAGAAATATTACGTTTTGCCGATGACGTTGTAATTCTGTCAGACAGCTAAAGACCAGGAGGAGCAGTTAAACGGGTTGAACAGTGTGTTGAAAGGTTCGTATAATATGAACATTTACAAGACATATTTTTGGAAACATTTTTGTTTCACTTATGGGAAACAGCAATCTTATTTAAGTTTATATATAAAGAACAGTCTACAGTGAAATTTTTTTAAATTTTTTTCCGACTAGTTTGTCTTATTTTAGACCATCTTCAGGAAATTAATCTCCATTGATGTGGAGCTGGCAGGAAACTTGGAACCTTCTTGAGCAGTGACGCACTAGAATGTTCCAAGTTTCCTGCCACCTCCACATCAATGGAGCTTAAATTCCTGAAGATGGTCTTATTTTAGACCGAAACGAGTCGGAAAAAATTTAAAAAAATTTTTTGCACTCAAGACTTTTCTTTATATATACATTTACAAGAGCAAAACAAGGGTAATGGAGTGCACTATAAGAACATTTGGCGATGCAGAAGGAATTAGATTACGTAACGAAACAATAAAGGTGGCAAATAAGTTTTGTTACTTGGCCAGTAAAATAACATATGATGGTCGCAGTACAGAGGGTATAATATGCAGAATGGCAATGAGAAGGAAAGCGTTTTTGATAAACAGAAATTTAACATCGAGTATTAATTGAAGCCTAAGGAAGTCCTTTCTGAAGGCATTTGTGTGGAGTGTTGCCTTGTATGGGAGTGAAACATGAACGATAAACAGTGAGGACAGGAAGAGGATAGAGGGTTTTGAAAAGTGGTGCTACTGAAGAATGCTGAAGATTAGGTGGGTGGATCGCGTAACGAATGAGGAGGTACTGAACAGAATTGGGGAGAAAAGGAATTTCTGGCATACCTTGACTGAAAGAAGGGATCGACTAGTAGGACACATTCTTAGACATCAAGGAATTGTGAATTTAGCGTTGTAGGGAAGAGTGTGGGATAAAAATATCAGAGGAAGACCAAGAGATTGATACAGTAAGTAGATTCGAATGGATGTAGGTTGCCATTCTTACGAGGAGATGAAGAGGCTTGCTCAGGATAGAGTAGGGTGAAGAGCTGCATCAAACCAGTCTCCGGACTGAAGAGCACAACAAGAATACGCAAGGCGTATGGTTTTATTGTAATATATAATTTTTCATTTTAGGAAACGGAATAGTATTGCAGTTTTTGAAGTTGTTTACTTTGTGGAATTAGACTTATAGCAATGGGAAGAAGTTAGATATTAACGCAATTGATACAAACAGGTACGAGACGGTGACTGGTATAAGTGCCTCGAGAACGAGTTACGTCTTGTGTGTTTTTACTTGACGATAATTGAGTGCAATTCATTAGTTTATGATACAGATTTCTTAACATTTACGTGTTGGTGACTAGTTCTCGATGTACGTCTCCAAAATGCATACAAATATCATAAAGGTTACATCGAGAACCACCCAGTAAATGGATGAGACATATTGTTTTCCTTTACATAGCTTTGACTGCAAAGTGTTTTAAGTCTTAAGAAAAGTGTATCATTGACGAATGAATTGCTCTAATGTTTCATTAAGTAAAGCAACTATCATACCTGTGTATATTCACTTATGAAATTTGTTATTAACAATCCGATCCAATTCAAAAGTAATAGCAGTGTGCACAGCTACAACACTAGGAGGAAGGGTGATATTCACTATTCAAGGTTAAATCTAACAGAAAGGGGTGAATTATACTGCCACAAATGTCTTCGGTCACCCACCATCAAAACTCAGATAGCCAACCGGTATTTAAAAAGAAATTAAAGGAATTTGATTGGCATCTCCTACATTTTAGATGAATTTTTATGTATAGACACCTTTTACTAAACTGGCACATTCCAGCTCATTGCGAAATGTACATATGATCTATGGAACAAGAATTCATCTAATATAATCGACTGGTTGTCGATGTAGTTTTGTGCTAATGTTCTGTGGGGACGATGACAGCTAAACCAATGGCATTTCCAATGAAATTCATCACACAAAAAACTTTGAGCTATTTTCTGCGAATGTTTCAGTATTATTCTATGAAAAATATTCATGTAATCGCAGTTTTACAGTACCAATTGACATTTTTTAGCGAATATGTCACGAAATGCGACTAAAAGCGTCTACGTGCACAATGTAGTGTTGTTTTTCGAAATGAAGCTGAAAGACGCATTATCATTGGCTCTCTCAACGACACTTCCGCCTTTTCGCTACCAACATTTGCACATCAGCGAGAAGCTAGTGTTACCTAAACTAGTATTCAAACCCACAGAGGTATCGTATTTTTCTTTCTGCTTATATTTATGGCAAGTGAAGTTCATGAACTCCAATAGCAATCCGCCAAAGCTACGCAATGCAAATCGGAAGTACCGTCGAGAAAATCGACTTCGAAGTCTCTCTGTAGTAGGCCAACTTTCAATTACATGTAACAGATACAAAAATCCGACAGTCGCCATGGCTTCAAGCTACGGTTGTACACTGATAGTCAAGAAAATTTTGGAGTCGATTGCTCGAATGCTGCCATTCCATGTTTATATTTTATTTTTATTTATTTTTCGTTGTGTTCAAACACCCACATGATAGAAATTTAAAATTCATCAAATACGTGGTAATGAACACACACATAATCTTAATGTCTTTGTTGAAAAACGAACGTCTTTTATTCATAACTTTTTAGTACTTTCTAAAAAGTTGTGACTAATTTCAAAAAATCACAAATGACGTTTCTCTCTGAATGCAATTCACTATTAAATGACGGATTGTTTTTGCTTGCTCATTTTGTGACGATTTTTGCAGTATTGCTACAGAAACGTAATTTGCGATGTCTATTTAATGGAAACCTTCATTAACAACCTTTTATAACACAGTGACAAGAATAAGACGAATATTTTATTTAAAAAAAACACGATTACATGTGTTTTAATTACAATGTATTTCATTAATTTCGTATTTAAACGGGATAGTTATTTCAAAACAAACACCGAACTTATGACTAGTTTGAAACTTCCTGGCAGATTAAAATTGTGTGCCGGAACCGGGACTCGAACCTGGGACCTTTGCCTTTCGAGGGCAAGCGCACTACCGACTGTGCTATCCCGACACACAGATCCGGCACACAATTTTAATCTGCCAGGAAGTTTCATATCAGCGCACACTCCGCTGCAGAGTGAAGTTTCATTCTGGATATGATTAGTTTATTATGAGTTTAAAACGCTACTAGCTGAAACCTTGTCTCTTTTGCATGGAATTAAACGTCCTAAGAGAACTTAAAAGTCCATTTTCTCGATAATTTTTGAGAGGTGCGTCGAATGGGTTTCGCTGATTACCGCTCAATCTCTGAATTTCACGTATCTTAAATACAAGAAATTACAAAAATATCCGATAGCCACGTGGTCCCCTTGCCTGAGCTTTCCTCGTTTTGACACTCAAAGTGTAAAGCCATTAATCGCTTCCGTAATGAATACTTCAATATGTGTCGATGTTCACAGCTACTGCGTATGTAATGTGTTGGAACTGGCTTGGTTGGAATTACACGGTCAGTAACAGATAGCGAAACTGACAACTGTAGCAGTTATACCAGAGGCAAAGATTTCAATGAAGTAAGCATACTATTAAAGTCTGCGCTCGATAGCAGCCCCTGTGAAGAGATTTAGGTCACTAGGTTCCTTCATAAAAGATTTAGGAGGACAATGTGAGCAGCTCTGACTGTTCGCGGATGATGCTGTAGTTCATCGGCGAGTGAAGTCACCAGAACATTAAACGCAACTGCACACCTGTAGAGGTAAGGTATCTGCATGGTGCGGAAATTGGCAGTCTACATTTACATCGGATAATCTGCAAGGCACATTAAAGTGCCTGGCAGAGGGTTCATCGAAAAACCGTTATACTATTTTATCTCCCATTCCATCCTCGAATAGCGCGCGGGAAGAAAGAACACCCGAATCTCTCTGTTCGAGCTCTGATTTCCCGTATTTTATTCTGATGGTCATTTCTACCTATGTAAGTGGGAGTCAACAATATATTGTCGCACTCGGAGGAGAATGTTGGCGATTGGAGTTTCGTAAGTAGTCCACGCCGCAGCGATAAGCGCCGTTGTTGTAATGATTCCCATCCCAGATCCTGTATCATTTCCGTAACGCTGTCTCCCCTGTATCGTGACAATACGAAACGAGCTGCCCTTCTTTGGACTCTTTCGATGTCCTCCGTCAAACCCACCTGATAAGGATCCCACACTGGGCAGCAATACTCCAAAAAAGGACAGACAAGCGTAGTGTATGCAGTTTCTTTTGCAGTTCTGTTGCATCTTTTAAGGGTTCTGCCAATAAATCGCAGTGTCTGGTTCGTGTTTCCCACGACATTATCTACGTGTTCTGAAGTAGTAGCAATTCCCAGGTATTTTGTGCAGTTTGCGGCTTCACTTTTGATTGATTTGTCTTGTAAACGAAGTTTAACGGATTTCTTTTCGTACTCATGTGGACGACTTCACACTTCTTATTCTTTATGGGTAATTGTCAATTTTAGAGCATAGTTATTTTTTATTTAAATGTTTCTGCAGTTGGTTTTGATCTTCAGATGATTTTACTAGACGATTAATGACGGCGTCATCTGCAAACAACCTAAGAGTGCTGATGACATTTTCTTCTCAATTGTTCGTCTAAGTAAGGAACAGCAGAGGACGAATAACACTACCCTGTGGAACGCCCGATATCGCCTCTGTTTCAGTCGATGCCTTACCATCGATTACTACAAACTGCGTCCTCTCTGACAGGAAATCCCCTATCCAGTTACAAACCTGGGGCGATATTGCATAACCACGCACCAAGTAGCACCAAGTAAAGTTACGCGAGTGAGATAGGCGTCTGTCACTACGTCTACATGCAACACATCTTCCGGAAGACGAAAACCGATTTTCGTAAATCGTTTTTCGCTGTCGTGTTTACATGGCATAGCCTGAATCGGATTTCCTAGCCCACTTAAATATGGCGGCTGAAAAACAGCTGATTCAGTTACCTTATTTAGTCAGCACAATCACTATTTTCCTTTATTTAAATACACAGATTTCCGTTCCCTCTAATATTTATACTTTTATTTCACAAGAGAAAATATCAATCATTCCATACGTGACGAAAATTCTTAACAAGAATACACAATCTTAAAAGTCAAGAACGCTTCAAAAACGGTCGCGTTTACATGGGCACGAACATCGATTGTGGAACTGGAAAACCGCTTTAGAGAAGCGGATTACCAAAAATCGGTTTTGGAGTGTTTACACGACCACCCAAAAGCGGAATTGGGAATTCGGTGTACGAAATCCGGTATTGGGAGCCCATGCAACCAGCCACGTTTGAGATTCCAGCCTGTTTGAATCTTGCCGCTGTCGCACGCGATACACCGTGCCCAGTTACGCTGAGAGCCGACTGCTTTTAGAGGTTATGTTGTCGCGATATTTCTGCGAGCCAATAATCCCTGAAGTTTATGAAACGGAAACTGTTCGTGAAATAACAGACAATATTCACCTTGCACATATAACGAAGTATTTTGCTTTGGATAACCAGCTCGTAAATTTTCTTTTGGCTTTTATAAACGACTAAAGTTAAATTTTTAAATTGTTTCTAATATATCAGTCTTCTGTATTTTTATTCTGAGTGATAGTTTCATTTACACCACGATGAACGTGATTTAAAGAATTACTCGCATTTGTGTGCTTTGTGCATTTGCAGTACCGGTAACAACAAAGTTACAGTACTCCTGAGAGAGAGAAATAACTCTGGGATGTCAAAGGAGATGCGTGTAAATTACGTTTCTGAGTAAAATGTCAGGACATAATGTTTCAGTAGCAATTTACTGTGTTTGGTAGGTGTACAGTTGGGTACGTGTGTTTGGAATGAAGATGAACTAGGGGTAAAAAAAATTTAAAAAAATAATTTGTGGTGCTTTCTAAAGATAATACATAAGACCTTGCACAAATAAAAGGTGAAAGGGTTGTAAGTGCAGTAATTAAAATACAAGATGGAACGGGAAGCGAACCTGCGACCGCAAAAATTACTTACATTACGAACTAGCAGCCCAGGTCGCTACTCCTACGCTACGCCGACCGATGACAAATTTACGGGCTAAGTGACTTACTATCGCCTTAGAATGTCATATTTCGAACTTATTCAGTTGCTGATGGTTTGTAATAACAAAACTCATTGAGAACGTAGTCGAAAGTAGCTGTACTCGTCGTTGTACTTTCGAAGAATTTGGCCGGTGATATTCACAGTCTGTTTTTCCATTTGAAGTTCCGAATGAAATAGTGCACGAACATACCTCGCTTTGTAAATGTAATGCACAGCATTCCTTTTACGCCTTACTCGCTAAAGTTAATAAGCCTTTATAGCCTTAGTGTGGAGCTATCTTATTCTACGGTTTACGGACGGCAAACTTTAGAAACGGGTGATCGGTCGTAGCGGCCATCTTGTAGAGAGAAGTCGCGCTCACGTCAGCGACGCAACTGTCGCCGAATTGAAGCGGATGATCGCCGCCATTTGCAGGGAAGAATCCTAGCGCTGGGGTGTTGATTTGAAGTGTACGAGACGTAACAAGAGCAAAATTAAACACAAAATAAACGCATGTTTGTTTTAAAAAAATTACTGTTTATTGCTGTCTGTTTAAAAAGTATTCTTAAATGAAGTTTCCTAATTTTCGAAATAACGTCTGCGTAGAGAGACACGAAGTTTAAGAATGTAAGGCGACTTTTCACCGAGATATTGGTGTAAGATGATTCCATGAAACTTGTAAAGTAGCAGAGAGTGTGATTATTTTTTAATTCACGTAATTGTCTGTCAGGTCCTGTTTCTTTTCGCCGACTACTCTCTACGTTTTGGACACTTATTTTTGTACATCATATTTTTATCTACATTCCTTTTCATATTACATAGAATTCTTCTTTAAACTTCCTCGAGTTTGGGTATGAATAATTGTAATAACTCATATAATTTTAAATACTCATTTCATTCGCACATTGCTTTTTATCAGAGATAGTACTTCTCAAAGTGGTTGAGTATGCAACATTCAATCAAGTAATGATCATTTACGAAGTACAATCACCACCTGTTATGTGTCTAAGAACAATTATTCGACCTACTTCTGCATCATACTTATATGTGGTGAATACCTATTATACGGCCAGTTATTCATTCAGCCCAAATTAGTATTTTTAGTAATTTATATGCAAATAAAATATAAGTACTTGAGATGCACCAAAGTACGTTTCTCAGTTTTAGAGAATCATTTGTAAGAGGAAACCTAAACAAAAGACAAACGCTCATGATTTATTATTTCTCCACGAAAATACTATACGGTATACAAATAATGACTGATGTTTGAGATGTAACACTGTTTCCGACTTCGGGTTTGCTACCATTCTCACTGTTACAATCAGTGGCGTAGCTATGTCACCAAGGGCCCCGGGGCAAGAATAGCTCCTTACCGCCCACTGGAAGACCTAATAAAGCAAACCTAAATACTACTAAGTAAATTGTTATGTGTCACGCAGCACATAACATCTTATTCTCTAATATAATAACTGCGAAAGTTTCTTTGTTTGTTATGCTTCAAAGGAAAAATTAGTGGGTGGATTTGGATGACATTTTGTAGAGCGATAGAGTTGGACCTGGATAGGACAAAACACATAAAATGACCCCATCGGATAGTTCCCAAAGTTGCCCCATAAAAGGTGAATGAAGTCGCAGGCAAAAGTTAGTAAAAAAGTATTACTCAAACACGAAAACATGACCCGCTCCCGCGAAGCAACCGGAAACAGTCCAACTCACTCTCGCTAAACTACTGCGCTGTTAGCTCATTGCTCCGTACCGAGCGGAAAAATTCGTTGATAGCCCAGTCAAAGAAGAAAAACAGGGGAAATATTGGTGTAAGATGATTTCAGCCAAAGGAAGTTGCCGGCCTGTTGATGAAACACTTTGGATTGAGCCGTGACCAATAACTTAAGTCAACATCTTCGCTTATTATCGTCACAGTGGGGTAGAAGGCAGTGTACAGAATACACACTTCACTATTGCGACAAAAAAACATATTTTCTCTTCTTCTTGCACTAATTTCAGAGTGCATAGAGATCTATTCAAATGTTCAAATATTTGTAAAGCTTATGGGACTTAACTGCGTGGTCATCAGTCCCTAAACTTACAAACTACTCATTAGCTTATACTGAAGACAGCACAAACATCCATGCCCGAGGGGGAATTCGAACCCCTGACGGGCAACGGCCTCACGCATCGCAGCGAAGTGCCTCAATGCGCTCGGCCACTCCGCCGCGGCTTGCGATCTGTGATTAATTGCACTCCCTTGTGGGAATTCACTTCACAAAAGATTGAGTTGCCATAACAATACCGTTTTGTAATAATACATGTAGAGACTTCATATTCAAATGTGGTCACACCGTGTACCGTCAAACACACTGCTAGTAATTCAGCGACATTCACTGTTATTTCGCAAAGATTGTGAGCCATGACAACTCCGACTTCGCCCGACAATACACAACGGTGTAGGGTCCACGTCTTAGCGGACAATCAATAGACCTTGTTACGTTTATTTCTGAGGCGGGAATAATTTTTGGATTTCACTTCTTGCGTTTGAGGCAGAACGTACATTATACGATGTAATTGGGGGATATGGATGTTCGGAAAACCGATTATTCGGATAATCGAACTGTGCAATTATATTTGCTAATAAGAAGTACCGTACACTAAATGTATTTATACAGTATTTGGAGGCGTGTGAACCTTCACAATGCGCAGAGCGACACGACGCAACACTTGGAAGCCGCAGCTGTTGCCGCGAGCAACATTGATGCTGCCGCTACTTCTGCCGACTGAAGTGTGCAGATTAGAGTTGTGGCGATTCGTCAATGAGTCGTTCATTTGAACGAATACAAATAAAGAATCGTAAGAATCGAATCGTGATTCGGACGAATCGTCGTTCAAAAGAATCGTCTGTCTCGAGACGATTCTTAAGTTCCAACGATTCACGATTCGAAGGCGACTGCCGAATCTTCCCGAATCGTGCCGAATGCCGGAGAGAAGAGGGGGGACGAATCGTCGTTCAAAAGAATCGCCTGTCTAACGATTCATGATTCGAAAAGCAAGTAGCAAATCGCGCCGAATAATTACGAAAGCCAGAAAGCGTGTGAACAAAGGAAGGACAGAACGAAGATCGTGAGCTGTTAATTATTAGCCTAATCACGAATTACACATGACAGAAACAAAACGCAGAGAAATACACAGCTGCCAATACATACAAACATACGTCTTTTATAAAGTTTACATATTATGTATTTAAACGACCAATCATTACACATTTATATTTCGCATATCCCGGAAATGGCAGTAACGATTTAGATTACATTTTGTTTTTAGAGAGGTTTAAGCTTTTCGAGTTCAGCTACGTAGTTATAGTTTTTGTAAAAAATCAATTTTACAAAAATATTCTTTTTATATAAAAACGCGATTTTAAATGTTTTTAAAGCCATCTCAATCTTTTTTGCCATTTTGGTTTTTACGTTATCAGCTTTCCTGAAAGATATCGATTTTTAGAAAAAAAGAAACATTTTAATAAACGTGAATTTCTTGCATCTCGAAAGAAATTTAATATTTGGAACGGATTTTTATTTACAATGTTTATTTCGTGTTTCCTTCAACTAATTGATTTTACATAAGTATTTTATAATGATTAGATACCTATTAATTACCGTATATTTAATTATATTTATACGTTCACTAAACCTGCAACACTACTAAATGAGCTATGATGACAGCAGAAATAATTGGTAGCGCTAAACTTCAGACTATTTTCTCGAGAATTTTTGAGAGCTGAATCGAATGGCTTTGCTTCATTATTATTTTAGTCTGAACTTTACGCACCATATGTATTAAAAAATCCGATACCCATACTGTCACCTTTTCAGCATTTTGTTAGAATCGTGCCGTCGCAGACCAGAAACAAACGTGAACGAATCGTAGGAACAGATCCATAAGGTTAAGATTCCAACATCCATAACACAGACAGGTATTGCCATCTATGAGCAAGATGTAGAAGTAAGAATCGCGGCAATGCAGACTAAAGAATCGCGAAAGAATCGTTGGAATCGATTCACAATGTGGGATTGAATCGCAAGAATCGATTCATAAAAAAGAATCGTGTTGCCCAACTCTAGTGCAGATTGCTGGACACAGCGACTAGTGGCTTGGCCGGTCAGCAGCGCCACCGACTGGCGTCGTGAAGGGCCCATTAGAAACAATCGTATTGCGGCTGTTGAGGGAATCATGGTTTGTTGGGAGAGGGAGATGATGGACGGTAGGGAGGGAGAGTAAAACACTAGAATTAAATCAAAAATTCCACGCTCTACTGTAACTTTTTTCGAACGTCGTTCACGGAGGCCGAGGGGCCCCTGGAGCTCGGGGGCCCCGGGGCACTGCCCCGCCTGGCCCTATGATAGCTACGCCACTGGTTACAATTAAAAGCAGCACACGAAGGAGCAATGTTTACGCGCTGTTTCCCAGCAAATGGCGGCTTCGGTCGCGTTCAATGTGGGGACGCGACACTAGCGCCAGGGAGAGGCCTCGTTTTTATTTTGTAAGTCTACGCGTCGGACACCCGGCCATGTCGCCGAATGTGGCCGCTTGTAGCAGCAGCAGCAGCAGTGTCGCTAGAGTGTGAACTAGAGTTGGGCAACACGATTCTTTTTTAGGAATCGATTCTTGCGATTCGATCGCACATTGTGAATCGATTCCTACGATTCGTTCACGATTCTTTCGCGATTCTTACTTCTACATCTTGCTCATAGATGGCAATACATGTCTGTCGTGGATGTTGAAATCTTAACGTTTTGCATCTGCTCCTACGATTCATTCGCGATTCTTTCTGGTCTGAGACGACACGATTCTTACAAAATGCCGAAAAGGTGACAATATCGGTATCGGATTTTTTAATATTTATGGTGCATAAAGTTCAGACTTAAAATAATAATGAGGCAAAGCCATTCGATTCAGCAATCAAGAATTCTCGAGAAAATAGTCCGAAGTTTTGCGAGCGGTTATAAATACATATTACAATGCCAACTATTTCTGCTGTCATCATAGCTCATGCAGTAGTGTTGTAGGTTTAGTGAACGTAGGTCACTTATTTCGAATCCTGCTGTAACCTTCCTTTTTTTTTTTTTTTTCTCTTTGAATACTTCGGCCATTTAATTATAAATTTAATTAAAGCTCTGGTAATTAACACACATATAATCTTTATAAAATAATTATGTAAAATCAGTTGGTTTAATGAAACACGTCTATATAAATAAACATTAAAAATAAAAGTCCGTCTCTAAGTATTAAATTTCTTTTGAGATACAAGAAATTCGCGTTTATTAAAATGTTTCTTTTTTGTGAAATCGGTTTCTTTCAGGAAAGCTGATAATGTAAAAACCAAAATGGTAAGAGATTTTTGAGATGGCTTTAAAAACATTTATTATCGCGTTTTATATAAAAAAGAATATTTTTGTAAAACTGAGTTTTTACCAAAAACTACAACTACCTAGATGAACTCGAAAAGCTTGACCTCCCTAAACACAAAATATAATCCAAATCGTTACTGCCATTTCCGGGATACGCAAAATATAAATGTATAAAGATTGCTCGTTTAAATACATAATATGTAAACTGTATGTTGTTGTTATGGTCTTCAGTCCGGAGACTGGTTTGATGCAGCTCTCCACCCTACTCTATCCTGAGCAAGCCTCTTCATCTCCTCATAAGAACGACAACCCACATCCACTTGAATCTGCTTACTATACGCGTCTCTTGGTCTCCCTCTGCGATTTTTACCCCACACACTTCCCTCCAATGCTAAATTTACGATTCCCCGATGTCTAAGAATGTGTCCTACCAAGCGATCCCTTCTTTTAGTCAGGGTATGCCAAAAATTCCTTTTCTCACCAATTCTGTTCAGTACCTCCTCATGAATTATGCGATCCACCCACCTAATCTTCAGCATTCTTCTGTAGCACCACATTTCAAAAGCCTCTATCCTCTTCCTGTCCGCACTGCTTATCGTCCATGTCTCACTCCCATACAAGGCAACACTCCACACAAATGCCTTCAGAAAGGGCTTCCTTACCCTTAAGTTAATATTCGATGTTAGCAAATTTCTCTTTTTCAAAAATGCTTTTCTGCCCATTGCCATTCTGCATTTTATATCCTCTGTAGTGCGACCATCGCATGTTATTTTACTACCCAAGTAACAAAACTCATCTACCACCTTCAATGTTTCGTCACCTAATCTAATTCCTTCAGCATCGCCTGATTTTCAAAGACGGCATTCTCCCTAACAGCCGTATATTCGTATGTATTGACAGCTCTGTATTTCGCTGCGTTTCGTTTCTGTCTTGTGTAATTCGTGAATAGGCTAATAATAAACGGCTCACGATCTACTTTCTGTGCTTCCTTTGTTCACACGCTTTCTGGCTTTCGTAATTATTCGGCACGATTCGCCACTTGCTTTCGAATCATGAATCGTTGGATCTTGGAATCGTCACGAGACAGACGATTTTTTTTTTTTTGAACGACGATTCGTCCGGATCACGATTCGATTCTTAAGATTCTGTATTTGTATTCGTTCAAGTGAACGACTCATTGACGAATCGCCACAACTCTAGTGTGAAGTGTAGCCCACGCAGGCCGCGGCCTTGCCGGCGTCTGCAGGCAGCGCCCCTGGGCGGCCGTCGCAGGAGTGTCTCCGGTGTCCGCCTGCCAGCTGCCGCGGTCGCCGCATTGTGCTGTCGCTAGCGGCCATTGTTCTGTCGGATTACGGACTCGAGCGCTGCTGTTAGCACGCATGCTGCGGGACAGCGGTTCGATGCCGGTTGCGGCCCACGAGGAATGCGTGGCGTGTCTAGATAAGCGGGGAACGCGGCACCGAAGCGTGCTGTGAGAGCCGACCCAGGGCCCGATAGCGGAGACAACCGCGTATTGTGTGTGTGTGTGTGTGTGTGTGAGAGAGAGAGAGAGAGAGAGAGAGAGAGAGAGAGAGAGAGAGAGCGCGTCTCCAGCATCCGCAACACCAAGGACTGGAGATACCGCAGCCAAATTTATTTCCGAAATAACTCGCTGTACCAACGACACACGTGTGAATGTACATCGCTATGCGGAGCGAGGAACACGATGGAATCGCTAGCGACAAGTGTGTGCTATCTGTCCAGTGCTTCCTTCTTATGCAGTAAATAACTGAAAGTGTTCCACAACTTTACGTACATCCATGTAGGAAGTGGGATACCAACAGCCGTATGTTTACATTAACCCTTAAGAGGAATCGTTATTTTGACGAACATAACTGGAATCGCCGGCCGCGGTGGTCGAGGGGACTAAGGCGCTCCAGTCACGGTCTTCACGGCCACTACGGTCGGGGGTTCGATTCCCCCCTCGGGCATGGATATTTGTGACGTCCTAGTTCGTAAGTAGTTCATAAGTAGTTTGTAAGTTTAGGGACTGATGACCTCGTAGTTAAGTCCCATAGGGGAAAAAAAAAAAAAAAAAAAAAAAAAACTGGAATCGCGGGTCCATATGGACGCTTGCATAAAAAAATCCACATAATTAATATGTAAATGCAAAATGAATATATTCAAGTTTTATGTGAAATACGAATTTTGTGTCCCAGCCTCGTCGCCGCTTTTGTGTCTCGTTTCCGTCGTAGGTGTCGGTGGCCGAGTAGGAAGTCCGACACAGGAATAAAGGATGCACGCTTGTGCAGGTAGGAGGTGACCAGCCAGTGGGACAGCAGAAACTGGAAACACTAGAGTAAATTAGAACGAGATATATATTGCACAGAATTTATACAATACTTTTACATAGCTCAGTACTGCAGAATGCTGATACATAGTTGAGCTACAGGCCTGCCTAGTGCCTGTCCGACAGTCAAGTCTTCACTGGTGCCTATCTGATTACGAAGGTCCTAACTGGTTGCTATCTGATTCCCAAGTGAACGATGTCGTTCAGTGGTGGCCACGAGCGGAGTTGCAGCAGAGGGCGCTCGTGGCTGACGTCGTAAGACTTGTGACACCACAACGAATCAACTTGTATTGACCAAAAATTTTACATTGCGATATTTTGGCCCACTTTAGGTTACCGTAGTAACACTAAAAATGGGCCTTTGCGATCTTTTGACAGCTCGAAATTTAAATGAAAATAACGGCTAAACAATTCATCTAACATTAAAATTGAATAACTGAATTTGTAGAGGAGAAAATTCTCTACAACTTTGATCTGTTATGTTTTTTTCATATCTGGTATCGTTTTAGAGATATATGCAAAAATAAAGGAGATTTGACACCCTCCATTGAATTAACGAAAACCAGCCGTTCGCAGTAGTCACGTGACATTCCTCGCCCAGAACTCTCTCAGGCATACTCCATCTTGCGTTGTGTATTAGATGAATTTCTTACTGTAACTTACACGTTGTCATTTCAAAGCAATGGCGCACTGAAGAATTAACAAAAACACGTCGTTCATCGTCCGATAAAAGATAATCCAGTGTCTATAAATGCCATATTAGAATCAGTTAACAACAGTCATCAATAGTATGACATTAAAGAACAGTTCTCCTGTTACCCATAGCGTAGTGGGCAATGCGTTAGACTGTGACGCTGAAGGTCAGAGGTTCGGAACCCGCCCCCCTCTCTAACTTTTTTTTTTCCTAAAAGGGTTTGACACACTTATCAATTTATTATTATTTAGATTATTATTTTGGTCCAAAATGTTTGCAAAAACTTATAAAACTACAAATCTAAAGTGGGCCGAAAACACGTCAGTGCGATTTTTTTTTATTTTTATTTATTTATTTATTTATTTATTTTTTTTTTTTTTTTTACTTTTTAGTCGTAGGTCTCGCATCGAAGGAAAATCTGTAATACCTTACTCTCGAATGCCGTATGATTAAAAAATAACTTGGATTAAAAAAACCTACATATACTGTGGAGTTTCTCATAACATAATCTTAACATAAACATGAAATCTTTATGCCACCAATCGGAAACAAAAATAATGACAACCAAACATGAAAGTATCAAAATGTATAGTCTATGGGACTTAACTACGGGGTCATCAGTCCCTAAACTTACAAACTACTTATGAACTACTTACGAACTAGGACGGCACAAATATCCATGCCCGAGGGGGAATCGAACCCCCGACCGTAGTGGCCGTGCACACCGTGACTGGAGCGCCTTAGTTCCCTCGTCCACCGCGGCCGGCACAAGCGGTAGTGCTACGGTAAGTGCGGGAAGAGGTGATGGAAGCAGTGGTAGAGAATACCAACAGTCTTCCGGTATGAAGGTTAAAGTTGCAACTATCATCACGACTTTTGATGACAATAGGCTAGCCGGCCGTGGTGGCCGAGGGGACTAAGCCGCTCCAGTCACGGTCTGCAAGGCCACTACGGTCGGGGGTTCGAATCCCCCCTCGGGCATGGATATTTGTGCCGTCCTAGTTCATAAGTAGTTCATACGTAGTTTGTATGTTTAGGGACTGATAACCCCGTAGTTGGGTCCCATAGACTGTAGAAACCTTTGAACATTATTGAACAATACGCTACAGAACATGTACGATGATTATTACATAAGTTATAGTTTAGATATCTGCATTACGTACGGCGTCTAGAATTACATCTGCAGTGCTATCTAGAGCATGATCGCAGAGTTTTGCAGAAAAACGACACCCACCAGCACATTGAGGTGTACGTAGAGATACTGTAACCAAACGTTCATACAGATATGTTTGTTCGAACCCATGTACTTTCCTTGTCAGTAGAAACCAACAACAACAGTTAGTTGTTGGTTCTTACTGAGAGACTGAAATCCGCGACACTAGTTTCGATATCCCTACTTATTGGATTTTATACTCCGATGTTTCGGAACCCACGTTAAACTGTAGGTCCCCCTATAACTGGCTGGGTAAGTCAGTTCCAAGGTCGGAGGAAGGCAACGGCATACCACCTCCAAACAGGACCATGCCTAATAAAGAACTGTGATGTTCAAACCAATCTTCGGATTGTTGACTGCTTTACCTTTTTTATACTCCGATGTAGCGACCTGAAGATAGCGCAACGGAATGCCGAAACTGGTAGTAGCAGAGTAAATGTTTCTGTTGAACTTAAAGCTGGTGGTATCCCACTTCCTTCATCTACATCTACATACATACTCCGCAATTCACCGTAAGGTGCGTGGCGGAAGGTACACTGTACCACTACTAGGCATTTCCTTTCCTATTCCACTCCCAAATTGAACGAGGAAAAAAAGAAGCCTATATGCCTCCGTATGAGCCCTAATTTCTCTTATCTTGTCTTTGTGATCTTTACGCGAAATGTAAGTAGGCGGCAGCAAGATCGTACTACACTCAGCTTCAAATTCCGGCCCTCTAAATTTACTTAACAGAAATTCACGAAAAGAACGTCGTCTTTCCTCCAGCGATCCCCAATTGAGTTGCCGGAGCATTTCCGTGACACTCGCGCATTGGTCGAACCTACCGGTAACAAATCTAGCTGCTCGCCTCTGAACCGCCTCTATGTCTTCCTTCAAACCGATCTGCTGCGGGTCCCAAATACATGAGCAATACTCAAGACGTGGTCGCACAAGCGTTTTATACGCGGTCTCCTTCACAGGTGAAGTACATCTTCCCAAAATTCTCCCAATAAACCGAAGTCGGCTGTCTGCCTTACTCAGAACTGTCCTTACATGCTCGTTCCATTTCGTATCGCTCTGCAATGTTACGCCTAGATATTTGAACGACGCGACAGCATCAAGCAGCTCACTACTAATGCTGTATTCGAACATTATGGGATTGTTTTTTCTACTCATGCGCATCAGCTTACATTTTTCTACATTGAGAGCTAGCTGCCATTCTTCGCACCAACTAGAAATTTTGTCTAAGTCATCCTGTATGCTATTGCAGTCAGTTAAAGACGACACCCTCCCATACACCACAGCATCATCAGCAAACAGCCGCAAATTACAACTTACTCTGTCCATCAGATCATTTATATAGATAGAAAATAATAGCGGTCCTATCACACTCCCCTGGGGCACGCCTGACGATACACTCGTCTCTGATGAACACTCGCCGTCGAGAACAACGTACTGCGTTCTATTACTTAGGAAGTCTTCCAGCCAGTCACAAATCTGTGAACCTATTCCATAAGCTCGTATCTTCGTTAGCAGTCTGCAGTGTGGCACCGCGTCGAACGCCTTTTTGAAGTCGAGAAAAACGCAATCCGCCTGTTGCCCTTCGTCCATGGCTCGCAAGATGTCATGTGAGAAAAGGGCAAGCTGAGTTTCTCATGAACGATGTTTCCTAAACCCGTGCTGATTCATGGAAAGAAGCTTTTCCGTTTCAAGGAAATTTACTATATACGAACTGAGAATATGCTCCAAAATTCTACATGAAACCGATGTCAACGATATTGGCCTGTAACTGTATGGGTCAGTTCTATTTTCTTTCTTGTAAACGGGAGTCACCTGCGCTTTTTTCCAGTTACTTGGAACTTTGGGCTGAATTAAAGATTCGCGATAAATGCAAGATAACTAGGGGGCCAATGCCGCAGAATAGTTTTTGTAAAACCGAACTGGTATTCCATCCGGACCAGCAGACTTTCATATTTAGCTCTCTCAGCTGCTTCTCTACACCGGAAATACCTATTGCTATGTCCCCCATTTCGGAATTAGTACGTTGATCAAATGATGGTATATTTGTGCGGTCCTCCTGCGGGAAAGATTTCTTGAAGGTTAAATTTAGAACTTCAGCTTTACGTTTGCTTTCTTCTATTACTGGCCCGGAATGATCAACTAGTGACTGGACAGTGGGCTTTGACCCGCTTATCGATTTTACATAGGACCAGAATTTTTTCGGGTTCTCGGAAAGATCTTTTGCTAAGGTATGGCTGTGATAATTATTGTATGCTTCACGCATCGATCTTTTTATAGACGCACGAATCTGTACTAACTTTTGCCTGTCATCATTTGCGTGTGCTTTTTTGAATCGAGAGTGCAACAGCCTTTGCTTTCTCAGCAGCTTACAAACATTATTATTATTATACCACGGTGGATCTTTTCCATCCTTAATCGTCTTTACTGGCACATATTTCTCTAACCCTTTATTAACAATGGACATGAATGTAGTCCACAATTCCTCTACATCCATAGTCCCGGAATTAAACGATGCCCATTCATTTTCTAAGTGCGATCGTAACATTTGCTTGTCGGCTCTTCCCAACAAAAACACGCTCCTAGCCTTCTTGACTGGTTTATGAACTTTGGTCACCATCGACGCTATGACGATATCATGATCACTAATTCCTGTCTCTACACAGACATCGTTAATAAGGTCAGGCCTGTTTGTGGCTATAAGGTCTAGAATATTTCCATTGCGCGTGGGTTGCCGGTTTAACTGCTCAAGACAGTTTTCGGAGGCCAGCCGCAGTGTCGGTTTCCAGCAGCAGTGGTGGATTCAGTAAGAGTTGGTGTCATCCCGCCACATGGAGGGTTGGCTCAGACAGTGCCCGCCAGCGATGAAAGCCTCTGGGGGCGTTTGCCCCGCCCCCTCCCGTGTGTGTGTGTGTGTGTGTGTGTGTGTAGTGCCGCCGTGTCTGGAACGTTCCTCCACTGGTCACCTGTGCTCCTTTGCGCAGACCGGGGTGTCCGTATCGGCGCCATCTCTGATCTCGGGCGAGATGGGTCGCGCCGATACGGAGCGAACTCTGTGTGTGTGTGTGTGTGTGTGTGTGTGTGTGTGTGTGTGTGGTTAATTGAGAGCTCGGCCGAGGTGAGGAGCGTTAATGGTTCATTAGCCGCCGTAATCGCCTTTAATTGCCTCTCGCGGCTGACTAACCCTCCACCCGGCAGTCGGCGGCCACGGTCTCTGGCGTCACGCTTACGAGCACTACGTTTATACTCCGGAAGACGAAAACCGATTTTCGTAAACCGTTTTTTGCTGTCGTGTTTACGTGGCACAGCCTGCATCGGATTTCCTAATCCACTTAAAAAGACATTGTAATAAGGTTCCAAATTGCTGCTTATGTTCTATTTCATATTGCTACAGCTGTTTCGACAGTTTGTCATTCTCAAGCGCGTTTACGATGTTTGGACGTTAATTAATGTTGACATCTGGCGTAACTGTTGCTTTAACTGCCAGGTGTTATGCAGTTTTTTTTACATTAAAACTTTAAATTAAAGAAACTTTTATATTTTTTCGTAATTAGCAACAGCTTTGCCAAAGATGTTTACACATACCATATATATTTATATATTTACATATATATATGTTGCTACATGTGTTGCTAATTACGAAAAAATATAAAAGTTTCTTTAATTTAAAGTTTTAATGTAAAAAAAACTGCATAACACCTGGCAGTTAAAGCAACAGTTACGCCAGATGTCAACATTAATTAACGTCCAAACATCGTAGACGCGCTTGAGAATGACAAACTGTCGAAACAGCTGTAGCAATATGAAATAAAACATAAGCAGCAATTTGGAACCTTATTACAATGTCTTTTTACGACATATATGATGCTGCAGGCCCAACAATTAGGAAATTAATCCACTTAAGATGGCGGCTGAAAAACAGCTGATTCAGTACCCGATTTAGTCAGCATAATCGCTATTTTTCTTTACTTAAATACACACATTCATGATCACTCTAATATTAATACTTTTATTTCACATTAGAAAATATCTCTCTGTCCATATGTGCCGAAACTTCTTACACAAAAAAAAAACACAATCTGACAAGCCAAGAACGCTTCAAAAACGGTTGCGTTTACATGGGCACGAAAATCGATTGTGGAGCTGGAAAACCGCATTAGAGATGCGGATTTCCAGAATCGATTTTGGAGTGTTTACATGGACAACCAAAAGCGGAATTGGGAAATCGGTTTACGAAATCCGGTTTTGGGAGCCCATGTAAACGGGGTGAAGGAGACCGGTGGTGGGGTGCTCAATGTGTGCTCCGATCGGGACGTCTCAAAAAAAAAAAAATAAATAAATAAATAAATAAATAAAAAATTTCATAGTCCTGGGACAGCCACACTGCGCGCTGATAACCAGCGTGCCAGGCTACGGGATGGCTTCTCTGGCAAGTTAGCGGCTCCAAAACTTACAGGCTTTCCGGAAAATAGCGACCAATATCAAGGAGAGTCGGAGGTGGTCATATCCAAAAGACACGATTTTTTTAGCTATCAGCAATTAATTGGAACATTATTCTTCAGTGCAAACTTGGAATTATTGTTGTACTCGTTCTAGAAGTGGAGTTATTACCAGCCGGCCGCGGTGGCCGAGGGGACTGAGGCGCTCCAGTCACGGTCAGCACGGCCACTACGGTCGGGGGTTCGAATCCCCCCCTCGGGCATGGATATTTGTGCCGTCCTAGTTCGTAAGTAGTTCATAAGTAGTTTGTAAGTTTAGGGACTGATGACCCCGTAGTTAAGTCCCATAAGCTTAACAAACATTTTTAGTTATTAACATTTTCCGCCGCGCCTGCACAGGAAATTGGTGGGACCGCTGAATGCATCTAACACCGACTCGTGACTCTTGGTGCAAATATAATGCCGAAAAGTACTACGATCCAATGTTTGTATAGCTTATGGGACTTAACTACGGGGTCATCAGTCCCTAAACTTACAAACTACTTATGAACTACTTACGAACGAGGACGGCACAAATACCCATGCCCGAGGGGGCATTCGAACCCCCGACCGTAGTGGCCGTGCAGACCTTGACTGGAGTGCCTCAGTCCCCTCGGCCACCGCATGGTTTGCCAGCAGCTATGATAAACCCAGTAAAACCAATTTTTCATGACTTAGCAGAGCCACAATTATTACCCACATTCTACACGGAAAAATGCAGAATCATGAGAGCGTAAACAATTTAATTTGTATAGTGATCCCTAAAAGTGTGTTCGTAAGCATACAAACACTAAAATTCGGCCTTTTTTGTTGCAATAGCAACCTACAACCAATATTGTGGGGAAGGCTAACCAAAGGTTACGTTTCATCGGCAGGACGCTTAGAAGATGCACCAGCTCCACCAAAGAGACTGCCTACATTACACTTGTGCGTCCTCTCCTCGAGTACTGTTGCCCCTTGTGGGACCCTCACCAGGTGGGATTGACGGAAGACATTGAGAAGGTTCAGAGAAGGGCAGCTCGTTTTGTTTTATCACGTTACGGGGGGGAAAGCGTCACGGAAATGTTGCAAGAATTGTGGTGGAAATCATTAAAAGAAAGACGTTATTCATTGCGGCGTGATCTGTTTGTGAAGTTTCAATCACCGACTTTTAGTTCTGAATGTGAAAATATTTTGCTAGCACCCACCTACTTAGGGAGACATGATCATCCCAATATAATAAGAGAAATCAGATCGAAAACGGAACGATTTAGGTGTTCTTTCTTCCCGCGCGCTGTTAGAGAATGGATCGGTAGAGAAAAGTTATGAAGCTCGTTAAAAAACCCTATGCCAGGCACTTGAATGTGATTTGCAGAGTATCAATGTAGATGTAGAAACAGTGTGAAGTGTTGAAGGCATTAGGATTTCAAGCTGGAGTGACCACTGTATGAGAACTAAGGAACATTGACAGAGAGGGGGTAAGAGGAGCAGAAAGGAGAGAAAGGAATATGAAATATGATGGAACAGCAGGCCAGAAGAGGAGACCAGAACGGAAGCTTTTGGGGGATGAAGGAGAAGACCCTGATAATCCACCCTGTAACGCAGAAATGTATAGCCATTTCCCGTGAATTAGAATTTTCCGAATGGAAGGAACATTTTCTGAGAATCCACTCAAACTAGGAAGATGAAATTTTTATACAGCACTCCTAGCGGTCAAACATAAATTGTAACACAGCCATTTAGCAATATCTTCCCCGGTATTTATTCCTGCCTCAAGTTCTCCTATCCCTTCTCTCTCTGTCCATCTCCTTTTTTCTAAAAACATCTACATCTACATGGGATACTCGGCAAATCACATTTATGTGCCTGGCAGAGGGCTCATCTAACTACCGTTCTACTATTTATCTCAAATGCCATTTTCGAATATCGCACGGGGGGAGGGGGACTGGTTTTCTCCGTTCGAGCTCTTATTTCTCGAATTTTATTCAGAGTTACTACATGTCTTAGTGGCAGTCAACAATATATTTTCGTATTCGGAAGAGAATGTTGCCGATTGGAGTTTCGTAAGTAGCCAACGCCGCAGCGATAAGCGCCGTTATTTTAATGATACCTATCCCAGATCCTGCATCATTGCCTTAACGCTGTCTCTCCTGTATCGTGACAATACGAAACGAGCTGCCCTTCTTTGGACTCTTTGCATGTCCTCCGTTAAACCCACTCGATAAGGATCCCACACTGGGCAGCAATACTCCAAAAATGGACAAGCGTAGTGTATGCAGTTTCTTTTGTAGTTCTCTTGCATGTTTTAAGGGTTCTGCCAATAAAACGCAGTCTCTGGTTCGCCTTTCCCACAACATTATCTACGTGTTCTTTCCAATTTAAGTCTGAAGTAATAGTAATTCCTAGATATTTTGTGGAGTTTACGGCCTTTACTTTTGATTGATTTATCTTGTAAACAAAGTTTAACGGATTTCTTTTCGTACTTATGTGGACGACTTCAGACTTTGCATTACGTAAGAGTAAATTGCCAATTTTTACACCATACTGATACCTTATTCAGATCGTTCTGAAGTTGGTTTTGGTCTTTACATGATTTTACTAGACTGTAAATGACGGCGTCATCTGCAAACAACCTAAGAGAGCTACTTAGATTTTCCCCTCAATCGTTTATGTAAATAAGGAACAGCAGAGGACCAATAACACTACCCTGTGGAACGCCCGATATCCGTCTGTTTTAGTCGATGCCTTACCATCGATTAGTACAAACTGTGTCCTCTCTGACAGGAAATCCCCTATCCAGTAGCAAATTTGGGGCGATATACCATAACCACGCAATTTGATTAAAAGCCGTTTGTCAGGTACGGTGTCAAAAGCGTTTTGGAAATCAAGAAATACGGAATCGATTTGCGAACCCTTGTGGATAGCACCCATCACTTCGTGTGAATAAAGAGCTAGTTGTGTTTCGCTTGAATATTATTTTCTAAATCCGTGTTGACCTTGGGCCAATAGATCATTCTGTTCGAGATAATTCATAATATCTGAATACAGGATATGTTCCAAAACTCTGCTGCAAGTTGACGTCAATGAAATAGGCCTTTAGTTTAGTGGGTTACTCCTACTGCCTTTCTTGAATATCGGTGTGACCTGTGCAACTTTTCAATCTTTTGGTACAGATCCTTCTATGAGAGAGCGGTTGTATATGACTGTTAAGTAAGGAGCTATCGCTTCAGCATAGTCAGATAGAAATCTAATGGGTATACAGTCAGGACCAGAAGTCTTGTTCTTGTTAAATGATTTTATTTGCTGCACTACTCCGATGATATCTACCATTACGTTACTCATTACGGCCTCTGTTCGTAATTTGAAATCTGGAGTATTGGTTTCGTCTTCTTTGGCGAATGACTTTCTAAAAGCTATGTTCAGTAACTCTGATTTAGTAGCGCTATCATCGGCAGGATCGCCATTACTATCACGAGTGAGGGTGTTGTTTGAGTTTTGCCCCTAGTAGTTTAACATATCACCAAAATTTCTTTCAGTGAAATTTCGAGAAAGAGTTCCGTTTCTGATAAGTATGGTAGGCTCTCGCATTGAAGTTCGAGCTTCTGTGTAATATCGCCAATCCTGGGGATTTTGTGTTCGTTTAAATTTCGCATGCCTATTCCGTTACTTTTGCATCAGTGTCCTGACCTGTTTTGTGTAGCAGAGGGGATCGCCGCCTTCTTTTATTAATTTATTTGGTATAAAACTGTCAGTTGCTGTCGGTACCACTTGTTATATCCTGCGCCGCCCTGACTAGCGTGCATTGCGGCAGATGTAGCGTCGCTTGCTAGAAGGCGCGTGGGAGCGAGAGATTTGTCGTGCAACAACAGTTGTCGGTTGTTGTGTCGTTTGTCTCTGTCTGTGTGCCGCGTTGTCAGCTGCTAGGAGACAACAGGCCGAGCAGACCGTGTCCCCAGAGGGCGTGGAGAGTTTGTCAAGCGACAGCGCGTGGGGGCTCTGCCACAGAGACGCATGACAGAGGTCTGGACAAAGACTTCCTAAATAAGAACTAGACCGCTCGTTGTGCGCTGATCTCGCGTCCCCACACTGAACGTGACCGACGCCCTATATAAACTACGATCTGAAAACCCCGCGTTGCCCGGGTATTTATTTATTCCTGCCATTTCTCAGGTATATATTCATTTGTACAAGGTCTGTAGAACTGTAAAATCTCTTTAGAATACAATTAGTAGTAATATAGAAGTAATAGATTACAACTTGGTGCATGGTGGGGCAGTTTCCCGTGAAAGTTACTGTTTATGTGCTCATATCTCATTAATTACGAGTCGTACTTCGATACAATTTAGAAGGTAAACTAAACTATATGTGTGTATACTGCCTGTAAAATTTCCTGCAGCAACAATTTCTAGTGTAGAAATTATAAATTGTAACGTCATACCGAGAGCCGTAGTTATAGTCCATGAATAGTGGAACGTCACTGTTTATGTGCTCATATGTCATTAATTAAGAGTCGGAATGTGATACAATTTAGAAGCTATATTCAACTATTCATGCGTATACTGTCTGTAAAATTTCCTATTGCTACAATTTGTAGTGTTCAAATTATAAATTCTAACGTTATACCGAATGCCGTAGTTTCACTCCATAAACAGCAGAAAAGTAGTAAGCGAGAAACTTTTTTTTCTTTCATCATTTTACGATGGTTGCCAGCGTGAAAAAGTGTAATAAAGGTTTGAAATTATGCTTAAAGTTTGTTGAAAGTCGCTAAGTACTGTCTTTCTCATACGGTGTATTTCGAAAGTCTCGCCGCATTTTATGACATTTGCGATTTCTGTTGTTTATGACGTCATATCTTTTGAACCATGTGCCGTATGTGATTATTAACCATGCAGCAATTGTTACCTCACGGTAAGGAATGTGTGTACCAAATTTGGTTGAAATCGGTCCAGTGGTTTAGGAGAAAATGAGCAGCATTGTAGCAAAATGCAGCAGTTTTCCGCGCATCTCATGGTTTGTGACGTCATATCTCGTGAACTATATATCGTACGTGATTCTTACACTTACGGCGACCGTCCTCATGGATTGAAGCTTACGTGTGCAAAATTTGAAAAACATTGGAACACAACTGATTTCTATGCAACATGTACAAATATACGGACACTCTGCTTTATATATTAGACATACACTGGCTAGGGTACTGCCATACTTGAAGCAAATTGAAAGCTCGGCCGCCATGTTTTACTACGTCACGTAGGCGTAACCAGTCGTCTGCTATAGCACTAAACCATATGACTTTCACTTTGTGCAATGACTTAACAAACCATTCTCTACCTGATAAGTTATCTTCATAGCCAAGCTAATACGAATATAGGACAAATGGTAGACAACAAGTGTGTGGTAGGCAAATCGGAAAGTTTAATTACAAATTGCACATTCACTGGATCGGCGAAACAGCATCTCATTCATACAAAAAAAAAATGCCTTTTCACTGTCTTTTCAACAATATTAATATTATGTACATTTGCCTAATCTGCTTACCTCTTTCCTCCGCAGATTTGGCTTTACACGAATATGATGTATTCTACAAATGAAGTAATGTTTTAACAACACCTTTATTAGGTTGGAGTAATGAGATTCCGAGGAAACCATTAAGTGCTCGTAGTTGGTAACTAAAGTAGGTCTGTTTCCCAACCTTCTAAATACATCTACATACATTCGCAAAAGAAAATTGTTCTACAAGATCATTAGAGGGATTCAACAGACTTTTATACCTTTTAATCCCATTAATCCTGCTTTACTCTCATGTTTAGGTGTAGGGAAACCTTCCAAGCAATCTAAACATCTAAGTTTTTTACTCACTTGCCTAATGATGCATCCAGAAATATATTCAACTACTTTTTCGGAACATGTAAGCATTTCGTATTGTGGCACATAGTCATGGTCACAATGAATAGGCCTACTGCTCTCTGAATGACTTAAATCATGATTAGCAATAGGTAATAAAAGAGGTTCCATGTCTCCTGGTTGGCTACAAGACATATCTTGAAATGAAGCTCATTCATCTGAATTTTTTTTATTATTTTTTTATTTTTATTTTTTGAGTTCTCCTTGCTGGTGTTTTTGTTGTTTGCAAATGTTCAGCCAACGAAAATACCGTCGGAATCACTTTAGCCAGAAACGGCTTGGTATCATTTCTTAGTTACTGAAAATACGATATTCTAACAGTCTCATTACTGCGATTCGTACAGTTACATGCTGAGCATACACTCGGCACGATTTCAGGTTAATAAATAATCTTTGAAGCTTACTGCGATTCATAAAATGTGAAACCAAAACACGTAAATAGCGTCGGTCTAACTTTCGTATTCGGCGCACTAGACGTTGGAAAAAAAATGGCTGCCACAGTTCCTGGTTGCTGCCACCAGGAGCGCTGTTAACCCAGATGTAGCCTCTCTATGTAGTTTATAAAGCTCGTTGAACGTGACACAAGCCGCCATTTTGCAGGGAAACAGCGCGTAAACATTGTTCGTTGCTGTGCTGCTTTTAATTGTAAAAGTATGAATGGTAGCAGAACCGAAATCGGAAACGGTGTTTTATTTGCATATGAATTACTAAAAATACTAACACGATTTATGTACTTAGTTGAGGTGAATAAATTATTAGGCGTATAAGAGGTATTTACATTTTTAATCGTAGATATAAGTATGATGGGGAAGTAGGTCGGATAATTGCTTTTAGGTACTTAACAGGTAGGTAGGTAAATATTTGACCGCATGTTGTATACTCAGCCACTTTGAGAGGTACTATCTCTGTTAAAAAGTAATGTGCGAATCAAATGCGTATTTAAAGTAGTATGGGTTATTACAATTATTCATAACGAAATTCGAGGAAGTTGAAAGAAAAATTCTGTGTTTATGGAAAGGAATATAGAGAGAACTATGCTATACAAGAATGAGCGGGCAAAATGTACAGAGCAGTCAGCAGAAAGTAAACAGGACGTGGCAGAAAATTACGTGGACTAAATAATAATCGCACTCTCTGCTACTTTACGAGTTTCATGCAATCACCTCATGCAAATATCTCGATGCAAAATATATCCACCTGCTCGGAAAAGAGTTTAAACCCTTAAACTTCGTGTCTGTCTATTCAGACGTAATACGGAAATTGGGAAACTTCAGTCATTTGAGAATACTCGGTATTTTTTTAAAACAAACATGCGTTATGTTGTGCTTCACTTTGCTCCTGTTGCGTGTCATACGCTTGAAATCGCAACCTCACTTCTAGGATTGTTCCCTGCAAATGGCGGCTATCAGCTGCTTCAATTGGGGAACAGCTGGCTCGCTTCTTGGCGATGGCGGCCATTTTCGTTCCAAAATACGGCTGTGGAAAGCTGTTTTGGATAATGTTTGCCACTAGAAAGAGTCAGTTGCTTAAAGCAGTGAATGTGAAATTGCGACGGATTATGCAGGTTACAGAGAATGTAGCTATAGCCATTTTCATTATAGTGTATAACATTACAGGATATACAACCACCGATGTGACAGAAAAGTAACCTTTTGACTTACGAAATTTTGCTTTCTCCCCAATCGTATCTGCGTAATATAAGGGTGTACGTGTTTTCTTCTGATACATATTTTTCTTTTCTTGTTAACCCATTAAATACCAAAACTCGTTCAGTTATTTTTTGCAGCATTCTTTTACATTAATATTATACCTTCGGTGACAAAAGTTGTTTGAACAAATTTCAGTGTACTAGACGGTCAAATTTTTGAGACATTTTAGTCAATATCTCCTTCATCTGACATTTGGAGTGCATTGAAAGGAATAAACACTAGTTTCAAGTCTTCGCATTTACTCACCTCATGGTTATGCAGTTCCGCTAGAATTTGTTCTAATGCGAGTCCATGCTGTGTGTTTTGATCCTCTTGCAATCTTAAAATCTCGTGCAAGTCCCATTATTGGAACACACAAAATAAATAGATAGTGCATTTACTTCTGGATATCTGAGAAATAGTGAATTATGTGTTTATTCATAAACACACACAAACCAGTAAATAACAAATCATTCTCGCACAGCAGCCAACAATAGACAAATGGTGTAAGTAAGACAAAGTAGTGAAAACAGGCAGATTAGTTATATTTCGGGAAAGGACTTAATTAAAGAAAAATATTTATTTCGTATTTCCAGGAATTACACAAGTCAGTTCATCCACGAGATACCACAAACAAACCTAAAAATTACATTGCTCATCTAGAATTAAATAAAATATTTGCGCCCCCCCCCCAAAAAAAAAAAAAAAAAAATAAATAAATAAAAATAAAAATTAAAAAAATGCACAATGGCCAGTAATGGGTTAAGTTTCCATTCGATATGGTATACACCACGGATCAGCTAAAGTTTCTTGTGTTGAACTAACCCTCAGTCAAATCTTGTATGGCATGCGGCTTTGGCGTATCATCGTTAGTAAACATAATATTTACACCATTCACGTGTTATAAAAGCATTTTTCGGCTAGAGACTTTAAGAAAAAGTGTTTCAGTGAAAGCATACATCATTGGTCACCCAAACGTGCTTAATATGGTCGTATACTGTAATCGCTAACCTTTCGTAAAAGTTTCGCCTTTTCCTATGACCCACTCAGGCCAGATATTATTAGGAATTTAATTATTAATCTAACCGGTTCTTCTCATATAGTTTTAGTTAAATCTGAGAGAATCATCTTGTGACCTCTCCAGAAAAGACTTTTCTAAGCCTTTCCAATTATCAATGTTTTATTAATAACGTAATTCCCTCATAACTACTGAAGCCTCTGGGAGAACCAACCACGACAAAATTATTTCACCTGGTGCGTAAGATGTATGAGACGGAAGAAATACCGCAGACAGGTGTGAAAATTACACATCCATCAATGTTATTAATAAGTCATTATTGCAAAATTTTAACAATTATTTACAGGAGGATGGAAAAACTGGAGAAAGATCATTTTGGATTCAGGAGAAATGTAGAAACAAAGAAGGCAATTCTCTCTTTACGGCTTATGGTAGACGATACATTAAGGAAAGGCAAACCAATATTTCTAGCTTTTGACAATCTTGATTGGAATAGACTCTATCAAATTCCGATATCAGCAGTAGTAAAATATAGGGAACGGAAGGTTATTTACAACTTTTACAAAAACCAGACAGCAGTTATCAGAGTTGAAGGGGATGAAAGGGATGCAGAGGCTGGGAAGGGAAGTAGGCTACAATCTTGTCTTTTCTCAAATGTTGTTAAATTTGTACATTGAGCAAGCTATAAAGGAAAGCAAGGAGAGATTCTGAGAAGGAATAAAAGTTCTAGGTGAACAAATAAAAACATTGTGTTTTGCTGATGACATTGTAATTCTATCAGAGACTGCAAAGGATGTGGAGGAGCAATTGAACGGAATCGACAGTGTGTTGAAAGAAGCATATAAGATGAACATTAACAAGAGCGAAACAAGTGTAATGGAGTGCAGTTTTAGAAAATCAGGCGATGCTGAACGAATTAAATTAGGTAACCAAACAATGAGTTTTGTTACTTGGTCAGTAAAATAATATGCGGTGGTTGCAGTACAGATATAAAATGCAGAATATCAATGGGGAGAAAATCGTTTTTGATAAAGAGAAATTTGTTAACATCGAATATTAATTGAAGCATAAGAATGTCCTTTCTGAAGGCATTTGTGTGGAGTGTTGCCTTGTATGGGAGCGAAACAAGAATGGTAAACAGTGCGGACAGGAAGAGGATAGAGGCCTTTGAAATGTGGTGCTACAGAAGAATGGTGAAGGTTAGGTGGGTGGATTGCGTGACTAATATGATAAGGTACTGAGCAGAATTGGGGGAAAAAGGAATTTAGGAATAAAAGAAGGGATCGATTGGTAGAACACATCGTTAGACATCAAGGAATCGTGAATTTGGTTAGCATTCGAGGGAAGTGTGTGGGGTAAAAATCGCACAGAGACACAGAGAGATGAATAGAGAAAGTAAGCAAATTCAAATGGATGTAGGATACCGTTGTTATGAGGATATGAAGAGGCTTGCTCAGGATAGACTAGGGTGGAGAGCTGCATCAAACCAGTCTCCGGAAGACGACGACAACAACAACAAGAATCTAATTTAAGAGTCATAAGGTATGCCATATGACTGCAAAATGATAGTAACTTGTGAAAGCGACTGTTTTCCCCTCCTAGCGACACTGCGCTCCGTCGTTCGCAGTAGACCCAAAATGGCGGCTCCACAAGGAACATTGGTGTCGAGACCTGTCTTCCATAGACCTGGCATGCTGAGAAGGGGTTGGAAAACTTGTGGGGAGTGACACTTGCGGGTAACCCGAGGCCCTTGGGGCGGCTAATGGCTTGTCCTGGATACAGGCACACCAACAAGTCTAGCACTGCTGTTGTCAAGTTTCCACACTGTCAACATAACACGAAAATCAGTGAAATCGCACAACCCTTTGCAAGCTGAAGAGCAATGTAGAAACTTGGAGACGCTGTCGACGGGACGTTTAACTCCGAGCTTCCTTCCCTTCTTCCTTGAAAATCACCTCGATATTTCCCCATCAGTTGCCCCCCGAAAACATTTTCCTCCCTAAATGTGGGGGGAAACCCGCAAGTTGGCAACCCTGCCTTCTCTTACGGTTGGTACTCCTGTCTGCCGCAGGCCCGTGGCCCCGTCCCTGCTGAGCTTGCCGACTCGGGGCCCGGTTGTTTACACACCTGCTGAGATGTGCACAGATTACGCCGCCGCCTTATCGACAAGGCGCTCGAGTTGACAAGTGGTCGCCTCGAGCTGCCAAGGACGAGATACTCTGGCGATTAGGGGCCGTCTGGCGCAGTGGCGGCTGATGACAACAGTCTGGCCAACGGTAGCGACCTGGAACGGAGCTCTGTCACCAGTGGCACTCGATTAACGTTGGCAGCACTAGCCGGATAGCGCAACCGTCGGCCAACGTCTCCTCCTAAATGTGTAGGGGGCATTCGTGTGACAGCGGAGTGCAGTACTGTACAGTTCGTCGGTCGGACAGAGAGTGAGTTCGTCGCACCAGTGTTGGCGGCCCTGCTGGGTTTCCCCCAGCCGCCGGGGAAGTCCCGCCTCCCGCCTGGCGCCATGTTGGACCCCTACCTGTACGAGCTGCGGCAGTCCACCAGGGTGGTGGCGGAGGGTCGCCTGCTCAAGGTACGGTACCACACTGCTCGCTCTGGGCGCTGGTGGCGGGTCTGGTGCAGGGGGCGTGTCACGTGACAAGCTGACGTCAGCCACGTGTCTAAGACCACCAGCAGCTAGAGAGAAGGCCGCGGCGCTCTGGTGTGACGTCAGGCAGAGTAGGTTGCGCGCGCATAGCTGACTGGCTCGCTGCTTCGGCACAGTGGGCCGTGCCCCAGCGCCTACCCAGTCAGCTATGCGCGCGGAACCTACTGTGCCTGACGTCACACCAGAGCGCCGCGGCCTTCTCTCTAAATGGTGGTGTTGCTAAGCCTTCTCTATAGGTGGTGTTGCTAAGAATCCTATAAACCCGAGCTGAACTGTCCACCATTTTTCCCCCAAGCTGTAGCAGTCGCCATGTTCGGAACGAAGCTCACGCGTTACCTTGCGTTTCATTCAACTCGCTCACACTCGCAAGCTACTCACTGTATCAACGTGAAACATTCATCAATGATTCGAGACGAACTAAACGAAATTTTCATTTTAGTTTCATTTGCGGTAACAGTTTATAGAGGACATACTGACAGTTTATGAACATGTACTTTCTGACGTTACGGAATTTTCGACATGCGAGGAACTTTCTTTCAGTTGAAGTTAGGTGAACACATTAAGCGTTGCCGCGGTGGAGTAGCCGAGGGGTGTACAGCACCTCGGTTCGGAGCGCACGGTTGCTCGCCGTGGAGGTTCGAGTCCTCCCTGGGGCATGGGTGTGTGTGTTTGTCCTTAGGTTAGTTTACCTAGGTTTAAGTAGTTTGTAAGCTACGGACTGATGACCACGCAGTTTGGTCCGATAGATTTACAAACATTAAGCGAATGAAATGTTCCAATATTTGTATAGCTTATGGGACTTAACTACGGTATCATCAGTCCCTAAACTTACAAACTACTTACGAACTACCTTATACTAAGGACGGCACAAATATCCATGCCCGAGGGGGGATTCGAACCCCGACCGTAGTTGCCGTGCAGACCGTGACTGGAGCGCCTCAGTCCCCTCGGCCACCGCGGCCGGCTGCGTAACATCCATACTTGAAGATACCGGTACTGACTGACTTCTTAACCCATTAAATGGAATAGTTGCACACTACAAAAGTGCTGTGTCTCTATGTAATATTCCATTTAAATTTTTCAGTTATATGAAAATGACCTTGTCAATATCTGAATACAGAGTACTTTATTATGTGAGGAATTAAGAACATGTCAGTTCGTTAGGTAGTGAAGAGATCCTTAGTATTGGTCATTTTCTAGTATTCTCGCGTAAAATCCACATTAGATCCAGTACCTTTCGTTCTGTTACTGCTTGGGGTTAAACTGAAGGAAATGTAACTCCTATTAGTTTTTTTAAAACGGAGTAGTAGCTCTGAAACACGATGGACAACAAGTAAATAAATAACCGTTTGTGACTGATGAAGAAATACCTGTATACCGATTAATAAATCACTAACTTTTTCATTAAAAAATCTACATTTCCTTGAATAACGTGACAGTTACTGTAGTTTTGCGTAATAACTATATCGCAAAATACGCCCCTCTTTGCATGTTTGCCAAAATATCATTCGAATACCTCCAACCGTGTATAAGGCACACTATATTTCATTCTGGCCTTATCGCCGTCTGAAGTGAGTTCGCGACATAAAATAATTTTTAGTGACATGGGAGAAATGTAAAGATCTCCTTCTAAGTCTAAGATAATTTTCAACACGTTAGGAAAATTACATCCGCAACAAGATATGGTGTAACTTCAACCAAACGGAATATCATAGCAGCCCCAATTTTTTACTGCAAACTTTTCCTAACCTAGCACAGTATCTTATTTCAAAGTCAGTATCTAACTATGACTATTAACGAAATGATGCGCACCTCTTCACAATGCTGAGATATAAAGATTTACGTAGCGAAAAAATTAAATATTTCTAGCAGTTAGTTTTTGCGCAATCGTTTGTGGAAGATGGCAGGGCATGCACCTCTATGCTGTTAGTGCAGCGCGATTCCAACCATGTTGGGGGAAACATGGCGGACGATTCAGCCTGGGTATTTAGGAGCTGTGAAGTGTCCACGCCGTTCATTCTTTACAACTGCTTCAGTCGTTCGCAGTATCCACTGTCAAGCGTTAGTCAGGTACTGAAGCCTGACAAGACTGCTCACTTTCTTATTCACCAGTGCCTCGCTTACTTATTATTCTTCTTGTTTGGAATGGGCCTACTTTGGATCACGCTTGTTCAACTGTTGGGCTTTGCCCAGTACTGCCGTATCCCCTGCCGGTGTTACTCCTTCCTTTCTTCTTCCTGCATAAAATCTCGGTGCTTTACCTACTAACTCCAACAAACTCCATGGTTGTATTCCGATCTTAATGAAATGTGTTCCATTTAACCTTCTACTAACAAGGGAACATCATCAACTCGACCTCATATTTTCATGAGAAAAAAATACATGAGCTAGATATAAACTCCATAAATCGATATCACGTGAAAATTTGGGCGGTTATTCAGATACTGCACAGTTAGGGCCTCCTCAAAGTACAGTTTTCAAACTTTCGCGCGCTCGGGTTGTTCCCCACTCGGCCCGCTTAATGCCCCAACACGCACTGCTGTGCAATGAGGGGAGAGCAGCGGGGCCCAGGGCTGGCTCACGCCTTTGTTGTAGCGCGCGCCGCCATGGCCCCGCTCTCGTGACGTCACCAGGGTACAGAAGCAGGTGGACCGCAGCTGCCGAGTGGCTGCGCGCTGATTTCTGTTGTTTGGCACCCACTTTTGTACACGTGTGGTGTCATTGAGTTATTGCATTGACCATGGTTAACTATTGTACTGCGACGTATTGGGCCTGCAGAAGCAACTTTTTCTAGCACAGTTTCAAAAGCAATATCAGTTTTATCTGGAAATAATGAAGCACCACATCTTGTGAAGTTACGAAAAAGTTTTTCGATGTAATGAATTACGTATATAACGTGTAAAGTTTTTGTACAAATATGACGATAATTGTTACTTTCACAGGCCCCCAGCTTTGCACAGGTAATCTTTAAACTTCTTTAACTCGAGAACTAATGAACGTATCGTGATGTGGTTTCTTTTAAACTGTAGAGTTCTTTTAGATCTAAAAGTCCGTGAGAGCATATATACAACTTTTATAGATCTTCCGCAATGACTATTTATGTAGTCTGAAGCCATTCGGTGCCAGCGTCTTTGGAGAGAAATATTGTAAATGTGCTCCAGTCATAAAACATGCTCTTGTGGACTTTTGTTTAGGTCTTTCTGAGTTCTGCATTTTAAAACAAACCGCATCACGATGCGTTCAGTAGTTCTCGAGCAAAATACGTTTAAATTAATAATAATAAAAAATGAGCAAATGGTTGAAGTCACAGAATAAGTAATCTTATGCAATATATGTACCGCATATTTAATACTAATATTCATTTTTATCTTAACTGTTTACTTGCTTTAAAGGAAAAAACCACGTGTAAGACATAGTGAAAACAGTCGCCGTTAAAACGGTAGTTACAGCTTGCCGCTGCCGCACGGCGCAGTGCATGTACCACTGTGACGTCACAGCGGCAGCAGGCTACGTGAGCCAGCCCTTGTACTAGCCCTCAGCGAGTCGCCTGAAATGTGAAATTTGAAGAGCTAGGGTAGTGTTCAAATGTTTGTACAGTCTATGGGACTTAACTACGGGGTCATCAGTTCCTAAACTTACAAACTACTTATGAACTAGCTAAGACTAAGAACGTCACAAATATCCATGTCCGAGGGGGTATTCGAACCCCCGACCGTAGTGGCCGTGCAGACCGTGACTGGAGCGCCTCAGTCCCCTCGGCCACCGCGGCCGGCTAGGGGTAGTGGAGGAGCAACTAATATATATATATATATATATATATGTTCAAATGTTCGTAATTCTATGGGAGTAAACTACGTTTGTCATCAGCCCCTAGTCTTGCAGACTACTTAAATGAAATTAAACTAACCTAAGCACAAAACACACATCCATGCCTGAGGGAGACCGCGCGATTCGTAATGTGGCGCTCCAGACCGCTCGGCTACTCTGGCGTGGCAATAATATTACAAAATGAAACATACCTACTATAACCCTTTACAGTTCACTGCAGTAGTGTCAGTTTTACATATAACAAAATCATGTGCATAAAAGGTATTGGAAATTCCATTACACTGCTTGTTAAAGAACCGCCTCATTCGTTTCCACTGCAGTTCTGACGCGTTGGGTAAAACGCAAACGGCTCGTCGCATATATTTTTCTGTTAGAGAGACGGGCAAAGTGGTATCCGACGATTTAAAATCATCAAAGCAGCTTCCACCATCACTCAGGACCTCAATTCCACGCCCAAGTTCCGTTGAAGCAATGAAAGAGCTCGACGAATCTGACGGTGGTGAAATGGCAGCGTCGTTATCGTCGACGACATCCTATTGTAAATCTGCACCGAACGTAAAGCCGCTATTTTCTTCTACATCCAACACGTCTTTATCAGTGCAGTTGTCTATGATATCTGCAACGCAGTTGAAACACATAAGCAAAGCGCCATCTATTTTCTTTTACCGTGCATAGTACGTCTAACAACTGCAAATGATTATGCTTACCGGTGAGGACTTTAGAGAGCTCTAATACTTTGCCATTTAATAGCTGCAGATTAGTCGCCATTCCATACCGCTTCTGCAGGTCGCACAACAGCCCGATGATGAATTTACATCACGAACACAAAGCTCTTACTAAACCCAGGCCGCTGAAACATTGCACTCGACGTTTCGCGTTACGGCTAGTTAAGTTGGCTACACTGCTTTAACGCACCAGAACACAATAATCCACACGCTTTCAGTAATGGAGCAAAGCAATATAGAAAATAAGCATAGGATCACGACAGATACGAAATAAACAATAATCAAAATAGTAACTTCTCTCTCTACGTTTTATAATCAGAATGCTTTTCACTCACCAATTTACGGCTACAATGGTACAATTACATCCAGCTCCCCATCTTCACTGTTGTCGTTACTGCCAAAACCATCATCACCAAGACAAATCATGAACCGTTCATGATTACTGATGATCCCTTCCATTGTTTCGTTGCCCGAATGTTTTCCAACGTGCTCGACCTTTTTTTTTTTTCCAAGATGCAGCATCCACATTGGCAACAGCTTCATGCAACAGCTTTTCCACCTCTGTTATTGTGAAAGACTTATCGTTACTTACGTAATTGTTCACGTCACTCCACACCAATTTTATAGGGTTAAAACGGCAGTGAAATGGGGGCAGATTTATTTCATTGTGACGCTGCTCCTTTGCCATTTCGTCTACTGCATATGTGGGCGTAATAGGCTATTTTGTTTCGCGAAGGATTATAAAAGAAGTTTTGACATTGACATACCTGCAGCAATATGTCTTTCCTGTAACCTCTGCACCATTACTTCTTTCCAGTCGTTTGAAGCGAGAATGAACTTCCTGCTCAGAGCATAAGCTCCGATTTTTTATTCATATGAAATTGAGAACTTACTCAGAAAACGTCACTAAACAAACGTCTTTTCGGTGACATTATCCAATTACTAGAATTCGGAAAGTCAAGTTAAACCATTCACAGTAAAACAAATCGCACCGAATAAAGCACACACAACATAAACACACGTTAAATACGATACACAACTTTGTTTACGGTAGCACTGAACAAAGCCGACAACGCGGGAACGTTGACGTCACGTCACGTGACCACCGGGAGTGTTTACCGCGCTGTGATTGGACCGTTCCTAGCGACTAGCGCCTCGCGCTTCTTGCTCTTCACTTGTTATTTGTAAACGTAAAGTGCAGAGTTTCAGCGGTCCGGGTATAGTACTATAACAGTACTAGTACCAGACGTTCGGGCATTAAGCGGACCGAGTGAGGAACAACCCGAGCGCGCTAATGTTCAAAATCTGTACTTTGAGGAGGCCGTAACTGCCTAGTATCTGAATAATGGCCCAAATTTTCATGTGATATCCATTTCTGGAGTTGATACCTACCTCACGTATTTTTCTCAAGAAAATACGAGGTCGAGTTGATGATGTTCCCTTGATAGATTTCATACCGTTCACTTTCTTCCAGCGATCCACAATTGACTTGCCGGAGCATTTCCGTGACACTCGCGCATTGGTCGAACCTACCGGTAACAAACCTAGCTGCTCGCCTCTGAACCGCCTCTATGTCTTCCTTTAAACTGATTTGCTGCGGGTCCCAAACACTTCAGCAATACTCAAGACGTGGTCGTACAAGCGTTTAATACGCGGTCTCCTTTACATGTGAAGTACATCTTCCTAAAATTCTCCCAATAAACCGAAGTCGGCTGTCCGCCTTACTCACAACTGTCCTTACATGCTCGTTCCATTTCATATCGCTCTGCAATGTTACGCCTAGATATTTGAACGACGCGACAGCATCAAGAAGCTCACTACTAATGCTGTATTGGAACATTATGGGATTGTTTTTTCTACTCATGCGCATCACCTTACATTTTTCTACATTGAGAGCTAGCTGCCATTCTTCGCACCAACTAGAAATTTTGTCCAAGTCATCCTGTATGCTGTTACAGTCAGTTACAGACGACACCCTCCCATACACCACAGCATCATCAGCAAACAGCCGCAAATTACAACTTACTCTGTCTATCAGATAATTTATATAGATAGAAAATAAAAGCGGTCCTATAACACTCCCCTGGGGCACGCCTGACGATACACTCGTCTCTGATGAACACTCGCCGTCGAGAATAACGTACTGTGTTCTATTACATACGAAGTAATTCTAGGTTTTTCAGATAGCATTTAATAACAGGTAATTTGCAATTACGGCAGCTATTGATTCCCGCTTAAACCGTGTGACCTGAATGGGACAAGGAAAATGTAAACAGGAAAGCCAAAGTAGAACATAGTGGCAGATACATCCAATTTTGCCGTCATTTTCGCATGGTACCCCGAACAAAATTCTTATGTAGAACACGATACTTTTTGGTTTTTTTGCGGTTTTCAGTCAGAGACTTGCTTCGATACGGTTGTACACGTTACGTCCAATTGAACCTACTGTATTCGCAACTCGGTCTCAAAATGTACAAACGTTGGTAAATCAAATGTTCAAATGTTTGTCAAGCTTATGGGACTTAACTACGGGGTCATCAGTCCCTTAACTTACAAACTACTTATGAACTACTTACGAACTAAGACGGCACAAATATCCATGCCCGAGGGGGGATTCGAACCCCCGACCGTAGTGGCCGTGCAGACCGTGACTGAAGCGTCTCAGTCCCCTCGGCCACCGCGGCCGGCCGTTGGTAAATCTGTCGGACTCAACTGCTGGGTCATTAGTCCGTAGATGAAAAAGTACTTAAACTAAGGTACACTAACCTAATGACAACACACACTCTTGCCCGTTAAATCATAATTTAACGTTTTCCATGGGCAACCGTCATGTCTATTTTTCTTTTTCATCTCCAAAACTAATAGGAAAATTTTTAGGGAGTTTTCACAGGAAACGTGAGAGTATCTTGCGGTTACAGAAACTTTATTTCACAAAATCGAATCAGAAAAAGTAAGATATCACAATTTAAACATTTCTCTGAAGGCAATCGCATGTAGAGAGTAATCTCCAAAAGTACTAAATGATCACTCTTGGGGGTATCACAGATAGAGAATATCCTGTGGCAAAATAAATCGTGAAAGTAAAAGATATCGTAATTTGCAGTTTCAGGTTTATTTCATGCTTGCAAAGAACGGCGTAATGCAGCAAAGAACTAATAGATAGCGCTGCGGATGTTCGTGTGAAGCTCCGGGCAGCAGTCGGGTTATTACCCTTTGAATATACTACTTACTCTTTGACTTTCCAAATTTACCATATTTCTGAAAATCGTTTTCTTGGTTGCTATATTCCACGAAATATGATTCAACGCAATGAATATATAACTGATGGAATCCTCGCCGTGTTTAATCCATATATTTACATACTGATATCACAGTCTAACTTGTACGTACAACTGCTATGGAAGTTTAAGTCTCACGCTTGGAGCGACAATAGCGCATCTAAAAGAAAGAGAGCCAACCGCAACAATAATAATTGTCTTCATATAGACTTAGTGTCATTAAAATCAGATCACAGAAAAAAGATACATAGGAATCTTAAGTGTTTTCAGTAACTCCTAAACTACTTAACGGATTTGCATGCAGCAATTTCGTTTCATAAAAGTGGAATCAGGAAATAGTTTTAGATGTAGGTTATGCTTGAAGTATGGATTGCGTAGTACAGCAAACAAGCGATAGAGGCGCTGTAGTGCACCAAAGAAGTAATAAACACCGCTGCTGGATAATAAACATGGGATACAACAACAAGGAAGCGAACACCTGTGACAGAATTAAGCAATTTTATGTCAACGAATACCGAGAAACATTGAACGTAGTGTTAGTGATTTCGCTTTGTGTGTTAAATACTTAAGAAATTTATTTGCTTATTTTGGTACGTTTCACTTTTTGCATCAGAAACTTTATGAAGATACATCGTTTCGGACAATGTCTTTTAATTACATTTGACATCTTGCCTAGGGCAACTGAGTTTGACAGAGCGATCCACCAATGATTCTATTTTTGCTGACTGAGGCTCGGAACCCTAAAAAGCCATGATACACACAAGCCCTCCTTCAACAGCCGTTGCAAAGCAAGTGAATATAAGCTAGTTAGAATTGAATTCCGGAAACTTTTTTTTTTTGCTGAATATTGAACGACAGACAGAACTGATGGTTGAAGTGTTTCGATTACTAGCTTTGATATTTCCTAGGGTGCTGTACAACTTTCCAATTCCATAGCTGCCAACTATTACGGATTGTCCGTAATTGTTACGGATCTATCATCTTATTTACGGAGTTACGGGAAGTTCGTAAAAAATTACGGAATTAAGACATTTTAAATATGATGTTTTAAGAAAATCGGTATAAGTACTGTTTATATTTAGCTAATCATAATGCTGGGGAAAGTGTTATTGATCGCAATGATTTTGTTCCTGAGTACGTAGTAAAGCTGTAGGAAACGTTAACGAAAGCATTTTCACTGCAAAAAAGTCCCGCCTGTTCTTCTCCTCTAAAGCTACCAAATAAACGCCCACCCGGCAAGAGCTACGTAAATTCCGTCGTTTACAACTAGTACTTGATTTTCCGTCTCAGCTAAATAGTCCACGTGTTTTATCAGGCGTCAGAAGTTAGCCAATTCGTTTCGAAGAGAAAAGTTTCCACTGTTTTTTTCTATCTTTCTTTTTCTTTTTTTCGCCTGTTTTCGTTTTTATAGCAGTGTTGTGCCGCTAGAGATATATACGACTTATGATATTTCGGCAAAATGTGACATTAGTTGGGGTAGGTTAGTTTATTCGTTGTTTTAAAAACCAAACCATTTCGTATGTAGTGTTACCTGCTAAGGATTTTATATTGTTATTTCATAAATGCAAGGAGTTGCACACTTATTTCTTTCTTCTGCAACTGTTAACTTTCCTTGAAGACAAGTGTTTGAAAATTGCAGGAATGTTTCTACGTCATCCTCGCTATTTACAAAAATAATTTTTTGGGTTATTCCTCCTAACCTGATCGTGTTTACTTAGAATTCTTTCTTTTCGAGGAATATATTTATGAACGAAGAGTGTCATAAATATAGCATTTACTGGTCTAAATATGACTTATAATTTTTAAAATTTTCTTGGAAGGATGCGCGTATGACCCCCAAACCCTCTTCCCCTCATTGGTCTGTCGAATTATTACTGACAGTCTCTTCCCAAGGTTGGCAGCTATGTAATTCGAAACGGCAAGCATATGCATATATCACATTCCATTTTTTGGCATTCGCGTCTTTAATTTCAGGTGCCTTACATAACGTTCAGCACGATCCAGAGGAATTTTTTTCCCTTCCGTGGGTTGTTTCCCTTCCTTCTCCCTTCAAATCTCGCAATTTTCCTAAAAATGGAAGTTCTCCACCAAAGTGGGAACGTTGAGGGCAGCCGCCGCTGCGTGTGCAGAGTCTGGGGACAGACAGGTGTTTGTCAATTCGCCGCTGCCATCTGCCGCGCAAATGGCGGACCACAGGACGTGACGTCACCACACCCGTCGTGCTGCCCGCTGCCCTTATACGGCGTGTAAGCCAGGGCTGTCCACTACACTTGAGCGAAATAGTTCGCGAACGGAAGCACTCACTTTAGTTCACGGCTAACTAGAACGTTCTTTTAGTTGGTCCGCTCCCAGTGACGGCTCAGCGGCGTGGTCTGCGCGTGCAGGTGGAGGGAGAAGTTCCCCCACCTAGCTGCTTCATGCGCTTGCTGCTTGAGCCGCTAACGATATCACGCAAACCAAAAGCAACAGTCTGTGGAAAATTTCTCGCGTTTGATTTTAGAGTTATCTCTATATCTTAGCATTATGCAATTTATTAGTCAGGTATTGGAGAGTGCAGAATACCTCCAAGCAGAAATTTTGTAGCACTGAACTATGTAATCTAGCAGGCAGACGCTAACCTCGAAATGGCTCTCTTCCGCAGAAGACAAACACGTGGTTTTTAATTCTGTTCACGACCTATCACGCATCTTTTAGTTTTTGGCTTTTGCTACCGCCGCTAAAACTACTGCTGAGCTGCATCTCAGCTCGGAATGACGGCAACTGTCAGAAGGGAATCACGCGATTCTGCGCGCTCTCGCGTCCTCTCGCTGTTCCCCGTCAGTCTCCGGAAAAGGAGCGGACGATCTAACAGGCGAGGAATCTGCGTACTAGTTCGCGCAGTTCGCCTGTGGGAGCGCTCTAACGAACTAGTTAGTTCGCGAACTACACAAGACTACTGTCCACCTGTCTTACGTGGGTCACAACGGAAGAAAGAGTATTTTTGAACCGCTATGTATTTGGCAAATTGAGAGAGAGGGGGGGGGGCACTATGGTGGTCAGAGGTAACTTAGAATTTACTGATTTATGCATTTCATTAAAAAAAATGCAACTAATTTGGTACTTCAGCTTTTGTCGTGATCTTCTTCTACACTGCTGAGACTGGTTTGATGCAGCTCTCCACCCTACTCTATCCTCATCAAGCCATCTCCTAATAAGAACGGCAACCCACATCCATCTGAATCTGCTTACTGTATCCATCTCTTAGTTTCCTCTGCGCCTTTTACCACACACACTTCCCTCCAATGCTAAATTCACAATTCCTCGATGTCTGAGAATGTGTCCTACCAATCGTATCACTTCTCTTATAAGGAAAGTACTTGCGCTCGAACAAATACATATACACCAAAATCGTACGAGAGATAATGTAAAGATTCCTTATTGCACTAGTGATACTCCCGCATCTGCAAAACTCTGCAGTCGTCCGTTAGAGGCCTCTGCGTGTGCCATGCCGCATTGCACTTTGACCTGTCGGTTCGCCAGTAGGGACGGTGCAGTGTGCCTCCCAAGTTGCGTTTTGTGACGTCATTTGTGTGGTGAAGCGTCAGATGGGGTGGCGATTGCTAATCAATCCTGCTAATGTATTGCGATTAGTTGAGATGAAGTTAGGAAGAACCCTTCTTCGTGAAGATGGTATTAGTGTAGAAGATTAATCATTCGCACGCTTTCTCCTATCTGTTATGGTACAGAAATATGAGCATAAGTTAGATACTGTTGATACAAACTCATAATAATGATAATAGGGATTATAATAACGAATAACTCATTGCTAGCGGTAGTGCTACGGTAAGTGCGGGAAGAGGCGATGGAAGCAGTGGCAGTGAATACCAACAGTCTTTCGGGAAGAAGGTTAAAGTTGCAACTATCATCACGGCTTTTGATGACAGTTCGCTAGAGAACATGTACGATGATTATTACATAAGTTATAGTTAAGATATCTGCATTACGTATGGCGTCTACAATTACATCTACAGTGCTATCCAGAGCATGGTTGCAGAGCTTTTCAGAAGAACGACACCCACCAGCACATTGAGGTGTACGTAAACATCCTGTAACCAAACTTCATACAGATGTGTTTGTTCGAGCACATGTACTTTCCTTGTTAGTCAAGGTATGTCAGAAATTCCTTTTCTCCCCAATTCTGTTCAGTACCTCTTCATTAGTTACGCGATCCACCCACCTAATCTTCAGCATTTTTCTGTAGCACCACATTTCAAAAGCCTCTATCCTGTTCCTGTCCGCACTGTTTATCGTCCATGTTTCATTCCCATACAAAGTACCACTCCACACAAATGCCTTCAGAAAAGACTTCTCCACACATAGATTAATTTTACGCATTAACAAATATCTTTTTCCAAAAATGCTTTTCTTATTGTCGTTCTTCATTTCATGTTATCTAAACTGCGACCGTCGTATGTTATTTTACTAGAGAAGTAACTAAAAATATCTACTACCTTTACTGTTTTGTTACCGAATGTAATTCTTCGACATCACGTGATTTTCTTAAACTGGATCCCATTACCCTTGTTAATGTTAACCACATTCGCTCCTTTCAACACATTGCCCATTCCGTTCTATTGCTCTTACAGGTCCTTAGCTGTCTCTGGCAGAATTGCAATTTCATCAGTAAAACGCAAAGATTTTATTTATTCACCTTGGATTTTAATGCATTTTCCAAATTTCCCGTTGCATTCCTTCAGCTGTTTTATACGTAAGTAATACAGGTCACAGACTTAATGTGAGTTTCGACTTTGAATTTCGGATACTAAGAAATATCAGGTTCGATGGAAAGGCTGGAGATTCTCGGTGTTGTCAAGTAGTTTAGCTGAGATGGTGGCTGTATTCTCCATCATAGTGTGTTTAACTGATGAAAATAGCTGTTCACGAAACGAACGTACCTCCAGACAAAAGGGACACACATAACACGTGACGGTGCGAAAAGGAAATTCTGAGTATGTCCAACAAAGATACACGATAAAATTTTCCTTATAGCTGGGTGTCAGATTTCAGCTCTCGGAATTCCATCTGAACATCTTCTGGCAATTTTTTCAACTTCTATTTTTGGTCTAATAAGACCTCATGTCATTGCAAGAATGTGTGTCGAATTTTACCTATCTATCTACATTATTCCGTGATTCATTAAGTTTTCAAATTTATACTGCCGTTTTGATCACCAGGTATATGGTTTCGAGACATGGGGTGAACATTTCTCTTGGAACACTGTGTACGTTGTAAAGACGGCCAGAAAGGACGTTTTCGTTGCTTAAAGAGGGTTTGCCGAGAGTTGGGCATAACAGGAAGGCTTCGTGGTGGCGTGACAACGCGCTCCCAACGCGTGCTGAGGGGCGTGCCCAGATAAGAGAGGCCAGCGGAGTGTGCACGCCTACTGGGTAGTCGGCTAGTCCTGAGGACTCCACAGGGCCGGTCTCCACGACGGAATCCCCAAAACGTGGCCGAGACCCCAACAAGGCGTTCAGCTCACACACAACTTGCGACCTTCCTATCCCCACTCACCAATATCTATATCTACACAGATACTCGGCAAATCACGTTTATCCCATTTCATTTGTGTTGCGTAGACGCAACACAAAATTTAGCCTTACAAAATGCAGTCGATATGGACTTACTATACGAAACTCACGACACATGTGTTAAAAGGCATTCACGAGCTGTCTGTATATGTTTTAAAGTTTCACAGTTACCTTAACACTTTGTAAAGAGATGCAAGATTTACAAACGTCAGACGATCTACATACACAAGAAATGTCAAGTTCAGCTTCACACAGTGTGTTCTTCAATATTTCATGAGTTATCATATGATAAACAATATTGCACAATTTGAACAAATAGAAGAATGTGATCACAAAAAATAATTGTTTCTATTTTTTAACTAGGAAACAGCGCAACATTATGGGTGGTGCAAATTACAACACATACTGCTAGTTTGTAATATTTGTAATGTTATTTCAATTATTTTAACGAGAACCTGATGACTAAATATAACACTTTTTCACAATTTCTATTTTTGGGAAGAAATAGGTTAAGTGCCTGGCAGAGGATTCATAAACCACTTTCATAACTTTTCTCTACCGTTCCATTCTATAATAGCGCGCGGGAAGGAAGAACACGTAAATCGTTCCGTTTTCGATCTGATTTCTCTTATTTTATTGGGATGGTCATGTCTCCCTAAGTAGGTGGGTGCTAGCAAAATATTTTCACATTCAGAAGTAAAAGTCGGTGATTGAAACTTCACAAACAAATCACGCCGCAATGAATAATGTCTTTCCTTTAATGATTTCCACCCCAATTCGTCCAACATTTCCGTGACGCCTCCTCCCCCCCCCCCCCCCGTAAAGTAATAAAACAAAACGAGCTGCCCTCCTCTGAACCTTCTCAATGTCTTCCGTCAGTCCCACCTGGTGAGGGTTCCACAAGGGGCAACAGTACTCCAGGAGAGGACGCACAAGTGTGATGTAGGCAGTCTCTTTGGTGGAGCTGGTGCATCTTCGAAGCGTTCTGCCAATGAAACGTAGCCTGTGGTTCGCCTTCCCCACAATATTTTCTGTGTGTTCTCTCCAGTCAAAGTTGTTCGTAATTGTAACTCCTAGGTATTTGGTAGAATTTACGACCTTAATGTTTGACTGATTTATCGCGTAATTGAAGTTCAGCGGATTTCTTTTAGTGGTCATGTGTATTACTTCCCACTTCTCATTATTTAGTGTTAATTGCCAATTTTCGCACCATCTAGAAATTTTGTCTAAATCGCTTTGTAGTTGCTTTTGATCCTCTGTTGACTTCACTAACCGATAAACGACAGCATCATCCGCGAACAGTCTAAGGGAGCTATTCAGATTGTCTCCTAAATCGTTTATAAACACGAGGAAGAGTAGGGGACCTATAACGCTTCCCTTTGGAACGCCAGATATCACTTCTGTTTTACTCGATGACTTACCGTCAATTACAACGAACTGTGTCCTTTCTGATAGGAAATCGTGAATACAATCGCACAATTGGGGAGATATTCCATAAGCACGCAATTTTATTAGACGCCGCTTGTGGGTTACAGTGTCAATAAGAATTGGGGCCGGCCGCGGTGGCCGAGGGGACTGAGGCGCTTCAGCCACGGTCTGCACGGCCACTACGGTCCGGGGTTCGAATCCCCCCTCGGGCATGGATATTTGTGCCGTCCTAGTTCGTAAGTAGTTCATAAGTGTAGGGACTGATGACCCCGTAGTTAAGTCCCATAAGTTATACAAACATTGGAACATTTTTTTAAAAGAATTTGGTAGTAAAATGTTTATGGCTCGTTGTCTCTGTTCATAGGGGTGAGTTATGTATGTCAGCTTCTATGCCCTAGACAGCTACCTAAACTGCTTAAAAAAAAGATCAATAATTGCTCTGCAGTTTAGCCTGTCTATCAATCTGCATATGATGACGCGAAAGTATTTTTCAACAAACATAAATTAAGCATCTGAATAACCATCAAAATGGATTCTAAGATAGAGAAGTGATTCACTCACGAAGAAATTCTTTATAAACAGAGTTTATTACTCATTTTGGACATGAAAATGGTTCTACTTTATACATCGGCGAATAACGGAATATTTCCTCAACTATTGTTCATGAGAGGCTCAATAAGTATCAGACGCACGTCAGAGTAAAAGTTCCAAATTCTAACTCGTAAATTAGTGTAGTCTATAGAACGTTGCAGTTCCGAATTAATTCGCGATTAATTACAGTATTTGTTTTAAAACACAGTTTGTCATCACACGAGTACACGATTGCTGAATTATCACAGTTCCACAGCCCTACTACCGTGCACAGTTTACCACTTTTCAAGCAGAGACTAAGTTCTGCAGTGACAGTCCCGTAAATTTTCCAAGTCCACACATGCCTCTCTCTTCACATCACAAGTTCGTAACCCGGCTTCAGACCGCCCAGCGTCACAACCTTTCACCACCACGTCCAAGTTAAAGAGTCCCTTTCCAAGCGTTCGAAAGCGTGCTCTCCCTGCTCCCAAAATTGTATCCTCCCGCGCATCATAACACCTCGTCTTTAAAATAAAATTACGCTTCCAAAATATTATACGTTTGAATATCACAGAACTAAGTGCTTTGACCACCTCCCTACAAATACTGTTTACATTTAACAAATACATATTTAACAATACTAAAAACGGTTGATACTGAAGCTCTTTGCTCAGATAGTCATGAAGTGTGGCATCTCACTGTTCAACTATACTGCCGCCGTCGAAATATAGTTACACTATTGATATTTAATTTATCATGGTTTTTTATGCTAATATATTCATTTCTTGTCCACAAATACATGTAATTATGTATAAATTATCTATTTTTTTACTATTTTTAGTCGGCCATGAAATATTTAAGCGGCAGTCTACAACATAAAAAACGAACGTTACTAAGAATAATATTACAAATAATAAAATACGTATATAAATGTAATGGGCTTCGCTGGGTTCATGTTTTGTGTTGGAATCTGTATTCTGACACAAGAATATTACTACTTCAACGAAAATCAGAACAACAGAGTAAAACAAAGTTTATTGAAAGAATAGGAAAATAACGTGGCACGTATTTTAAGATAGGAAGCGTGGTGCAATACTGCCCATTTCCTTCTTAAACAGTTACTGATACACTGCGTATTAATAATTGTAAATATCTGTCTTATCTAACGAACAACAGACTAACCAAGCGGATATTCACATGACTCAATAGCTATAAATCCATTTACTAAGAAAGTTGCTACGAAATTGCCTTGAATTGTTTGCAGTATAATCTCAACCATCGTACAAAGAAACATACAGAATCAATGCAATTTTTTTGATATTCAACGAAGTTTTAGGTTTAATTATTTCTTACTTGAAAAACTACACGTAGAAATTCTACTTCATTTTATATCTTGACATACATGAATGATATTAAATATTCACTTTGTATACGTGTGTGTGTGTGTGTGTGTGTGTGTGTGTGTGTGTGTGTGTGTGTGTGTGTGTGATGCAAAAGGCATGAAAAAAGGTAGCTGAATAATGAAAACGGTAGTTGTGAGAAAATGCATTTTTAAGTCAAAGATGCTTTTGTGTTGCCATTCGCACCTTCAAAAGCCTCCAGATCTGTAATGAATGGCCTCATTTTCTTCGAGACTTCTGGATTCTTCTTTTCTGTCTTGTTTCGTCTTCACGTTCAATAGATTTAATGGCTGAAAGTTTACTTTGCGTGTCAGTCCCCATCAAGATGTCGCAAGTGAAAACACGGGACTTGGAGCCCATTCTGTACAAGAATCTTATCCTCTCTGAGCTACCACCGTTAAAGACAATAACTGCATAATAAACTGCAGTATTAACTACCTTGGATGAGAAAACTGTAGTTTTGGGGCAACGTTTTCAGATGAGGGCCTCCAGAAACTAATTAGAAGTTTGAGTTTTGGCATGAACACATTTCTTGATGTTCAAACGTTCAAATGTTTGTAAAGCTTATGGGACTTAACTACGGGGTCATCAGACCCTAAACTTACAAACTACTTATGAACTACTTACGAACTAGGACGGCACAAATATTCATGCCCGCGGGGGGATTTGAACCCCCGACCGTAGTGGCCGTGCAGACCGTGACTGAAGCGCCTCAGTCTCCTCGGCCACCGCGGCCGGCTTTCTTGATGTATTATGCAGACATTCCCTGCATTCTGATGGTACAACGTTGAAAAGAAAACGCTACATAAACAGATAATACGAGAGAATTAAGAACAAGGAGGAAAGCGTTGCCCTGTGCAAGCTATTACAAATTATTATTTTTTTTCGCATTCAGTAGCGGAATTGAAACGTAATATTTGGTAATTTTAATTTCAATACCGTGTTGTAAATCAAGTGCAATTTCACAAATTCCAAAATTTTGGTCATTTTCGTGTACGTCCGACGCCCCCCCCCCCCGCCTTAAAATCAGCAGTCTAAGAATTGTAATCTATCTATCTTCTATAATAGTAATAAATCCTGTAAATATAGGCGTGTCGCTGTTCACTTCTATCTTCAAAACTACTTTCATGCGGTCTTCACAGGAAACATTAGCGAAGATTGGTTCAGGATCTAGGGACTATTTCATCAAAATAGAATCACGAGAAGATTCTTTCAGTAAGCGCCGTGTCTGTTCATCTATTAGAAACCACTTATCTCCAAAACTACTTCTTGAATTCGCATGGGGTTTTCACAGGTAACTTCAGCGTACCTTGATGCAACGCACAGACTTCGTTTCATAACAATCTGATCACGAAAAACAAGAAAATCACAAATTATCGTTTCTTACTTACAACCGTCATGTCTGTCTTCATCTTGCATCACGTTAATCTCCAAAACTAACAGACGAATTTCCAGGGGGTTTTCACCGGTAACGTGAGGGTATCGGGCGTTTACATAAACGCTTCATTTCACAAAATCGAATCAGAGAAAGTAAGGATATCACAATTTAAACATTTCTCTGAAAGCAATCACATGTGTCTTTTTGTAGAGGGTAATCTCCAAAAGTACTACACGAACATTCGTGGAGCTTCACATGAAATTTTAGAATACCTTTGAGCATAATATAGGCTACCTTTCATCAAAATCGGCAGAAGAAAAAAAGATATCGTACTCTGAAATTTTATGTGCACATTATGTACAACAAATATCTATACTAAACGAACATTCATGGATTATCACAAATAAATTTAAAATAGTCTGGGGCAACATGCAGTCTTGATTTTATCAAAATCAGACCAGGAAACTGAAAGTTATCGTAATTTGAAGCTTTATGTGTATTTCATGCTTTGAAAGAACAGCATGATGGAGCAAGGAAGCAATAGAGGCGCTGTTACTTTCGTAGTACACCAGAAAACTAATAGAAAGCCCTACGGGTGTTCTTGTGAAGTTTGGTAGCGATAGGATTATTTTCCTTACAAAATGCTATTTAATCTTCTACTTACAAATTTACCATATTTTTGAAAATCGTTTTCTTGGTTGCTATGTTCTACGAAATATGATTCAACGCAATGAATATATAACTGATACAATCCTCGCCGTGTTTATTCCATATTTACATACTGATATCACAGTGTGACGTATACGTATACTTCAGTTAAGGAAATGCTTATTACGTATTAGGGTAAAGTGGTTCAATTTCGATCATTTAGGACAAATCTTATTGTAACTGGAAATATGTTGAAAAAACATTATTTTAACTATGACACTTGTACTGGATATACACCACGGTGATTAGACCCAGGATCACCTATGGGGCGGTCGTGTGGTGGAAGAAGGTAGAACAGCAGGTTGCTGCTAAGGAGCTTGGTAAGGTGCAGAGATAAGCCTGCTTAGCCATAACAGGCGGAATTAGCAGCACACCAACTGCTGGGATGGAAACCATGCTGGATATGCCCCCATTACACCTTTGGGTCAAGATGGAGGCAGCGGCTGGTGCATACAGACTCAAAACTGGCAACAACTGGAACTCTTTGGGATATCCAGAATCAACACTAAAATAGTGCGTGAGGTAAATATAGGAAAGGTTGGGGAAATGCCAGCCGACTATATTATAACCCCATACTGCTTCAACAAGACTTTCAATACAACAATTGGAAGTAGGGAGCAGTGGGAGAAAATAGTTCGACACCGTACAGGGGATATTGTCTGGTTCACTGACTGATCAAAATCAGACCAAGGCGTTGGGGCCGGGGTATACGGGGTGCAGCCAAGACTGGAGGGCGTCATCTCTCTAGGGAAACTGGCCTCAGTATTCCAGGCCGAAATCACTGCCATCAGGGCGTGTGTGGAGGAGAATTTGCGTAGGTGCTACAAAGAACGTAGCATCTATATCTATTCAGACAGCCAGGCAGCCCTGAGATCACTGGCAGCTCCTGCAACAAGGTCTAAAATTGTTACAGAATGTCACAGGGTTCTGGTGGAGCTAGGGGAAAGCAATAGAGTAAACCTATTGTGGGTCCCTGGCCACTCGGGGATCAGTGGCAACGAACATGCCGACACATTAGCTATGATGGGGGCAGAGACTCCATTTATTGGACCGGAACCTGTCCTGACAATCGCCAAGGCAATGATCAAATAGGAGCTACTAACTGGCTCAGAAGACAGCACGTAGAATATTGGACCAAAGTCCATCAACAAAAACATGGCAAGGTAATGATGCCAAAGCCATGTTTTAAAAGAAGCTCTGCAATCTTGGGCCTGAACAGGAGAGAGATTAGACTCACGGTTAGATTGCTGACAGGCCACGGGAATTTCAAAAAACACCTACATACAATGGGAATAACAGAAGAGGACCCTAAATGTAGGATCTGTGATGACGGTGATGAAACTGCATCACATCTAATCTTCGAATGCATTGCATTGGAGAGTAAAAGGCACAGAACATTTGGGACAACCAGACCCGAAGAAATTGTGTCTAATAAAGAACTGGTGAAGGGACTCCTTGCACTGTTCAAGGGCATTGGTTGGCTTTACTAGATATACAGGGAGCGATACCGCACAATAAACTTAGTTTCGGTGTGGGCAGTGGCGGGTTGGACCAAGACTGTTTTGGCTTCCCTGGAAAAATCAAATCAATCAAATCAGTGTCACTTGTTTTTGGATGTTTAATGAAATATGCAACACAGATATTACACAATTACAGATGTTGGTATAAACACCATAAAAGGTTATAAAATTGAGAAAAATCGGTCGAAATGTACCGCACTAGGTTGTGATAACTTCCTGGTACAATTTTGATAAGTGGCATCTTCCACATAAAACCAGGCACCAAAACATACTTCGTCGTACGAAACATTACATATTTGCCAGCGAATCCAGTCACCCTTAACTAGAAAATTTATAAGATTGCGTTAGACTAAGTAGTTTCACTTACCTCTTAGCAGGAAAAAATTTATATCTACTTACACAAAGTAGTGTATTTTTGAAAAAGACTTAAGGAGGCAGGCCACGGTGGCCGAGGGGACTGAGGCGCTCCAGTCACGGTCTGCACGGCCACTACGGTCGGGGGTTCGAATCCCCCCTCGGGCATGGATATTTGTGCCGTTCATAGTATTAGCTAGTTCATAAGTAGTTTGTAAGTTTAGGGACTGATGTCCCCGTAGTTAAGTCCCATAAGCTATACAAACATTTGAACATTTTTTTTTTTTTTACTTCAGGAGACGTAAAGACGTGCTACACTACAACGCCACACAACGGGACACTATGATAATGACAAATGGCGCGAAAACTTAGGTTGATCGGAATTGTACCTGTATCGAATTTGTACCACCTTGCCGTTTATTATTTACGAAGTAGTCACTGCACGAAGTGTGGACATGTATTAGCTCAAAGAGAATGGCAGTCAGTTGCCGAAATCTTCGTTTGCACAATACAGCCGTTAAAAATATATCTAAGCACCTATGGGTGGATTGCGGAGTTTGTATGTAGATGTAGAAAGGAAAATGCAATGGAATAACTGCATCACTGGGTACTGAGCCTAATGGAGTATGAATTCTTCACGAAGCCTCAGTCTGAAGGCATTCGTGTGGAGTGGCCTTGCACGTTATTGAAACGTCGACGATAAGCAGATCAGATAAGAGTAGCTTTTGTAATGTGATGCGACAGCAGAAGGCTGCGGATTAGATGCATAAATCCCGTAACTGATGAGGAGGTACTCAACACAACTGGGATGAAAGGAAAACTGTGACATATCTGGACTAAAGAAAGGATCGATTGGCGCGATACATTATGAGACAACAGTCGTCAGGTTAGTATTGATGAGGTGTGTGTGTGTGTGTGTGTGTGTGTGAGAGAGAGAGAGAGAGAGAGAATAAAAAATTTCAGAGGGAGACCGAGAGGCGAATGCAGTTATTAGATCCAAACGGATGTAGGTTGCCGTTGTTGTTCAGACCAGCTCAAACGTTTTAAATACACTCCTGGCCATTAAAATTGCTACATCAGAAGATGACGTGATACAGACGCGAAATTTAACCGACACGAAGAAGATGCTGTGATATGCAAATGATTAACTATTCAGAGCATTCACACAAGGTTGGCGCCGGTGGCGACACCTACAACGAGCTGACATGAGGAAAGTTTCCAACCGACTTCTCAGACACAAACAGCAGTTGACCGGCGTTGGCGGGTGAAACATTGTTGTGATGCCTCGTGTAAGTAGTAGTAATGCGTACCATCACGTTTCTGACTTTGATCAAGATCGGATTGTAGCCTATCGCGATTGCGGTTTGTCGTATCGCGACATTGCTGCTCGCGGTGGTCGCGATCCAATGACTGTTAGCAGAATATGGAATCGGTGGGTTCAGGAGGGCAATACGGAACGCCGTGCTGGATCCCAACGTATAGATGTAGATAAAATTGTGCTATACAGAAATAAGCGTGCAAAACGTACAGAGTAGACGGCAAAAACTAAACTGGTGCGTGACAGAAAATTACGCGGAGTAAATAATAGTCGCACTCTTTGCTACTTTTACAAGTTTCATGCAATCATCTTACGCAAATAAACCGATGCAAAATCCTTCCACCTCGTCAGATAAGAGCCTTTTACTCCTAAATTTCGTGTCTCTATGCAAACGTATTTCGGAAATTAGGACACTTTAAAAAGTATCCTTAAATGAATAAACAGCCTGCAATAATCAGTATTTTTTTGTTTGTTTAAAACACGTGTTTATTTTGTGGTTCATTTGGCTTCATCCTCGAAGAAAACGACCTATTAACCAGTAGTCAACACGGATTCAGAAAGTATCACTCTTGCGAAACACAGCTTGCCCTTTATACACATGAAGTGTTAAGTGCCATCGACAAGGGATCTCAAATCGATTTCATATTTCTGGATTTCAGGAAGGCTTTTGACACTGTACCCCAAAAGCGGCTTCTTATGAAATTGCGTGCTCATGGAATATCTCTCCAATTGTGCGATTGGATTCACGATTTCTTATCAGAAAGAACACAGTTCGTTGTAATTGACGGTAAGTCATCGAGTAAAACCGAAGTGATATCTGGCATTCCACAGGGAAGCGTTATAGGTCCCCTACTCTTCCTCGTGTTTATAAACGATTTAGGAGACAATCTGAATAGCTCCCTTAGACTGTTCGCGGATGATGCTGTCGTTTATCGGTTAGTGAAGTCAACAGAGGATCAAAAGCAACTACAAAGCGATTTAGGCAAAATTTCTACGTGGTGCGAAAATTGGCAATTGACACTAAATAATGAGAAGTGGGAAGTAATACACATGACCACTAAAAGAAATCCGCTGAACTTCAATTACACGATAAATCAGTCAAACCTTAAGGACGTAAAATCTACCAAATACCTAGGAGTTACAATTACGAACAACTTTGACCGGAGGGAACACACAGAAAATATTGTGGTTAAGGCGAACCAAAGGTTACGTTTCATTGGCAGAACGCTTCGAAGATGCACCAGCTCCACCGAAGAGACTGCCTACATCACACTTCTGCGTCCTCTCCTGGAGTACTGTTGCCCCTTGCGGTAACCTCACCAGGTGGGACTGACGGAGGACATTGAGAAGGTTCAGAGAAGGGCAGCTCGTTTTGTTTTATCGCATTACGGGGGGGGGGGGGGGGCGTCAAGGAAATGTTGCACGAATTGGGGTGGAAATAATTAAAAGAAAGACGTTATTCATTGCGGCGCGATCTGTTTGCGAAGTTTCAATCACCGACTTTTAGTTCTTAATGTGAAAATATTTTGCTAGCATCCACCTACTTAGGGAGACATGACCATCCCAAAAAAATAAGAGAAATCAGATCGAAAACGTAACGATTTAGATGTTCTTTCTTCCCACGCGCTATTAGAGATAGGAACGGAAGAGAGAAGTTATGAAAGTGGTTAATGAACCCTCTGCCACGCACTTGAATGTGATTTGGACAGTATCTATGTAGATATAGATGTAGATGTAGGATACTTTTTAAACAGCCTGCAACAATCAGTAATTTATTTTTAAACATAGATGTGTTTATTTTGTGGTTCATTTTGCTCTCGTTGCGTCTCGTACGTTTCAAATGACAGCTCCAGTACTGGGATTCATCCGTGGAAGTCACGGCGATCAGCCGCTTCAATCGGGCGATAGTTGCCTCGCGTCTCCGCTATGGCGTGGTAGCCGACACTAGTACCTGTCCAACCTTCAGACCTAAGTTTTGGATGTGCAGCAGTGTCTATTACTTGTGGTTCAGAGTCTGATATTCTGCTTCCCAAGAGTTACGGCTTACGTAGAAATTGAGATCTTGGACATGTTCCAGATGATCTTCGGGTGGGTTGACTGACCCCTCCAGTTGCCTTGTCCCCTTTACTGACAGATCTTCTCGAAACGTGGCACGTGGGATTAAAGTTCAGGGGGAAGAAATAAAAACATTGCGTTTTCCTGATGACATAGTAATTCTGTCAGAGACAGCAAAGGACCTGGAAGAGCAGTTGAATGGAATGGACAGCGTGTTGAAGAGAGCGTATAAAATGAATATTAACAAGAGCAAAACAAAAATAATGGAATGCGGTCTTAGAAAATCAGGCGATGCTGCAGGAATTAGATTAGGTAACGAAACAATGAAGGTGGTAGATGAGTTATGTTACTTGGGTAGTAAAATAACGTGCGATGGTCGCAGTACAGAGGATATAAAATGCAGAATGGCAATGGGAAGAAAAGCATTTTTGGAAAAGAGAAATTTGCTAACATCGAATATTAATGTAAGTGTAAGGAAGTCCTTTCTGAAGGCATTTGTGTGGAGTGTTGCCTTGTATGGGAGTGAGACATGGACGATAAACAGTGCGGACAGGAAGAGAATAGAGGCTTTTGAAATGTGATGCTACAGAAGAATGCTGAAGATTAGGTGGGTGGATCGCGTAACTAATGAAGAGGTACTGAACAGAATTGGTGAGAAAAGGAATTTTTGGCATACCCTGACTAAAAGAAGGGATCGCTTGGTAGGACGTCTCATCGACAACTGCCGACTAATCGATATCGAGTTTGGCAGGTGAAGACCGATAGCAATCCAGCATGTCGCTGGCGCAGTAGTAATTCGCGCGAGCGTTCGTTTTGCAATGAGTGGCCGTGTTTACCGACTTGAGGTACACCCTGTAGCGGTGTTGGCTGGCGAGTGAAACTGTGCTGGCCGCCGTCCGATTGGCAGGCCTGTAATTAGTCCCTGTGTGTGTGTGTGTGTGTGTGTGTGTGTGTGAGCGAGGCGTATCACGCCACAGGATCAGAGAGACAGAGACAGAGAGAGAAATGCGCGGGTCAGGTGTTTGGCGTGGGCAGGCAGTCGTTTGTTAAATAGCGCTGAGGTCAGCGGGGCAGGGCTGCCAACGGCTGCGAGGTGTGTCTAAGTTGGCGGCCTGCACACGTACACCTCCTCACGTTAGGCTAGGCAGCGGCAAAGTTAGTCGCTTACTCGCGCCTGTTTTTTATTTTCCTTCTCTTTTTTCTTATTCTTTTTCTTTTTTCTCATTCTTCTTTTTCTCATTCATATTCTTTTTCTCTCTCTCTCTCTCTCTCTCTTTGTTTTTTTTTTTTTTTTTTTTTTTTTTTTTTTTTTTTTTTTTTTTTTTTTCCGTGTTACGAATGAAGGTGTTTCAGTCACAAATTTTCGATCAAATCTCTGACCTAAAAAATCATCAAAAGTTAGTAATTTTTTTTATGTTAGCAGCGACGCTAAAAAGGGGCTATACTCGGCGAGAGGAAGTCATCGTGGCCCGGTTGCGGATCGGTCACTGCCGTTTCAGCCACCGTCACTTGCTGTCCGCCGACCCTGCACCGCTGTGCTCCTGCGGTGAACTGCTGACAGTGCGACATGTCTTACTGTCTTGTGTTAATTTTAATCATTTCCGTGTAGCCCTACACTTTCCGTCTACTCTGGAGGAACTTCTGGCTGATGACACACGAGCAGCTGCTAGAGTTTTGCGTTTTATCAACATGGCCAGTCTATCAAAAGATATTTAACCCTTTTAATTGTTATCATCTTTAGTTTTTAGCCTTCTCTTGATACTCTATCTGGTAGTTACCAATTTTTTACGACATCTAGCGAATCACTGTTCCTATCTAGGCGCTAATGACCTTAGCAGTTGTGCGCCCTAAAACCACAAAAAAGGGGCTATTACACTGTCGTCATGTTTTTGATCATTTTCAAGACGTCTGACAGTGAACAAATGTTATGCTCTGTCATTGCTGCTACGAAAGCTGCAATTTGAGGAAAAAAAGAGGCGCTTACTCGGGTGAAATTTCGGAAATCACTTCGTGTTGAGGCAGCTGTATGCGGAGGACGCCAGGTCTTACATGTAAATCACTGGAGAAATGGGTGATACGACGTATCGGCCACTTACTGAGTAAAAGAGGCTCTCCAAATTAAAAATCAGTATACGCACGTGAGAAGACTGTATGGGCAGAAGACAGGTTTACAGTGACACAGCAGATCGTTACTACTGGGGTTAAATTTTACTTAACGGCGCGGTGGCGTAACGTGCTTATGTTGGTAACGAAATGTTCGCTGTACGAGAATGATTAACTTACTAGACGGACAAGAGTATACAAGAACCTGTCGACAACAGGGCAGGAACAGCATCGAGTATTATTAGGCCGAGAATAGTGGAGAAAAAGGACGCGAAAGTTTAGGCTCTACTCATATATATTGTATATCATAATATAAATACGCTAATACGAAAATTGTGGTACACATTACTAATTTATACACAAGAAGGCCAATGAAAGTTACATAATTCGAAACATTGTTTGTCGTAGATTTCACGAATATAAACATTGTGTGCATTTAGCCATTAAAAGTGGTAAAAGGAAGTAGAAATTTCCCTATCTACAGCTTGGATCAAGTTCTACATTCTTCAACAATCAGCTCACTGATTGGCTATTCGCCTCGACCAAAGACGCTGTAATGCAGCGCATCTGCAGTATTAAGATAAGTAAATATCGAAACATGGAGTGCTCCCAACTCACTTTCTTGTGCCGTTCAAGTGCTTAATTTTCGCAGTGATTAAGAGTGGTTAAAGGAAATGGATGTTTTCATATGAATGCCGATATAAAGGATGGTGCGCCTGGAGAGGCATCTAGCGGTGCTCAGGTGGAACTACGAAGTCGACATGTTGTCAGTTCTGGAATTCTGAATATCGCAGTATCGAAATAACATTATTTCTTGGCGTTGTATAAATATACGAACACCGAAATTGTAGTTCCATTTCAAATATTAGGCGAATCAAAGTTACATAAATCGAAAATGGAATGACAAGTATATACTTCAGTTTTTATTTGTCGTTATTGTCAGGCATTTTCCTTAACACGTAAAAGATACCGTTTCATACCTCCCAGTGCCGGTTAAATTTCACCAAATATCACAGCGGCCTCCTATGATAATTTTGGCAACAGATGCTGAATAGTGAGAATCCTGTGAGTCTTCATTTTAGCCAATCGCTTGACAACGCTGATGTTTTCTCACGGAATCTTCGCTTTACGAGGGCAATTACTTTTACTGAGCGGACGAGGATATATACAAGAACCTGTCAACCATAAAGCAGGAATAGCATTATTTGTTTACCTCATGGTCTGTACGATACACCAATCGAGTAATTCTATGTGGATCGAAGAAACGGGCAAAGATTTTGTATCGCGTTGTTGATGTTACCACATAATCACGCTAGGCTGCCGACCTGATACGTAAAATACCAGTACTAGTAAATGAGTGGCTAAGGAGACTGTAGCCTAATAGGTCAGTCAGTAGCGTGACTGTCATGCGGATGATCAGGGTTCGACCCGAACTATGTTTTTATTATTTGTTTTAAAGTATAAGAATTTTAAAATAAAGCTAAAATATTTTCAATTACATCGTAAGAAACTTAATTTATGAAATAACGGTTGAGCTAACTGGAATTTCTTAATTACAGTATATTCATTTAAAAAAATCCAATAATTCGAAATGCATTTTACAACTAATGTAGGTAGATGAAAGCGTTAAATACTATTGCCATTGCAGTTTTTCTACAAAGTTAGGCCTAGAGATCATAAATATTCGTTGTAAATTCGAGGAACAGGTTTCCTCATGGGAAAGCGAGTATAGCTATTGTCCTATGTATGCAGATGGGCAAACGCTCTGGAAGAGTCAAAGCCAGCACGGAACTAATCGGTACTGTAGGTAATGAACTTAATTTCAAAGTCATTGCAAGTTTCGAAACAAATAATTTAAAGAAAGGTTTACTGAAGGTAGGAGTGAACCCGGATTGTTCGCACGACAGGTGACGTGCAATTCAACCATAGACCAAAGATAATATAGACGGCGCGTGACGCCATTACACTGAAACCAACATCTAAGTCACGTAACTTGGGGCAACAACCTGTTTTCGTCATATCGAGAAATGTGAAGTGGCGCTTACAGATGTAGTTTTTCCCATTTATAACTGGAATGTGACTTTGATTTTAACAACAAAATGTCTAATCATATCCTTATAACGTTTCTAGCAGTACTGTTAACGTTATTTCTCCGCAATTCTTAATGTTAATGCATTGGTTAGCCTATAGTTTTTACATGTGCCTATGTGAAACGTATAAATGACTTGCTCTGCGAGTGTCTTACTTTACAACCGCCATGGGAGTAGAAGGCGGAAAATCAGTTTTACAAACAGCATCAGTTTTCTCAACAATGCGTGTTATGCTTTTATAGGAACTGAAGACGGTCTATATACGTATCAGACTTTTATTTTTATTTTTTATTTTTTTTTACAAGCGTTTGTATTTTAAGAGCTGTCCATATGCATATGCCAATACATAAACATTCCAAAGTACTTGCTATTTACATTAGAATAAGTGATGCGCAAACACAACTGAAACTAGTTTTATAGCTATACTGAATGTTATGTATTCAAAAATAACTGTGTCCACCGCTATTAAAACATATCTGCACTAGACATGGCTTACATGATATATAAATTTAGTCACACCAGTTAGAATTGTCCTCCCGGCGATAATTACATTCGTCGGTGAATATGCAAAACCTATATTACCTTTAGTACCACATGTCTAATAAGGGTACAATAGTCGTATTATTGTTAAAATCAGTATATACATGTGGCGTCTGTTCGGAAAGAACAGACGTCACTTCTGATCCTGCACTTCAGGAATATTCATGGAATATATGACATCAACTGCGATTGGGCAAAGCTGAAAATGTGTACCCAGCCGGGATTCGAACCCGGGTCTCCTGCTTTCTAGGCAGTTGAGCTGACCCCTACACCACTGGGGACACAGTGATCACCGCACCTGCAAGGACTACCTAAGCACGCCTCCCGTCAGATACAAATTCCCAGCTTCGCCCTGCCCACAGTACTCAAACTCGTAGTTATGAACTAATTCCCGTAAGAGTAAGGGCTTCAAACTTGCCCACCCCTCCCCACTAACGATGGGCAATGACGGGCAATGATCCTATCGTTAGTGGGGAGGGGTGGACAAGTTTGAAGGCCTTACTCCTACGGGAATTAGTTTCATAACTACGAGTTTGAGTACTGTGGGCAGGGCGAAGCTGGGAATTTGTATCTGAGAGAGTCATTCCGTCACGTAGCGTTGCAACTGCTGGCAGCCAAGACGCCGGCAGCCTGTAGCCATCCTCCCTGTTCATATTGGCGGGACGCTCGGCTATTTCTATAGCCTCTCTAATCTTCCTCCTCGTTGAGGATGGTTGTTTCGCCAGCACGCGGGCCTCGCTGAAAGATAACTGTTTTCCGCACGGATTGTGATGCTCAGAAACCGCTGACATTCTCGTTTCGCGCTATGATGGACTGGGGGGGGGGGGGGGGACTGATCACCTTCGAAGTTTTGTCTCACTACTGCACAAAACCAACCACCACCACCACCACCTCTTAAGGTCAAGAGTGCAGAATTCCACGAAGATACGTAGGAAACTAAAACTGCAGATTCGTATGCAACACACCCACGCGGGCACCGTGTATGCAGAGATTCCGACGTCAGAGTGTCGCCTATGAGGAGGCTGAAAGCCAGCAGCGGTCCCCGCGGTGGTGAGTGGCTCGGGTAAGGCGGCAGCTATCTCGATGTGTCGAGTGGCTGCCCGCGATAATCGACCCCGCTATCGCAGCCCGCCCGTTCCGGCGTCTCGCAGGCTCATGGCAGAGCCCGGCGCCACGCCGGAATCCCCCCGTCCCTCCACGAAGGGCAGCGCTCGTTTCACACTGGCATTTGCACTCGTGACGTCATCGTGACGTATCAGTGCTGTGAATGCGGCCATCGATCTGTCGATCGCTACAGCATCGAGACTGTTTAGTGTTTATGAGCATATGGGAACCAGGTGTAACGAGAACTTTTAAGACGAATTCACTGTACGTCAGAAAATTCCACAACGCATTTCTAATGGCGGCATTCACACTGCCCGTCACCGGACCGCCACATCACGTCAAGCTTTCTCGATAAGAATGTTTTGTTGGAACAGTTGTATGCTGCTAACATTGGAAGTTAACCTATTTTCGTCACGCGATTTTCATGTTGTACTCGATGATTGCAAGGTTTATATTCAGATGTGTCTTATTAATGTGTATTTTATTGTTTACTTTCTTTTAGCGGTAATTCCAAATGTTTCATAAAGACTTAAATATTTTTCTCAATTCTGTGTCGTCCTAAAAGCGAGGTCGGATATCTGAAACCAAAAATGATTTACGTTTCGTAATATTGTAACAGAAAAGACTGAAGAAAACTTTTTATCTGAATAACATTGTAATTCGATGACGTATTTGTCATTAAATAACACTTCGTATGAAGAAGTCGGCATAATGAAAGACAAAAAATCAGTTGTTTACGACGGTATTAACAATGTCAGTGGGCAAATCGTAATGGATAAACACGCTCTATTTATGCTCTTATATTGTTTGACATGTTCATATGTTTATTTTTTCGCTTGAAAATAGATATGTTTTGAAATGGTTTTCCAAGTCCCTCTACTAACCACACTAAGTTGGCAAAAAACATGCATGTAAAGTTTTCTTTCACCGTCGATAACACATAGTGTTGTTGTTCCCTCAGATCAAGTATTAAACTGTGACTTTCTACGTAACAGATCGCAACGCATAACTTCACTTTCACCATCGCGTATTGGGATTTGGGATAGGCGATTTGACGTGACGGGCAGTGTGAATAGAAATTGACGTGACAGCGCTCATAAATGAAAGGTACATTATGTAGACAATTTTCTGTTAGTGCATGCTGTTTTTTTTTTTTTTTTTTTTTTTTTGCAGCTGCGAAGGTGGTTAAGTTCTATCACACACTATATAAAAGTACTGTGATTTTTTTCACCTTAAACCTGTGAGCATACACTACTTTTACATTTAGTGCTATAACTATGCACGCCATTTCTCTGCCTTTATAAAGCTATATTCTGTCAATATTCCTGTAATGTTGCCTGAAGCAGCTTTTTATAAGCATCTACTTCCCGCTCAGCACAAACGATCACACAATGGCACACAGGAAATGAATATCGGAATTCGTGCAGTCGACACTGAGTCACTCAAACGCGCTCGCAAAAGTCGATAGTGGAAAGCCCACCAGTGGCAGCCTCCTTACGCCAGAATGACGTCACGTTTACAAATGCCAGCTACCCCTCCAGGAATGCCCCAGAGACGCACCGCGTTCCTCTGACCCTGCTACTGGCTATCGGCGCCACTCCACTCCACTCACCTAGCTGGCTGGGTATTTCCGCACTCGGCGAGTTGTTTATCACCCCGACACCAACAACGAAACACTGCAACGTATCTTACAAGGGGAGGCCGCCAATTGTGAAATTCATCTGCGATTCATACTGCGCATAATGAAAGCTCATGGCCAGAGGTGTAAGTTGGCAAAGCACCGAGATGCACTTCTCAGCCGTTGTCGAGACAATCGACAGTTAAAAAAAGCCGTTGCAGTGAAATACTCTCTACGATTAGTAGTACTGTACAGAGGCGTGGCGTAGCGGTAAGCGCTCGGGTTCGTAATCCGAAGGTCGCCGGATAGAATCTCGCGGCATGCAAATTTTGTTTTTAAGACAAATGTGTACACACACACACACACACACACACACACACACACACACACACACACACACACACACACACACACACGCGCGCGCGCGCGCGCGCGCGCGCGCGCGCGCGCGCGCGCGCGCGCGCGCGCGGTTCGGAACCCACGTTAAACTGTAGGTCCCCCTATAACTGGCTGGGTAAGTCAGTTCCAAGGTCGGAGGAAGGCAACGGCATACCACCTCCAAACAGGACCGTGCCTAGTAAAGCACTGTGGTGTTCAAACCAATCTTCCCATTCTTGACTGCTTTACCTTTGATGTTCAACGTCGCCAGTTTTTTCCACGACAAACTACTTTCAAACAATATATTATATGCAACTGGCGACTTCGAACATCATTATGTTTTCCGCAAAGAAAGTTGTACTTCACAAATGTTATTGTCTTCATAATGTTTACCACGTATAGTTAACGGAAGAAGTATAAACAATATTCCGAAACGAATACGTATAGTGTAAGTCAGACCTGACGAACGATAGAACAATTTTTCAGAATGTCGATCAGGTGTGTTTCCCAACAGATAATTAAAAAAAATTATTCTTGTAAAAACGCATCGTTTATCAGATGTGCTAGATGTCGTGCTGTTTTCTGCTTTCAATATTTCTATGATAACTATCACTCTCGTTCGCGGGATCGAATCTCGCGGCATGCATTTTTTATAATCTGTTTAAAATTATATATATATATATATATATATATATATATATATATATATATATTTAATTACAAAAACAGATTATAAAAAAATGCATGCCGCGAGATTCGATCCCGCGACCTTCGGATTACCAACTCAAGCGCTTACCGCTGTGCCACGCCGCTGTAGAAAATTATTAATCGTAGAGCGTATTTCAACGCAACGGTCCGTTTTTAATTGTCGATCGTCTCCACAACGGCTGAGAAGTGCATCTTGGTGCTTTGCCAAATTACACCCCTGGCCATGAGCTTTCATTATGCGCAGTATGAATCGAATATGAATTTCACAATTGGCGGCCTCCCCTTGTTAGTAAATATAAAACATTGACGTTTGTTTGTCTATATTTGACTCTGCAGCCAAAACTACACATCGCAAACGAATAGTGTTTGTATGTGGTAGTAGGTATTAGCCTCGCATTGTGCACTATGGTGGTAGAGGGTTGATGACGATAACGGGATGGTAGCCGGCCGCGGTGGCCGAGGTGACTGAGGCGCTCCAGTCACGGTCAGCACGGCCACTACGGTCGGGGGTTTGAATCCACCCTCGGGCATGGATATTTGTGCCGTCCTTAGTCTTAGTTAGTTCATAAGTAGTTTGTAAGTTTAGGGACTGATGACCCCGTAGTTAAGTCTCATAAGCTTTACAAACAGTTGAACAGTCGGAATGGAAGACATGGGAGTTGAAAGTTACCGACTTACATAAAACTAGCTTATTTCCCGCAACTTGGCAACCGTAGGCTGGGTGGTTTGTATTGGTTGTTTTTATTTCTACAGGAAACATTAATATTTATTGGGGAGTATCGACGTCCAGGATGCCTTGCATAGCATGAAGTATTTTATTCTGAAGTACAACATTAAAACGTTATTATACACGCCTTCGCGTAGTGCACCGTAGCAGGTAGAAGAAAGAAACCGCCGAGACTTATAATTCAGACTTGAGAACGATGTAACAGGAAACGAAGCTCCAAAAATAAGTCTGTAATCAGTTTATAGTTTTCAGGTGAGTCACGGTGAAACAGACGCAAGTAATTGAGCACGGGGATGTCTGGTAAAAATCGTGCTTGGTAGCAGTTGCCGAATGTTTCTTTCCAACAGAGCTGCCATTGTTTTGTTTTCTCGACTGCGGGACATGTCAGCGTATATAGTGGCTCAGCTTAGTAAGAATGTGAAAGGTTTGCTACATTTTCACTTGCAGTTGATGACAGCACAAATAAATCTGTGTTCAAATTTCACAATTTATACGTAGAGTCTATGTGGAGCTACAAATAATTCAGGAACTTCGCGATATGACACAGTTTCATTACCGTGTAATTACAATGTACAATGTAAAAAAACAGACAAAACTAAAAGCCTTCCTGTATTACAATGTACCGTCGTCAAAATTTCAAAGCAGTTAGTCAAGAGATTAGCGATTTGCCCAAACGAACATTTACCTTTTTTTAACCCGCGAGAACTCGCGCCTTTAAAAGTCACGCGATCTGTCATGTGTATACCACTTGGCTCACACTCAGTGAAGTGTTTGATATGTGCTTAACATATAAAAAAGACAAAAAATACTTATTTTCATACGTATTATGAAACCGTGACGCTCGACGTATATTTGTCTCTCTAATCCAGTTGTCAGTATTTTGATCCTAAGCACTACAGTTGTCTTTGTTTATATTGAGATCATTGGTGTATTGCCAGTGTAGTTGACGCTCAGTTTATGTATGTCTGTGTTTACCAGTGTTTTATCTTTGAGTCTTTTTATCTTTGAGTCTTTTTATCTTTGAGCATCTGCTGATAGTGGTATTGCTCCAAATTTTAGGGATTTTTGTTCGCCACAATCACCCACCGCCACACACCGCGAACGAAACGCCATAGTGCACATCGCAAACCTAAAGGATACTCCATGCTTAATCGCCATTGGCCTGCAGTGAATAATTTTGGCTACCGAGTGAAATATACGGACACACGTCCCATGTTCCATTTTTATATATGTATATTTTGCTCTTCAGCAAAAACTACACAATGGAGACGAACGATCTCTGTTTTGTTGTAGTGCAAAGTCTCCCGTTGTACACCATAGCAGTTACGTGTCGATACCTATACGAAGGTAGAAGATATAGTGGTTGAAAGTCGTCAGCTTGTATAAAAAAGTCGGACTGAAGACCAGCGATGACTTTTGACACTGTAATAGCAGAGGTTATATACATCGAAACGTGATGCACATTCTTCGGTTGTTTTTCTGCAAGAAACAAGGGTAAGAATAAAGAAAAATAAGTGAAAATTGCAGTTTGAAAAATAAAACTATCAATAAATACGCCAAAGCGTAAGAAAGAAATTTCGAGTTCTCGATCTGTTACTATAAGACAGAAAACGGCGCTGAATGTGAACCTACAGACGACATAAACTTGGAATTTGTGAAAGTTTTTTATCTTGCACTGTAGGCATCAGCGATTTTTCGATATTTCCGTCCATAAGGGGGTGAGATTAGGGGATGAAAGGTTTTTTGAAAATATGTTGCTATTGAGGAAATTTTGAAGCAAGAAATACAAAACTTCGAATTTAGTTTTTTCATTCAAATTTTAAAAATTGCTATAACAGGGTGGAACGTATACTGGTTGACAGTCGTCAGCTTATAAAAAAGTCGGACTGAAGACCACCGATGATTTCTGACACTATAATAGCAAAAATGTTCAAATGTTTGTTAAGCTTAAGGGACTTAACTGCGGGGTCATCAGTCCATAAACTCACAAACTACTTACGAACTAGCTTCTAGTAAACACGGCAGAAACACCCATGCCCGAGGGGGAGTCGAACCCCCGACGGGGAGCTGCCTCGCGATACAATAGGAAAGAGGTTATATACAGCGAGACGTCGTGCACACTCTTCAGTTGTTTTTTGCAACAAGCGTACGAATAAACAAAACAAAAAGTGCATATTGCAGTTTGAGAAGTAAAACTACCAAGAAAGATGCCAAAACGTGAGAAAGAAATTTCGCGTCCTCGATCAGTTTCTAAAAGACAGAAAACGACGCTGAAAAGTGAATCTACGGACGATATAAAATTGAAATTTGTAGACGTTGTTTATCTTACACTGTAGGCATCAGCGATTTTTCGATATTCGCACCCCTAAGAGGGTGAAATAGGGGATGGACAGTTTTTTGAAAATACGTTGCTATTAAGGCAATATTGAAGCAATAAATACAAAACTTCCGATTTACATTTTTGATTGGAATTTTAAAAACACGTCTATTGATATTTTTGAAAATTCAACCACGAAGCGGGTGAAATAAAGAAAAATCCAAGCCTGCTACTAAAACTATTTTGATGCTATAAATGCGAACATTTGGACTTGGAACGATGGTTAGAATTAAAAAAAAAAGAAGTGTTTCGGGATGTTTTCAATTCTGCCATCAATGTTGCAATAGGGGGTGGCAAGTTGTATAAGAATAGTTAATTAGGAAAGCATTTTTAAAGCTAAATCTGCGATAATTGGTATGTAGAAGAAGGAACAACCAATGCAGACCATCCAGTATACTTGTACAATTATGCCGATGACCGGCAATTATACTTTCTTCAGTGCGAATGGACTCCTAGGTCCTTACTCTTACGGAATTTTGTTTACAAAACTAAGAGTTTGTTACTGTGAGGAAAGTTGAGAATTTGTGTCTGACGGGAGGCGTGCTTAGGTAGTCCTTGCAGGTGCGGTGATCACTGTGTCCCCAGTGGTGTAGGGGTCAGCGCAACTGCCTAGAAAGCATGAGACACGGGTTCGAATCCCGGCTGTATGCACGTTTTCAACTTAACGTATTTCGCAATTAACATCATACATTCCTTGAAAATGATGGATATAGCGTATATTTTCGAGGTTGTGGGTACGTGATTTTAAGTAGACACACCACAGTGGCTAATCCTAATGCCTAAAACTGTAGTCGTTGATCCACGCTTTGTAATGGCGTTTTCAGAACAAGCATACAACCATAGACCTGATTTGAAAATAAGTAAATAAAAAAAAATTTTAAAAATTTAACGAAAGTCTTATAAACATTTTCTCTTACATTCATTATTACAGCCCCCCCTCCCCTTAAATAGGCCACTGTGTATATGTATATATGCATAAGTACTATGTATGTATTATGTATGTATGTACGTGGAGTTCTTGAAATATCTTTCTGACCAATATTTCGTATTTTTATTTATTACACTTAAACTTAAACTTGAACTTAAAGACTTCCTTACACTTAAATTAATATTCGATGTTAGCAAATTAAGTGTAAGGAAGTCTTTTCTGAAGGCATTTGTGTGGAGTGTTGCCTTGTATGGGAGTGAAACATGGACGATAAGCAGTGCGGACAGGAAGAGAATAGAGGCTTTTGAAATGTGGTGCTACAGAAGAATGCTGAAGATTAGGTGGGTAGATCACATAACTAATGAAGAGATACTGAACAGAATTGGCGAGAAAAGGAATTTTTGGCATACCCTAACTAAAAGAAGGGATCGCTTGGTAGGACACATTCTTAGACATCGAGGAATCGTAAATTTAGCATTGGAGGGAAGCGTGTGGGGTAAAAATCGCAGAGGGAGGCCAAGAGACGCGTATAGTAAGCAGATTCAAGTGGATGTGGGTTGCCGTTCTTATGAGGAGATGAAAAGGCTTGCTCAGGATAGAGTAGGGTGGAGAGCTGCATCAAACCAGTCTCCGGACTGAAGACCATAACACATAACACATTTATTACACGTTCCTGAACAGTGTCGTCACATATTTTGAAAAGGAATGCATACAATAAAATGGTTGCCAGACAATACACACAGATAAGTGCGTGTGACACACACGGGGTGGACGCAAGTTCCCGTTAGAACAGTGTAGGACTTGTAGAGGGCAGTGAGTACATAAAATTTTGAATAGGAGCCCATGTCCGGAAACATACCGCTTCCGTTCTGCGACAGTTTCAACTCAGATGTGTAACTCGTCAACGTCTGCTTGGGGACAGGAACGTCAGAGTTCCCTGTCCTGGTATGGAGAGTGTACCCGAACATGTTTCGGAGGTAAACTATGTGTACCGATGTTGGTGTTCGCCACATCTAGCCGCTGTTGTGATGCATCAGCACGTTGCGGCTGTGGTTGGCGACTAATGTAAACCGCGAGGTGTAAATTGCAACGAAAATGCGTAAGTAATAATGGAACGATTTGGTATTCTTTTGAAATTGATTGCAACAATTGTACTGGCTCACACCTAATTACATTGCTCAAGTAGGAGTGGATGAGATAATCATCTGAACGGAAACGGCCGTGGAAAGGAAACGATACGTTTCCGGATATGGATTCCTATTGAAAATGTTACGTACTCGGTAGGCTACCCTCTACAAGTCATCGAAGTTTGTAACGGAAATTTGCGACCACCCTGTACATAGGTACTTCACCGTCTTAATGTTCTTGACTAAATGCCACGCTACTTCTTTTCCCGGCTCTCTTCACAAGACATTGGGCCGTATAAATAAAACGGAGTATCTACTTTATACCCTGAATTCCAGAGAACATACTCAGGTTCACATGAATAAAGGTAGTCGGAGAATATACTTCAGCCGAGTAACAGGGTGGGGGAAGTTGCTCACAACAGAGAACATATTCCAGTTTCGTATGAATAAAACTAGAGGACTTTCTCAGTACGGGAGAACATTCTCAGATTTCTGATGTGAGTTCTCTAGCGTACTTCGTGCTGAGTAACTTATACTAAGATTACGTTTTACTGTGGTTTGTAATAAAAATACAACATCTTTGTTACTTAGAAGGCACAAACAAGTTCCTTTATACGTTGTCTTTAAGAAATACCAGAGAATATAATGCAAATAAAAACATTTTGTTGGCGAGTAGCTTCGTTCAGAAAAATCGTGAGTGTGACACTTGAAGCATTTTACATAATGACGAGAGTGATGTAAGAGCAATGTGTTCATTACCGACATAGAGATGAAACACAAGTGGATTCAGCTGAATGTTTTACCCATTTGTTTGGAGTGTGTATTTGCAGTTGTAAACAGCTACATAGCAAAATGTTGTTTTTAAATAGTCTATTAGTAAGGCCTTATGATATTTGTTCCAAATAAAGTGCATCCCAAGACTTCAGTTTCTATCACAAAATAAATATTGCTGCTATAGCAGGTAGGCCTACTAAAGTATTTCTATCCAAACCGGTTGTCCTACTTAAAATGTGTTTCATGACTTCGTAATTGTAACTTCTATTATGTTTGAAGTAAGTAGACACGACGGGAAAATTAGTAAGTGATTAATTACGTACCTAGCAGCCTGTTTCTTGTAACAAAATCGCATGGCCCAACGCTTATGAACAAACCATTGGGTGTCATATTTAACAAGAAGTAGGCCTATCTCATGTAACAAAATTCCGACAGCATTCCATGTTATAACAGATGTATACGTGATGGATTCTTAAAATTTCTTTCGCAATTTATGCTAACCCAACTTCATTAAAAAACAGTTTCTCACGTGACGGAAATCTTGTATCGTCAGGAGAATATATTTTCGTAAAAAGTGCACATTTAGTGTTAATAATATGCACCTTCACAACAAACTAATATGTGAACATAGTACAGTTCTTTCTGAACACGTAGACGCCTACTCCATATTTGTACACTTAATAGTTTGCCTTATTAAGCTAGTTTGAAGGAATACCCGATTGGACAGCTGATCTGTGCCGGACATGACACGCGAAGAACTTACTCAAGACGGAGGGGAGATAGCGAGAATGAAGTACTTGCTCAGAACATATGCTTGCAAGTTTTTATTCATACGAAATTGCGAAATTACTCAGAGAACGTTCTTTTTCTCTGAGAATCTTCTGTGGAGCATTTGCTCTTTTTTTATTCATACGACACATTAACTCGATGTTTATACTCGCGTTGGAGGTCAGAGTCTTACCTATGTGCTTAATTTGCAGTAGGGCCTAGTTTGTAAGCCTGCAGACAGATGATGAGAGTAATTTCGCCCCCTTAGAATAACAAACATTTGCACATATTAATACTTACATGTACTGACTGAGTAAATTGCTATTACTTGTTGCAGACTACGTGACCATATTAATAAATGAATGCCAAATACGTTGTTATGAACCAGTTACGGGAGTGGTGTACATCATCTAACGTTCTCTCGTTTCTTTGTGTGTTTCAGGTGAGTTCTGGAGACCTATTCTACTTCCTTGTCAGTGCGACATCGCCGCCGTGTTGTCGTAAGTACTGCACGCCTGCTGCTAGCTGGTTCTGTGGTTCACCGGCAACTTCCACCGCGTTGTTTGACTCTGATTCCCGCTCCTGTTTGAACTTGCCGAAATGGTGGAAAGAGCGTCGTGCAAGGTAGTCCCGTCTTGCCGACCACCACGTCTAGGAATGGGTGTCGTTGTCGAAGCAAGCGATCTGCGGCCACATCTATTTTTTATTGTTGCTCTTTTATTTCCAGCAGTGGCAGTGTATATTCAAAAAAATTCCGGAGCATTCGTAATGGAATGTTGGGGAGAAATGTGGTTGACTTGTCTGCACGCTATTGTGTTGAATGTTTAACTGCCAGAAGTTTCCTTGGTCTTCAATGCTGAACGCTGTGTCGTAGTGATTGCGATTATCGAGATGGCAGATTCAGATGAGCAACGTGTCTGCGCAAAATTTTGCCTGAAACTCGAAAAGTCCTTTACAGAGACACACCAAATGATGCAGGAAGCCTTTGGTGATGCTTACAACGTGATCGGTGTTAGGAAAATGTGTTCAAACGTTTGTAAAGTTACGGGACCTAAATACAGTAGTTATTGGTCCTTAAAGTTACAAACTACTAAAACTAACTTATCCTGATGACGACACACACACACACACACACACACACACACACACACACACACACACACAGACACACACCTCCCACAGCGAACGGCCGCGCGCACCGTGGCAAGGCGCCTTAGTGCGCACAGCTATTTGGCCGCGGCTCGGTGTTAAGTATGGTTCACGCGTTTGGCCATATTTCAGGACGCCCTCCCATGTTAGTCGACGAAGAGTTGACGAAGACGGAAGGAAGCCCTTCAGGTCAGGTCGAATGTCGAAGCCACGCTGACAGTTTTCTTCCATTCTGAAACATCAGTTGTTTACGAGTTGGTGACAAGGGGACGGACTGTCAATCAGTGGTACTAACTGGACGTTTCCCGACGCTTGCGAAAAAGTTTGAGAAGAAACCGGCCTGAAACGTGGCTGTTTAATCACAGTAGGCTGACGCACCCGCAAATCCAGGCAGTTGGCGCGTGGCTGCACAAAAAAATGGAAATCACTGTCTTGCCTCGTTCTCGATATTCTCCAGACCTGGATCCATTGCAGTTTTTATTAAGTTGAAAACACCGCTGAAACGTCGGAGATTTGCAGTGATAGACGAGATAGTAGGAAAATTTACAGTCGGTGCAGCAGAAGGCGTTCGAAAACTGCTTCCGTGAGTGAAGACGGAGTTGGTAGCGGAGCATTAGTATTACGGAGGAGACTACTACAAAAGAGGTCATGCGCAGTAAATGAGAGGAAACTATAGAAAACGATGAGGATAAAATTCCGGAATTTTTTAAACAGACCTCGGAAACGTTAACTTAAAACGGAGATCAAAAAATTATACACAAGGTGCAGGAACAAAGGACAGTCGCGGTTGAGGAGCGCCCAGATGCTCGCCGTTGGAGGTTAGAGTCCTCACGTGGGCACGTTCAAATGTTTTTGATTCTATGGGACCAAACTCCGTTGGTCATCAGTCTCTAGTCTTACAAACCTAAGGACAACACACACATCCATCCCCGAGGGAGGATTCGAACCTCCGACGCGGGAGGCCGCGCGTTCCGTAACGTGGCGCTCCAGACCCCTCGGCTCTTGGTCATATATATATGAGCCGCGTCCAGAAAGTAAGTTCCGTTTGGTAATAAAATGAAACTGTACACAGATACAGAAGAAATTTTTATTTCACAAAATTGTACAACTCTTAAAATACTTTTCCGCATAACTGCCGAAATTTTGCAGGCATTTGTCATAGCGTAGCACCAGGTTTTGTATACCTTTTTCATAGAAATCTGCCGCCTGTGTCTTCAACCAGTTGGAAACAGTTTCTTTCAGCTCGTCGTCATTGGTGAAGTGATGACCGCCAACGAAAGACTTCAGATTTAAGAACAGATGAAAGTCGCTAGGAGCGAGGTCAGGGCTGTACAGAGGATGGTCAAACACGTCCCAGCCAAATCCCTGTAAGAGATTTTTCGTCAAATTTACAGGGTGATCGTGAAATTTGGGGGAAGTCCTTAGCGAGAGCACTAATTGTAAACCTACGGTTTTCCTGTATCTTGTCATCAATCGCGTGAACTAGTTCTGTAACCAAAGGTGGACGCCCACTTCGTTCTTCATCGTGCACATCACTACGCCCGCCATTGAACTGTCGGACCCATCTTCTCACCATCGACTCACTATCGCATCTGGTCCGTAAACATCGCAAATTTGCCGGTAAATTTCACTCGGTTTCACTTTCCTCGCATTCACAAACCGAACCACCGACCTGATTTCACAGGCGGCGGGATTTTCAATCGACGCCGACATTTCAAACGAGCACAACAAAGCGTACGTAACTGACAGCGATCTCCAAATGGCGCACGTTCTTCTCCTTGATACACGTCGTCTACAGCGCATGTGCGGAACTGCAATCGCAGCGCTGCAGCGGAGATAAATTGAAACGGAACTTATTTTTTGGACGCGTCTAATATATATATATATATATATATAGTGTGTGTGTGTGTGTGTGTGTGTGTGTGTGTGTGTGTCCTTAGTTATGTTAGTTTAAATGTTAATAATACACCTGTATGTTGTTTAGCTAAGGTTGGTAATGAAGTATATTTATTACTCATTAGCGGTTTCGATTATTTAAATGATCTTCAGAAGGGTATACAAGGTCTTTACTTACGAGAACATGTCAAATTCTCGTCGAAATGTAAAATGAATAAAAATGCATAGTCAACATGGATCGTCAGATTAAAAGATAACACACACACTACGAAGGACTCTAACATCCGTCGGCAGCGGACGCCCAGTCCGTAGCATGACGCCTTAGACCACGCGCTATTTCCGCGCGACCTCAAAGAGGACTTAGAGGACAAAAATGTTTAGGCACTACTACATGTGTAGCGAGCGTGATTTGCTCCATTATAATTAATCAGAGCGTTTATTTACGCTGAAATGTAACATACTGACGTAATTGAACTACTTTTAATTTCCCCCCTATGGTACTGAGATGAGATTATATTAAGGGAAAATCATCTATCAGTTGTCAATTATTTTTTCGTTTTTTTGTCCAGTGCGTCATGTTTCGGATCTACAGTCTCCCATTTCCTAGTACTTAAAAATTAATCTGCCATTAGACATCAACAACAAAATTCATGACATGTTGTTGTGATCTTCAGTCCGCAGACTGGTTTGATGCAGCTCTCAACGCTACCCTGTCCTGTGCAAGTCTCTTCATCTGAGAATACGTTCGGCAACCTACATCCTTTTGAATCTGCTTACTGTATTCGTCCCTCGGTCTCCCTCTACGATTTTTACCCCACACACTTCCTTTTAATGCTAAGTTGACGATTCCTTGATATCTCAGAATGTGTCCCACCAATCTATCCCTTCTCTTAGTCAGTATATGCCAGAAACTCCTTTTCTCCCCGATTCGGTTAAGCACCTCCTCATTAGTAACGTGATCTACCAATATAATTTTCATCATTCGTCTGTAGCACCACATTTCAAAATATTCTATTATCTTTTTATCTGAACTCCTTATCGTCCATGTTTCACTACCCTACAATGCTACAATCCAGGCAAATTCTTTCAGAAAGGCCTTCCTAACATTTAAATTAATTGGATGTTCTTCAGAAACGCTTTTCTCCCCATAGCCATTCTGCATTTTATATCTTCTTTACTTCGGCCATTTGGGTAGCAAGTTATCTTGCTACCCAAATAACAAAATTCATCTACTACTTTTATTGTCTCATTACCTAATCTAATTCCTTCAGCATCGCCTGATTTTCTGGCATTCTATTCCATTACCTTCGTTTTACTCGTGTTAATGTTCATCTTATATCTTCAAGACACTGTCCATCCCATTCAATTGCTCTTCCAGATCTTTGCGGTCTCTGCGGTTTGCTGACGATATAGTAATTCTGTCAATGTTTTTATTTCTTCTCCCTGCACTTTAATGCCCCCTCCAAATTTCTCTTTCCATTCCTTCACTGCCTGCTCAATGTACAGATTTAATAACATTCGGGAAAGGCTACAACCCTGTCTTACTCCCTTCCCAACCTCTGCGTCCCTTTCTTGCCCTTCAACTCTAATAACCGCTGTCTGGTTTTTGTATAGGTTGAATATAACTCTTCGCTCCCTATATTTTACCCCTGCTACCTTCAGAATTTGGAAGAGAGTATTCCAGTCGACATTGTAGATTTGGAGAAAGCTTTTGACAAACGCCAAAACCGTAGGTTTCCCTTTCCTTAGCCTATCTTCTAAGATAAGTCGTAATGTGAGTATTCCCTCCCGTGTTCCTACATTCCTCCTAAATCCAAACATCTTTCCAGAAGTCAGATTCCACAAGTTTTTCCATTCGTCTGTAAATAATTCTTGTTAGTATTTTGCAACTATGACTTATTAAACTGATAGTTCTGTAATTTTCACACTTGTCTGCACTTGCTTTCTTTGGAATTGGAATTACCCTCCGAATTTAAGAGGAATATTGTAATTCCGCTGTCTCATACATCAAGCATACCAGGTTGAACATTTTTTTTCATGACTGGCTCTCCTCATCTATTCAGACGGAATATCATCTACTCCAGGGGCCTTGTTTCGAGTCGAGTCCTTCAGCGCTCTGTCAAATTCTTCTCGCAGTATCAAATCTCCTATCTCATCTTCCTCCACTTGGTCTTCCGTTTCTAGAATACTGCCTTCAAGTTTATTTCCTTTGTATACGCCCTCTATATATTACTTCCACAGTTCAGCTTTCCCCTCTTTGCCCAGTACTGGTTTTCCGTCTTTCTTGATATTCATACGGCTGCTTTTCTTGTCTCCAAATACCTCCTTTATCTTCCTGTAGGCGGTATCGATCTTTCCCGTAGTTCTGCATTCTTCTACGGTTCTGCATTTGTCCTCTACCCAGTCCTGCTTAGCCAGTCTGCACTTTCTGTCATTCTCATTTTTGAGACGTTTGTACACCCTTTTTCCTGTTTCACTTGCTGAATTTTTATATTTTCTTCTCTCATCAATTAAGTTCAGTGTATTCTGTGTTAACCACGGATTTCTATTAGGTCTTGTCCTTCTGCCTATATGGTCCTCTGCAGCCTTCACTACCCTATCTCTCAGAGCTACCCATTCTTCTTCTTCTACTGTATTACTTTCCCCCGTTTCAGCCAATCCTTGCCTAATTCTCCTTGTGAAACTTTCAATCACCTCTGGTTCTATCAATTTGTCGAGGTTCCTTCTCCTAACTTTTCTACCTTTCTGCAATCTCTTATGTTTTAATCTGCAGTTCATTGCCAATAAGTTATGGTCAGAGTCAATACATGACATATGATTATGCATAGCTGATATTATGAAGACTGGTGCAAAAACATAAATAAATTAAAAAAAAAACGCCCAATACTTCATACTATCTTTACAGGGTGTCCAGAAAAGGGGTCACTGATTTCAAAATAAAATATCTCGAAAACAAAGATTGATAGATGAGTGCAGTAAACGGTACGTTCATTGTGAAAGCTGTAAGTAGTTTATACAGCAGTTTGAAGTAATAGTTAAAAAAGCTGCTAACATATGGCGCTGTACGCTGTACAGCTCATATCAGCATAGGTAAGTGAAATAATCGTATGAAAACACTCTTTGCAAACAATCACATCACAATGTTATCAAAATGTTCACCATTGGCACTACAGAGGTGGCGCAAACGAAGAATGAAATTCGCCATCACACTTCGGAGTGTCTCAACCGAAATGGATTCACATGCCACAGAGATCGCCGATTCGAGCTCGTCCAGCGTGGCGGGATGCTTCGGGTAGACCATGTCTTTCACTGTGCCCCACAAAAAAAAAAGGTCACAGGGAGTCAAATCCGGCGAATATGGAGGCCAATCCATGCCTGCACCAGGAAATTTTGGATATTCCAAACCAATGATTCGATTCCCGAAGTATTCCTCAAGAAAGCGATACACTTGTTCGGTTCGATGTGGTCGGGCTCCATCTTGCATAAACCATTCAGTACCTGGTCGATCCTCTAACGCTTGCTGTGTGGCTACAAATTGTTCCAAAATTGCAACGCTACGTGCACCAGTGACCGTTTCTCGAATGAAAAAAGGGCCAATAATGCCTCTGCTGCATACTGCAGCCCACACAGTAACTTTAGGAGAATACAGGGGTTTCGCTTCATACCAATATGGCTTTTCGGAACCCCAAAATCGCCAGTTCTGCTTATTCACGTATCCATTCAGGTGGAAGTGTGCTTCATCTGTAAACGAGATGCAGCCAACATCAAATCCTTCACTATCAATCATTGTGAGCATCTGATTAGCAAAGGCAATCCTTTGTTGCACAGCTCGTACGGGTACGGCCTGGTGCGTTCGAATTTTGAATGGAAACGTGTGTAGGCTCTTTCTCAGTATTTTCTGCGTGCTGGAACGCTTCAAACCAGTCTCAGATGCAATTCTACGGACGGATGACATTGGATTTCGCTGAATAATTCCAGAAACTGTGGCGATATTTTCAGGCGTAACTGCGGTTTGCTTGCGGCCAACATGCCCCACTAGATCATCAGTTACGCTGCCTGTTCGTTGAAATTTTGCGAAGAGCGTACGAATGGTTTTCGCATCGGGTCCTTTAGGAACATTAAATCGTGGTTGAAAACTTGGCCTTGTTGCCGTAGGATTCTCTTCTAACCTGTAGTACTGTAGCACCAGAAAAACTCTTTATTCAATGGAGTACATTGTTTTAATCTCTTCCTTCGGTACGCTAACCTCCTTTCAAGTTTCAATAGTGGAACTGATGGCTCTGGTCTTCGGATCACTATTTATACTAGGCGTTACGTATGGCGATTACAGCGCCATCTGTTAGCAGCTTTTGTAACTATTATTTCAAACTGCTGTATAAACTTCTTACAGCTTTCACACACTACGTTTACATGGAATACATCTTCCGGAAGACGAAAACCGATTTTCGTAAACCGTTTTTCGCTGTCGCGTTTACATGGCATAGCCTGAATCGGATTTCGTAGCTCACTTAAAATGGCGGCTGGAAAACAGCTGATTCAGTTCCTTATTTAGTCTGCACAATCGCTATTTTTCTTTATTTAAATACGGAGATTTATGTTCAGTTTAAATATTTATACTTTTATTTCACATTAGAAAATATTACTCTTTCCATATGTGCCGAAAATTTTTAACAAGAAAACACAATCTGACCAGCCAAGAACGCTTCAAAAACGGTTGCGTTTACATGGGCACGAAAATCGATTGTGGAACTGGAAAACCGCTTTAGAGAAGCGGATTTCCAGAATCGATTCTGAAGTGTTTACATGACCAACCAAAAGCGGAATTGGGAAATCGGTTTACGAAATCCGGTGTTGGGAGCCCATGTAAACGGGGTGATTATGAACATACCGTTTACTGCATTGCTCTATCGATGTTTGTTTTCGAGATATTTTATTTTGAAATCATGGAGTCCTTTTCTGGACGCCCGGTATTAGATTCAACGAAATACTTGGTGGACGGTGTAAGCGACGCGGCTTCAGGCCTGGGTGTCGACCAGTGGGGCACACAAAAAACGGCCCCGTTTGTCTGTACGCAGCTGCGTGCGGGCTCTGCCACGCACGTGCGTGTGCGTCTCACGTAGGCAGTGACGCGGAGCCCGCAGCAAACACAAGGGGCTCTTGTGCGCGGCTGCAAGACAAATCCGCACGCGTGTGTTTGCGCCGTATGCAAAGTAGACCGAGGCAGTGGCGGCCGAAGCACCAGCACGTAGCCCATCGCTCGCGTCGCAATTGCTGCCCTTATTCATTCACCCCCGTTTACGTGGGCTCCCAAAGCGGGATTTCGTAAAAAGAGCCGGCCGCGGTGGCCGAGGGGACTGAGGCGCTCCAGTCACGGTCAGCACGGCCACTACGGTCGGGGGTTCGAATCCCCCCGCGGGCCGTCCTAGTTCGTAAGTAGTTTGTAAGTTTACGGAATGATGACCCCGTAGTTAAGTCCCTTAAGCTTAACAAACATTTGAAAAAAATCAATCGTAAACAGATTTCCCAATTCCGCTTTTGCTCGGTGTAACACTACATCGCAATCACAGCACAAACTAGCCATTTTCATCCAGGTTCAATTCTAATAATTTTTAACAGGCAGAATTTTTTACGTATTTGTCAAAAATTTCAGTAACAGTCAATATATTTATCAAAGCAAGACTTTTTAGTCTCCAGGGAGTTTCTGCGATCGTTATATGAATAAAATTCTTGAATATCCGTCTCCAGATCGCTTTTATTTTCTAAAACGTTATCGGTTTCGGGACAGCTGCCCATCTTCAGATCTGTTAAACAAATGTTACAACTGAATATAAGCTGTTGTTGTTGTTGTTGTCTTCAGTCCGGAGACTGGTTTGATGCAGCTCTCCACGATAACCTATCCTGAGCAAGCCTCTTCATCTCCACATAAGAACGACAACCTACATCTATCTGAATCTGCTTACTGTGTCCATCTCTTGGTCTTCCCCTGCGATTTTTTTCCCCACACACTTCCCTCTAACGCTAAATTCACAATTCCTTGATGTCTAAGAATGTGTCCCTTCTTTTAGTCAAGGTATGCCAGAAATTCCTTTTCTCCCCAATTCTGTTCAATACCTCCTCATTAGTTACGCGATCCACCCACCTAATCTTCAGCATTCTTCTGTAGCACCATATTTCAAAAGCCTCAATTCTCTTCCTGTCCGCACTGCTTATCGTCCATGTCTCACTCCCATACAAGGCAACACTCCATACAAATGCCTTCAGAAAGGACTTCCTTAGGCTTAAATCAATATTTGATGTTAACAAATTTCTCTTTTTCAAGAACGCTTTTCTACCCATTGCCATTCTGCACTTTGTATCCTCTGTACTGCGACCATCATTTGTTATTTTACTGCCCAAGTAACAGAACTCATCTACCTTCTTTATTCCTTCGTTTCCCAATCTAATTCCTTCAGCATCACCTGATTTTCTTACACTGCACTCCATTACCCTAGTTTTACTCTTGTTAATGTTCATCTTATATGCACCTTTCAGCACACTGTCCATTCCGTTCAATTGCTCTTCCAGGTCCTTTGCTGTATCTGACAGAAGTACTATGTCGTCGGCAAAACGCAATGTTTTTAATTCTTCCCCCTGAACTTTAATTCCTTCTCCAAATTTTTCCTTGCTTTCCCTTATAGCTTGCTCAATGTACAAATTGAACAACAGTGGAGAAAGACTACAACCCTGTCTTACTCCCTTTCCAACCACTGCATCCCTTTCATGCCCTTCAACTCTGACAACCGCTGTCTGGTTTTTGTACAAGTTGAAAATAACCTTACGTTCCCTATATTTTACTCCTGCTTGCTTCAGAACTTGAAAGAGTTTATTCCAATCAACATTGTCAAAAATATAAGCTACTATTTACAAAGTATAATATCAAAAAGTCAAAGGAAAAACATTAAAAACATACCAAATTTTTGAAGTTACAGAGTAACCTGTCCTGTGATGAACGAATGTTTTTAAGAGAATTTAATATTTAACCATAATTTTTAGTTTCTTAATATATTTTTATATTTTTTATTACTTTTTAATTTTTTAACTCGATAACAGTTTCACTTAAAATGTTATCCAGAACCCAATTTTATCTTATTTCTACGTGCTTTTATAGTTTGACAACTGTGTATCTCATTTGTAACTGCTATTTTATACCTTGACTACTATCTTACACCTTGACCTCAGAATTGCTTTTATATGTAAGTCAATAATTACTTATTGAGAATAATTTTAACAAAAATGATCCCCACCAATCAGATGATTTTAAATACATTATTTAAAGCCTCAGGAAGCTACTATGTTTTAGTAACGACTGTGAACATTGGTTCATCACAGGACAGGTTACTATGTAACTTCAAAATTTGGTATGTTTTTAATGTTTTTCCTTAACTTTTGGATATTTGTAAATAGTAGGTTATATTCAGTTGTAACATTTGTTTAACAGGTCTGAAGATGGGCAGCTGTCCCGAAACCGGTAATGTTTTAGAAAATAAAAGCGATCTGGAGACGGATATTCAAGAATTTTATTTTACAGTCAATATATCTTCGAAGTATCGAAACAGTACAGTCTCAGAGTAACCGCGTCTAAACACCGTAAATAGAGTAATCTTTTGTCGCAATAGTACATAGTACAAATAGTTCCGCAGTATAGCTACTCGCTATCTGTCTTTGTTTCTCCCAACGTTAACAGCTCTCAGAATTTGTTTCTCGCAATGATAAGATCTCTGTCTTTGTGGTTGTATCTGAAATAGTCAGGTGCAAAATATATCCCGAACTTTTGGTTTACTATGATTGAATTTATTTGCAAGGCTTAATTAAATCGAACTTATACGCGAGTGCGCAACTAATATCTGTGGACTTTAATTCGGGATAGGCTACGGGCTTAGAAAAATTCTGCCTCCCAATAGGAACGTAATAGCCAAGGCAATATTAATCATTGCTAAAAAGGTTTTCGTCATTGACAAACATTAAATCAAATAACTTTAACTTGTTCAAAAACAGGGAATAATTTTTAAATATTGACTTTGCCAAGAATATCAAACTGCGATTTTGTGAAATGAAGTATAGAGAACTGCTTATTTAAAATATATCGTATGACTTTGACAGTGTTTTGTAAATCTGTGCTTAAGGTGAAATATAGGAGAAATATTAATTTTAAAATTTTGTGTCGACCATATCAATCGTAGTTGGCACCTGACTTTCCCATTAATAACTGAAGAATTTTTAAAAATAAGATCTTTGAATTATCTGTGAATCAAAGTGACTAAAAATAATTAAAATGTCGTGAATTTTATAGGTAAAGACTAGTGAATGTTTATGTGACGTGCTTCGTTAAATGGAACTACCGGGAAAGAAAAGATTATATTACAAAAAGAATTTATAATTTTTCAAAACAAGCCCGTGAGATCAGCAGAGTCCATGTTCATCAGTTAAAATATAATCCATAGACTGTGTTAGGCTACGGAAAGTTAAACCAGAGGCATCCGTAACTGAATATATGAAATATTAGCAGGTGCACCAACTTAAATAACCAACGTATGTCTCTCATAAAAATTTTACCTGCCTAATGAATCTTTGTGACGAAAGCTTGCACTACCGCTGACGTCGCTTCTATAATACCGAAGCACTACAATAAACCAAATAAATTTACACCACCAACCAAAATATCAAATAGAAGGACGTTACATTGGTCATGTAAACACTCCAGGATTGATTCTGGAAATCCACTTACGTAAAGCGGTTTTGCAGTTCCACAATAGTGTTTCGTGTCCACGTAAACTCAACATTTTTTTGCTTGCTATATTCTGTATTCTTCTTACGAATTTTCGGCTCGTGTGGGGAGAATGATATTTTCTGCAGCGAAAAAGAACTATAAATATTAGAGTCAGCATCAATCTGTGAATTTAATCCAAGAAAAATGGCGACTAAATCAGGAACTAAATAAGTTGTTTTTGTGCCGCCGTACGGCGTGGGCTAGGAAATCCGCTTTTGGCTATAACATAACAACCGAATTTCGTAAACCGTTTTTCGCTGTCTTGTTTACATCTTCCGGAAGATGTGTTGCACGTAAACGTAGTGATTCAGTGCACGAATATGGGTACCGAAATAATTAACGGGGCTAAAGTAAACCGTAAAAGCGCTTAACAATAATAGTGCAATTAAAAGCTTACAGGACAGAACGTTTGTGTATTTTTCGTCGTTACATCGAAGTGTACGACCGAAACCGTGTTACAAACTATGCTTGCATCAAAGGAGGTCTTTGGCTTGCATAATGAATCCAAACAACTTCAACAGCTGTCGTTTATGTTAGTTAAAAGATTGTCAATAGATGGCACCTTCTACATTGCTTTTATATCGGCTGCGCAAACTAAAGTTGATACTCGACGCGGTGGCTGGGTATTAAGGTAGATTGTACGAACAGTAAAAAAAAACTTTCAAAATAAAGTTTTTTTTTGTGAAAAAAATTACTTTATCTCAGTATTTTTCGTCATTAGTGGTTAGTGGAGAATGGAAACTTGAAAATAATACCTCAATTATTAATTTTGGATAAGTAATACGGGACATATGGCGCACTAAAGAACAACAAAAAATAATAGCGATGAGAAATTATATCTTGCATCTTTAACCATCAGCTGTTTATGAAATCCTTAAAGATCGACTGATTTAGGTCTAGGACCATCATCAATGATAAAAACAGGTTAGTCAACTGCATTAAGTAAAATAAATCTGGCTGAAAACACCAGGAATCAATTTCACTAAAATTACAAAGGTCATACTGCAGTATGCAATCAGTCAAACAACATTAAAGCCGAGAATGGACTGTGAATGGTAAAAAGTGCACTGTGATGATTGCATGAGTAAGACTATCCGAACCTGTACTAAACCGAAATTAGTAGATATCAAGGATTCAGCAAACAGCTGCTGGTTAAAGATGCATTTTATTAAATACGTGACATGTTAACTGTTACTGCAGCAAGTTTTGGTAAACTCATTTGATATGAACACAAATGTTGGCGGAAAACAAGTCATCACGTCCCACTAGCAACAGAAAATACTGAGCACTTTAATGTTCGTTCGGTTAACAAAAAAAAAAAAAAAAAAAAAAAAAAAAAACACGTCATATACTGGACTTGACTTGTCAACCACATAAACTTGCCGAAGTACCAGGAGAAGGCATTTAGCAAACAGTTGTCAACGAACAATATAAACGTCATCGACCATCGAAAGTACGTCAGCTACAAAATAATCTGCAGAACATTGGTGGCAAGTGACAACACAAAAGCCACTGCTGATTGCAGACTGTTGCAAACGCGAAAACATACAGCCTGCAGCAGGACGCGAACTCTGTACCTCTTATTCCACATCGTGAAGTCTTTAAAACAACACTGCCATTCTCCCGTTCTGTGACTAACAACACTATTCTTAATCATCTTGGGATAAAAGCTTTTAGAGCTGAAGAAGACCAGTACGCCATGAATTAAGGAAAGATTAAGAACAGTCTAACATCACAGAGTCCCTATTTTTAGAAAGTAGGACATTCAGTAACACAGAACATTTTGAAGGGTTCCAAGCTGAAGGAAGACATAAGAGAAGATCAAAGGAAACTGGCCAGTGAGCGCATGAAGCAGTACTGGAGACAGTCAAACAACAGCAAATACAGTTGAAAGTGATCCTACGTAGACAATTCGCAAATAATAGTAATAGTAATAATAATAATAATAATAAAATTTTGAAAGTTTTGGAACAGCTATCTTGAAATGATGGATAATTAAAGTAAGACTAGATAGCAAGTTGCTGAGTTTTATTGGCAACCGGTTTCGGTGCTACTGAACCATCATCAGGCCTATAACACCTTGTTAGTGGACGGTGGCGTTGCCCGGAACAGGCGCCAATAATAATAATAATAATAATAATAATAATAATAATAATAATAATAATAATAATCTATATCTATAAATCTGAATGTCTGTTCGGTGTACGCTTATCATGTCTGAACCACAAGACATAAAGAGCTAAAAATTCGTACAGTTACTAATGTCTACCCGGGGAAGGCTTTAGGCACGGTATTATGGCGATCGGATAGCTATATATATTAATGTGAATGTCTGTTCGGTGTACGGTTACCACGACAAGAGCAGGACTTATATATTTGTACAGTTACTAATTTATACATAGGGAAGGTTTTAGGCGCGGTTTTATAACGATCTGATACATATTTAGTAATTTGAAGAATATAACGCGAAATGCGGAACAATAATTACTCTTTTAAAATTATATTTACTCCTTGAAAATGGTTTTATTGGTTGCATTGTTGCTTGAGGGTTGATAATGATAAAAAGGTGGAGTGTATTGGGATGGAAAGTTATCGGTGCATATAAAATTCTACGTGTGTGTCTGTTAATATATCGCTCTACAGCGAAAACTACAGAACGCAAACGAATGGCCTGTGAGTAATTGTTGTCCGAAGTCTCCCGTTGTACACCATACCAGTTCCATGCCGAAAGCTACAAGGGGGTGGAAGATACGGTGGTTGAAAGTCGTCAAATTATAAAAAAAATTCTGACTGAAGGCCAGCGATGACGTTTGCGACTCTATAGCAAGGAGATTACGTACAGCGAAACGTGATGCCACAGACCATATGTTTGGTCTATGCGTGCTACAATGTCTTCAGCTGTTTCTTTGTAAGGACAAGCATACGAATAAGGAAATGTAAGAATAAGTAAATAGCACACTATTGAAAGATAGCTTATCGATCATAATCAACCAACACGCGAGCGGAGCCGCGGGTTTAAGCTAGTAATAGTAATAAAACTTAATGCTATTGTCTCAAAAACTGACAGTTTGAGCCCGTGGTTGTATATGAAATGCAGGGTGATTGTTATAATAAAGAAGACGGCAACCAACCACTTTCGATCATTCTATTTATTAACTAAATAGCGCCGTTACCGGTTTCGAACCTTTCGGTTCATCTTCAGACGGCTGTTTACGTCCACACAATATCACTCTTTTATGCAGATAATTTTTCTTTTGGTGAAAAGTCTTTGGTTGTGTGGTGCCCTACAATAGAAAACATGATAATGACTTTCTCGAGCGTAAATTTGTATTAGAAATAGTTATGCTCACAGAGAGGTAGTAATGAAAACATGGGCTGGCCGCGGTGGCCGAGGGGACTGAGGCGCTCCAGTCACGGTCCACACGGCGTCTACGGTCGGGGGTTCGAATCCCCCCTCGGGCATGGATATTTGTGCCGTCTTTAGTCTTAGCTAGTTCATAACTAGTTTGTAAGCTTAGGGACTGATGACCCCGTAGTTAAGTCCCAAAAGTTTAAAAAAAATGAAAATATGGGCCTACACGTGTAAGCAAAAGTTTATTTTAATTCTGCTGCAGTTTGTTAACATAACACGACTCACAGTGTCTTTAAAGTAAGCTACTTTTTTTTTTAGACCAACTAAGGAGCTATTGTAAGGGCTGTAAATTGTATTTTAAGCGAACCATTATTGCAGCTGGCTTATTCAGCTAGCGTTATTTAAATTACGTTATTTGGCATTCGTACAGTGTTTAAATGTGACACTCAGCACGGGAATATGAAGGCCTAAGCCAAGCTCTGAACAGGATGATTGAAAAGGGAGGGGGGGGGGAGGCAATCACAAAGAATGTTTCACACACACACACACACACACACACACACACACACACACACACACAAATGTTTGTAGAACTTATGGGACTTAACTAAGGGGTCATCAGTCCCTAAGCTTACAAACTACTTATGAACTAGCTAAGACTAAGGACGGCACAAATATCCATGCCCGGGGGGGGGGGGATTCGAACCCCCGACCGTAGTGGCCGTGCAGACCGTGACTGGAGCGCCTCAGTCCCCTCAGCCACCGCGGCCGGCACAATAAAGAATGCGAACAGGAAAGAAGTCGTAGATGAAAGACATTAAATTCTGGACTTAGCATGCAACATTCACTTCATTTCAAAGTGCATGCTACCGGAGACACTTTATTTAGTAGTTATCTAACGAAACGAGGCGTTCAAAGTTATTAAACGCATCTTCTCTGAAATATGGTGTTTGTAAACTATGCGAGACATTAGAGGAGGAAATAGAGGAAGTACAATACCACAATTTAACATTACTAGTATTGCCTGTGGGCGAAATTCGACCACTTGTGTTTGCAAAGTCATGAAACTATGTTGTTCTGGAAAATCGATGGAGTCAGTTGAAATGTATTATTTAATTATATTGAAAAGTTCAGAATTGAACATTACGAAGAATTAAAAAAATGAATGCAGTGGAAATCGAACCAGGGACCTTAAGATTGGAACTTACAGCGCCACTTTAAAGTACCAACACGCCACCAGGTTATAATATAGTGGCAAAATCTCTGGATAATTCGGAGTATGATCCTAAAATTTCTTTATACCACTCTTAACGGCTACGTGCACACACAATTTTTATATTCGCAACATATGTGACAAATCACCTTCGGAATTATGTACGTTTCATTGGTCTTATTGTATGATTAATATTAAAAATCTGTACCCTCAGTTTCGTGTTAGGTGATTCACCCTGTATAAATACGCTAACACTTGCACCGTAAATATTGCAGAAACGGAAAGTGCGATTGATGCGTGGTTTTCACAGACTGCATAAAAAATACACTTTCTAGGTACTTTAACAATCTGTTTATTGGTTAATATTATGAGTCCTTGATTAGCAATTCAAACTTTTTTTAATGTAACAATGGTTGTTTTTATGATGCACTGGAATTTTTGGCACCAGCTGAATGGCATTATCACGTTTAGTTTGGACTTGTGCGACACCACAGCTGTAGCTGCCAAAGTGCGCGCCACCTACTTTCGCCGCGCGCCGCCATGCACGCACGGCGCGGCGTTCTTACGACGTCAGCCACGAGCGCCCTCTGCTACAACGCCGCTCGTGGCCACCACTGAACGACATCGTTCACTTGGGACTGAGTTAGGAACCAGTAAAGACTTCGGAATCCGATAGGCACCAGTGAAGACTTGGCTATCAGTTAGGCACTAGGCAGGACTCTAGCTCAACTATGTATCAGCATTCTGCAGTACTGAGCAATGTAAAAGTTAAGTATTGTATAAATTCTGTGCAATACATATCTCGTTCTAATTTACTCTAGTGTTTCTAGTTTCTGGCTGCTCCCCTCCGTACCTGCACCAGCGTGCTTTCTTTATTCCTGTATCGGTCTCATTCCACTCGGCCACCGACACCTACGACGGAAACGAGACACAAAAGCGGCGACGAGGCTGGGACATAAAAACAACCATTCCTTGTTTTGGGGGCGGAAGCTACGACAGCGTAGCTGACTGGCTGGTGGTCATGAGGCAGTGGGCCGTGCCCCAGGGGCTAGCCACTCGGCCAGTTAGCTACGCTGTCGTAGCCTCCGCGCCCAAAACAAGGAATGGTTGTAGCTGCCAAACTAAACGTGATAATGCCATTCAAAAATTTTTTATACACAGCTGGTGGTAATAATTCCATTGCATGATTGGTAGTTTCTTTGTTCTATTTGAAAAATTGTCTGTTTGTGATATTACTTAGAAAGTGGATTTTGTATGCAATCTGTTTGTTGGCTAAAAATACGAGTACCTGACTACCAATCCGTTCTGTGAAAACCTCACAGCAATCGCACTTTCGTTTCCGCAGCTTTTGCGGTGCAAGTGTCAGGTGATACACCCTGTGTAATGGTGATTCCGCAACTGTTATTGAAAAACATATGTCGACGTACCATTTATAAACCAGAAAATACAATTGTAGCGTATTTTAACTGTATGTGGTAAATATTTAGAAGGGCAAGATATGCCTTTATTTGTAATGGAAGTGAATGTATCGTATCTTTAAATATCCATCTAACCACTAACTTCAAATTGCATGCCTCTTACAGTCAAACGTAAGTAAAGAAATTTACTATGCTCACTAGTAATTTCTGCGTTAGGAAAGTATATTAAATGGCCTCAAGAGCTTATTAAAAAAAGGTGAGCCACACTTGACTGCAATCGCGACGTCGACAGGTGGGGATTCTTTCCGTGGTACAAGTTGGGCGCAGTTTCTGGAAGTATCCGTGACTATTGTCTTCCGGCACGACTTTCCTATTCCTCCGAAGCCATCTCGACATGTTAAAATATCGCGTGATTATTGCTAAGCTTCATTTACTTCCTACCTGGATAGCAGCCACTTCCATTCGTCTGTTTGTCCACTCGTTTATTCGTTTGCAAAAAGTGCAGCTAGTTACCTCGTTTGTACACCATCCCATTTGTTGCCCGGGTGTTTGTTTATCCTACACTCTGGCAGTCCACATCCCCTTCCCTCCTCTCTCTGCACCCACCTCTTTCTCTCCCATCTCTCTGTTCGTTTCCACCTTTCCTTCTCTCGGGAACGTACCCTCTGTCATGTACTATACATACATTTATGTACCCACTAATCCCTCTGCCACTCCCATGAACCACAGACATTGCCGAGGTGGGGTGGCTTGCGTGCCTCAACGATACAGATAGCCGTACCGTAGGTGCAACCACAGCGGAGGGGTATCTGTGGAGAGGCCAGACAAACGTGTGGTTCCTGAAGAGGGGCAGCAGCCTTTTCAGTAGTTACAGGGGCAACAGTCTGGATGATTGACTGAGCTGGCCTTGTAACATCAGCTAATGTGGCTTTGCCACACAGCTACTGCGAACGGCTGAAAGCAAGGGGAAACTACAGCCGTTACCTTTCCCGAGGACATGCAGCTCTAAACAGAGAGCTGCATCAAACCAGTCATCGGACTGAAGACCGCAACAACAACAACCCACTAATCTTCCTCTTGGTTTAAAGTTCATATGTGCAAAAATTCATAAAGATTGGAGCATAACTATGCATATTGTAAAATTCCGTAAATTAAGTACCCTCCACGGTGCACCAAACGAAATTTTACACAGACAATGACATTCATCTTGTGTTTAAGGTAGAATGTGCGAAATTTCATCAATATCAGAACAAAATTATAGATTTCTATGCAATAGAAACGCAGGGTCACTGTAAAAACTCACTTTGTCGTTCTCAAATCTTCTGCTTCGAGTAGGTGTGTCGTCAGACAGGGTTCAACTCGACGTCCTCCAATTCGCTCTGCGCTGGGCATCCTCCTCCATCTGCCTGTAGTTCCTTCCTTCCTTCAGGTCAGTCAGCATTCCAAATCTTCTCCTTCCTCTCCCTCTTCTTCCTTCTATTTTCCCTTCCATTATTCTCAGCAGCAGACAATTCCTACGTAATATGTGCCCCAACCAAGATGTTTTCCTCTTCTGGATTGTCCTAAGGAAGGTCCTTTCCTCTCCTACCCTGCTCAACACCACCTCATTTTTCATTTTATTCTCTTCCATAGCCACATTTCAAAACTGTCTAAATATTTTTGTTCTTTCTTTCTGATTGTCCACGTTTCAGATCCATATGACACCACACTCCACACAAAACATTTGGCGAACCTCTTCCTTAGAGTAATGGGAATACTTCTGGTTGTTAACAAATCTTTTACGTTCCTGAAATCTTTCTTTCCCAAAGAGATTCTTCGCCTTACTTCCTCTGTGCAACTTCCACTGGATGTCATCATACTTCCCAAATATTGAAACGATTGCACCTGTTCCAATACTCTCCCCTCTAATGATATTTCGTGTCTTCTTCTTTTCCAATTTTCATGACTTTGGTCTTATCAATGTTTCACCGCATTCCAAAATCTTTACCCACGCTTACAATATTTTGCATCATTTCCTGGAGAGATTCTTCTGTTTCTGCTAATACTATCATATCATCTGCATATTTTATAGATTTTTTTTCCTCCCACTACTAGTCCTTTTGCTTCTTCCAAGGCCTCATCAAATAGCTTTTCAGCATATATATTGAAAAGTGCTGGTGACATACAACAAATATTCCACTATTATTTTATACAACCCTTGTTCTGAGAATAACAAAAACAAAAAAGACAAAAATATGTGTGAAATCGGTGGAGCCGTTCTCAAGTTACGGCGCGACCAAAGTATTTAGGGAGCCATTTTTATGTGGCAAAGTACAGTCCTCCATGCACCGTGTGCATAGCTGCCAACTATTACGTAATTGTTACGGATTTATCGTCATGTGTACGGAGTTACGGGAAGTTCATGAAAAATTACGGAAACTAGACATTTTACGATCTGATGTGTTTTAAGGAAATCGGAGTAGGTACTATCTACATTTTGGTAATAGCCGATAAAAGTTTTATATAAATTATTTCATTCCTGAGTACGTAGGAAAGCTGTAGGAAATGTTAAAGATAGTATTTCCGTTGGAACAAATCTGGATCAAATCCCGCCTATAATCTCCTACACACCTACCAAATGCACGCTCACACAACCGAGATCTATGTAAATACTATGGTCTATAATGAGTATCGTGTCTTTGGTTTAAGCTTAACAGCCCACGTGTTCTACCGGGTGGCGTAAGTTAGCCAGTTCGTTTCCGAAGAGAAAAGCTTTTACTGGCTGTTCTAGCGTGTACCTGCTTTCATAGCAGCGTTGCGCAACTAGAATTAAATATGAATGAGCCATTTGTGACACAACAGTTCAATGGTTTTATTCGTCGTTTAAAATCCAAAACTATTTTGTGTATCCTTAGCTGCTAAGGATTTTATATTTAAAAAATGCAAGGAATTTCATTCTTTTCTGTTCCTTCGGCAACTGTTAACTTTTCGTAAAAACAGTTATTTGAAACTTACAGGAATATTTCTAAGCCACTCACGGTATTCACACAAATGTTTTAGGTTCTTCTATCTAACCTCAGTGTTTTGGTACAGAATAGTTTTTATACTGTTCGTGGCAGATATTTATGAATACAGTGTCAAGCTTAAATTTTCAAAATATCCTTGGGACACAGCCGTAACTCCACTTTGGTCTTTCGCATCATTACTGACAGCCATTTCTAAAGGTTGGCAGCTGTGCGTGTGAAACTTAAGGTAGACACTCGACTTCCTCTTCTTTTGAATGTCAAGCGAGATTATGACGGAAGTTGTGCCGACGCGTGTCGGGATACCTCACTCGATAGAGCGCCTGCCCTCCCAGGTTCGAATTCTACTCCGGCACACGATCTTGCAGGAAATTTCATCGCTCAGTGACCGAATCTCCCAGTAACAAACCCTGCAGCCCACCTCTGAATTGCTCTCCAGTGTCTCCCTTCAACCCTCTCTGGTGCTGTTCCCAAACTCTGGAGCAGTACTCGAGAGTGGGTCTCAATAGGGTCCTGTACGCTGCCCCCTGGACAGTTAGACCCCATCTCCCGCGTTGCGCACGGCTAGTGGCGCACCAGCTGTCGCCGCCTTCAGACGGGCAAGCAACCGTACATGGCGGCCTGTGTTGTCGGCAGGCAGGCCTCATTTCTGCGCTGTCGCTCCGAATACCAGCAGCGCGATGCGCCCTGCTAAGGCCAGGAACGCGGCACCCGCCGCCAGATATGGCGCACTCGGCTTTCGTTGCGTTTCGCCAACCTCTGGTCATCCTCAGACGTCTGTGCCCATTCTCCTGTAGGCCGTACCCTTGTCCGCGCGCTGGTGGCGGGGCTGTCGTTCCATACTGTACTGTTGCGACACAGTGTACGTCGCCAGGCTGTTTTGTACACCTGCCGCCATCCATCTTCTTTCATCCAGAGGATTAGTGCACTCTCTGACAGGTCACGGACCCTACCCGGTGCACTTGCACCGAATAGGGAAACGGCCTGATGCAGTTTGTGAATGTGGTGCTGAGATAGGCAGCCCGGAACTCGTAATCTTCGAGTGCCCAGTACACGCACGAGTTGCCTCTGTAGAGAGGCAAGCCATGCCTTTTGTGTCCCTGCCTCGTCGCCGCTTTTGTGTCTCGTTTCTGTCGTAGGTGTCGGTGGCCGAGTACAAAAGTACCGACACAGGAATAAAGAAAGCACGCTGGTGCAGGTACGGAGGGGAGCAGCCAGAAACTAGAAACACTAGAGTAAATTAGAACGAGATATATATTGCACAGAATTTATACAATACTTAACTTTTACATAGCTCAGCACTGCAGAATGCTGATACATAGTTGAGCTAGAGGCCTGCCTAGTGCCTATCCGATAGCCAAGTCTTCACTGATGCCTGAGTCCGAAGTGTTAACTGGTTCCTATCTCAGTCCCAAGTGAACGATGTCGTTCAGTGGTGGCCACGAGCGGAGTTGCAGCGGAGGGCGCTCGTGGTTGACGTCGTAAGTACGCCGCGCCGTGCGTGCATGGCGGCGCGCGGCGAAAGTACGTGGCGCGCACTTTGGACTTGTGCGACACCACAATACTCTCCAGGGACACCTATGAAATAATAATAAGGAACGATGAGTTACTAGAGATCCTCATTACACTAACTGAGAAAGTATCAACCCACGAGGATAGTCTGCTGCGAAACAACAGGCGAGAAAAGCCGTGCATGCCTCCATGAGGCATACATTGGCAGCAACATACTGCGTACGTGAAACCGGACTGACGTCACCATCCCTGGCGTCTGGCCGGCTAACGTCGGTTTGGCACCACGGGTGGAACCGAATACGACCGGAAGGTTAGTTGAGGCAAGGAGTGAAGAGCTGGACGACTTCCCCGCCTTGCGTGAGCGAGGTATAAGGGAGAAGTCACAGGAATAAGTTCTCTGGTGTTGGTCGCCTCGCTACTTTCCAAATCCAATCTAGACTAGAAATCCAGCGGTGCAAAGGAGATGGATAGTGTAAATCAGAGCACCACTAGTAGAAGTAGTGTAATTTACTTTGTTTTGTAAATGTAACAATCTGATAAATTAATACGACTTGCAGTAGTTACGTTAGTAAGTAGGCCCCGCCCACGCCCACGTCGTAGGTATGGGTACTGGCCTCCCTTCAGGAGCCTTGCTAAGAGGCGGGAATTATACTTAGTTGTCATTGACTTATTACTAACAACCAAACAATTTGTAATGTATAATAATTGATTGTAAAGTTCTGTTTTAGTTATCCAGGTAACAGACCTAAATCGTTATTGTAATCGTAAAAAAAAAAAAAATTGTTCTCCACGGGTAGCGTTCAGCTCACACCACTTGCAACAAACGTGACGTCACTTCTGCGTCACACGCCGTATCGAAAATGGGACTAAGAGCTATCGACTTGTGGTCACACGGTGCAAACGTGATGCGCTAGTGCAGGGGTCGTCAACACGTGGATCGCGATCTACAGGTAGCTCGCGTGGCTCCTGGGAGTGCAGAAGAAAAATTCACAATATTGACAACCGGCAGTAGGGACCTAATTCGATTTCTTGAAACAATGTCCGGTCTTTTGTAGAGCTTCATCCCATCGCTAAAGCATAGATCATGCTAGGAACGTCTCGCGTCAGTATTCCTCAAGCTGAATTCTATACTACTTTCAGAAATTGAACACTTGCAAAATTACTGGCATACCTTCACTAACTTCTAACAAATATGATGGCTGATGATGATGATAATTATCATTAGAAATGATGACAGTGACAAAATAGGAATGTAATGTAATAAGATAATGGACGTTCAAGCACAGCTGCCGTCAAAGAAGAAGAAAAATCAGACGTCGCTATCTTAGTACTCAGGACCATAGAAGAGCTACGAAAAAAAGACCTAAAGGAAAGAAACACTTTCCGTGCAAATGCAGTTAAACAAGCTGTAATTTGCAAAAATGTTTCATATCGATACATCTTTGTCTATGAAAAGCATACCAGGTGTCACGGAGAAGAGAAGTGTTTCTGATCGTATATACTGCGAAACAGTTATGAGTAAATTTGTCAGTTGTGTAAAGGGTCTTTCAATTATTAAATATGCAGTGACACTTGTTTCTCCGAATTATAAAAGAAATTAGAGAAAAATAAATCTGATTTTGATTACATTCCTGAAACGTAGCCCTAACTTTTCTTTAGTGAATATGACATCACACTTTTTTTCTGTTAGGTCCGTACTCCGTATGTAACTCTCTTGTCGTCTGTTTAAATCTGAATAAGATATCAGTATGGTGTAAAAATTGCGAATTGAGTCTAAATAATGAGAAGTGTGAAGTCGTCCAAATGAGTACGCAAAGAAATCCGTTAAACTTTCTTTACAAGACAAATTTATCTAACGTGAAGGCCGTAAACTCTACTAAATACCTAAGAATTACTATTACTTTAGACTTAAACTGGAAAGAACATGTAGGTAATGTCGTGGGAAAGGCGAACCAGAGACTGCGTTTTATTGGCAGAAACCTTAAAAGATGCAACAGAACTACTAAAGAAACTGCTTACAATACGTTTGTCCGTCCATTTTTGGAGTATTGCAGCCCAGTGTGGGATCCTTATCAGGTAGGTTTGACGGAGGACATCGAAAGAGTCCAAACAAGGGCAGCTCGTTTCCTATTGTCACGATACAGGGGAGACAGCGTCACGGAAATGATACAGGATCTGGGATGGGAATCATTACAACAACGGCGCTTATCGCTGCGGCGTGGGCTACTTACGAAACTGAAATCGTAAATATTCTTCTCCGAATGCGAAAGTATATTGTTGACTGCCACTTACATACGTAGAAATGATCATAAGAATAAAATACTTGAAATCGGAGCTCGAACGGAGAGATTCAGGTGTTCTTTCTTCCCGCGCGCTATTCGAGAATGGAATGCGAGATAAATAGTATAAACTTGTTTCGATGAACCCTCTGCCAGGCACCTAAATGTGATTTGCTGAATATCCCTAGTAGATGCAGATGTCCCGTGTAGAAATAGACCAGACAAGTTCGCCATATATTCGTCATTTTTGCCTGTTGCTCAACAGGCTGTTATACTCACTTCATCAGAAAACACACAAACACTCAAATTAAACTGGGTTTTAAAGGACATTCAGGAATTAAATGTAACTGCATCGAGATGTTCGTAGTGGATATGCAACACGTGCTGTGTCGTGTTGTGTTTCAAGCTTCGCTGCCCCTCTCCTGAGAAGTGTGCGGTGACCTGCAAGGGCCCTGCGCCGGCCGCGGTGGCCGAGGGGTCTGCGGAGCGCCAGTCACGGTCTGCACGGCCACTACGGTCGGGGGTTCCAATCCCCCCTCGGGCATGGCTATTTGTGCCGTCCTTAGTTGTATGTAGTTCATAAGTAGTTTGTAAGTTTAGGGACTGATGACTCCGTACTTAAGTCCCATAAGCTGTACAAACATTTGAACATTTTGCCTCTGCTGCGTCAAGTGTGGACCGGGCCTGATTCACTGCTCTTCAGCCGAGCGAATTTAACAACAATGGACGATGTAGTTAAAAAGCGAAGAATTAAAAATTGACAAATAGGAAAAAAATTGGAGAAGTACAATAGCAGGGTGGTAAAAACATGCAGTAAGTTAAAAATGGTGCCTCGGCGGTGTTGAAGATCAGTACATTGGGCACGACGAGGCGATCGGAGACCCTGGTGGTGGACTCCCTGTCGAGACACTCGATTAACCGAACACTGGACAAACCACTGATCAAAAGTTGTCAGCACGCAGGGCCTAAAGCTGCTGACGGTCTGCCGACTGTGTGGTTGGTTGCAGAATCAGAAAAAGAGGATGTTGACTGCACCCCCTACTGGGAGAGTCTTCAGCCACTACAGATTTCTCTGGCTGTTCCAGAAGCTATGTCGGTGTTCAGCGGCTCTTTCCTCCACCACCCCCCCCCCCCCCCCAGGGGTAGGGAGGGTGAATGGGAGTAGGGGGAGGAAGTCGTGTTCCTACACTCGTCCTAAATCCAAACTGATCTTCCCCAAGGTCAGACTCCACCAGTTTTCCCATTCGTCTGTAAATAATTCGTGTTACTATTTTGCAACCGTGACTTGTTAAACTGATGGTTGTGCAACTTTCACATGTGACTGCACTTGCTTTCTTACGAATTGCAGTCACTGTATTCTTCTTGATGTCGGAGGCTATTTCCCCTGTCTCATACATGTAGCACACCAGATGGGATAATTTCTTGGATAGCTGCCTTTCTCGTTACCGACCTATCATACCACGCTATCGAGTATCAATTTTGCTGCGTTCGCGTGTGCGCATTCCAATCCTATAATGATTCAAATAGGAGTGCGTCCGTCACGGCGTTGCAGTGTGTCCATCGCACCTGAAAAAATGTTCAAATGTCTGTAAATCTATAGGACCAAACTGCGTGGTCATCAGTCCGTAGCTTACATACTACTTCAGCCTAGGTAAACTAACCTAAGGACAACACACACACACACACACACACACACACACACACACACACACACACACACACACACATGGTCCAGGGAGGACTCGAACCTCCACGGCGAGCAACCGCGCGCTCCGCAGCGAGACGCTTTAGACCGCTCGGCTACTCCACCGCAGCATCGCACCTGAAGATTCGGTCATTTCCGCCGACAAAATTCTGTGCAGTTACCACAGTAATATCGGACCTCCGAAATGCAGGAGGATCTGCATCGAATTGACGCATGGTGCAGGGAATGGCAATTGAATCTCAATGTAGAAAAGTGTAATGTGCTGCCAATACATAGAAAGAAAGATCGTGTAACATTTAGCTACACTATAGCAGGTCAGCAACTGGAAGCAGTTAATTCCATAAAATATCTGGGAGTAGGCCTTATCAGTGATTTAAAATGGAACGACCATATAAAATCAGTCGTCGGTAATGCACACGCCAGACTTAGATTCATGTGAAGATCCTAAGGAGCCGCGGTGGAGTAGCCGAGCGGTCTAAAGCGCCTCGCTGCGGAGCGCGCGGTTGCTCGCCGTGGAGGTTCGAGTCCTCCCTGGGGCATGTCCTTGGGTTAGTTTACCTAGGTTTAAGTAGTTTGTAAGCTACGGACTGATGACCACGCAGTTTGGTCCGATAGATTTACAAACATTTGAAACATTTTAGATCCTAAAGAAATGCAGACCGAAAACAAAGGAAGTAGGTTACAGTACCCTTGTTCGCCCACAGCTTGAATACTGCTCACCGGTGCGGGATCCGTACCAGGTGGGGTCGATAGAGGAAGTGGAGAAGATCCAACGGAGAGCAGCGCGCTTCGTTACAGGATCATTTGGTAATAGAGACAGCGTCACTGAGATGATCGATAAACTCCAGTGGAAGACTCTGCAGGAGTCGCTCGGTACGGGCTTTTGTCGAAGTTTCGAGAACATACCTTTACCGAGGAGTCTAGCAGTATATTGCTCCCTCCTACGCATATCTCGCGAAGAGATCGTGAGGATAAAATCAGAGAGATTAGAGCCCACACAGAGGCATACCGACAATCCTTCTTTCCGCGAACAATACGTGACTGGAATAGGAGGGAGAACCGATAGTGGTACTCACGGTACCCTCCGCCACACACCGTCTGGTGGCTTGCGGAGTATGAATGTAGATGTAGACGGCCTGAGAACCATATTCACAATCGCCGTAATGTTGTCAGTGAAGATGGCCTCCCTGACCAGAAGTCGTTTCCGCCGGTTCGGCAGACGTCCAGCAAGTGGGTCAGTGGGCAGTGGCGCCACCCTGCGGGACGCGGCGGCCGCGCCCGCGGGCCGGCTTGTGTAACTGGGCGCACGCGCGCGCGGTTGGCAATCCTGTTAGGCGGGCAGTGGCCGCGCAGCCTGGGGCTTCCCCTCCGCCGGCCAGTGCGGTGGCAGCCGTGTAGAGTGTGTAGTGTGGAGCCCTCCACAGCGGTGGCCGTCTCCAGGAAGCTAGCGCGCCCGTCGCCCTGGCGATCGTGTTTCGCCAACGTCAATGTCGTGAGTCCTCCAGCCACACCAGTAGACCGCTACTAGTAGACCCCCCAACAGTGCATGCCAGTTGTAGCGTCAAGGGCCTAGCCTGAGCAGTGAATTCTGATGTGACAAGAAATCAGTCACTTCCTATGTTGCTTGATTTGTTTTCCGTGTCCAGTAGAGTACATCTAAACTGTTGTTGTTGTGGTCTTCAACCCGCAGACTGGTTTGATGCATCTCCCCACGCTACCCTGTCCTGTGCAAGTCTCTTCATCTGAGAATACGTTCGGCAACCTACATCCTTTTGAATCTGCTTACTGTATTCGTCCCTCGGTCTCCCTCTACGATTTTTACCCCCACACGCTTCCTTCTAATGCTAAGTTGACAATTCCTTTATGTCTCAGAATGTTTTCCGCCACCCTACCCCTTCTCTTAGTCAGGATATGCCAGAAACTCTTTTTCTCCCCAATTCTGTTGAGCATCTCTTCATTAGTCACGTGATCTACCCATCTAAGTTTCATCATTCGTCTGTAGCACCACATTTCGAAAGCTTCTATCATTTTTTTATCTGAACTCCTTATCGTCCATGTATCCGCCTTCGTAGCTCAGCGGCAGCGTCGCTGACTACCACACAGGACGCCCGGGTTCGATTCCCGGCAGGGGACTGGGTGTTATGTGTTGTCATCATCATCATGACTGGCACGTAAGACTTACTCAGGCGGCCGAACAAAACCCGCAAGGGTTCTCCCGGCCGAAAAAGCCATACGCTCGTTTCCGTCGTCCATGTTTCACTGCCATACAATGTTACACTCCAGACAAATAGTTTCAGATAGGACTTTCTAACATTTAAACTAATATTGGATGTCAACAAATGTCGCTTCTTCAGAAACGCTTTTCTTGCCATAGCTATTCTGCATTTTATACCTTCTCTGCTCCGGACATTAGAAATTATCTTGCTACCCAAATAACAAAACACATCTACTACTTTTATTGCTTGCTTACATAATCTAATTCCTTCAGCATCACCTGATTTTCTTACATTACATTCCCCTCGTTTTACTCTTTTTACTGTTCATCTTATATCTTGAAAGGAAGATACAAGATGAACATTAACAAGAGTAAAACGAAAGTAGTGGAATGTAATGTCACAAAATCAAGCGATGCTGAACGAGTTATGTTAGGTAAGTAGGCAATGAAAATAATAGATGAGTTTATTTGGTTAGAATAATACGGGGTCAAATTTTTATGGGGTGGTGATGGCGACACAAATTTGACGTGCTGCATCATTTGTGGATCGGTGTTGGTTGCGTTTGTCATGTGAACACTGTCACAGCCATATACGGGGTTCCGAAATCACTTCTCTCCATATTTTTGTGGCGTTGGCACGGCGCAAATAAAGGAAAAAAAAAGTTTCTCTTACTTACACATGCCCTCGTTTCGCCTCTTCTGGGCATCATCAAACGTTGACGGGGAAATTTACAAATATGTATAAAAGACAGCAGTTAGCTTAAAAATATGTAAAATATTCCCTAAGCAAGAAATATTATAAGTAGGGAAGGTGCAGAGTGATTGACCGGGCCACATGACCGCATTAGCGCGGGGGGGGGGGGGTGATAGTTGAAGTAATAAAATAGCACTAAACAGCATGGCTTAAGGAATAACATTACTTATTACTGAGGTAGGAGGGCGTCAAATTATTAAATAAAATAAAACCTTTAAAACAGATGTGACACTTGTTGATGAGAGGGGGGGGGGGGCGACTACCAAGTCACTGGCCAAACGTAACTTCACCGCGCGAAGTTCGTTTACTTACGTTGGTAGCTAGCAAGGCAGTGGGTGCAGAAGCAAGCCGCAGTTGTCTGAGGGAGCGGCTCTCACGTAAGTACATAAACTTCGCGCGGTGAAGTTCGGTGTTGCCAGTGACTTCATTGCCCCCCACTCTTGACAACGGTTGCCGCAACTGTTTTAACGTTTCTATTTTATTTTGTTTAGTAATTTGACGCCCATCTACTTCAGTAGAACGCAGTACGTTGTTCTCGACGGCGAGTGTTCATCAGAGACGAGTGTATCGTCAGGCGTGCCCCAGGGGAGTGTGATAGGACCGCTATTAGTTTCTATCTATATAAATGATCTGATGGACAGAGTAAGTTGTAATTTGCGGCTGTTTGCTGATGATGCTGTGATGTATGGGAGGGTGTCGTCTGTAACTGACTGTAATAGGATACAGGATGACTTAGACAAAATTTCTAGTTGGTGCGAAGAATGGCAGCTAGCTGTCAATGTAGAAAAATGCAAGGTGGTGCGCATGAGTAGAAAAAACAATCCCATAATGTTCGAATACAGCATTAGTAGTGAGCTTCTTGATGCTGTCGCGTCGTTCAAATATCTAGGCGTAACATTGCAGAGCGATATGAAATGAACGAGCATGTAAGGACAGTTGTGAGTAAGGCAGACAGCCGACTTCGGTTTATTGGGAGAATTTTGGGAAGATGTACTTCATCTGTAAAGGAGACCGCGTATAAAACGCTTGTACGACCACGTCTTGAGTATTGCTCAAGTATTTGGGACCCGCAGCAGATCGGTTTAAAGGAAGACATAGAGGCGGTTCAGAGGCGAGCAGCTACATTTGTTACCGGTAGGTTCGACCAATGCGCGAGTGTCACGGAAATGCTCCGGCAACTCAATTGAGGATCGCTGGAAGAAAGACGACGTTCTTTTAGTGAATTTCTGTTAAGTAAATTTACAGGGGCGGAATTTGAAGCCGAGTGTAGTACGATCTTGCTGCCGCCTACTTACATTTCTCGTAAAGATCACAAAGACAAGATAAGAGAAATTAGGGCTCGTACGGAGGCATATAGGCATTCTTTTTTTCCTCGTTCAATTTGGGAGTGGAATAGGAAAGGAAATGCCTAGTAGTGGTACAGTGTACCCTCCGCCGCGCACCTTACGGTGAATTGCGGAGTATGTATGTTGATGTAGATGTAGTAGTAAGTAATTATATTAATTGAAACACGCTCATTCTCGATACTTCATTACTTCAATCTTCCCATACGCCTAAACGCGCTCATTTGGCCTGCAGTTAAATCAGTCTGCACCTTCCCTATTTCTAGTATTCCTTGCTTAGGTAAAGATTTTACATATTTTAAAGCTAATTCCTATCTTTTTTATAAAAAAAGTTTGTGAATTTCCCCGTGCCAACAGTACTCAAACTCGTAGTTATGAACTAATTCCCGTAAGAGTAAGGGCTTCGAACTAGTGGGCAGGGGTGGGGAGGGGTGGGCAAGTTTGAAGCCCTTACTCTTACGGGAATTAGTTTCATAACTACGAGTTTGAGTACTGTGGGCAGGGCGAAGCTGGGAATTTGTATCTGACGGGAGGCGTGCATGGGTAGTCCTTGCAGGTGCTGTGATCACTGTGTCCCCAGTGGTGTAGGGGTCAGCGCAACTGCCTAGAAAGCAGGAGACCCGGGTTCGAATCCCGGCTGGGTACACATTTTCAGCTTTGCCCCATCGCAGTTGATGTAATATATTCTATGAATATTTAATAATAACAGCTGCAGGATCAGAAGTGACGTCTTTTCTTTGGGAACAGACGCCACATGTATGTATATTTTCTTCCTTGTTGTAAAACTGAAAGGGGCCACGCGAAGACCTTTTCGCCGACGGCCAGTTTTCGTGTAGCGCCACCACTGCTGGGAATGGTGGTCCGTGGTGAAAGAACGCTCTGCGTGAACGGCGAGTGACGGTTGTTCACTGTATGACGCCCGGTGGAGCCGGTATCGGTAGGTAGTGTTGCAGAGCTGCCCCTCGCCGTTGTGCCCGGGTGGCAGGGCAGGTCAGGCTTCCTGCCGCGCCACAGCCACTACCTGTCGATGCGATGCTCTCACAACCGGAATGGGCTCCGTATTATTCCTTGCCGTTGGCCAAAACCTCATCTGACTCGCAAATTCCTCCTCACACGTTCCAGTTCTCTCTCTCTCTCTCTCTCTCTCTCTCTCTCTCTCTCTCTCTCTCTCTCTCTCTCTCTCTCTCTCTCTCTCACACACACACACACACACACACACACACACACACCATAAGTGGCTATATATGGTTGGGTGCTTGATGTGGCAGATGTGCATTGGCGAGCCCTGGCGGTTGCAACTACAATTTTAAATTTCATACTGTTCTTTCACAGTGGTGAATCTTACATGTGCCGTATTTTACAAGTGTGCTTGGTGCTGTTTTTATTCTTCAGCTTGTCGTAATATAAAAAAAAAAATTGGTTATAGGTAAAATGAAAATATTATGTAACAAATATAAACTGACGAAACCCCAGTAGATACACCTGCAACTTTAAATTTTATTAGCCACAATTGATAACTGTTATAAGGATTCCACTTACAATAGTGCACTCTAGCAGCATGATAAAGTAAATTTACAGAATCACAACGCCGCCTGTTAGTAGCTTGTTTTCACTCACAACTATACGATATGGTGGTTCTTTATGTATATATGATTACAGTAGTTTTGTATCTGACAATCAAACGGCATATTTTAATGTGTGACAACCCACCAGTACTATCCAACTGCCTACATTATGCATTATGCCCACGCCGCAGCGATAAGCGCCGTTGTTGTAATGATTCCCATCCCAGATCCTGTATCATTTCCGTAACGCTGTCTCCCCTGTATCGTGACAATACAAAACGAGCTGCCCTTCTCTGGACCCTTTCGATGTCCTCCGTCAAACCCAGCTGATACGGATCCAACACTGGGCAGCAATACTCCAAAAATGGACGGACAAGCGTAGTGTATGCAGTTTCTTTTGCAGTTGCATGTTTTAAGGGTTCTGCCAATAAACGGCATTCACTGGTTCGCCTTTCCCACGATATTATCTACGTGTTCTTTCCAGTTTAGGTCTGAAGTAATAGTAATTCCTAGGTATTTTGTGGAGTTTACGGACTTAACTTTTGATTTGTCTTGTAAACATGTGGACGACTTCACACTTGTCATTGTTTAGAGTCAAATGCCAACTTTTACAACATACCGATATCTTATTCCGATCGTCCTGCAGTTGGTTTTGATCTTCACATTTTGTTAGACGGTGAATGACTGCGTCACCTGGAAACAACCTAAGAGAGCTACTTAAATTGTCCCCTAAGTCCTTTATGTAAGTAAGTAAGAAACAGCAAAGGACCAATAACACTATCCCGTGGAACACCCCATATCACCTGTTTTAGTCGATGCCCTGCCATCCATTACTACGAACTGTCATCTCTCACAGGTTATTCACTATCCAGTCGCAAATTTGCGGCGATATACCATAATAGTGTGATACTTGCAAATACCAATAAAAATTACTATCGTCTCCTCCTCCTCCTCCTCCTCCTCCTCCTACTACTACTACTACTACTGCTACTACTGCTGCTACACCACCACCACCAACACAACCACCTTCAAGAACGAAGCCTTGACTCATTCAGCAGTCAGACAAATACCCAGAAGAAAGGCACCTGCAAGAGTGGCTGAAAAGTCGAGCAGATTCTCAAGGAATGACACTGCGGTCTCGCACACAGAAAAAATTAATCATTCTAAAAAAAAAAAAAAAAAAAAAAAAAAAAGGAAGTGTTATTGGTCTTCTGCTGTTCCTTATTTAATTAAACGATTTAGGGGAAAATCTAAGTAGCTCTCTTAGGTTGTTTGCAGATGACGCCGTCATTTACCGGCTAGTAAAATCGTCAGAAGATCAAAACAAACTGCAGAACGATCTAAATAAGACATCAGTATGTTGTAAAATTGCCAATTCACTCTAAATAATGAAGTGTGAAGTCGTTTCAGACTTAAACTGGAAAGACCACGTAGATAATGTCGTGGGAAATGCGAACCAAATACTGAGTTTTGTTGGCTGAACCATTAAAAGATGCAACAGAACTACAAAAGAAACTGCGTACACTACGCTTGTCCGTTCTTTCTTGGAGTATTGCTGTCCAGTGTGGGATCCTTATCAGGTGGGTTTGAGGGAGGTCATCGAAAGAGTCCAAAGAAGGGCAGCTCGTTTCGTATTGTCGTCATACAGGGGAGACAGCGTAACGGAAATGATACAGGATCTGGGATGGGAATTATTACAACAACGGCGCTTATCGCTTCGATGTGAGCTACTTAGGAAACTCCAATCGCCAACGTTCTCCTCCGAATGTGAAAATATATTGTTGACTCCCAGTTACATAGGTAGAAATGATCAGAATAAAATACTAGAAATCAGAGCTCGAAAGAGGAGATTCAGGTGTTCTTTATTCCCGCGCGCTATTCGAGGATGGAATGAGAGAATGGGAGATAAATAGTATGACGGTCTCATACAATGTAAACTTTCACGCCTGGCGTTGTCTTCAGGTAAAACTTCCTCCCTACGTTTCGTGTCCAACTATGGGAGACATCTTTCAGGGTCTTCCGGGTACTGCCACTGTGGGCCGAGGTGCTCTCGCATTTATAGAGGGCGCCACCATACATCACGTGATGCTGCATTTGTAGATATCTCTGGATGACGTCCTCATTCTCGATTAAAAATAAGAGATTGTCGATTTGTTGTTGCAGTGTGGACATCCATGTTTTATCTAACTTCAGACCACCTTCTTTCCCACTAAAATAATTCTGGTGTTTGTCCATCTGTATTGCTTCTCTATATAGAGACAATCGATTATTTTAATCGAGAATGACGTCATCCAGAGATAGTTACAAAGTCAGCATCACCTGACGTATGGTGGCGCTTTCTATAAATGCGAGAGCCCCTCGGCTCACAGTGGCAGTAGCCGGAAGACTGTTGAAGATGTCTCCCGCAGTTGGAGGCGAAACGTCGGGACGAAGTTTTACATCTGGACCACGGCCCCTCAGCCGGAAAATTTTACCTGAAGAGTATGACGGTGGTTCGATGAACCCTCTGCCAGGCACTTACATATGATTTGCATAGTATCCAATGTAGATCTAAATTACGAAAAATGATCCGATGTTAGATCATACTTAAAGAACACATCGTTCATTTGTGTGAGCGCGCGTGTTTTCAGTCCCACGTTTGCCGAGTTGTGACTGTAGCCCGGTCGCCAACACCGCTCCGCAGACCCGGGCGGTGACCCATCCAAGTGGCCGCCGAGCCCGGCGGTGCTTAACACGCGTGAACCGGTGTAACCGCTGCGGCGCGGCCGCTGGCTACCAGATGTCCCTGGCATTGTGCAGCTGCCCTCAGACAGAGGGAGCCTGCAGCCTGCAGAAGGGAAAGCCCTCGGCGCTGGTCAGGGAGTGTTAGGGTGCGTGGCGCGGCGGTCCAGCGAGTGGTGGGGATGGTCAGTCTGTGACCAGCAGGTGGAGCGCGCGGACGGGTCTCTGGCTGCAGCAGCGCGCGGTCTCCATGGCGACGCCTGCTGCCCCTGCACCGCCGCAGGCGACGGTATCTCGCTCCACTACTTCCATACACCTAGCCACTGTTCGTACCCACCAGTAGGGATGGCGGTTATTGCTGAAACAACTGGTTTTCCATTATACCGGTTCTTTTCATCTCCAGTTTAACAGCACTGTAAAAATTGCTCAAGATAACCGGTTTTTTAAATAACCGATTTTCGGTTTTTATTGCTATTATTTCCAGTATAGTTCGACCGAAACATAATTTGCGGTCGAAACAGTAACCGTAATCGAATTTTCGGTTCTTCTAGTTTCGGCCTAAACCGAGACTTAAGAAATTTACTTAACATTTAGGTAAATTTACGTTATACGACAAATCACTAGTCTTTCCATATTTTGCAAGATCCCCTCCCAGAACTGCGCCTTCTTGAGTGTTAGTGTGTGTGTAAACCTAGCCAGGAGTCCGTAGAAGACGATATACGAATCATACAGATTTCCTGGCCTAGTATTTCCATCCAGCCGTTGCGAATATTGAGCCAACCACTCCGTGTATTGAGCCAACCACTCCGTGTATTGAGCCAACCACTCCGTGTATTGAGCCAACCACTCCGTGTATTGAGCCAACCACTCCGTGTATTGAGCCAACCACTCCGTGTATTGAGCCAACCACTCCGCAAGTTGGACTTGTGAGCCAGCGCATACGAATATCTCGTTACATACACAATTTATTTATACGTTACAGTCAGTAAATGAACTTCAATCGGTGCTGCAGAAGTATTTCGAAAAATAGCCACAGATGCGACCAACAGTATCATTGTTGTCAGAGTAAATTTACGCAAATTGAACTATGAAAGCTCTGTACCACATGATCAAAGAATGTTCAAATGGGTGTGACTTCTTATGAGACCTAACTGCTTAGTTCATCAGTCTCTAGACTTAAAAACTACTTAAACATAAACTAACTTCCACTAAGCACAACATACACACCCATGACTGAGGGAGGAGGGAGGACTCGAACTTCTGACTGGAGCACCCGCACAGTCCGTAACATGGAGCCTCAGACCGCACGGCTACATCGCGAGGCACCATATGATCAATGATACTTAAAAAAGCCCCTCGCTTTATAGGAATCACATCAATAAAACTTGTTAGCATAACAATATGATGATACATTAAAAGTTATTATTCTAAGCTTACATAATAAGTATATGAATCGAATTTACGTTCTCTTCCAAGAAACATTTTGAATGCTTTCTCCTTAAATGACACAGCATGTTTGTAGTACCTCCACCCGTTTTCAGCTTTTTAAAGCAAATGGAGCATTGTACCTCACCGCTACCGTACTTCGTGAAGTACTTCCACACTCCGGATGGTGCCATTTAAGACACAACCGATGTCTGGCGACGACAGCAAGGAACTGCCGCGTGACCAGACGGAGGCAAGTCTCGTACACTGCCGGTGCACGCGCGTCGTCTAATAGGCCACGCCACACGGCAACAGCTGCGTCGATGCCTCAGTAGCTGCACCAGTCCTTCAGTTCTTATGCCACGCGTTTCTGAATGCCGGGATTGTTCTTAAATTATCACTGATCGCTTTCCTTAGTCACTGCGATGACCTAATATTTCACAGCAGTGGACATTTTAGGAATAGCCCTAAATATTAGGGTCTACTAGTTCTAATTTTTTAAAATTATTTACAAAAAACATATTTTGAACCACTACTACAGGAAGTAGTCGTGCCGGTCTTTTTACCCAGTTCTTGGCAATAACTAAAAAATACCGGTTACAACCGACACGAAATAAATACCGAAAAAAACCGGTTATTCAAAACTAAAATACCAGTATCGGTTTTAACCGGTCGGTTTTTCCCATCCCTACCCACCAGGTCGCGGGAGTGTGCCTCACTTTCTCGGCCATATATCAAATAGGTTGAATATGGAAGCATTCAAAGATGGAGCAAGTGACTGTATGGTGACGATTTACAGTGTTGATATATTTATCAATATTTTTTTAGCAATAGCGAATTTCACTTTGCGTCACTGTATAACGTATAGATGTGTACCAGATGGTGACATTTTCATATGTCAGCATTTGGTACATCATCTATACGTTTTATAGTTTCCAAATGACAAGCCAAGATCGCAAACTAACAATTTGTTAAGTGACGACCGGTTTCGGTGCACTGTGTCACCATCATCTGGTCATATATATGTTACAATCTGGTCATCTGTCAAAAATATAAAAGACATGCAAGAAATAACGTAAAAATATAAAAATAACATGCGTTTGGGGGTGAAGAGGCATTTAACCTACCTTGTTAAAAAAATTGGGTATAAAATAACAAGTGCAACATTCAAGAAATTCAATTGTATCAGCAACCCAGACATTGTGTTCTTTGAATAGCTGAGAACTTACAGTCATATTGAACTTCATACAGCTTAGACATGAGTCACATCACAGCTAAAACATTGGATCATCTTCAACATAAACATTGAGTCATTGCTATACCTAAACCTTAGCAACTATAGGTAGCTTATATGAACCTAGATATTGAGTTACGGTGTACCGAGACCTGGGATGATACCTATGTCAATCTAAACATGTGCAATACATTTGCAACCTAGACAACTAGACTTAGACATTGACAATTCCAAATAGATAAACCTTTATTATAAGAACAATTTCATTATAAATTTATGTGCTTAATCCGTGATGCCTTCATCTAATTTTGATTGACACAAGATTTTAACTCATTTAAATGCAAGAACAACATATATTTATTTAAAGGATTGTCATCCCAGGAGGTGTTGTCTCCCATCCAGTACCCCTCTGTTCTTTCTAGTAGGCCATCAGCACTGCAACTTGTATTGGTTTGCACTATCCGTCTTATTATAGCCTTTCAGCGAATTATAAACTTTAATTAAAAACTGAACTCCTTTATAAGGTATACCATATGTATTATTATTAATATATATATATATATATATATATATATATATATATATATATATACAAATTTAAAAAAAAATGTATTATATAACTGTAATGTCACCCATACATAGAATATGGGTTTCATATCTTTGACTAAAATTATGTGGAATTCTGTGAAACCAGCTATGGTGCTGCCACCTTGCGCCAAAATGTAAACTAGAATTTTCAGAGCTGTCAGTATTTTGTAAGCTGTCATGTTTTTAACTTACGTATTTTTTTTTATATAGTGACTAAGTGCAGTGTCGCACTTGTTATTTTATACCCAATTATTTAACAAGGTAGGTTAAGTGCCTCTTAACCCCAAAAGTATGTTATTTTTATATTTTTACGTTATTTGTTGCATGTCTTTTATATTTTTGACAGATGACCAGATTGTAACATATATATGACCAGATGATGGTGACACAGTGCACCAAAACCGGTCGTCACTTAGTATATTGTTAGTGTGCGATCTTGGCTTGTCATTTGGAGACTATAAAACGAATTGATTGTCTCCAGACCAGACGATGTCAGGTAATCTTAATCTATACGTTATACAGTGACGCAAAGTGAAATTCGCCATTGCGAAAAAAAATACTGATAAATCTATCAACACTGTTAATCGTCACCATACAGTTATTTAACAGATGCCTAAACGAGGCAATGACGATAACAGCGTAGGCTAATGCCTCGTTGTTTTCATTCTGATGCGGGAATACAGATTAAGCTGCGAGTGCTAAAGGGATGAATGCAGTTGACTCACATGTGTAGTCAGTGTGGCATATGGGAGTTTGGGTCGGTCCTGGAGTCGTGTTCGGATAGCCTAGTGGATAAGGCGACCGCTCGCGAAAAGCGGGAAACCCGGGTTCGAGTCCCGGCCGACACAAATTTTCATATGACACCGTTTGGTACTACATCTATACCTTATACAGTGACGCAAAGTGAAATTCGCTATTGCGAAAAAAAATATTGATAAACTAGATCAAATGGTAAAGTTTCGCAATTTGTTTTCATACTGAAAACACACATACCGTACGTGTATATAGACTAGCCTAAGGCCCGCTACTTCGCATGTGTAGGCTGGTTGGTCTGCACCACTCATTTCTCCCGCTTAATAGAAATATTCATAGATATAGCTTAAGTACTGCCATAATGAAATGTATGTCGTGGTACTACTTGTAGCCGCGGCAGAATGGCCGTGCGTATTGAGGCGCCATTATGCGGTGCGCGCTGCTGTTCGCCGTCGGGAATGGGTGTTTGTGTCGTCCTTAGCATAAGTTAGTCTTAGTTAGTAGAATTTAGTTTAATTATTGATAAATCTGAAGCATTGAGTTAAAATTTGTGATGCGGCCGGGAATCTAACCCGAACATCCATGCTAACTAGGCAGACGTCTTAACCTTTATACCACCACACCAGTAACGATTAAGGCGCCTTGGAATAGTCTGTGTACGGTTTCCCTCCACCTCAGAAACTTTAATTCCACTACTGCCAAGGCTCTACATTCAGCGGAATAGCACGTCGGCAATGGACATAATGGAACATTCCTGTTAACTTGATATAAATATCAATTTAATACAAATAAACAATCCCCGAGTCGCATTTTCGTCTCGAATTTTCCGCTGCATGGAGAGCCTTGGCAGTAGTGGCAATTATCTATGGAACACAGAAGCTGAATTAAAGTTTGTGACGTGGAAGGAATTCGTACGTAGACTATTCCAAGACGCCTTAATCTTTTAGTGGTGTGGTGGTCTAACGGTAAGAAGTCTGCGTAGTACGCATAGAGGTCCGGGTTCGATTTCCGGCCGCACCACAAATTTTAATTCAATGCTTCAGATTTATCAATGTCTTTGACATATTCGAGACGAAAATCCGTCTCAGGGATTGTTTATTTGTATTGAATTAGTTTAATTTGTAAGCCTTAGGGACTGATGACCCTGTAGTCAATTCTCTTAAGATTTACAAAATTTGATTTTACTCCTTGTAACCCCCTATGGCACCTCTTAATAGTTGAATTTCGGAAAATACTCCAACATATGTCACTTATATTCCAACCAAGTATGCAAATACAAAGGGGTAAAGCAGTTATCAATCCGAAGATTGGTTTGAACAGCACAGTGCTTTACTAGGCACGGTCCTGTTTGGAGGTGGTATGCCGTTGCCTTCCTCCGACCTTCGAACTGACTTACCCAGCCAGTTATAGGGGGACCTACAGTTTAACGTGTGTTCCGAACCACGGCGCTACTCGGTATTTTTCACATGAGCAGTACTGCCAGAGGTGAAAGAAGTGGAAAGTGACAGATAAAAATACAGGACCTGGCGGGGATCGAACCCGCGACCTTTGGATTTCTAGTCTACCACTCTACCACTGCGCTACGGAGCCGCACGTATTCAAATATCATTTTTTTGTAATTCTGGGTTCAAAATTGGCTTAGTAGCAACGTATTTTCAAAAAATGTTTTATCCCCTATTTCATCCCTTAAATGATTAATTTTCTGAAAATATCGAACAACATGTCTTTTTAATGCTGACCGAGAAAACATATACCAATTTATGTGGTTGAAGCTTCAAAATTGTCTTAATAGCAAAAGAGTTTCGAAAAATATCCTCTCTCTATTCTAACTCCCTTGATGGGTCAATTTAAAAAAAAAAAAAAAAAAAATACCGAAACACGTTTTTTTTTATGTTCTAACAAACAATACAGATACAAATTTTTTCAGCTGTGGTTTCAAAATTGTCTTTATTGCAACATGTTTTCAAAACAAAAAGAATCCCCTAATTTACCCTATCATTTCTTGAATTTCCAAAAATAGTGAAAGTTGTCTTTTATTCCTGATCAAGATACCATATACGAAGTTTCAGTTAATAGCAACATATTTTTGAAAATCACTTCTTTGCGTCCCCCATTTTACCCCCTTACTGATTGAATTTCAAAAAATGCTGAAACACATGTCTTTTTAATTCGAACTTTGAATTAAAATCTGAAATTTTGTAGTTCTGGCTTCAAAATTGCCTAAATAGCAACGTATTAAAAAAAATATTCAATCCCCTACTTCACCCACTTACTGATGGAATATCGAAAAATCGCTTCTTATATGACGCCTACAGAGTAAGATCAACACCCTCTACAAATTTCAAGTTTCTATCTTCCCGGGTTTCGGCTGGGTTATGGTCAGTCAGTCAGTCATTTAGTCAGTCGGTCGGGACAGAGCCTTTTATAGTCTACATATATACAGGTTGGTCCTAAAATATGTGTGAAAAATGAAACGACAGGTAGAGGGCAACGAAAAAAGTAGATTTCGTATAGGAATGTGTCGTCGGTAATGACATACCGCTAGAGTGTACAGATATGTGATGGAAGCAAAGACAAAAAAAATTATTTTCATATTTTACAAGATGTGTTAATTTAACCTGCATCAATTTCTTCACTTGCGCTCGTATTAAAAGCTGGGTGTATCAGCGCCCCGTCACAGCTGAAGGTGTAGTTGCCCCGTCTGTTGCTGCTGCACGTGTGGTGGTAACACATGAAGTCTTGCGCAATGTACGCCGACACACACCTTCGCTGTGAAACTCCTATCGCTGTTGTTGGCCGCTCTTTCGAACATCTTTTGCAACTATCAACGAAAAATTCTCTCTTTCCTCTCTTCTCTTCACTTTCCTTTCTTTCGTAATAGTGTACACGCTCGCGCTGTAATATGTCATTACCGAACACACATGACTATACGAAAGCTGCTGTTTCTGTCCGTCAATTTCAAGTCTTCAAACGTTTAAGCTTGAGGGACGTAACTGCGGGGTTATCAGTCCCTAAACTCACAAACTACTCATGAACTAGCTTATACTAAAGACGGCACAAACATCAATGTCCGACGGGGAGCGGCCTCGCGCATCACAGCATAGCGCCTCAATGCGCTAGGCCACTTCGCCGCGCCTTTTGGCATGGATTTTAGGACCACCCTGTAAGTGGACCTATAATATAAATGTGTGTCCCACTCAAGTGTTTCACTCCAAATATCTCTGAAACTACAAGAGATATTGAAAAGCGACTTTCACGGTCATGAAGCTACGGTAATGTCTTAACGAAAGTAGTTACTACGAGACACTGTAAAACGTAAACAAGTATTATTTTCAACGCAAACTTACGTTTTGGCCCACTTTAGGTTACGGTAGTAACACTAAAAGTGGGCCTTTGCGATCGTCTTTTGACAGCTCGAAATTTAAATGAAAATAACCGTTTAACCATGCATTTGACACGAAAAAATTAAAAAACCTAATTTGACAGGAGAAAATTCTCTACAACTTCACTCCATTGTTTTTTTTCATATCTTGCATCGTTGCATAGATATTTGCAAAAATAACGGCGATTTTGGGATGTCTGTAACGTGTTCCCACTTTTTAGGTCGAACCTTTCAACCGATCAGCACCAAATTTTATAGACATAATTATTGGCTACCAGAGACCAGAACCTCGCTTTTTCAAATATTTCGGATATGAAATACGTTAGTAATACCAAAAAAGCCGTTTGTAATGTAATTTTAATTGCAAATAAACCGTTCATCTGACGAGAAAATTGAATAAACGAATATGTAGAGGACAAATTTTCTGAAACTTTGATCCCTTAGGTTTTTTTTTTTTTTTCATAACTCGTATCATTTGAGCAGAAATAACGGAGTTCTGGCACTCTCCATTGAATTAACGAAGACGAGCCGTTCGGAGATGTCACGTGACATTCCTCGCCCAGAATTCTCTCTGGCATACGCCATCTTGCGTTGCGTATTTGATGATTTTCTTCTTGTAACTTACACGTTGCCATTTCAAAGCAACGGCGCACTGAAGAATTAACAAAAACACGTCGTTCTTCGTACCATAAATGATAATCTAGTGTCTACAAATGCCATATTAGCATCAGTTAACAACGGCCATCAATAGTATGAGATTAAAGAACGTAATTCCCAACTGTCAAAATATAAACAACAATTTCAAAATGCCGGCCGCGGTGGCCGAGGGGACTGAGGCGCTTCAGTCACGGTCTGCACGGCCACTACGGTCGGGGGTTCGAATTCCCCCTCGGGTATGGATATTTGTGCCGTCCTTAGTTCATAAGTAGTTTGTAAGTTGAGGGACTGATGACCCCGTAGTTAAGTCCCATAGACTATACAAACATTTGAACATTTCAGTTTCAAAATTTCCTCTTTCATGCCCTGAAATAAGAATGTAAATAATTTAAATGTAAGGAGGTATCACAAGATGTGCAACAATGATTTTCTGAAGCTACAACAAACCGACAGAAGATGAACAACATAACGAAAATATAAAATAGATTTCAGAATCAATAGTTGATAATTTGTTTTTACATATTATGTATAAATGCTTTGTATAAAAAAAAAGTCTGTAGTGTAGTGGACAATGTGGTGCTGAAGGTCGGTAGTTCGGAACCCGCCAATACCTAATTTTTCTTTTCCTACAAGGGTTTCAGACACTGTTATTAATTTTTTATTGTTTAGATTATTATTTTGGTCCAAAATGTTTGCAAAAACTTATAAAACTACAGATCTAAAGTCAGCCGTAAAACACGTCAATGCGATTCATTCCCCGTATTATCTCTTCCGCAATGAACAGCATGAAAAATCACGAAAATGGTGGCATTGGTTGCATCGCGATGCGTCAGTTCGTCAGTTACATCCGGAAAAACACCGAAGCGAAATAGACGTTTGAAACACATAAGGTTTGCTGATAAAAAGAACAGACACCACACCAACACCATAAGTATTTAAACGCGACGACGGCGTTAGCTTCAGTTATTTCTCCGCAGATGCGGTCGTACGTCCGACCTGGCACGGGAGTCCGTACTGGCGACTGTAAGAGGGCGTGGACGGTAGGGGCGCCGCAAACATAGCGTGCGACTTGGGGGAATCTGAGACGGACGGGAGGCGAGCACGGGTGGCCGAGTGGTTAAGGCGACCGCTGGCCCGAAGCGGGACACCCGGGTTCGATTCCCGGCCCGACTCATGTTTTCACTTGTCGCCATTGTTTCACTTCAATGCTTTAAAGCAGCCACTGTCAATCCTTTCCTTTCTAATCCTTCTTCCTTCCTCTCCTTTATCAATAATAATTAGTAACTGTCAATCATGTAACTGGACTAGGTGTGGTAGGTGCTGCCCTGGATCGAAAATAAGGTATTCAATCACGTTACGAAATAATTGCAGCCCCACAAGTTGCTTTCAAATAATTACAAAATTTATCTAGATTTCGACAACACTATGGAAGTTTCCATCAGAATGTAAAATTACCACGTGGGAAGTAAAAGAATGCTCGTTTTGTATAAAATATTAAAACAATAGCAGTGTGAACAAATAAAAATTTATAGTAGTGGCAAGCTGGTAAGGGACTGCCGATTTGCCAGCATATGAAGGCCTTAAAAATGTCTGTGAAAGTACTGAGTGGGAAAAAAAAGTTCAAAAATATAAAGTCTCACTTGGAAAAAAAAAAAGAGAACTCTCTTGTAAATGATTCAGAAGTGTGTATAATCGTCGATAAGAATATTAGGAATATCGATGACTTCTCTTAAAAGTATACAATAAATATGAAGTATTCAGAATGTATAGCTTGATGTTATAAGTAATGGTCCATCTTTTCACCAGTAAAATTATCACATTAGTGAAAACATTTTTTCTTCGACGTTTATGTTGTACAATTAATGTGACGGCTGTTCAACACTTACACGCCCCTTACCTGCACAACTGATCTGTAGGAAACGCGGTGTAATTTAAGAGTTATACACCACACCCACAGAGGTTCCAATCATTACGATGTAATGGTAATTGTTTCAAAATATGTTTAAAATTACGAGTTTACGATTGGAGTGGTTAGAATTCCGATTTTCAGGTTTAAATAATACATCAGTGTCATTTGTTTTGCGTCCGCAAAACATATTTCCTTTCGAATTCGTTCGTGTGATGTTACCGACAAAAATAAACTGGTTTTTCAGCAACAACCTCTACGAACTCGAAAAACTGCATAATACGGCATACAGGATGAATGCACAGAGTCGCGCCGTTGTGGAGTCTAGCAGTAGCCAATGAAACCGCGACATGTCACTTGACTAGTAGGTGCGCCCCTACAGGAAAGCTGCAAATTACAAAATCTACGATAATAAAGTTCTGAGGAAGAAGATGGTCAGAAATTGTTTTGTTACCCCCGTCCGACCATCCACACTCATTCCTACTGTACACACCAGAATGCTGTAGTAATATACTGCCCCTATTTCATCTGCGACCTTACAGAACCTGTATTCATAATTTTCATTATTTGTTACGAGGTGCATTCAAGTTCTACGGCCTCCGATTTTTTTTCCTAATTAACTACTCACCCGAAATCGATGAAACTGGCGTTACTTCTCGACGTAATCGCCCTGCAGACGTACACATTTTTCACAACGGTGACGCCACGATTCCGTGGCAGCGGCGAAGGCTTCTTTAGGAGTCTGTTTTGACCACTGGAAAATCGCTGAGGCAACAGCAGCACGGCTGGTGAACGTGCGGCCACGGAGAGTGTCTTTCATTGGTGGAAAAAGCCAAAAGTCACTGGGAGCCAGGTCAGGTGAGTAGGGAGCACGAGGAATCACTTCAAAGTTGTTATCACGAAGAAACTGTTGCGTAACGTTAGCTCGACGTGCGGGTGCGTTGTCTCGGTGAAACAGCACACGCGCAGCCCTTCCCAGACGTTTTTGTCGCAGTGCAGGAAGGAATTTGTACTTCAAAACATTTTCGTACGATGCACCTGTTACCGAAGTGCCCTTTGGAACGCAATGGGTAAGGATTACGCCCTCGCTGTCCCAGAACATGGACACCATCATTTTTTCAGCACTGGCAATTACCCGAAATTTTTTGGTGGCGGTGAATGTGTGTGCTTCCATTGAGCTGACTGGCGCTTTGTTTCTGGATTGAAAAATGGCATCCACGTCTCATCCATTGTCACAACCGACGAAAAGAAAGTCCCATTCGTGCTGTCGTTGCGCGTCAAGATTGCTCGGCAACATGCCACACGGGCAGCCTTGTGGTCGTCCGTCAGCATTCGTGGCACCCACCTGGATGACACTTTTCGCATTTTCAGGTCGTCATGCAGAACTGTGTGCACAGAACCCACAGAAATGCCAACTCTGGAGGCGATCTGTTCAACAGTCATTCGGCGATACCCCAAAACAATTCTCTCCACTTTCTTGATCATGTCGTCAGACCGGTTTGTGCTATTTTAAGTATCTAAAACAGTTCTCATTCTCGCCGCTGGCGGTAAAATTCCATCTGCCATCTCTGGGATGTATTGACAATGAACGCGGCCTCATTTTAAAGCAATGCGCATGTTTCTCTCTCTTTCCAGCCCGGAGAAAAAAAAATCGGAGGCCTTAGAACTTGAATGCACCTCGTATTTATTCATTATCATTAGACCTCTTCCTATGTGATATTCCTGGCCGCTGGCCGTTTCTTTGCTAACTTCGTACGTGTCTTAAACGCGGAAGAAAGACACGAGTGCAGCATATGTTGAAATGTGGGGTGGGGAGCAGTAGCATATGGCACAGTAGGTGCTGGTTCCCGTGGGAAAGCCCGCCTATGTTACTGGTGCTCTCCTCGCATTGGCTGCTGCATTTCACGTCACGTGATTTCTTTTTAAATTAGTTTTGTTTATTATATACTAAATATTAATTATTCACAGCTGAGAATTTGTAATAAATATCTCTCAAGGACAGGCTAGATTTTGACAGTTTAAAAAGTTTAAGGTGCCTTCTCTTATTGTAACAAGAGAAGAGCGATTTTGCAGAAGGCCATGTTTCGGCGCTAAACAGAGCGTCAGGTGCCCTCTACCTCTAGTCTCGCAACGCGCCGCAGTTTGTCTCGATCTGACCACTAAACGCGCCGGTCATGAGTAAAGATTTGCGTAAATGTGATAACAGTCGAGGTCTCAACATGAACTATGGGCAGCATAGGCCGTATCATATGAACAATAGTTGCTCATTATTTTTATTAATTATTTAATAAATGCCATCCCTGACAATAAAAATCTCGCGAGTCGCTTATTATGCTTCCATCCTACAGAACTTATTTTAGCCTCACTTGTATGCTGCAGAAGAACCAACGACCTGTGTGCTGTCTTCTGCGCTGGGGACACAACTATAGAAGACAACAGGTTAGTCAGAACTCTGTGCTTTCCATAAAGACTTGGACAGCAAATACGACACCTCGTGCGTACTGTAGGGCGGTGCAAACGCACACTGCTACGCAACAGCATCCGCGAGGATGTGGAGGTTTCAGGGGACTTGTGGGAGGAAGCAGTACCGACTTCTCCGTCCACAAATAAAAAAAATCGCACTGACGTGTTTTACGGCCCACTTTAGATTTGTAGTTTTATACGTTTTTACAAACATTTTGGACCAAAATAATAATCTAAATAATTAAAAATTAATTAATAAGAGTGTCTGAAACCGTTTTAGGAAAAATTAGGTAGCGGCGGGTTCCGAACCACCGACTTTAGGAATCATATTCCAACGCATTGCCGACTACGCTACGGCTATAAACCAAAAGATGAGTCCTTTAATCTCATACTATTGATGTCCGTTGTTAACTGATGCTAATATGGCATTTGTAGACACTGGATTATCATTTTTCGTACGTAGAACGATGTGTTTTTGTTAATTCTTCAGTACGCCATTGCTTTGAAATCACAACGTGTAAGTTACAATAAGAAAATCATCAAATACGCAACGCAAGATGGCGTATGCCAGAGAGAGTTCTGGGCGAGGAATGTCACGTAACATCTGCGAACGGCTGGTTTTCGTTAATTCAATGGAGGGTGTCAAATCTCCGCTATTTTTGCAAATATGTCTCAAACGAAACGAGATACGAAAAAAACATAATAGTGGTAAGTTGTAGAGAATTTTCTCCTCTGCCAATTAGGTTATTCAATTTTCGTGCCAGATGAACGGTTCGTTTGCAATTACAATTATATTACGAACGACTTTTTTTGCTTTTACTACCGTATTTTTGTCCGCAAAATTTGAAAAAGGGAGGTTCTCTTCTCCGGCGGTCTACAATTCATGTCTGCAAAATTTGGTGCTGATCGGTTGAACGGTTCGTCTTAAAAACAGGGAACACTTTACGGACAGACATACATCCCAAAATCGCCGTTATTTTTGCAAATATCTTGGAAACGCTACGAGATATGAAAAAACATAAGTGAGCAAAGTTGTAGAGAATTTTCTGCTCTACAAAATCGGTTATTCAATTTTTGTGTTATATGAATGGTGAAGCCGTTATTATCATTTAAATTTCGAGCTGTCAAAAGACGATCGCAAAGGCCCACTTTTAGTGTTACTACCGTAACCTAAAGTGGGCCAAAACCCTAGGAAGCTTGCACCTAACCTAGCGAGGTGGCGCAGTGGTAACGCACTGGACTCGCATTCGGGAGCATGGTGGTTCAAGTCCACCTCCGGCCATCCAGATTTAGGTTTTCCGTGATTTCCCTAAATCACTCCAGGCAAATAACGGGATGGTTCCTTTCAGAGGACACGGCCGATTTCCTTCCTCATCCTAACCCAAAAACTCGGCAGCGTTAGCTCCGTTTCTAATGACCAAGCTGTCGACGGGACGTTAAACCCTAAGCATCCATCCAAGCTTGCACCTACCGGCCCACTTGACGCTAAGGCCGGATCCACACATTGGAGCCAACGTTGGCGCCAACAGTGTTCGTCCAGTGTGTGGATCGGTGAAACAGCGTTGGAAACAACGTTGGCGCCAACGTTGGTACGGCTCGTTGCTTGTCGGTATTTCGACCAAACATCAGAGGACGTTGGGCGAATATTGGTACGTCGTCCACACATTGGCGCCAACGTTTCATTCTGTCTTTGTCGTCTGCTCATCTCGAAACTGTTTCTTTCTGCGTTCGTTCTTCATCGCCGGTTTAAAGTTTTGAAATCTCTTTGTAAATATAAGAACTGCATCAGAAAGTGATTCATTTGTGAAAGAAACCTCAGAAAACGAAATGCCACAGCAAAACTTAAGCGCGAACTGTGAAATTAAAAACTTTCTAGACTTTCGACACATTCCATTACTGAATTTAATTTTTAAAATTAACAGTACAGTACTTAATATTTCCTGTCAAGTTTTAAATGTCGTTTTGCAAACTTAAAGCACTACTAGTGATATCAATTACATGATTATTTAAAAAGGGAAGTGTAGGCTTCTAATATTGTCTCCTTTAGCAAGAAATCGAAGCGTAATACCAAAAGAATAGCATCCCTCCAAAACATCTTGCCTTTTTTGTTTTATTTTCAATCATTTAAAGTAGCAGGTCTAAGTTTTTATAATGTGTATCGTTTACTTGTAGCATATTATAAAAAAATTAATGATTTCGTACCATAATTAATGTTCGTTAGGAAGTGTACAACACCCCATCATCTTTTTACGTATGTTTCCCACTTTGATTTACAATTACAAAATGTAAATATTCACACTCAAAAGCGTTAATGCATTGGCCGCGAGTTATTCGTCGGATATGTTTTTTTTGGCTCTCCACAAATTCAACTGAATATTGGCTCCAATGTGTGGACGCTGTCTCAAAAATATCGGCCAATGTTGGCGCCAGCGTTGGTACCAATGTGTGGACGCGGGGTAATACATATTATGTTGCGTTACTATTTGTCATATTCAAAAGTGGGAACATCTGCAACGAGCTCGGATATCTCGATCTATAACTTGCCGGTGCTGTACAAAGCACGTCCGAGCCTCCGCTTAAATGCCTGCTCGGGTGCATCGGCCGACAAACGTATGCCGTAACTCGGGACTGGTTTCGTAAGCCTCGTCCTGGGTGTAGCACTTGGGGTGGTCCAGCACTGTATCAGACAGAGTGGACGCCGCTGCTGAAGTACTCCTCCCCTAGGTATTTGTTTGTCCATAAGGCGCAGCAACGTCGCTGGCTGTGCAGTATTTCTCGAGATAACGTCCTTCCCGCTCCTCTCCATACAATGGGCTGCCCGGGGTCCCTGCAGGTAGCTGGCCACACAGCGTCACGCCGTATGCTAATGCCTGCACCCTGTCCCCTGGCCAGTATACTTGTGACGATTCGTGAACGAATACAAACAAAGTATCTTCAGAACCGAATCGTGTTCCCGACGAATTGTCGTTGGAAAAGAATCGTCTGTCTCGTGACGACTCCAAGATCCAACGATTCATGATTTGAAGGCGAGTGCCGATACGTGCCGAAGGATTACGAAAGCCAGATAGCAGTCAAGGAAGAGGACGCGTGTGAAAGATGGGAGCACAGGACGAAGATCGTGAGCCGTTAAATTGGTATTCACGAATTACAGGTGACAGAAAAGAAACGCAGCGAAAGACACAGCTGCCGATACACGAGATTGACATTACGTATTACGTATTTCTTACGGGTTGCAGATGAAGAGCAATACACACACACACACACACACACACACACACACACACACACACACACACACACATCGTTCACACAGTTGACATGTAGTGTATTTGTACGATTAATTCTTGCACATTTATATTTTGCGTATCCCGAAAACTGCTGAGTAAGGCGGACAGCCGACTTCGGTTTATTGCGAGAATTTTGGGAAGATGTACTTCACCTGTAAAGGAGACCGCGTATAAAACGGTTGTACGACCACGTCTTGAGTATTGCTCAAGTGTTTGGGACCCGCAGCAGATCAGTTTAAAGGGAGACATAGAGGCAGTTCAGAGACGAGCAGCTAGGTTTGTTACTGGTAGGTTCGACCAATGCGCGAGTGTCACGGAAATGCTCCGGCAACTCAGTTGGGGATCGCTGGAAGAAAGACGACGTTCTTTTCATTTATTTCTGTTAAGTAAATTTAGAGGGCCGGAATTTGAAGCTGAGTGTAGTACGATCTTGCTGCCGCCTACTTACATTTCGCGTAAAGATCACAAAGACAAGATAAGAGAAATTAGGGCTCGTACGGAGGCATATAGGCATTGTTCTTTCCCTCGTTCCATTTGGGAGTGGAATAGGAAAGGACATGCTAGTAGTGGTCCAGTGTACCCTCCGCCAAGCACCTTACGGTGAATTGCGGAGTATGTATGTACATGTAGAACTGCTCTAACGATTAGGATTCTATTTTCTATTTAGAGACGTTTTTATCATTCCTGATAGAAAGCGATTATACACAACCTTTTTATATAAAAACGCAAATTTATTTGATCTCGAATGACATTTAGAGAACATTCTGATTTTTAAAGTTTATTTACCGAGACTTGTCTCTTTATGCATCAGTGATCGTGAAATTTGTGGTAAGTCCATAGCGAGAGCACTAATTGTAAACGTACGGTTGTCCTGGATCTTGTCATCAATCGCGTGAACCAGTTCTTCTGCAACCAAAGGTGGACGCCCACTTCGTTCTTCATCGTGCACATCACTACGCCCGCCATTGAACTGTCGGACCCATCTTCTCACCATCGAATCACTCATCGCATTTGGTCCGTAAATTTGGTCGCAAATTTGCCGATAAATTTCACTCGGTTTCACTTTCCTCGCATTCAGAAACCGAATCACCGACCTGATTTCACAGGCGGCAGGATTTTCAATCGACGCCGACATTTCAAACGAGCACAACAAAGCGTACGTAACTGACAGCGATCTCCAAATGGCGCACGTTCTTCTCCTTCTTCTCCTTGATACACTTCGTCTACAGCGTATGTGCGGAACTGCAGTCGCAAGGCTGCAGCGGAGATAAATTGAAACGGAACTTACTTTCTGGACGCGCCTCGTATATACTTATGGTGTCTCTTTTTCGGCATTCTGTATCTTATGGTGCAGACCAGAAATAATCGTGAAGGAAACGTAGTAATGGATTCACAAAGTTGAACATTTATTACACATCTCACATCTGTCCATTACACATCTCACATCTGTTAGCAGGATGTGGCATTCTCTACAAATCGTGCCACTACAGACAATAGTGAATCGTGAAAGAATCGTGAACGAATCGTAGGAATGGATTCACAAAGTGGGATTGAAAGGCAGGAATGGATTCCTGAAAAAGAATCTTGTCGCCCAGCTCTAGTGCCCAGTCTCGCTACTGTAGTCTCACTTGGTTCGTTGCTCCGTCGGTCCCCGCCGGCGGTCGTAAAAATGGTGTCACCGACAGCGCCATCTGGCGACCACATGTCGACCACGTCCGCCTGGCCGAAGCCACTGGTCGAGGTAGCTGTTGAAGCGGAGCTGGTAGATGGCACCGAATCTCTGCCGATACAAAAGCGAACGACTCTCACTCACTCACTAACTAAACACGAAACACTCCACATAAAAATGTAAAGCAGTCAACAATCCGAAGATTGCTTTGAACACCACAGTGCTTTACTAGGCACGGTCCTGTTTGGAGGTGGTATGCCGTTGCCTTCCTCCGACCTTCGAACTGATTTACCCAGCCAGTTATAGGGGGACCTACAGTTTAACTTGCGTTCCGGACAGTGATCTCAAAGATAATCTGGAGTTATTACTGTGTATTATGAAGTCATGACGCTCGACGCCATATTGGTGTACGTATAGCTGTCACACTTGTACCTATTTTCAGTATTGTGTTCTTGCAAAACGCCGGCCGCGGTGGCAGAGGGGACTGAGGCGCTTCGGTCACTGTCTGCACGGCCACTACGGTCGGGGGTTAGAATCCCCCCTCGGGCATGGATATTTGTGCCGTCCTTTGTTGTAGGTAGTTCATAAGTAGTTTGTAAGTTTAGGGACTGATGATCCCTTACTTAAGTCCCTTAAGCCTAACAAACATTTGAACATTGCTTGCAAAACATTTAATAGTTCTATCAAAAAGGAACAACTTCTTGACGTTCTGCAAAACTTTTTTATCGGTCACAAACCGGCTTTCGGCTTCTTAGGCTATCATCAGGTGACAACAGAATGTAGTAAACATGTTTTCAAAATGTTCAAATGTTTGTAGAACTTATGGGACTTAACTACGGGGTCATCAGTCCCTAAACTTACAAACTACATACGAACTAGCTAAGACAAAGGACGGCACAAATATCCATGCCCGAGGGGGGATTCGAACCCCCGACCGTAGTGGGCGTGCAGACCGTGACTGAAGCGCCTCAGTCCCCTCGGCCACCGCGGCCGGCACACATGTTTTCAAAGATGTTAAGATTTACAAAGATGTTATCACAGACAATCGATATTTCACAGGAAAGTTCAGCGCAAATACTTATGAGAGCTATTAACATTTATATAAAAAAATATAATAAATATGTGTAAAGAATCAAAACTAATATGATTATTTTTGTTGAAAAGAAAGGTTGAAAATAAAACTTATTTCAGTAGAGGTGTAGAGGGCAACTGGATCTGATCGTTTAATACTAAAGTAGCATCTGAGCCAAATGTTCACTGATTTCCAATATTTCCAGTAGTGTCATCTTTCTGCTTTTCTTCTAATAGTTCTATTAGTTGATTTCGTAGAAACTGACTTGTATACAACGGGCACTATCTGTTATGAAAATTAAAACACTATTTACAAAATATTCGAGACATGTCATTAAACGCACACCTGCCACGAAACAGTAGAAAATGACACGATTTGTGTAAAACGGACACTTATTATATTTTTCCTCAGAACTAGTGTTTTTTGTCCCACTGAATTTAATGAATAAATTACGCTGTGGTAGACAAATGAATAAAGATCAATAACGACAGATTCGAGACGTATGATATAAGCACGATTTTCCACACAGCGTGCATATCTAGTCTGTCAGCTCAAGCGAAAAAAAAAACATAGACACGATGCAAATATAAAACTGAACTGCCGGCCGCTGTGGCCGAGGGGACTGAGGCGCTCCAGTCACGGTCTGCACAGCCACTACGGTCGGGGGTTCGAATCCCCCCTCGGGCATGGATATTTGTGCCGTCCTTCGTCTTAGCTAGTTCGTAAGTAGTTTGTAAGTTTAGGGACTGATGACCCCGTAGTTAAGTCCCATAAGCTGTACAAACATTTGAACATTTTTGAAAACTGAACTCGAGAAATACCGTCTACAGCAGTGCTATTAATTCATTAAACGAAATAAGATAGCAACACTAGTTCTGAATAAAAATAAAACTCTCATGTGGATCTGAACTCTACATCCTTTCTGTTGACTTCTCTAAAACCTTAAGCGACATGAAGTTCACCATTATATATCTATTATAGTAATCAGTCGTTCATAAATTATTTTCAGACGACACAAGGATCATAAGAACAACATGACCTATACGTACGGAGTTGCCAACATAAGTATAATTGACCGTCACGATTTTCACATATCGTAACCACTGCAAGAGTGTAGCCAGTGATAATATTTGAGATCACTGGTTCCGAACCACGGTGCTACTCGCTATTTTTCACATCAGCACCACTGCCAGAGGTGAAAGAAGTGGAAAGTGACAGATAAAACTCCTAGGACCTAGCGGGAAACAAACCCGCGACCTTTTGAGTTGTAGTCTGGCACTCTACCATTGTGTCACGGAGCCGCAGAATGAAGCTGAACTTTGGCAGGAATGTAGATTATAGGTAGTAGACGTCAGCTAAGAAATGATTTTGCGGTAGGACCGATAATTCAAGAGATATGACGTCATAAACAGTGAAATGATCCCCGTCTTGTGGCGCGTCATAGTGTATTTGAGGAGGAGAGCACTTAGCGACTTGCGACAAATTTTAAACGTAATTTAAGATATTTGAGAAACTTTTTATCGCTGACAACTCCAGAAAAATAATGAAAGGAAAAAAGTGTTTGTCGATTACTACTTTTTCGGCGTTCATGCAGTACAATTACTGCATTTGGCATGACGCTACAATTTATTACTCACACACTATTAATTGTATTCGCGAGAAATGTTACAGACAGTGTACTCACATACCGCTAAACGTTCGAAATTTTCTTATTGTGCGAAACACACTTCTTGAGGTATGGACTCATAAAAAAAATCGCAATGTTTTTGGGGCCCATTTTAGATTTGTAGTTTTTGCAAACATTTTCGACCAAAATAATAATCTAATTAATAAAAAATAAATAAGATTATTTGAAACCCTTCCAGGAAAAAAATGGTAATGGCGGGCTCCGAACCACGGACCTTCAGCGTTAGAGTCCAACGCATTGCCCCCTACGCTACGGCTAGCAATCAGAACTTGAGTTCTTTGAGTTCTTTAATCTCATACTATTGATGGCTGTTGTTAACTGATGCTAATATGGCATTTGTGCATACATTATCGTGTATCATACGAAGAACGACGTGTTTTTGTTAATTCTTCAGTACGCCATTGCTTTGAAATGACAACGTGTAGGTGACAATAAGGAAATCATCAAATACGCAACGCAAGATGGCGTATGCCAGAGTCCTGGGCGAGAAATGTCACATGACATCTGCGAACGGCTGGTTTTCGTTAATTCAATGGAGGGTGACAAAACTCCGTTATTTTTGCAAATATATCTCAAATAGATCATATTCCCTCAGAGCTACTGAAGTCTCTGGGAGAACGAGTCATGACAAGACTATTTCACCTGGGGCGTAAAATGTATGAGGCAGGCGAAGTACCCTCAGACTTTAAGAAAAATGTAATAATCCCCATTCCAAAGAAAGCAGGCGCAGACAGGTGTAGAAACTACAGAACCATCAGTTTAATAAGTCCTGATTGCAAAATATTAACACGAATTATATACAGAAGGATGGAAAAACTGGTAGAAGCCGACCTCGGTGAAGATCAGTTTGGGTTCAGGAGAAATGTAAGAACACAGGAGGCAATACTCACTTTACGGCTTATTCTAGGAGATAAATTAAGAAAAGGCAAACCTACATTTCTAGCTTTTGTAGATTCGGAGAAGGAGTAAAATATAGGGAGCGTAAGGTTATTTACAGCTTGTACAAAAACCAGAGCCGGCCGTGGTGGCCGAGGGGACTGCGGCGCTCCAGTCACGGTCTGCCCGGCCACTACGGTCGGGGTTTCGAATCTCCCCCTCGGGCATGGATATTTGTGTCGTCCTTAGTTGTAGGTAGTTCATAAGTAGTTTGTAAGTTTAGGGACTGATGACCCCGTAGTTAAGTCCCTTAAGCTTAACAAACAAACAAACAAACAAAAACCAGACAGCGGTTGTCAGAGTTGAAGGGCATGAAAGGGATGCAGTGGTTGGAAATGGAGTAAGACAGGGTTGTAGCCTTTCTCCGATGTTGTTCAATTTGGACATGGAGCAAGCTATAAAAGAAAGCAAGGAGAAATTTGGTGAAGGAATTAAAGTTCAGGGGGAAGAATTAAAAAGCATTCCGTTTTGACGACGACATAGTAATTTGTTAGATGCAGCAAAGGTCCTGGAAGAGCAATTGAACGGAATGGACATGTGCTGAAAGGTGCATATAAGATGAACATTAACAAGAGCAAAACTAGGGTAATGGAGTGCAGTGTAAGGAAATCAGGTGATGCTGAAGGAATTAGTTTATGATGAAACAATAAAGGAGGTAGATGAGTTTTGTTACTTGGGTAGTAAAATAACATGCGATGGTCGCAGTACAGAGGATATAAAATGCAGAATGGCAATGGGTAGAAAAGCGTTCTTGAAAAAGAGAAATTTGTTAACATCGAATATTGATTTAAGCCTAAGGAATTCCTTTCTGAAGTCATTTGTATGGACTGTTACCTTGTATGGGAGTGAAACATGGACGGTAAACAGTGCGGACAGGAAGAGGATTGAGGCTTTTGAAATATGGTGCTACAGAAGAATGCTGAAGATTAGGTGGGTGGATCGCGTAACTAATGAGGAGGTACTGAACAGAATTGGGGAGAAAAGAAATTTCTGGCATACCTTGACTAAAAGAAGGGATAGATTGGTAGGGCACCTTCTTAGACATCAAGGAATTGTAAAATTAGCATTGGAGGGAAGTGTTTAGGGTAAAAACCGCAGAGGAAGACCAAGAGATGGGTACAGTAAGCAGATTCAGACAAATGCAGGTTGTCGTTCTTATGTGGAGATGAAGAGGCTTGCTCAGGATAGGGTATTGTGGAGAGCTGCATCAAACCAGTCTCCGGACTGAAGACCCCAACAACACATCTCAAACGATACGAGATGTGAAAAAAAATAAGGGAACAAAGTTGTAGAGAATTTTCTGCTCTACAAATTATGTTATTCAATTTTCGTGTCAGATAAATGGTTAAGCCGTTATTCTTATTTCGAGCTGTCAAAAGACGATCGCAAAGGCCCACTTTTAGTGTTACTACCGTAACCTAAAGTGGGCCAATAATTAGGTGCATGAAAAATTGCCTCATCACGCACGACGTTTTGATTTATTACCTCTTCCCTACTAACTCTATTCGCGACGTATTTTGCAGGCATTTTACTGATAAACCACTGAATGTACCTTCGAAATAATACCGTATTACGACACACAGTTCAGACGCTATGACGTAAAATGAATTGCATGAAAAGTCGCCCTAATAAGCGTTTGCTTGTAATTGACTACCTGTTTACTACCAACGCCATTTACAACGTATTCCGAAGGCAGATTAATATTCCACTCTACGACCCTGCTAATTGTTCTTGTAGCACACACAATTTAGCAGATATTACGTCTTAAACGTGACACCTGTAAATGGGTACCTCATTCTCTCTCTCATTTTGCTAAGTCTTTACTACTCTGGGTATTTCTCTTTTTGCTCGTATTTTATACGCGGACATACCGTACATCCGATTGGATAAAACTTCGACAACTCATTGCTTGCTCTCGCGTGAAGGTTACAGGCGTACTGACAGATGTAGCTCATACCCTGATTAATACATGGGCTGCCTTACAGTGGGTTAACACGTACGTTACTCTTCACGATTAAGCGGCTGTACGGAACTGATGAAATACGGAATGAAGATAGCTTATACCCACAATTAATACATGGGCTGCGTTTCGTAAGCCTCCGTAGTTGCATGGCGGAGGATACGTTACAAGAATCCTGCAAATTGTTTTCCTCGTCAACTTGAAAGCCAGCACATAAATGTATGTTTCCACGAAGGAGATTTTTATAATCTGCAAGCCAGTGAATTCATCATAGTGGAGGATACCTTGCGACTTTGACACCGTTAAAACTTGGTGCATATATGAACACTCCTGGCCATTAAAATTACTACACTACGAAGATGACGTGCTACAGACGAGAAATTTAACCGACAGGAAGAAGATGCTGTGATACGCAAATGATTCGCTTTTCAGAGCATTCACACACGGTTGGCGCCAGTGGCGACACCTACAACGTGCTGACATGAGGAAAGTTTCCAACCGATTTCTCATATACAAACAGCAGTTGACCGGCGTTGCGTGGTGAAACGTTGTTGTGATGCCTCGTGTAAGGAGGAGAAATGCGTAACACACGTTTCCGTCTTTGATAAGGGTCGGATTGTAGCCTTTCGCGATATTGCTGCTCGCGTTGGTCACGATCTAATGACTGTTAGCAGAATATGGAATCGGTGGGTTCAGGAGGGCAATACGGAACGCCGTGCTGGATCCCAACGGCCTCGTATCACTAGCAGTCGAGATGACAGGCATCTTACCCGCATGGCTGTAACGGATCGTGCAGCCACGTCTCGATCCCTGAGTCAACAGATGGGGACGTTTGCTAGACAACAACCATTTGCACGAACAGTTCGACGACGTTTGCAGCAGCATGGACGTGCTTTAAGACAGTCCGTGTAGTCCCTTTGGCTGCAACGCTGTGTTAACTGAGTGGTCCAAATCGCCTACCTAGTAAGAGGTTCTGGGTTCGAATCCCACCACAGCACATATTTTAATTCAGTGCCTCTTTAAATCTTAGAACGGGACGTTTTTCAGAAGGGCGCTAGTCAAATACCTGCCTAAACTATACTTCAGGCGCAGAGAATGGGATTCGTCACCTTGTTCCCAAAAATTGGGGAACGAATGAGGCTGGAGCACATGGATCCCACACACGCCACGGTCCGTTAGCTCGCGGGCCGCGGTTCGTGCCCAGAACACCTCCAGTGGTTTGCTCTCCGACGGCCACGTCTGTGCACTTGTCGACAATTACGCACTCGTGAACACGTTTACAGATTTACAGACTCTCATTCCTACGACGTACATAATATGTTCGAAAGAACAGACGCCACTTTCGACCCTGCAGTTATTACCTATTCATACTGACGGAATGCGAGATATCAAATGCGAACAGCTGAAGTTTGAAAATGCGTAGCCAGCAGGGACATGTCCTAAAGAATTAACGTCACACATAACTGTACGATACGCTGTCAGAGACATGGAAGAGCAGTTAAACGGAATAAACAGTGTGTTGTAAGGAAGGTATGAGACGAACATTAACAGTAAACCGAGGGTGATGGAATGAAGTGTCCGAAAATCAGGCGATGCTGAAGGAATTAGATTACGTAATGAGACAATAAAAGTAGTAGACGAGTTTCGTTATTTGGGTAGCAAGATAATTTCTGATTGCCGAAGTAAAGGACTTAAAACGCAGAATGGCTATGGGATCAAAGGCGTTTAGTTGAAATCGTTCCCTTCCTGACCTTAAGAGTATCTGTACGAAATTCTGTTGAAAACGGTCCATAAGTTTAGGAGCACATGTAGAATATTATCGCATGGCGCAGCTGTTTCTCACGACTGTCGTCGTCGTCGTCGTTGTTGTTGTTGTCTTCAGTCCGCAGACTGGTTTGATGCAGCTCTACACGCTATCCTGTACTGTGCAAGTCTTCATCTGAGAATACGGTCGGCAACCTACATCCTTTTGAATCTGCTTACTGTATTCGTCCCTCGATCTCCCTCTACGATTTTTTTCCCCACACGCTTCCTTCTAATGCTAAGTTGACGATTCCTTCAGGTCTCAGAATGTGTCTCACCAACCTATCCCTTCTCTTAGTCAGGATATGGCAGAAACTCCTTTTCTCCCCGATTCGGTTAAGCACCTCCTCATTAGTTACGTGATCTACCCAACTAATTTTCATCATTAGTCTGTAGCACCATCTAATACTCATCATTTAACTGTAACTCCACATTTCAAAAGCTTCTATCATTTTATATGAACTCCTTATCGTCCACGTTTCACTCCCATACAATGATACATTGAAGACAAATGCTTTCAGAAAGGACTTTCCAACAATTAAATTAAAATTGGAAGTTAACAAGTTTCGCTTCTTTAGAAACGCCTTTCTTCCCATAGCCATTCTGCATTTTATACCTTCTTTACTTCGGCCATCTGAATTTATTTTGCTACCCAAATAACAAAATTCATCTACTTATTCTATTGTCTCATTACCTAATCTAATTCCTTCAGCATCGCCTGATTTTTTTTTTTTTCTTTGCATTCCATTACCTTCGTTTTACTCTCGTTGACGTTCAACTTGTATCTTCCTTTCAAGACACTGTCCATTCTATTCAGTCTTTTGCGGTCTCTCCCCAAATTTCTCCTTTTATTCCTTCACTGCCTGCTCAATGTACAGATTGAACAACATTGGGGAAAGGCTACAACCCTGTCTTACTCCCTTGCCTACCTCTGCGTCCCTTTCTTGCCATTCGACTCTAATAACCGCTGTCTGGTTTTTGCATAGGTTGAATAAAACTCTTCGCTCCCTATATTTTCCCCCTGCTACCTTCAGAATTTGGAATAGTGTATTCCAGTCGACATTGTCAAAAGCTTTCTCCAAATCGACAAACGCTAAAAACGTAGGTTTCCCTTTCCTTAGCCTATCTCTTAAGATACGTCGTAATGTGAGTATTGCCTCCCGTGTTCCTACATTTCTCCTAAATCCAAACTGATCTTCCCCGAGGTCGCATTCCACAAGTTTTTCCATTCATTGTTTATGAAGTCATATCTTCTTACGCATGTGTCGTAGGTGATTCTTACCCCGACAGCGATTGTTGCCTGATTGTGAGGAACATGTCATGCATGTCATGTCAACTGACCTAGCACTCCCAGGTCGACCATCGCGGATTTTGTTATAACTTTATGTGAACATTCGCACATGTCCCCAATGAACATTGGTAAATTTTTAGGGTCGTCGAAGTTATACTTTCCAAGATATACTCAGTTGTTCCACACCATGTGCGACTTTGCACAGAGCGAGCGTGAATTTGTGAAGACTTAAGCTATTATAACTCTGGCAATATTTCGTTGAAAGAAATGACATTACGCTATCTTGTAGAACGGTACGCGTTCTCTTGGGAATAATAATGAAGATAATTGTATGTGCCATATACAGCCAGAAAAATTCAGCCAAATGTGCTAAAGGAAAAAAAAAAAAAAAAATTCGGCTCCCCAAAAAATTTCAAAGTTTGTCGTCCTATATCTCGATGACTAAAGATGTGGCGAACATGAAACTTGGCATGTGGTAACCTAACAATACAATGTTCTGAAACACAAAGTTTCGTTAAGGTATCGCATTCCAATATCGAAATGTGCAAAGTTGAAGATTTAAGAAAACGGTAAAAAATCCGGTATCTTCGACCTTATGTTGCAGAAAACTATGTTATATAAAACTTCCCAAACGGTGCTCAATAGAAAGAGCATTATTTTAACTGCACAAAAACGTGAATTTGATCATCCAACGCGGACTAACAATGCTAGATAGTTTGAATGAAAGTTGAACGCATAAATCGCGGTGCGAAAAAAGTGTTCAGCTTTGGATTCTTATATCTGCTAAAGTAAACGCATGCTGAACATGATACAGGTTGGCAGCACAGCGATGTGGCATGAAATTTTTCAGCCTCCTACTATTTTCCAATATTCTACAAAATTGTCGTAAACATAGTTTTTTGCAAAATAAGGTCGGAAATTCCGCATTTTCAGCCTTTTTAGAAAATCTTCTACTTCGCACTTAATTAATTCAGTATTTGAAAGAGATACCTAAGCGAAACTTCGTGTGAGAACCTTGTACTGTTAGGTTACAACATGCCAAGTTTCACGTTCGCCATATCTTTAGTCCCCGAAATATAGGATACCAAACTTTGAAGTTTCTTTGGGGCGCCAATTTTTTTAGCAAATTCGGCTGAATTTGTATGGCTGTATATGCTAAGTAAAATTATTTTTATTATTATTCCCAAGGGAATGCATACAGTTGTACATGACGGGCCAAATGTCATTTCTTTCAACGAAATATTGTCCCCGTTGTAATAGCTTAGTCTTAAACACACACACACACACACAAACACACAAACACACACACACACACACACACACACACACACACACACACTCGCAAAGTCGCGCATGGTGTAAAATAACTATGTCTCGAATTGCTTTGACAAACCTTAAAACTTACCAATGTTCATTGATGACATGTGCGTATGTTCGCTTACAATTTCATCGAAATCCGTGATGGTCGAGCAGGAAAATGCTCTGAAATCAGGCGATTTCACATGGAATGACCCACGTGTGCCAAGTTCGTTTTGAAATCCGTCCAGTAGTTTAGGAGGAGATGTGGTACATACATAGCCGGCCGCGGTGGCCGAGGAGACTGAGGCGCTCCAGTCACGGTCTGCACGACCACTACGGTCGGGGGTCCGAATCCCCCCTCGGGCATGGATATATGTGCCGTCCTCAGTGTTAGCTAGTTCATAAGTAGTTTGTAAGTTTAGGGACTGATGACCCCGTAGTTAAGTCCCATAAGCTTAACAAACATTTGAACATTTTTTTGTACATACATACATACACTGTGGCGTAACTAGGACTTGGCTTTTGGGGATAGATCTGCTTGACGAGCAAAATTTTAGTTAGTTTCCAGACAGACTACCATCTACCAATTCCGTTGAAGAAACTAATTCACTCCCATCCAATAAAAGCTTATTACCTTTACCAGATTGCTGTAATACGATTTTTTTTACTTCTGGGGAGGATCTATCCCCCTCATCCCCCCCCCCATAGTTATACATACATACATACATACATACATACATGTTTGTTCGTATATCTTCTGGGTTGTAAGGCCGTTTCTTAGAAAACGGCCTTGCAACCCAGAACATATACATCTCAAAGCCTTCAATCTATCAAACATACGTGCAAACACACATGCACGCATACAGCCTATTTCATAAGCTGTATAGATTAGAAAGTTTGCTCAGTGACAAACTGCCGCGGTGGAGTAGCCGAGCGGTCTAAAGCGTCTCGCTGCGGAGCTCGCGGTTGCTCGTCGTGGAGGTTCGAGTCATCCCTGGGGCATGGCTGTGTGTGTGTTTCTCCTTGGGTTAGTTTACCTAGGTTTAAGTAGTTTGTAAGCTACGGACTGTTGACCACGCACTTTGGTCCGATAGATTTACAAACATTTCAGTGACAAACATATGTGAGTTTCAATACATAAGGTACTGAGAGGTACTGAAGAAGCGGAAAGAACAGTGCAAGAGGAGATGAAGAAGGGGCTGAAAGAGTTGGGGAGAGAGAGAGAGAGAGAGAGAGAGAGAGAGAGAGAGAGAGAGTCTGCTGGAGTATGGAATAAATACCCAGCCAACGTCGGGATTAGTTGATTAATAAATCTCATGCCACAGAATCAGCATTACCCTGTCTAATAGTATTCCCCCGGCTCTCTCTCACACACACACACACACACACACACACACACACACACACAAAGTAGTTTCGCGAAGCCCGTCAGGTGGGATTGAATTGGCGGGACACGCCCTCAGCTTGAAATACGGCAGGCAGCGGTGTGAGCGCCGCCGTCATATTTCAGCTGAAACACGACGGCGCCGAGCCCGCGCAACGAGGCATCTGTTGGGCAGATGTCGACCTTGCGCCGCGTGCCTCAGCCACATTCGTCTCTGCACTGGCGAAATTACAGCCTGCACGGGCCATTACAAGTCGGCAATCTCTGGCCGCTGTCACCGGCTGTCTATCGGCACCAGCCACTCCCTGACTTATTAAATGGCCGCCTAAATACCCTCACTATCTCCTATCTCATTCCGATGGCCACTTTCTTGAGACGTACAGGGCAGATCCGAGAACTACTCTGCCTCCAATGTTTTCTTTCTGTTCCCAGTAGTCTACAGTTTGACTTATTACAAGTCACGTTTATTACTCGATCGACTTTCCCCACTTTGCATTGTAGCGTTTGGACCCCTGGGCACATCGGCATTCCTGGCGATGAACTTGTAGATCGGTTGGCCAAGCAGGCCACCAGCTCACCCCCCTCTTGAAATTGGTCTCGTGGAAACGGATCTTAGGTGGACGCTACACCGGAAGGTGCGGGACGTATGGAGTGCACAAAACCAGCTTTGCACGATCAAACCGTCCACAGCCACATGGAAAACCTCACTGAGGCCCAATCGTCGAGATGCCGTTATGCTATGTCGTCTCCGCATTGGGCAACTTGATTGTTTACTTCGCCGTGTGTCGCTGTGGTGTTGCTTTGACAGTAGTCCGTCTCCTGGTGGACTGTAACGTTTTAGCCCCCTGGCGGCAGACTTTTAATCTTCCGCCTACCCTATCCTTAGTACTACTGGAACGATGCCTCCACGGTTTTATCCGTGCAGCCGTCCGCCTCCATAGCTCAGCGGTAGTGTCCCTGACTACAACGCAGGAGGTCCGGGTTCGATTCCCGGCAGGGGACTGGGTGTTGTGTGTTGTCATCGTCATTATCATCATCGTCACATACCTGCCAACTTTTACGGTTTATCCGCAAAATTTACGGAAATTGCATCATTTTACGGTTTTACGGATGGTCGGTGTTATTTTACGACTTTCACAAAAACTGAAACGTTAACTTTCGATAATCACACAAAATAAGTTCAATCGATTGTTCGTGTGGGTCGAAGATACGTCTACGATAGTCTACAATTTATTCATTGATCTGATTTGTAGTTTTAAGTCTGATGTTCGTGACGCCGTGTTCTGTGGTGACGCAGTTGGAACTGAATTTAAAGGCGGGATAACAGTTCTTCAAGTTTTATGTGGATCTCAGGGGTCGACAGGCTCTGCTCTGCAAATTCAAAGAAGTCCTGATGAGTCAGTTATTGGCATTGAGACCTATCTACATTATCGATTTCCAGGATACAGATAAATACCATTTCTTTCATCAATAAGGAAGTAAGGTCTGTCACTAATTAATTATGTTTGCACTCAAGGTGAGACAAAATTCAAGATGCACAGTTTTCTTCCATTCCTTTATTCTTGGTAAAGTTTTCCTTTTATGCAAGAGAGGAAATTAAGGCTATAGTCGAACTAGCATATCATTTGCAGTGCGTCTTATTTCTTGCCTTTAAACAAGTTTTACTGTGCAAAACCTTTTTCAGCTATATCATATCTGCTTAATTTATCAAGTAAGTTCGGTTTTGTATGCTCTAAAGGAATATTCACCGTGCCTACTGCTATTTAACGTGGATTTCTTCTCGATATGTCCGCTTGAACAATGGCCTATGACGTATGTAGATACGATTACATTATCGTATTTTGTAAACCTGAAAAATCATTTTTTTTCGTCAAGCCGGACTATGTGGAAGTTATTTCCCAGATTTTTTGCGACACGTGAGTTTTACTGAAAGCGCTTTCCAAAAGTTGGCAGGTATGTCGTCATCATCTCATCGTCATTGGCACGTAAGTCGCTCACGCGGCGTCAAACAACAAGACTTATACTAAGGCGGCCGAACAAATCTGCAAGGGTTCTCCCGGCCAAGAAAGCCATACGCTCATTTCCATTTTTTTTTCCCGTGCAGCCGGTTTTTACCATTTCATTTAATGGATGGTGCTTTATCCTGACTTTAAACCGTTTTTTAGTGTTTGTCTTCTGACTAGCAGATATTAGTGTGTGCCACGTGACTGGCTCATCCATTATTATCCCAGTGATCAGCCAGACACGGATCTCCGTTGTCAAAAACGCTCTGTTTCTCTATTTGCTCCATTTCTATTCTTGGTGAAAGTTTATGGTCGACGTGTATTCCTCTGGGGTACTCATTGTATGTGTTCAGGTCCTTACCACCATTGTTTCCACTCCACAGAAAGATCTTTGCTAGGAACAAGGGACTGAAGACCAAGTAGTTTAGTCCCCTCTAAATAATAACAACAACAACAACATTGTAGGGTGCAGATTGCGGCTCCTATTGTGTGTTCACTGGCTCCGCATGGAAGGTAGCCATTCAGATTTGCAAAGCATGAGGGGTTCAAGTGTTTAAGCTTAAGGGACTTAAATGCGGGGTCATCAGTCCCTGAAATTACAAACTACTTATGAACTAGCTTATACTAAAGACGGCACAAACATCCATGCCCGAGAGGGGACTCGAAACCCCGACCGTAGCGGCCGTGCAGACTGTGACTGGCGCGCCGCAGACCGCTCGGCTACTGCGGCCGGCTGGGTGAGCGGTGATCGAATGAAAAGGTGCGCAACGACACTGTGGGTATAACTGAAAACTTCATTCAAATGTAATCCCACTGTGGATGGAGATACATTCGACATAGAACCACCGAGATTTAAGAGAAACAACTAGCGAATAACAAAGTTCCTGGACAAGACCTGGTAACTGCGGAAATGATAAAACACGGACGTGAAATATTTGCGGCTGTTTGCTGATTATGCTGTGGTGTATGGGAGGGTGTCGTCTGTAACTGACTGTAATAGCATACAGGATGACTTAGACAAAATTTCTAGTTGGTGCGAAGAATGGCAGCTAGCTCTCAATGTAGATAAATGTAAGATGATGCGCATGAGTAGAAGAAATAATCCCATTATGTTCGAATACAGTATTAGTAGTGAGCTTCTTGATGCTGTCGCGTCGTTCAAATATCTAGGCGTAACATTTTAGAGCGATATGAAATGGAACGAGCATGTAAGGACAGTTGTGAGTAAGGCAGACAGCCGACTTCGGTTTATTGGGAGAATTTTGGGAAGATGTACTTCACCTGTAAAGGAGACAGCGTATAAAACGCTTGTACGACCACGTCTTGAGTATTCTTCAAATATTTGGGACCCGCAGCAGATCGGTTTAAAGGAAGACATAGAGGCGGTTCAGAGGCGAGCAGCTAGATTTGTTACCGGTAGGTTCGACCAATGCGCGAGTGTCACAGAAATTCTCCGACAACTCAATTGGGGATCGCTGGAAGAAAGATGACGTTCTTTTCGTGAATTTCTGTTAAGTAAATTTAGAGGGCCGGAATTTGAAGCTGAGTGTAGTACGATCTTGCTGCCGCCTACTTACATTTCGCGTAAAGATCACAAAGACAAGATAAGAGAAATTAGGGCTCGTACGGAGGCATATAGGCATTCTTTTCTTCCTCGTGCTATTTGGGAGTGGAGTAGGAAAGGAAATGCCTAGTAGTGGTACAGTGTACCCTCCGCCACGCACCTTACGGTGAATTGCGGAGTATGTATGTAGATGTAGAGGAGATACATAAAATAATTATAATGGCCTGGGAAAGAGAGAAAATGCTGCGAGACTACACGTTATCAACCATCTGCGCTATACATAAGAAAGGATCACGGATGCAGTGTTAGAACTACCGAGGAATGTCTCTGCTTAGTATTGTGGGAAAGCTGAAAGGTGGAAAGAGTGTTTATAGGGGCTCTACAAAGGAAATGAACTTACAGACAATATTGTAGAAAGGGAAGAAGATAAGATGAAATTGGAGATACTTTACTGAGAGAATAATTTGACAGAGCACTGAAAGGCCTATGTCGAAACAAGGCCCCTGGAGTGGACGACATTCCCTCAGAGCTACTGAAGTCTCTGGGAGAACCAGCCATGACAAAACTGTTTCACCTGATGTGTAAGATGTATGAGACAGGCGAAGTACCCTCAGACTTTAAGAAAAATGTAATAATCCCCATTCCAAAGAAAGCAGGTGCATACAGGTGAGAAAATTACAGAACCATCGGTTTAATAAGTCATGGTTGCAAAATATTAACACGAATCACTTACACTGGGATCTGGAAATCTGGTAGAAGCCAACCTGGGGGAAGGTCAGTTGGGATTCAGGAGAAATGTAGGAACACGGGAGGCAATCCTCACTGTACCGGTTAGAAGATAGATTAAAGAAAGGCAAACCTACATTTCTAGCTTTTGTAGGTTTGGAGAAAGCTTTTGTACTGTTTATTGTAATACACTCTGTCAAATTCTGAAATCAGCAGGAGTAAAATGTAGGGAACGGAAGGTTATTTACAATTTGTACAAAATCCAGACAGCAGTTGTCAGAGTTAACTGGCATGAAAGGGATGCAGTGGTTGGGAAGGGAGTAAGACAGGGTTGTAGCCTTTCTTCAATGTTGTTCAATTTGTACATTGAGCAAGGAGAAATTTGGAGAAGGAATTAAAAATCAGTGTGAAGAAATAAAAACACAGCGTTTTGCCGATGACATTGTAATTGTCAGAGACAGCAAATGACCTGGAGAGCAGTTAAACGGAATGGACAGTGTGCTGAAAGGTGCATATAAGATGAACATTAACAAGGGCAAAACTAGGGTAATTGAGTGCAGTCTTAGAAAATTGGGCGATGCTGAAGGAATTAGATTAGGTAACGAAATAATAAAGGTAGTAGATGAGTTTTGTTACTTGGGCAGTAAAATAACAAATGATGGACGCAGTATAGAAGATATGAAATGCAGAACGACAATGGGAAGAAAAGCGTTTTTGAAAAAGAGAAATTTGTTAACATTAAATATTAATTTAAGCATAAGGAAGACCTTTCTGAAGGCATTTGTGTGGAGTGTTGCCTTGTATGGGAGTGAAACCTTCACGATAAACAGTGCGGATAGGAGGAGGATTGAGGCTTTTTAAATGTGGTGCTACAGAAGAATGCTGATTAGCTGGGTGGATCGTGTAACTAATGAGGAGGCACTGAACAGAATTGGGGGGAAAAGGAATTTCTGGTATACCTTGATTAAAAGAAGCTTCAATTGGTAGGAGACATTCTTAGACATCAAGGAATTGTGAATTTAGCGTTGGAGGGAAGTGTGTGGGGGTAAAAATCGCAGAGACCAAGAGAGAAATATAGTAAACAAATTCAAATAGATGCAGGATGCCATTCTTATGAGGAGATGAGGCTTGCTCAGTATAGAGTAGGGTGGAGAGCTGCATGAAACCAGTCTCCGAACTGAAAACAACACCAACAACAACAACAACGATATATAGCTAATATGGCTTATGAGTATGCTTGGCTGATATTACGATGACTGGTGCATTGAGGATGATCACTATGTGATCGAAATCGATCTGCAGAAACATTAATAGAAAAACGACCAATGCTGCATACTATATTATATTCAACGATATATAGCTTCGTCTTATAAGGTGTGTACCTGCGCTGGTGCCACGAAGAGAGACGGAACGAGGTGGCGCAGTGGTAAAAAAAACAACAACACTGGACTCGCATTCGGGAGGACGGTGGTTCAAATCCACCTCCGCCCATCCAGATTTAGGTTTTCCGTGATTTCTCTAAATCACTCCAGGCAAATGTCGGATGGCGCCTTTCATAAAGGATACGACCTATTTCCTTCCGCATCCTTAACCGCAACTACGAGCGTTAGCTCTGTCTCTAGTGACAAAGCTGTCGACGGGACGTTAAACCCTTAGTTTTCGTCCTTCCTCCATGTCGAGACTTCCGAACCACACGCTGGTGCGGTGACGTTTTCCTGTACCTCTTCCAGTGAGGCTTGGCAAACATCGCTCACATTGCGTGCGCCATGTGGCACATGCGAGGTCGACCGGCCGGCCGGCGGGAATGCCAAGGACGTAGACGCCGCGCCGCATCCAGTCTGTCGTCGCAGAGTAGGCGGCACTTCGGGGAAAATACGCACGCGTCGCGTACCTCTAGATCACTTCCGCTGGTCGCTCAAGTGACCGGCCGTTCACTACTTTAAGCAATTTACATCTCATGTTGAGACTTTGCTGGTCCACACACGTGTCCTACCTGGCTGCCCGTTGTGCCCGATCCCTTAACGTTCTTCGTGTCCTCAGTGGCACGTCATGGGGAGCGGATCGTACCGTCCTGCTTCACCTTTACCAGGCCATTGTTCAGTCGAAGCTCGACTACGGAAGCCTTGTATACTCTTCAGTATGGCCGTCGATTCTTCGCCGCCTCAACACTATCCACCATCGGGGATTACGTCTTGCGACCGGTGCATTTTATACCAGCCCTGTTGAAAGTCTGTATGCCGAGGCTGCTGTATTACCCTTGACCACTCGACGTGACATACTCTTGTGTCGGTACGCATGCCGCCTGCGGTCGATGCCCAACCATCCATCTTACCGATTATTTTTTGACGACTCACTCGATCGCCAATATCAGTTGTCTGCGATTGCCTTGCTTCCACCGGGAGTTCGGTTTCGCCGCCTGCTACAGCGGCTCGATTTTACCCTTCCTTCCACTCTTCGGTTGAGCGAAAGCCCATTGCCACCGTGGCATCGGGCCCAGGTTCACACTCACCTTGAACTTAGTTCGCTCCCCAAGGAGAGCACTCCGGATTTGGTATACCGCTCGAGGCTTGTCGAACTCCGTTCGCAGTTCGATAATGCCGTATTTATTTACACTGATGGTTCCAAAGCACTGCCGGTGTCGGATCTGCCTTCGTCGTCGGGGACAACCGTTTCCAATACAAGCTCCCTGACCGGTGCTCTAACTTCACGGCTGAGCTTTTTGCCCTCCACCAGGCCGTTTTGTATACCTGCCGCCACCGCCACCCTTTCTATGCCATATGTTCTGACTCCCTTAGTGCTCTGCAGAGTCTTAAGGACCCTTTCTCGAACCATCCTCTCGTGTATCGGATCCAACGCTCCCTCCAGTTGCTGGCGGATGACAGCTGTCACGTTTCTTTCCTGTGGGTCCCTGGCCATGTGGGTGTGCCCGGGAATGAGACCGCCGACATAGCAGCCAAGGCCGCAGCTATTTTGCCTCGCATGGCTACCTTTTGCGTCCCATCGGACGATGTTCAACGGGCTCTTCGCCGGAGTAACGTGTCGCAGTGGCACAGTGCGTGGTTTTCAATGTACGACAATAAATTGAGAACTGTAAAACCGATCCCGACCGCTTGGAGGACCTCCTCACGCCCCTCTCGGCGGGAGGAGGTCATCCTGGCCCGGTTGCGGATCGGTCACTGCCGTTTCAGCCACCGTCACTTGCTATCCGCCGACCCTGCACCGCTGTGCTCCTGCGGTGAATTGCTGACAGTGCGACATGTTTTACTGACTTGTGTTAATTTTAATCATCTCTGTGTAGCCCTTCACTTTCCGTCTACTCTGGAGGAACTTTTAGCTGATGACACACGAGCAGCTGCTCGAGATTTGCGTTTTATCAACTTGGCCAACTTATCCAAGGATATTTAACCCTTTTAATTGTCTTTTATCTTTCGTTTTTAGGCTCTTGTTGATGTTCTGACAGTCACCTTTTTTCTTTGATATCATAGCGAATCTATGTTCCTGGCTGGGCGCTAATGACCATAGAAGTTGTGCGCCCTAACACCACAAAAAAATCCCATGTTAACTGAACCGGTCATCATCATCCTCTTGGACAGTTTCCAGCCTCTGGCCGGGTCTGCTTGGAACATAAGCCTCTCCACCGTCTTCTGCCTTTCCACCACCACCCCGTCTTCAGCTTGGTCCAGTCTTCTTTCTTCTTCTACACCTTCCTCCACTCCTTCCAGTCCCTGTCTCTCGATCTTCCTCTTGGTCTATTTCCATTCCAGCTTCATCTCGTGCATCCTCCTGGATGCCCTCCCCTCCTCCATTCGCTTAACATGTCCATACCATTTCAGCCTTGATTTCTCTGTCTCCTCTTGTAATGGTTCCACCGTCATTACCTCTCTGATCCTCTCATTTCTTAACCTGTCTACTTTGTCACTCCAGTACTGTTCATCAAGAATGAAATCTCACAGCTTGTAATTTGCTTTTCTCTCTTCAGGTTTCAGATGCATTTGTCGGGTTCAGGACATAGTACATCTACATAGATACTCTGCAAACCACATTCAACTGCCTGGCAGAGGGTTCATTAACCACTTTCATAACTTTTCTCTACCGTTCCATTATCTAATAGCCCGCGGGAAGAAAGAACACCTAAATCGTTCAGTTTTCGATCTGATTTCTCTTATTTTATTCGGATGGCCATGTCTCCCTAAGTAGGTGGATGCTAGCAAAATATTTTCACATTCAGAACTAAAAGTCGGTGATTGAAACTTCGCAAACAGATCACGCCGCAATGAATAACGTATTTTTCTTAATGATTTCCACCCCAATTCTTGCAATATTTCCGTGACGCTTTCCCTCCCGTAACGTGATAAAACAAAAAGTGCTGCCCTTCTCTGAACCTTCTCAATGTCTTCCGTCAGTCCCACCTGGTGAGGGTCCCACAAGGGGCAACAGTACTCCAGGAGAGGACGCACAAGAGTGATGTACCTGTATGACCGGTATATATTTTTTTTTACTACTTAGTGGTACATCCCTGTTCCATGTCATGCTTCTGACACTGAAATGCTTCCGCTGTTCTCCCTAGCTCGTTTATTTCTGTCGTTTATCACATCTTCCTGTATCAGGTACTTGAAACTCTCCACTCTCCTCGATCGTTCCCCACGGATTGTTACTAAAGTTGTTCCTCTCTCTTTTACTCTTGGTAAATAATCATCTCACTCTTGCTTATACTAAATTTCATGCCACATTCTTGTACTTGTTGTTCCTATACATCCAATTGCTCTTGCACTTCCTACTCCTTATTCCCGCAAATCATCAGATTGTCCGTGAACACCCATGGCTTTCATCTTTCCTTCACCAATTACTTGTGCTACTGTACTCATTACATCATCCATCATTACAATAAACAGTAATGGTGAAAGTGCACTTCCCTGCCCCCACCCATTCTTCTATTTAATCCAAGCTGAACTGGTGAGCTCCAAAAATTTTCTTCTCAAATTTTTTGTCCCCCCCCCCTCTCCCTTTAGCGTAGTAACACTGAAAGTGCTTCATTCGTGATGGCCTTCAGTCACTTAAATTGCAAACAACGCATTAAACGTTCATCTATGACGAAAATCTACAGGTTATAAAACTGATCTATAGAGGAAAATTCGCTACAACTTTGTTCTCTTATATTCCGTATTCCTCACCGCTTCAAAAATAATTGCAAAAATAACGGCGATCTCTCTCTCTCTCTCTCTCTCTCTCTCTCTCTCTCTCTCTCTCTCTCTCTCTCTCTCTCTCTCTCTCTCTCTCTCTCTCTCTCTGTGTGTGTGTGTGTGTGTGTGTGTGTGTGTGTGTGTGTGTGTGTGTGTGTGTGTGTGTGTGTTCCCACTTTTTAGGTTGCGCCGTTGAACCGTTGTTGTTGTGGTCTTCAGTCCGCAGACTGGTTTGATGCAGCTCTCCACGCTACCCTGTCCTGTGCAAGCCTCTTCATCTGAGAATACGTTCGGCAACCTACATCCTTGCGAATCTGCTGACTGTATTCGTCCCTCGGTCTCCCGCTTCGATTTTTACCCCCACACTCTTCCTTCTAATGCGAAGTTGACGATTTCTTGATGTGGCAGAATATGCCCCAACAACCTGTTCGTTGTTTAAGGGGGACAAAACTGTCCCTTCTCTCAGGATATACCAGAAACTCCTTTTCTCCTCCATTCTATTAACCACCTTCTCATTAGTAACATGATCTAATCATCCGATCTTCATCATTCGTCTATAGCACCAAATTTCGAAAGCTTCCAACTTTTAGTTCGAACTCCGTCCACGTTTCGCTCCCATGCAATGCTACACTAAAGACAAATGCCTTCAGTAAGGACTTCCCAACACACAAACAAATTTTCGATGTCAACAAATTTCGCTTCTTCAGAAACGGTTTTCTTCTCATAGCCATTCTTCATTTGATATCTTCTTTACTTCGGCCATCAGGAGTTATTTTGCTACCCAAGTAACAAACATCATCAACTATTTTTATCGTCTCATTACATAATCGAATTCCTTCACAATCGCCTGATTTCCTGACACTGCATTCAATTACTTCTGTTTTACTCTTGTTAATTATGTATTTTAACTGTATGTGGTAAATATTTAGAAAGGCATCAATGCCTCACTTTGGCTTGTAAGTGAATGTCCCATTATCAAAAACATTCTTCGGGTATGAGACCGCGTCGCCATTTTATAAACTCTGCCGACGTTTCGGCCACTGTTGCAGGCGGCCTTTATCAGGATCTGTTTCTGACTGCTGAATATACGATAGCTTGGGGTTTATATAGCCGCAAATGACCGAGAGGAAGAGCTACGTTGGATTTCCTTTATTGGTCGTTACACTATTGCACGCGATAGGTGGAAAGGGGGCGTTGATGGTTGGTGTTTTAATGGCTTGTTTTTCATATGACGGATGGTTGCATTCTTCCCCCTTATTGGTCAAAATGGACGTTTTGGATTGGCTTTTGCTTTAGACAAATGAACAGCCGTCCGCTCTTTCAGGTCCATTCCGCCAATAACAACTCGTAATGCGACAGCCAATCGAAAACGTCCACTTTGACCAGTAAGGGGGAAGAATACAACCACCAATCATACGAAAAAACAAGGCATTAAAACACCAATCATCAACGCCCCTTTGCACCAATGTAATCCCAATAAAGCAAAACCAACGTCCCCCCTTCATCTGCCTCATGCGCTGCTATATAAACCCCAAGCGATCGTACATTCAGCAGTCAGACACAGACTCTGATGAAGGCCGCCTGTAACAGTGGCCGAAACGTCGGTGGAATTTATAAAAAGACTAGAGATGGGTTTGAGCACGGCTCGAACTGTTCGAACAATTTACGTCACGGTTCGGGAAAACTCTGGAAATGTTCGAACTTTCGATCACGACGCTATCTAGCAATGTCTGGAGGTACTCCCTCTACATCGATGATATCCACAAATCTTTTCTGTGCTGTGCAGTGTACGATTTATAACGAAGTTAGGGTGTTATTAGTGTACCAATTGTGACAACAGTAGCTTCTAGGGTACAGGACATACGTAGAAACAGTAGCGACTATAGGCTATAAGTAAACGACAGCAATCGCGATTAAAACTTGTAGTGCTGCGATCTGGCGACTCCTGTTGATACTACGTACAGAGCAGTTCGTCCACCGTTTATTCAATGTCGCAATCAGTTTATTTTATTTCCGTTATTGGGTATTAAATCTACAATGTTTTCCCTATTTGATCTCTTTCAATCTTGTTTTCAAGGCGATTGAAAGGTGGTGACATTTTTATCTGTTACTGTGCCGTATCAACAGGGAATGGTCATTTGCAACCTGTCAACATCAAATGTAATTTCTACTCATGAAGGATTCACATTTTTTTTCTTTGAATTTTAGCCGTCAGTAATGAGGTACAGTAGTTCTGTTCCAGCAGCAAATATTTTATCAATCATATCGATCATATCTTGTAGTGAAATCAGACACGTCACGTATGCACTGTTGTAACAAAATGTACAGTTTTTCGTAGTGTTGCCTGTCTTTTCCTTTAGATGTACTTGTACTTTCTATGAAATTAGTTCTGAGCAAAGCGATAGCCCGCTAACTTTAAAATTTCCCCCGTATCGTTGGCAGATACGCAGCAACAGTCATTTACTATCCGAGTGTTCGAACAGTTGGATACTGTATCGAGTTCTCCGCTGTATCGGGATATCCCGAGCATGTTCCAACGCGAGTATCATTTGCCCAGCCCTAAAATGACGACGCGGTCTCTTACTCGGAAGAATTTTTATAGTGACAACAGCCGCGAAAGTCTACGTCTGCAACGAATGTATCATATCTCTAAATATCCATTTAATCACCAAATTGTTTGCCTCTTACAGTCAAATGTATTCAAATAATTTTACTATGCTGTGACGTTTCTGCGTTAGGAAAGTACATTTAATGGGCTTAATAGCATATTAAAAAAGCGTTGGAGTTCCGTAGTCTTTAAATGCGCTCCTTCAACGTGGGATTCAAAATGGCGGACTGCTCTGCTTGTACTGTACAGTGTTCTACTCACTACAATAACGTAACGATCGGCTACAACGACGTCACTCAGCAACAGACGTACCACTGGAATTTTCAGAAGACGGCCTCACCTGTGTCTTTCCAAAGGTTCGAACAGCGCGCTACGGTCCCATTGAGAACTACACCGCACTTTGTTTCGCATAAAGGAAACGAATTTCCTCTAAGTCTGCGACCTTCATTGTTTTTAATGACAATTAAAAGCCGTCTAGGTCGCTACAATTATTTATTACGTCGTTTCGCCATCTGTCATCATCAGTTAGTCAATTTCCTTGAAACGGAAAAGTTTCTTTCTATGAATCAGCACGGGTTTAGGAAACATCGTTGTGAAACTCAGCTTGCCCTTTTCTCACGTGACATCTTGCGAGCCATGATGAAGGGCAACAGGCGGATTGTGTTTTTCTCGACTTCAAAAAGGCGTTCGACGCGGTGCCGCACTGCAGACTGCTAACGAAGATACGAGCTTATGGAATAGGCTCACAGATTTGTGACTGGCTGGAAGACTTCCTAAGTAATAGAACACAGTACGTTGTTCTCGACGGCGAGTGTTCATCAGAGACGAGTGTATCGTCAGGCGTGCCCCAGGGGAGTGTGATAGGACCGCTATTATTTTCTATCTATATAAATGATCTGATGGACAGAGTAAGTTGTAATTTGCGGCTGTTTGCTGATGATGCTGTGGTGTATGGGAGGGTGTCGTCTGTAACTGACTGTAATAGCATACAGGATGACTTAGACAAAAATTTCTAGTTGGTGCGAAGAATGGCAGCTAGCTCTCAATGTAGAAAAATGTAAGGTGATGCGCATAAGTAGGAAAAACAATCCCATATTGTTTGAATACAGCATTAGTAGTGAGCTTCTTGATGCTGTCGCGTCGTTCAAATATCTAGGCGTAACATTGCAGAGCGATATGAAATGGGACGAACATGTAAGGACGGTTGTGAGTAAGGCGGACAGCCGACTTCGGTTTATTGGGAGAATTTTGGGAAGATGTACTTCACCTGTAAAGGAGACCGCGTATAAAACGCTTGTACGACCACGTCTCGTGTATTGCTCAAGTGTTTGGGATCCGCAGCAGATCAGTTAAAAGGAAGACATAGAGGCGGTTCAGAGGCGAGCAGCTAGATTTGTTACCGGTAGGTTCGACCAATGCGCGAGTGTCACGGAAATGCTCCGGCAACTCGATTGGGCATCGCTGGAGGAAAGACGACGTTCTTTTCGTGAATTTCTGATGAGGAAATTTAGAAGGACTGAATTTGAAGCTGAGTGTAGTACGATCTTGCTGCCGCCTACTTACATTTCGCGTGATGATCACAAAGACAAGAGAAATTAGAGCTCGTACGGAGGCATATAAGCTTTTTTTTTTTTTTTTTTTTTTTTTTTTTTTGCCTCGTTCTATTTGGGATTGGAACAGGAAAGGAAATGCCTAGTAGTGGTACAGTGTACCCTCTGCCACGCACCTTACGGTGAATTGCGGAGTTATGTAGATGTATATGCAGAAACCTGTGAACATGCAAAGTAACGTTCAGTATCAATATTAAAATCTCTACGCAGTAGTTGATATCCCTACCAGGTAGCGATTTATTTATTGACGCAGAACTTCACTTTGCTAGTTCACAGGTTTTTGCATCTGATGATGGCAGAAGCCGAAACGTCGTAATAAATAATTTTAGCGTTCTAGACGGTTTTTTTATTGTCGTTACAACACTTTGTGTCGACGTACTGAAGACTGCTGTACCGAATCAGTAACCGTGGCATGACAGCTGTGAAACGGGCTGACGGAGATCCTAGCTGGCTTTCAGTGAAGGCTTTCACGGCTTCGGCTGTCATCGTTCTAAGCCGCGCTTGACTGCACTCGCAGGTGGAGATTCTTTCCGTGGTAAAAGTTACGTGGACTGGATCACCAGCTTATGACCCTCCTCCCTTCCTTTCCACTGAACTTAAGCCCAGGATTTCAACGATTTGGGTCATAACAGTCGATGAACGATTCTTCGACGAATTAAAGTTCATCAGAACTCTCCGTTTTGTGAATTTTATGCCTTGATTCGAGAATATTTTAGTCCGTATTTCGTTTGTATTATTTAGTCGGAGATATTACTAATCGTTGCCTGGTGATACATTCATTTAGTAGCTTTAGTACAGTTACTAACATATTTCTCGCTCCGGTCCGGTTTAAATTCTATCTTTTCACGGAATGCACTGTTATTTTATATTCTACATATTCAAAATTAATAATACTACACAATAATACATTCTCGTAACAAGATTCTCGTATTTTCAATGTTCGGATAATGTTCGCACCAAATATAGACTCGCGAAATAATGTTTGTACCGATAAGTATAAGTTCCGTATGTTTTAACTGTTGTCTCTTCAGATGAAAGGACTGATGATGAAATGATACGCAATCATCCTTGAAAATCTAAATTAAAGTTCTCATCGCTATTGAAGTCACTCAGTTCCATAAATTATCTGATTAAAATCTGTACGTGTTGTATAATGTTTACGCCTACCACATTGCTCACGCTATTTCATATCGATCCTGAACGCGATCTGATTTCGACTGTTCTATCTTCATCATCCTCAAACTGAAATAAAAAAACTTCTCAAAAAACGCACTTTCGAAACTAACCGAAATAATAGCATATTTTTTGTAATCTCAGAATTTTGCTTATATACCCCAACAAGGAGAATACATTCGAGACCATTGCATCGTCCATGCTATTACTTCCTTCGTTACTTTGCATTTAAATACTCTTTATGACAGAAAAAAATAATTTCCTACAATGATGACTGCATATATAGACTAATAATTTCCCAAATATAAATACCCAAGGTGATAAATACGCTAATATTATATAAATACGCTAACACGAAAATTGTGGTACAGATTACTAATTTATTCGTACAAGAAAGCCAATGAAAGTTACATAATTCGAAAGACTGCTTGTCGTAGATTTCACGAATATAAACATTGTGTGCATTTAGCCATTAAAAGTGGTAAAAGGAAGTAGAAATTTCCCTATCTACAGCTTGGATCAAGTTCTACATTCTCCAACAATCAGCTCACTGATTGGCTATTCGCCTCGACCAAAGACGCTGTAATGCAGCGCATCTGCAGTATTAAAATAAGTGAATATCGAAACATGGAGTGCTCCCAACTCGCTTTCTTGTGCCGTTCAAATGCTTCATTTTCGCAGTGATTAAGAGTGGTTAAAGGAAATGGATGTTTTCATACGAATGCCGATATAAAGGATGATGCGCCGGGAGAGGCATCTAGCGGTGCTGGGGTGGAACTACGAAGTCGACATGTTGTCAGCTCTGGAATTCTGAATATCGCAGTATCGAAATAGCATTATTTCTTGGCGTTGTATAAATATACTAACACCGAAATTGTAGTTCCATTTCAAATATTAGGCTACTGAAAGTTATGTAATTCGAAAATTCTATGAGAAGTATATGCTTCCGTTTTTGTTATTGTGTTAGGCATTTTCCTTAACACGTAAAAGATACCGGTTCATTCCTCCCAGTGCCGGTTAAATTTTATCAAATATCCCAGCGGCCTCCTATGATAATGTTGGCAACAGATGCTGAATAGTGAGAATCCTGTGAGTCTTCATTTTAGCCAATCGCTTGACAACGCTGATGTTTTCTCGTGGAATCTTCGCTTTAAGAGGGCAATTAGGTATTTTTACCGGGCGGACGAGGGTACATACAAGAACCGGTCAACCATAAAGCAGGAACAGCATTATTTGTTTACTTCATGGTCTGTACGATACACTAATCGAGTCGTTGTATGTGGTTCGAACAAATGGTCAAAGAATTTCTATCGTGTTTTTGCTGTTGCCAAGATAATCACGCGAGGCCGCCGACATGATACGTAAAATTTTACCCCCAGTGACCATTGTAAACACAATCTTTTCGACCAGAGGCAATACTAGTAATAATAAAAGTGCGATATTCCACAACCGAAGCATTCTTTAAGTAATTAACAAGTGCAGCCATCGTGTAAGATAGCCTAGGGTGACCAGACGTACGTCCCGTATTTTACGCGATCGTGCCTAATTTAGCTCTACTGTCCCGTCAAAGTAAATACGGGTCGTATATTGTCCGGTTTGTACTAAACGTGCCCCAATACTGCGTGTACAAAAATCCTAAAAAAATATAACGAACGCCATAAGCTCAACAGCTGACGGCAGCAGAAGCGGCGACTCGGGAGCAGTCAGGGCAGGACTTCCAGGCGTTCCCTGCCACAGACGTATGAACTGCGCCGTCTGCAAAGCCACGTGGGTGTGCTTGTTCTCGCTGTCGTCGTACCGCAACGTACGTAACTCCCCCCACCTCGTCCCCAGGGCGTTCAGTGGCCGCTGTTCCGGTGCTACTAGGGAAGGCTCTGACATTTACCGATCGGAACAAACCTACACCTCGAGCTAGGTATCAGTCTGTAGCCACGACGATTTCCAGAAAGGGGGGGGGGGGGGCAATGTCATATTTTACCTGAAACTTTACGTACTACACCTTCTTCCTGTTTCAGAAGCAATTAAAACTCAAAGGCTAAAACCAACATAAAGCCTTCTGATAGCTTTTATCTACTGATATTACGTCGCAAGACTTTATCGCAATAAACAGTACTAAATGACACCGTTTGCGGGAATCTTTAAAGTGGTGTGGATAAACTACGCTGCTTGCTTAATGTAATGATAATCTCAGTTGTAAACAGGAGGTGTAATAAATAATTGTGAGTAACGGTGAATAAAGTGCGCGTTTTGACACACTTCTTTCATTCTTATCCCAGCTCCATTACTGCGGCCACTCATAACAGGAGCACCGTCGTGACACTGAGCTATCAGTTTTTCCGGTTTTTGGTGTATATTCATTTTCTCCAGCTCGCAGAGAACTGCTGCAGTTACATTCTCTGCTCTGTGGCTTTTCGCGCGTACAAAGGAAATAAATCTTTCATTTATTTTCCCCAGTAGTTCATAGCGAATTATGAAGACCAATTGAGACAAATTTGTGCAGTCAGTCGTTTCGTCAACTTCGATTGCGAGGTAATTTGTCTGCGACAGTTCACTCCTTATGAGACTGAGGCATACTTCATAAATCGATTCTAGCAGATCATTTGGAAGTAAAAGTCACTAAAACTTAGCCACAATACACGCACAAAAGACGAAACTAATAACACACGTTAACCGCAAACTCAAATCAGCGAGAACAGAATCGGAAGTCACGGGACATATTTCGCGCGCTTTTTTCTTAAATCATTCGCAGCTCTCTCGCTAGGTGGTGACACTTTACGGTACCGCATTGTAGTGCACTCTAGTGAGAAATTTGCGAACTTATTCTAACACCGGATACAACAGCCAATATCAGAAACAAAAAGTTATCTAAAACTCTATTAAAACAGTAAAACTAACGAGTGGTAAACCGCACACCAAAACATAATAGACGTATACAGAGACAAGAGATTCGATAGTGGAGTTTCAGCCACTCTTTATTCTCATTTGAAGTAAGCAGAAGAACGTGAAAGTAGTGTGGAGGTTGGTAGGACACTCTTAGGCTACAAGCTGGAGCCTTCGAGACGCCCATAGAAGCAATACACCAACGAACCCCCACTCCCAACCCTCCACTGCATGTAGCTAACCTTAAGGCTACTACCCGATTGAAAAACATGGTTCAATATCAACAGTTCCAAAAACATTCATCTTCATTCTTTACATCCGTGTGACGGAAAACTGCTAAATGAATTCTGATGATTATAATTCTGTAATCTGTTGTTGATACGCATATTTCAAATATTTTTTTGGGACGGCTCCGCCTCAGAGCCTTTAATTACGAGCCGCGCCTGGTCAGCATGTTGCCGGAAGCAAACCCCGGTTCGGCCCCATCGCCGCATTTGCGACGCACGCCCCCCGATGACGTCACGGCTGGGCTAGCGTCCCCCCAGTCGTGTTGAAAAAGTTCGGTACGAGGCCGTCGCCGACTGTGACGTCACGCGGCCTCGGTCGATAGCGCGCGGGGCGAGCCCCCGGCGCCGCCGGCCAATGGCGAACGAGGACGCGGCGCCGCCGGCCAATGGCGAACGAGGACGCGGCGCAACCGGCCAATGGCAGCGCAGGAGCGACGTGCCGGCCGCAGACTACGGGACCGCGACGGGTCCGACTCATGCGTAAAAAAAAAAAAAAAAACCACGCTAAACCCTAGACTCACTAACGGCGCTACTGTCGCGTGTCAATTTGAACCTTCGGTCGGCCGCCATGATAGGGATAAGCGTCAGATAAATGCGAGTGTTATTAGATAAATCGTGTGTTTTATAACTACTGCCTTAAGGTGGTAGATGAGTTTTGTTACTTGGGCAGTAAAATAACAAATGATGGGCGCAGTACAGAGGATACAAAATGCAGAATGGCAATGGGTAGAAAAGCGTTCTTGAAGAAAGAGAAATTTGTTAACATCGAATATTAATTTAAGCCTAAGGAAGTCTTTTCTGAAGGCATTTGTATGGAGTGTTGCCTTGTATGGGGGTGAGACATGGACGATAAACAGTGCGGACAGGAAGAGAATAGAGGCGTTTGAAATATGGTGCTACAGAAGAATGCTGAAGATTAGGTGGGTGGATCGCGTAACTAATGAGGAGGTACTGAACAGAATTGGGGAGAAAAGGAATTTCTGGCATACCGGGACTAAAAGAAGGGATAGATTGGTAGGACACGTTCTTAGACATCAAGGAATTGTGAATTTAGCATTAGAGGGAAGTGTGTGGGGTAAAAACCGCAGCCGGCCGCGGTTGCCGAGGGGACTGAGGCGCTCCAGTCACGGTCTGCACGGCCACTACGGTCGGGGGTTCGAATCCCCCCTCGGGCATGGATATTTGTGCCGTCTATAGTGTAAGTTAGTTCATAAGTAGTTTGTAAGTTTAGGGACTGATCACCCAGTAGTTAAGTCCCATAAGCTTAACAAACATTTAAACATTTTTAAAAACCGCAGAGGAAGACCAAGAGTTGGATACAGTAAGCAGATTCAGACAGATGTGGGCTGCCGTTCTTATGAGGAGATGAAGAGGCTTGCTCAGGATAGGGTATTGTGGAGAGCTGCATCAAACCAGTCTCCGAACTGAAGACCACAACAACAACACATATATACTCAGTTCGCAGTCAGTCTACTATTGCGGTATACGTAAAGCACGATGGCGGAGAGCTGCTTAGCGTTTAAGTGCATAAATCAAGAAAGAATAAAAAGAACGAAAACTGTCTTACCATTTTATACTTCTCAGGAATACAAGTAGGCCTACTACTTGCGTTCAGAAATGGCAGTTAAGGAAATGACAGGATTTTTACAATACTGGTAGTTCTTAAAAACGAGATACTTTAGGCAGTACTGCTGGACAGAAAGTTTAAAAAGTTCCATTTAATCATCGTGTAAAAACAAAGTATTTCGATGAAGAGATCCAATTTTTCTTAATGAAAATAATGTAGCAACTTGTAACACGGAATATAAAGGTCATCTGCTTTACATATAGGCATAACAACTGAAAGGGGTTTGCAGAACTGTGTATAGTTCTATACATGAATGAGACATAGCCACACTCGATGCACTTTGTGAAGTTGAACCCTGTGACGATACTTGCTGACTTTTGAACAGTTACTGTAATGTATCTGGCTTACAGCATTAAAAGTACTAATATTCATGCTACTTACCGTAATGCTAATGTTTGATGCGCTTAGTGAAAAAAAAGTTATGGCATACTTAGTGTTCTTAAAAGAATTTGGTAGTTGCTCAAATGTTCGTACAACTTATGGGACTTAACTACAGGGTCATCAATCCCTAAGCTTACAAACTACTTATGAACCAGCTAACACTAAAAACGGCACAAATATCCATGCCCGAGGGGGGGATTCGAACCCCCGACTGTAGTGGCCGTGCAGACCGTGACTGGAGCGCATCAGTCCCCTCGGCAACCGCGGCCGGCTGGTAGTTGCTGGTTGCAGTGTTGACCAGGTAAGACGCTCTTTTACAGCGATATATTTGATGGGAAATTTCATTTTCACAGTCGATTTTAACATTGTAGATAATTTATAGCATCAAAAAATTAAATACTGGGGAATACAGCAGGCACTCAAGCAAAGGCGTAAAGTCTTGTGAAACTCTTCCGAAATTAATGTTCATACAAACGTTTCAACATCGTAAAATATACCGAGAAAGTGCCGAAAAGCGTCTCTAACGATAAATTCCGTTCATATGCTGCACATCAAACTCTAAAAAACTACATTTTATAATTAGGTTTAATTAAGAAGAATAAACGCTGTTGGCCGATTTCTACACCGTATGTGTAATTTTCACACAACCGATAGTAGCTGTTTATTCAAAGAGTCTGAAGCTCTTGTGTAGTTATATATGTAAATGAGACACACTTTTCGCGACTTAAGTCGAATGAATACACACGCTAAAAAAAGAATCTTACGGACATTTAAAGTTGTGACGGACGTTTGCCACCATAATGGCGGCCGAGACGCCCTCAATTTGCCCGCTGTTCGCAGGCGGCCTCTAACGGAATTGTGGGGCCTTGTTGTTGGTACATGGCACACCTACCTAAAGCCCTTTCTACACGGGACATGCGACACGCACGAGGAAGTCGTTGTCAGCTGCAGCGCCCCTTGCGGTAGACCGCCCAACTACAGAGAAGCCTCCAAACGGTACGCATTTGTCGAGTCGTCTGCTCGGTTTGTTGTCAAGTCACAGGTAGAGGACACCTCGCCATCGACGAATTCGTCCAAATTTACTGTACATGTAGGGCGTGGTGAGATATGGAAGTGCAACAAATGGGAACTCCAGATGGCTAGCATGAATATACAGACTGAGCATGAATATACAGTGAATAACTTTAATATATTCGGACACTGTGATATTACATTATCGGAACATCAGAACTTTATTTATAACACAACAAACAAAACATATAACCAATTATTACATTACGTGATGTCTTGTAAGTGATAATATAAATTTTATTAACATAACTTACGTAACTTCCTTAGTAAAATAATTTAAATACAACTCGGTCCTATATTCACGTTACTTCAATATTCGGACACTTTGCAAAACTAAGTATTTCAAGACAAACTTTTATGGAAAATAAATGTTTCATTATCTTATTGGGTAGCCATTCTGTTTTATCACTTCTTTCAAACGCTGCGGCATACTGCTAATGATATTTTTTAAATAGTCCGCACGTAGAGCGTCCCATCCTTCTTTTAGTCGACGCTTGAGACGTTCTTTGGAAGATATTGGTGTACTTCTAATACGTCGCTTCACTTCTTGTCACACATTCTCAATCGGGTTGAGATCTGGTGACTTAGGTGGTGGTTGTAGGACTTTGGGGTAGTTGTACAACAAATAGTCCTGCACAATGGGAGCCTTATGTTTCGGGTCATTGTCCTGGTAAAATGTGAAGGTGTTTGACATCCCCATGGTTTCAGCACTTTTTCGTAAATTGTTCTTTAATATGTTCAAATAGACATATTTGTCCATAGTATTGTCGATGAAAACCAATTCGCCCGGTCCAAATGTCGATATACAGCCCCAGACAAGGACGCTGCCACCTCCATGCTTTACAGTGGGTTTAATATTTGTGACTGTAAATTCCTCTTTCTTCTTCCACCACATCATGCTTCGTCCGGCCGACCCACAGACGTTAAATTTACTTTCTTGACGTCATTCTAGCAAATTGCATCCTTCGTAATAAACTCCCTATCAAAGTCCAATCTTTTCTGTCCATTCTGTTGAGTCACATAAGGTTTCTTCCGAGCCACTCGTCCATTGTATCCACTTTCTTTCAATGCTCTGCGAATCGTGTGAGGATGTACCTTCTTGCCAGTCTCGTTTAGAAGCTCCCGTGCTAATCTCGGTACACTGAGTGTAGGATCCTTCTTTAGTTTTCGTATTAGCTTCCTCTTGTCACGAGCATCCAACTTCTGTGGCTGGCCCATTTGTGGTATGGAGTCTATACGGTCCTCGTTTCTGAAACGCCTGACAATGTCTGCCACACTACTCTTACTGACGTTGAGCATGGCAGCAGTTTGTCGATATGATTTTCCTTTCGCATTGTGAAAAATGACAAGTTGTCGTATCTGAAAGCTGGTACTAGCTTTGCGTGGCATCGTACCGTCTGGACAGTCGACCGCGCTTGTAGACACACACCTGCCTCCTGACTAGAAGCAGGCCTACTCACCCCGGCGTGAACGGTGACAACTGCGACACTGCCATCTGTCCGGATACTAAAGTAACGTCACCATCGAAGACTGGTTTACATTAATCGCATTCTTTAACAACTGTTTTACGTTATGTAAACAAAGTTCATACCGCTATTTACAAGACATGTACCTTCATATAATATTTGGTTATGTTATATTTTTGTTTGTTCATAATACAGTTATAACGCAGCAAACTAAACATATCTTAGTGACCGAATATTAAAGTTATTCACTTTAGGTATTTAAATAGAGAAAACTAACGATTGTCCTGACTAAATCAGGAACTGAATCAGCTGTTTCTTCGGCCACCATATTAAGTGGACTAAGAAATCAAATTCAGGCTATACCATGTAAACACGACAGCGAAAAACGGTTTACGAAATTCGGTTTTGGTCTTCCGGAGAATGTGTTGCATGTAAACGTAGTGCATATGCATCTCGTCGACTGTCCCTGTGACGGCGTGTTTAGGAAGCGGTGTTTGGCTCAGCGGTAAGACATCGGATTCGTATTAGAAGGTCGCGGGTTCAACTCCACCCGGCGGCAAGGTTTTTTTTTTTTTTCTGCTCCTTGGCAATGCGAACACCTACATATTGTTCCCGTAGGGATCGTGAGGCAAGATTAGATTAATTACAACATGCACGGAGGCATTAAAACAAGCATTCTTCGCACGCTCAATACGTGAGTGAAATGGGAAAGAAACTCTAATAGCTGGTACAGTGGGACGCACCCTCTGCCACGCACTTCACAGTGGTTTGCAGAGCATTGATGTAGATGTAGACTGACGTCACAATTAACCGCAACATCATATAGGTTATTTTATTAATTTATACTAGCAAAAAAAAGAAAGGGCATTGCATGAAATTTATATATAATGTATAACGTGTGTCACATTGCGGTTAATTGTGAAGTCAGTAGTGTACGCAGTACCAAAAAAAAAAAAAAAAAAAAAAAAAAAAAAATATATATATATATATATATATATATATATATATAATTTGCCGCCGTGCGGAATCGAACCCGCGGACGTATCAATACAAATCCGATCTCTCAGCGCTGAGCCAGACGTGTGATAGTAATGGCGATCCTCCTGATGATAGCGCTACTGCAGCAGAGTTACTAAACATAGCTTTTAGAAACTCATTCACCAAAGGCGACGACACCAATATTCCACATTTCGAATTACAAACCTGATTATGCTGAACCGATAGCTCCTTACTTAACAGCCATATACAACTGTACCAAAAGATTGGAAAGTTGCACAAGTCACACACATCTTCAAGAAAGGCAGTAGGAGTAACCCACTAAACTACAGGCCTATTTCATTGACGTCAACTTGCAATAGGATTTTCTAACATACTTGTATTCAAATATAATGAATTATCTCGAACAGAATGATCTATTGACCTAAGGTCAACATGGATTTAGAAAATATCGTTCATGCGAAACACAACCAGCTCTTTATTCACACGAAGTGATGGGTGCTATCGACAAGGTTCTCAAATCGATTCCGTATTTCTCGATTTCCAGAAGGCTTTTGACACCTTACCTCACAAACGGCTTTTAATCAAATTCCGTGGTTATGGTATTATGCCCCAAATTTGCGACTGGATAGGGGATTTCCTGTCGCAGAGGACACAGTTCGTAGTAATCGACGGTAAGGCATCGACTAAAACAGGGGTGATATCGGGCGTTCCACAGGGTAGTGTTATTGGTCCTCTGATGTTCCTTATTTACAGAAACGATTTACAGGAAAATGTAAGTAGCTCTCTTAGGTTGTTTGCAAATGACGCCGTCATTTACCGTCTAGTAAAATCATCTGAAGATCAAAAACAACTGCAGAGCGATCTGAATATCATCACTATGGTGTAAAAATTGGCAATTGAGTCTAAACAATGACAAGTGTGAAGTCGTCCACATGAGTACGAAAAGAAATCCGTTAAACTTTGTTTACAAGATAAACCAAACAAAAGTGAAGGCCGTAAACTCCACAAAATACCTAGTAATTACTATTACTTCAGAGAAACTGGAGAGAACACGTAGATAATGTCGTGGGAAAGGCGAACCAGAGACTGCTCGAACGGAGACATTCAGGTGTTCTTTCTTCCCGCGCGCTATTCCAGAGTGGAATGGCAGATAAATAGTACAACGGTGGTTCGATGAACTCTCTTCCAGGCACTTAAATGTGATTTGCAGAGTATCCCATGTAGACGTAGATTTAGAACACCGCTTTCTAAACACAGACTCTCAGGGACAGTTAAGATGCATATGGTGACAGATCCGTATCAAACTTGCTTTTATTTCCTAAACGCTTGGCCGTGTGGAGTTGCCACTTGTTGCACTTTCATATCTCACCACGCCCTCCCTGCATGTACCATAAATTTGGACAAATTCGGCGTTGTCAGAGCGAATGCATAGCGGAATTAAGATGACTTTTCCAGACTGTTTTTGTGTTTTAGACTGCCTCCGTAAAACGGTTATTGTTTCCATGCAGTACGTGTGAAACTACGTCGCTCGCTTGTGTAAGCGTTCGCAATTAAATACCTCCAGGCCTTGCGTTGGAGGCGGTTATGTATATGATGAACAAGTCTATACATAGACCTTTTGCTGGGATAGAGATTCAAATAATGCTCACCGAAAACAAATATTTCACCTGTTAACTACAACCTGTTTCAGGAGAAATAGCAAATATTGTAGGCGATGGTAATGAAGACGAATTGCAATAAAAATGCTACATCGCCATGGCGGAGCGGCCGAGCGCATTGAGGCGCTATGCTACGATGCGCGAGGCTGATCCCCGTCTGGGATTCGAATCCCCCCTCGGGCATGGATGTTTGTGTCGTCTTTACTATTCATCAGTAGTTTTAAGTACCTTAAGCTTCAAAATCATTTGAACATTTTAAAAAATGCTATTGGTGTTCAGTTTTTAGAGAGTATAGCTCTTAGTATGTAAGCGAAACAACTTTAACATTTTACCTTCCCGATACTTATGCGTGGAGTGTGGTAAATGGCGTTGAAGGACATTGTAATAAAAGATTCAGAATCACTTACAAGGAAAGTACATGGGCTCCAACAAACAGATATGTATGAACGTTTGCTTACAGGATCTCTACGTACACCTCAATGTGCTGGTGGTTGTCGTTTTTCTGCAAAGCTCTGCAACCATGCTCTAGATAGCACTGTAGATGTAATTGTAGACGCCATACGTAATGCAGATATCTTAACTATAACTTATGTAATAATCGTCGTACATGTTCTCTAGCGAAATGTCATCAAAAGCCGTGATGATAGTTGCAACTTTAACCTTCTTCCCGAAAGACTGTTGGTATTCACTGCCACTGCTTCCATCGCCTCTTCCCGCACTTACCGTAGCACTACCGCTTGCAATGCGTTGTTCGTCATTATAATCCCTATTATCATTATTATGAGTTTGTAACAACAGTATCTCACTTATCCTCATATTTCTGTACCATAACAGATACGAGAAAGCATGCAAACGCAACTTGGGAGGCACACTGCACCGTCCCTACTGGCGAACCGACAGGTCAAAGTGCAATGCGGCATGGCACACGCAGAGGCCTCTAACGGACGACTGCAGAGTTTTGCAGATGCGGGAGTATCACTAGTGCAATAAGGGATCTTTACATTATCTCTCGTACGATTTTTGTGTATATGTGTTTGTTCGAGCCCAAGTGCTTTCCTTGTTAGTGACAGTGTATTATTTGTCGCAACAGCTGTTTCAGCATTTAGCCATTATCAAGCGCCTGCGTGTAAAGGAAATGAAAATTTGAATATTTTGACTGATACTTTCGTCGGCTCTTCTAAAATCATTATATTGACTTTTATTTAAGTAACCGGTTTCCGACTTATTTTAAAGTCTGAAGACTACCTTCAGGGGCGTGGATAGGGGGAGGGGACGAGGGGTTTCAACCCCCTCCCCTCAAGAACGTTGTTTTTTTTTTTTTTTTTTTTTTTTTTTGCACTTGTGCTGAAATTAAAGATTGACAATAATTCGTGTAATGAATATGATAGTTCAATTGAAAACTTTGCCAACAAAGGGGGGTGCCAGGGTGTCTGTAAGTTGTAATCGATGCTTAGTTGAGCTCTGGCTCCTTACTTGTTGCCGGGACACTTTCGTCTCCAGTGTCTTATTGGTGGCCTTCGTGAGGCCTAGGCAAGCGTCGCGCTGCTACCAACTGCAGTGATCTGCTAACTTTATCACTACAATATACAGTAATTACAAATATATTTTTTAAGGAGTGTGATTAAAAGAGGACAAATGTTTGACCTCACAACCTTATTACTTCCGTGTATAATTTATGCCACAGTTGCTGATCATCTGCACGCACGCATGCCTGAAGTGGCAGCATTGTACAGCAGACACATTAAATTGTCCCTCTTTTGACAGGTATTAATCGTCTGAAAGGAACTCTTAGTTTCGACGTTTTGGATGTAATTTTTGAGATTGTATTTTATTGAAATAAATACCTTTATAGGGTGTCAGTGCTTTTTAATACTGGTATTAACGTAATCTGTAGATATTTAGCTTCGACGTCGTGTCTCTAACTTAATTGTTTCGCAGAATCTTAGGCTTTAAATTGACGTTATTAGCTATATGTTGCAACTGGGGCAATGAGCCATGGTGGGTAAATTAGGGAAAATGAAGTGTAATAGAGATGCATACATTTTGTGAAATGGGCACTTCGTGAATGTAGCAGTTTTAAAGTGCCAAAAACTGTATTTCTGACTTTTGCGGTGTCTCAATCTAGTCTAAATTATAAACTTTATTTATTCTAATTTTACATAGACAAGTACTTGAAACCTTATACATGCCTGATACAGTAGAGTGATAAGTATACATTGGAACAGTTGTAAAACTTATTTACTACTACTCATTCAGCGTTTAGGTTTTTTTCCTTGATTTTTAAATGTATGGCGTCATAATCCCGGAACCAAGGGTACTGGCGACACTGCGTATAGTTTCACAATATATTTTTAACAATGAAATTTAAAAAAATACATGTCTGAGAAAAATTATAATACAGTATATTAGCTGGCGAAGCTGAAGCATTATTCTCTATGAAAAAGACACACTTTTAATAAGGTAAAAAAAAAAACTGCTTTCCCTTACGGTGGCGTCATTCCCCTGGTCTCTCCTATATCAAGGCTTTCGATTCTTTACGATTGCTGACAACTGACGACTTGAGCCAGATGTGGTAGGGCGGAAGGTATTTCTAATTCACTAATCCGCACAGCGATTACATTTGCTCTGAAAATTGGGCTTATTCTGTTATAATGTTCAAATAATTCACGGTTATATAGGTGCGCAAAGTCTTCGATAACAGCCAGTGTTACGGGAGGTGCCCGTCATTTTCAAGGTGTAACAGAAAAGATTGCTCTTCATGTGTACAATCTTTATCAAAAACGCTTCTTTCTTTTATCAACTACTCAAAAAAATTTCCAAATTCATAGAGAAAATCGTGAAGTACATATTCTTTTGCGGAGGGTGGGGTTGCGGTCACAGTTTTGGCACCTGTCAACTGCGTAATGGATACTCCCTCGGGCATGGGTGTTTGTGTTGTCCTTAGCATAAGTTACTTCAAGTAGTTTGTGAGCCTAGGTATTGATGGCCAACGTAGTCAAGTCTCTTTACAAACATTTAAATTTTGTCGATCGAGGATCATTTCCTCATGAGAGCCGTTTCGCTGTTTTAAAATGTTCAAATGTTTGTAGAGTCTATGGGACTTAACTACGGGGTCATCAGTCCCTAAACTTACAAACTACTTATGAACTTCTTACAACTAAGGACGGCACAAATATCCATGCCCGAGGGGGGATTCGAACCCCCGACCGTAGTGGCCGTGCGGACCGTGACTGGAGCGCCTCAGTCCCCTCGGCCACCGCGGCCGGCTCGCTGTTTTCAAAGCATCCTCTGCGGGTCAGTATTTATGGATATACAGGTTTGCACTTTTTTTTTATTTTATTGATTGTACAAACTAGTACCAGTATGAACTTCTGTATGATAAATGGAAAACAAGTTTCACGTCAGCAAGGACACCCTAGGCATCGTATTCCCGCAAATTTCCTACAGACACGAAGTTATATTACGGTCCAGAAATCGCGGAAGAACGGACAATGTGGTGTTGACATTATTTTAGCCGGCCGCGGTGGCCGAGGGACTGAGGCGCTCCAGTCACGGTCAGCACGGCCACTACGGTCGGGGGTTCGAATCCCCCCTAGGGCATGGATATTTGTGCCGTCCTTAGTCTTACGTAGTTCATAAGTAGTTTGTAAGTTCACGGACTGATGACCCCGTAGTTAAGTCCCATAAGCTTAACAAACATTTGAACGTTATTGAACATTATTTCACTTCTGTCATGAACCAGCTGTAACCTCAAAAGTCTCACTCCGAACGGAATTTCCAAGATGGCAGGGCGATAGCCCATTGGAGGGTGTGGGGGCGGGGAGGGGGGATACGAAGGGGACCAATCGCTCCCCCCCCCCCCCCCCCCATCTCTCCCGAAATCATGTTGTAATGCTTTAAAAGTTCAAATATGTGTCATAATTTAGTTTTTATTTTCTCATCCCCCCCCCCAAAAAAAAGGAAAATATATATCTGAAACCGTGCAGATCCTCGTTACTTCAGCTGTCTTCCTCTCCCTCTCTTCAGTGACGCACTAGTCGGCATCTCACTACTGACAGCTTAATCCAAAAATTTCGAAAAAGTTATGTATTCTCGAGTTGCTTCACATAGACCCTATTAGTAAAAATAAAAGTTCTAACAAAATGTCAGTTTGGTTTTCAAAAACACATTTTCAACTGAAAATGCTATATATAGCATCACTGATGAAGTATTAAATGCTTTGAATAACCGGACATTACCAGTTAAGGGTTTTTTTTTTTTTTTTTTTTTTTTTTTTTTTTTTTTTTTTTTTTTTGTGATCTCTCAAAGGCTCTAGATTGTGTAAATCATGCGATTCTTCTAGATAAGCTTAAGTATTGTGGTATGAGTGGGACAGTGCACAAATGGTTTAAATCATACTTAATTAGAAGAGTGCAGAATGTTGAAATAAGCAGTTCACATGATATAGATCAAACAATTTCTCTAACTGGGGAGTTATTAAAAATGGGGGTCCCACAAGGTTCGGTCTTAGTCGATTGCTGTTCTCAATATATCTTAATGACTTGACAATCTACATTCGCGAATATGCTAAGCTAGTTCTTTTTGCTGATGATACAAGTATAGCTATCACACTTGCCAAACAGGAATTAACTGATGAAATTGTAATGTCTTTCAGAAAATGAAGTGGTTCTCTACAAATGGACTGTCATTAAACTTTGATAAAACCCGGTATATACAGTTTCATACAGAAAATGGCATGACACCATTAATAAATTCGACTTTGAAGATAAATCTGGAGGTAAGGTAGAATATTAAATTTTTTTAGGAGTTTGCATTAAAGAGGGACTGAATTGGAAGAGACACATTGAAGATCTGCTGAAACGTTTCAGTTCAGCTACTTATGCTATCAGGGTCATTGCAAAATTTGGTGATACACATTTCAGTAAATTAGCTTACTATGCCTATTTTCATTAACTGTTTTCATATGGCATCATAGTCTGGGGAAATTCAACATTGAGTAAGAAAGTATAAATTGCACAAAAGCGTGTAATCGGAATAATTGCTGGACTCACCCAATGTAATCCTGCAGACATTTAATGATCTACGAATCGTCAATGTATCTAAACTATACATATATTCAGTTATGAAATTTGTTATTAACAATCCGACCCAATTCAAAAGTAATAGAAGTGTGCATAGAAAGGTGGTATTCACTATTCAAGGTTAAATCTAACTTCGGCACAGAAAGGGGTGAATTATGCTTCCACCAAAGTCTTCGGTCACTTACCAAGTAGCATCAAAAGTCTGACAGATAGCCAACTAGTATTTAAAGAGAAAGTAAAGGAATTTCTGAATGGCAACTCCTTCTACAATGTAGACGAATTTCTAGATAAAACTTAAAAAAAAATAAAAAATAAACAGTAAAAAAAATGTAAATAAAAAATACTTAAAATATTGTCATGTATAGACAACGTTTAGTAAACTGACACTTTCCACATCATTACGAAATGTCGTATATATGATGTATGGACAGTGGCGTAGCTACTGCACCAAGGGCCCCAGGGCAAAAATAACGTTGGGGCCCTCTCTAAACTAAAACTATACCACAGGCGCCGTCTTTTGAAAATCTTGGGGTGTGCTCAGTGGCGTTTCCAATAGGGGAGGTGCGACAGGTATTTCTAAAAAATCCTTTATTATATTTTTCCAATTTAATGTACAAAGGTAAAGTAATAATTTTGTTTTATTTTAGTAGTATTTCTTCTTTTTTGCTTTATCTGGTGTTAATTTAGGACCATTTTAATCTCTGAAAGGAGAAAAGTAATTTTTAATACACAGTAAAGAAATTAACAGGCACTGATTTCAATTTCACGTTTCAGAACTACGGGGCGGGTTTTGCGACCATTTGAACCTGTTTTCCCGTTGTAGTAACTACTACAATCATTTTCAGAGTTTTCGTCTTCTGAGACATGCGTATCAGATAATGATGTGCCTGTATTAAGAATACTGTGTTCACTAACGCAAACACTTACATCGGATCGTCTTCTTGGCTTCATTCTTCTGCAAATTTATTTTCTATTCAGCATTATCAAAATAGTCCATAAACACTTCTGCTGTCATACCATGTCTGTCGTTACTAATAGGTTCACAACCCATTGTTACTTCACACAACAATTCAGTAAGCAGGATGAAAAATGTCACGACTTACACTAACACGATTCCTTGAAGACAATTGACTTCTAAGAGAATACATGAATGTTAAATTAGTAGTATACACATTTTCATCGTATCGTACCAAACCCACTTCATTTCTAGTTATTTAATATTACAATCAAGAAATATAACGTAAAGATAAAAATAATACCAAAATTTTCAGTGGGGTATGCCGAGCATACCCAATCAAATTTTGGGGTATGCTTGAGCGACCGAGCATACCCGTAATCGGCGTCTATGAACTATACAGATGCAATACTACTCCATCAGGTCGTTACCGCTTACTGGAAGACATAATAAAGCAAACCTAAATACTCATAAATGAATTACTGTGTGTCACGCAGCAGATAATATTTAATCGTACACTCTAATATAATTATAACTGTGAAAGTTATTTATGCTTTCAATCAGAAACTAGTGGGTAGATTTGGATGAAATTTTGGAGAGGGATAGAGTTGGACCTGTGTAGGACATACAGATAAAACTACCATGGAATAGTTTTCGAAGTTGCTCCATACTCTGTGAATGAAGTTTCAGGCAGAAGCTAGTAAAAATGAACAATGAAGTTTTACTCGACCACGAAAATATGGCCCCTTGCCGCGAATCAAACCACGAACAGTATTGTCACACACTGCTAGTAATTCAGCAGGTGGCAGGGTGCACGTCTTAGCGGACAAGCAATACCTTTTTATGTTTATATTCTGAGATGGGAATAATTTTTGGATTTCACTTCGTGCGTTTGAAGTTTGTTGGCAGTGTTCAAAACGTTAAAAGTCGAAAATCCTTCATTCACCTAAAATATTATATACAGTAGTACATCGATTATCCGAGGTGTAATTGGGGGACATGGATGTTCGGAAAAGCGATTATTCGTATAATCGAACTGTACACTTCTACTTGCGAATAAGAAGTACTGTACAGTAAATGTATTTATACAGTATTTGGAGGCGCGCGATCCTTCACATTGCGCCGAGCGGCACGCCGCAATACTTGTAAAGCCCATTTTAAACATTCACCGAACTTGTAATAGATTGCTAACGAGTTGCGTTAATGGCGGCCGTCAGTCGTTTGAACGGCTGCACTAGTATGATCGCGCTAGTATCGAAGCGCGATAATTATAGCGATAAAGAAATAGGGCCAGTTCTAAATTCTGTACTAGTGGGTTCACTGCGCATGCGCGAGCTAGCAGCTGTCTGCTGCAGTCGCCGCTCCAGTTAGTCCGCCATTTTCCTTCGTATTTACGTGAAATTGCGTTATGTCGAAGTTAATGATCAGAATGTATTACAAAATGTATTTCTAATGACGGCATTCACACTGTCCGTCACCAGACCGTCACCTAACGTCAACGTCACGTTAAGCTTTCTCGAGAAGATTGTTTTGATTGAACGGTCGTCTGCTGACATCGAAAGTTAACCTATTTTCGTCACGCGATTTTCATACTGTAGTCGACAATTACACGGTTTGCACGCAAGCTTGTCTTATCAATCTTTAGTTTATTATTATACTTTGGTTTAGCGGTAAATTGCAAATGTTTCATGACGACTTAAATATTTATCTCAATTATTGTCCACCGAAAAGCGAGGTCGTTTATCTGAAACCGAAAAATGGTTTATGATTTGAAATATCGTAACAGAAAAGACTGAAGCCAATTGTTTATTTGAATAAGATTGTAATTTGATTATGCAATTTTCTTTAAATAGCGTTTTAAATGAAAAAGTCAGTCCAAATAAAAGACAAAAATTCAGTTGTGCATGACGTTATTAACAATGTTATTGGGCAAATCGTAGTAGATAAAGTAAAAAAAGGTCTATTTACGCTCTTATAAATATTGCTTGATGTGTTCATAAGTTAATTTTTATTTATTCATTTATTTATTTTTTCGCTTGAAAATAGATGTGAATGTTTCGAAATGTTGATTCATTACCCAGAACTTTACCACACTAAGTTGACCAAAAACATCGATTGCAAGGTTTTCTTTGGCCGTCAATAACATTTAGCGTTGTTTCCTCATTTCTAGTATTAAACTATGACTTCCTACATAATAAATCGGCGTTTATAACCTCACTTTCAACATCGGGTATTACTGTTGGATTACGTTTATCGTCTAAACACGCTGCCACAAGATCTTGCTTGAGTTTGTAGTTCGGGGCTAGTACGCTAGGAGCGCTTCAGTAGACTATTATCTATCTTGTACACCTTCGTTCATCGTTTAAAAAGGGCTTAAGGCGCAGCTGTTGCTGTGAGCAGCTTTGATGCTGCCGCTGCTGTACTTCTGCCGACTGGAGTGTGTCGGCTTGGCCTGTCAGCAGACCCCACTGGAAGCAATGTTCCGTCACCCTGTGGCCCAGTGCGGCTACTGTGGGAAGCTTAGTTTTACGGGAGGGGGGAATTTATGGACGGTAGGGTGGGAAGGTTAAATAAATAAATAAATAAAAATTAAAAAAAAAACTACGCTCTACTGTAACTTTTTCCGAACTCACGGAGGCCGAGGGGACCCCTTGTGCTCGGGGGCCCCGGGGCACTGCCCCGTCTAGCCCTATTATAGCTACGCCACTGTGTGTGGAACAAGTATTAATGTAACGTAATCTAGTCGGCATGGCACTGACTGTTTTGGTTTCGCGGCCGTGTTGCAGGAGTTGGGCTCGCAGCCGCTGCCGACCATCAGCGTGACGGACGATGCGTCGCACGTGGACGGTGCTGCCGCCAGCGGCCACCGGCCCAGAGCGGGTGAGTACCGGGTTCCGCCGGCTGCCGCTAGGTGGCAGGCGTGCACGCCAAACAGCTGCCGCCAGCGGCCACCGGCCCAGAGCGGGTGAGTACCGGGTTCCGCCGGCTGCCGCTAGGTGGCAGGCGTGCACGCCAAACAGCTGCCGCCAGCGGCCACCGGCCCAGAGCGGGTGAGTACCGGGTTCCGCCGGCTGCCGCTAGGTGGCAGGCCTTTACACCAAACAGCTGCAGCCAGCGCCCCACCGCATGTATGGGCGCGTGTTCCACTCCTGTGAAGTTGGCACCCCTTTTTTGGAAAATGTAAATTTTTTTTACAGTTCTAGACAGATATGCAATAGTTCTGGAGTTGTCTGTAAAAAATTTAAATAGTTCCGCAGAATTTCGCCGAAAAAATAGTAAAAATTACCACAAACTTTTGAGTTCTTTAGTTGTTTTTTTTTATTTTTATTTTTTTTTTTAAATAAATATTTGCCTATTAGCACAAACATTGTACTGATCACAGTTCTAAATAGCTCTCAAAGAGTTCTACAGGAAATCCTAATAGCATTTTTCTGTGCAGATTATACTTTACGAGATAATTACAATAATGGAGTATCCATTTACATGCAACCGTGGAATTTGCACCCGTTTTTTTTTTTTTTTTAACTAAACTTTTTTTCCAGAGTTCTAGCGACATGTGCAATAGTTGTTTTTTACGATAAGCAGTAATCACTCAGACGTAAAAACAACAAATTTAATGTGCAGCGGATAGAATATCTGTCAAGGCCTAAGAAAAACGTATATTTCTCGAATAAGGGGCACAAATAAGACAGCTTATCAGATATTCAAAATTGTGAACATAATTTTTTTTTTCGGGAAATTAAATAGAAATATTCACATGAACTCTACAACTATAGTATATGTACACAGAACCCCAAAAAACAATGTGTATTTCTCGAAAAAAAAAAAAAAATGGTGCCAATTTACTGTAACGTGAAAATGAATTCCACATTACTGCATTTATCTGATAAAGTATAATCTGCACAGAAAAATGTTATTAGGATTTCCTGTAGAACTCTTTGAAAGCTATTTAGAGTTGTGATCAGAACTATGTTTACGCTTTTAGGCAAATAATTATTTGGGAAAAAAAAACTAAAATTTGTTATAATTTTTTGTAATTTTTTCGCGAATTTGTGCAAAACTGGTTAAATTTTGTAGAGAGAACTCCAGAACTATTGCATATCTGTCTAGAACTCTGAAAAAAAATTTACATTTTCCGAAAAAAAGGGGTGCCAACTTCACAGGACTGCGTGTTCCGCGTGACGGATTGTATTTGCGAGGCGCTTCTACCTCAAGAGTAAACACAATGGCGGACTTCATTTACAGTCAAATCTAAAGGCCGTAAATTCAACTAAATAACAACTACCAACAACTTAACCCTTTAATACTTAATGTAACTGATCAGCTGTACACCTTATTTTTTCCATTATCTCCCAAACTGATCAACGTTTTACCGCAAAATTCATTCGTAGCTGCTTGTATACATAGTGTTACGTTTGCTAGTAGCTCGTCCTAGAAATTATAAATTGCAGACTGCTGCTGAACTATTTCGACAAGTTACTCCTCTTATTGTTGTTGTGGTCTTGAGTCCGGAGACTGGTTTGATGCAGCTCTCCACCCTACTCTATCCTGAGCAAGCCTCTTCATCTCCTCATAAGAACGGCAACCCACATCCACTTGAATCTGCTTACTATAAGCGTCTCGTGGTCTCCCTCTGCGGTTTTTACCCCACACACTTCCCTCCAATGCTAAATTTACGATTCCCCGATGTCTAAGAATGTGTCCTACCAAGCGATCCCTTCTTTTAGTCAAGGAATGCCAGAAATTCCTTTTCTCCCCGTTTCTGTTTAGTACCTCTTCATTAGTTATGCGATCCACCCACCTAATCTTCAGCATTCTTCTGCAGCACAACATTTCAAAAGCCTCTATTCTCTTCCTGTCTCCACTCTTTATCGTCCATGTTTCACTCCCGTGCAAGGCAATACTTCACACAAATGCCTTCAGAAAAGACTTCCCTACCCTTAAATTGATATTCGATGTTAGCAAATTTCTCTTTTTCAAAAATGCTTTTCTTCCCATTGCCATTCTGCATTTTATATCCTCTGTACTGCGACCATCGCATGTTATTTTACTACCCAAGTAACAAAACTCATCTACAACCTTCATTGTTTCATTACCTAATCTAATTCCTTCAGCATCGCCTGATTATCCAAGACTGCATTCCATTATCTTTGTTTTGCTGTTGTTAATGTTCATTTTATACGCTCTCTTCAACACACTATTACTCCTAACACATACGTTTGTTTACATCAGTATTCCTCCTCCTGCCATTTAAAACTAGGCAATCACGTACTACTGTTGCATTATGAGCTACTTTCTGGAATGATTAGAGGCATACTAGTAACACTTGCTGCATCGGGTACATCATGAAAGCACAATATATCGCTGTCCAGGTATAAATTTTTCTTGCTAGTAGTGCATAATAATATTAAAGAGATTTTTCAACATTTTTCTCAGTATGTATGCGCTATATTTTAATCATGGTAAGTTTTTATAGATTCAAATAAAAAGTCATGCATTAAAGGGTTAAATTGTATAGAACGCACAGGAAATATCTTACGAAAAGCGAACAGAAGACTGCATTTCATTGGCAGAACACTTGGATGATGCAACACTTGTATTACAGAAACGGCCTACGCCGCACTTGTTCGTCCTGTTTTGGAATACTGCTGCGCATTGTGGGATCCTCACCAGGTGGGACTGACGGATGATGTAGAGAAAGTACAGAGAAGGGCAGCTCGTTTTGTATTATCGCGATATAGGGGAGAGAGTGCCACGGGAATGATGCAAGATTTGGGGTGCAAATCATTAAGAGAAAGGCGTTATTTGTTGCGGCGAGACCTATTTGCGAAATTTCTTTCACCGAAATGTATCTTCGGAATGAGAACAAGTTTTATTTGCTTCCACTTACATAGGAAAACACGACCATCATAATAAAGTAAAAGAAATCAGATCGAAAACGGAAAGATTCGTGTGTTTCTTTTTCCCGCGCGCTATTACAGAATGGAACTGTAGTAAAATATATTCTACGAACCGTCTGTCATGCACTTAAATCTGACGTGCAGAGTCACCCCGTTTCCATGGGCTCCCAAAACCGGATTTCGTAAACCGATTTCCCAATTCCGCTTTTGCTTGGTCATGTAAACACCCCAAAATCGATTCTGGAAATCCACTTCTGTAAAGCGGTTTTCCAGTTCCACAATCGATTTTCGTGCCCATGTAAACGCAACCGTTTTTGAAGCGTTCTTGGCTTGTCAGATTGTGTTTTTGTTTTTTGTAAGAAGTTTCGGCACATATGGACAGATATATTTTCTAATGTGAAATAAAAGTATTAATATTAGAGTGATCATGAATCTGTGTATTTAAGTAAAGAAAAATAGCGATTATGCTGACTAAATCGGGGACTGAATCAGCTGTTTTTCAGCCGCCATCTTAAGTGGATTAGGAAATCCGATTCAGGCTATGACACGTAAACACGACAGCGAAAAACGGTTTACGAAAATCGGTTTTCGTCTTCCGGAAGATGTGTTGCATGTAAACGTAGTGATCATTTCTGTAGATTTAGATGCAGAATCTGAAATTGATCCTGTTGCACTCTCCCTATCTCAATCGATATTGTGCTCCCATTCTCACAGTAAAGTACGTTCAGCGACCAGGCAAAGTGGAAATAAAATGATATTCACGGAGTGCAAACTGAACTTCTAATAATTTTGGAGAGACAGACTCCTCGTCATGATAGGATTGACGTTTCTTCGGTGTTTGCGATTTTAAACTTTAGTTTTTCAACTTTGTCATACACAAAACTATTTAAATAAATTATTTGTTTTTCTAACATTCCCCGTCGTGTCCGTACGTAGGCGTACTGCTTGACGTTTTACATCTGCAATGATACTCTGCAAGTCTCATTGAAGTCCATGATAAAGGCTTCTTAGAATCACTTCTATGATGTCTCTCTACAGTTCCATCCTATAATAGCTTGCGCGAAAGAGGAACACCTAAATGTTTCCGTTTTCGATCTGATTTCCCTATGTAGATGCCTGTTAACGAAATAAGTTCGCATTCTGTAGAGAAAGTTGGAAAAAGAAATTTCGTAAATAGATCACGCAGCAACGAATAACGCCTTTCTTTTAATGATTTCCACTCCAAATCGTGCATCATTTCCGTGACACTGTCTGCCCTACATCACGATGATATAAAACGAGCTGCCTTTCTCTGAACTTCCCCTAAATCGTCCGTCAGTCCCACCTGGTGTGGATCTCAAAGTGCCCATCAATACTCCAAAACAGGGCGCACAAGTGTGGTGTAGGCAGTTTCTATAGTAGAACTTTTGCATCTTCTAAGTGTTCTGCCACGAAACGTAGACTTTGGTTCGCCTTCCCTACAATATTCTCTTTGTGTTCTTTCCAATTTAACTTGCTATTCCTAGGAATTGCGGTTTGTTGTTGACAGTAATTCTGTCAGAGACCGCAAAAGATCTGAAAGAGCAATTGAATTGAATGGAAAGTGTCTTGAAAGGAAGATATAAGATCAACATTAACAAGAGTAAAACGAAGGTAATGGAATACAAGGTCAGAAAATCAGGCAATGCTGAAGGAATTAGTTTAGGTAATGAGACAATAAAAGTAGTAGATGAATTTTATTTGGGTAGCAAAATAACTTCTCATGGCCGAAGTAAACAAGATATAAAATGCAGCATGTCTATAGGAAGAAAAGCGTCTCTGAAGAAGCGAAATTTGTTGACATCCAATATTAGTTTAAATGTTAAGAAGGCCTTTCTGAAAGCTTTTGTCTGTTGTGTAGCATTGTATGGGAGAGAAACATGGACTATAAGGAGTTCAGACAAAAGATGATAGAAGCTTTTGAAATGTGGTGCTACAGACGAATGATGAAAATTAGATGGGTAGATCACGTAACTAATGAGGTGCTTAACCGAACTGGGGAGAAAATGAGTTTCTGGCATATCCTGACTAAGAGAAGGGATAGATTGGTTGGACACATCCTGAGACATCAAGGAATTGTCAACTTAGCGTTAGAAGGAAGTGTGTGGGATAAAAATCGTAGAGGGAGACCGAGGGACGAATACAGTAAGCAGATTCAAAAGGATGTAGGTTGCCTAACGTATTCTCAGATGAAGAGACTTGCACAGGACAGGGTAGCGTGGAGAGCTGCATCAAACCAGTCTGCGGACTGAAAACAACAACAACAAAACAACAACAACAACAACAACACTCCCAGGAATTTAGTAGAAGTGACGGCCTGTAGATTTAAGTGATTTATCGAGAAAATGTAGTTTAATGTACTTCTCTTAGTGGTCATATGGATGGCATTATTAATAATAATAATAATAATAATAATATTGATGAATTGGGTTTTTTGCACTATACAGATCTTATCTAAATCATTTTGCAGTTGCGTATGATTTTATGCTGACTTCGCTAACCGATAAATGACAGCATCATCTAAGAGAGCTACTCAGATTGTCTCCTAAATCGTTTACAAAAATAAGGAACAGTAGGGGCCCTATAACACTTAGCTGCGAAACGCCAGATATCACTTTTGTTCTACTCGATTTCATAAGCACGCAGTTTGTAGCTCACAAGCGTCTTCTAATCAGTGTCGGAAACCTTCCGAAAATCTACAGATACGGAATCTATTTGACATCCCTTATCGATAGCACTCATCACATGAGTAAGGAGCTAGCTGTGTTTCACAAGAACGATACTTTCCGAATCCGTGTGGACTATGGGTCAATAGGTCGTTCTGTTAGAGGTATTTCATAATATTTGAGGATAGAGGATGTGATCATCAGGAAAGACAACACTGGCATTCTACGGATCGGAGCGTGGAATGTTAGATCCCTTAAAACTGAAGAAACTACAAAAAGGTAAGAAAATAAGGAGATGGGACCTGGATAAATTGAAGGAACCTGAGGTTCTTAGGAATTTCAGAGGGAGCTTTAGACAACAATTGACAGCAACAGGGGAAAATAAAACAGTAGAGGAGGAATGGGTAAAACTGAGAGACGAAATAGTGAAGGTAGCAGAGGACAAAATAGGTAGGAAGGCAAGACCTACAAAAAATCCTTGGATATCACAGGAAATACTAAATTTAATTGATGAAAGGAGAAAATATAAAAATGCAGTAAATGAAACAGGCAAAATGGAGTACAGACGACTAAGAAATGAGATTGACAGGAAGTGCAAAATGTCTAAGCAGGAGTGGCTAGAAGGCAAATGCAAGGATGTAGAAAAATGTATAAATAGGGGAAAAATATATACAGCCTACAGGAAAATAAAAGAAACATTTGGAGATAAGAAAAACAGTTCTATGAACAACAAGGACTCTGATGGAAAACCAGTTCTCAGCAAAGAAGGGAAAGCTAAAAGGTGGAAAGAGTATACAGAGAGGCTCTACAAAGGAAATGAACTTAGAGACAATATTGTAGGAAGGGAAGAGGATTTAGATGAAGATGAAATAGGAGGTACTGTGCTGAGATAAGAATTTGACAGAGCCCTGAAAGACCTAAGTCGAAACAAGGCCCCTGAAGTAGATGATATTCCCTCAGAGCTACTGAAGTCTCTGGGAGAACCAGCCATGAGAAACTGTTTCACCTTGTGTGTAAGATGTATGAGACAGGCGAAGTACCCTCAGACTTCAAGAAAAACGTTATAATTCCCATATCAAAGAAAGCAGATGTAGACAGGTGTGAAAACTACAGAACCATCAGTTTAATAAGTCATGGTTGCAAAATATTAACACTAATTATTTACAGAAGGATGGAAAAGCTGGTAGAAGCTGGAAGATCAGTTTGGGTTCAGGAGAAATGTAGGAACACGGGAGGCAATACTCACGTTACGGCTTATCCTAGAAGATAGATTAAGGAAAGGCAAAGATACATCTCCAGCTTTTATAGATTTGGAGAAGGCTTTTGACAATGTTGATTGGAATACAGTTTCAAATTCTGAAGGCAACAGGGGTAAAATACAGGGAAAGCAAAGTTATTTACAACTTATACAAAAGCCAGACCGCAGTTATTAGACTCGAAGGGCATGAAAGGGAAGCATTACTTGGCAAGGGAGTAAGACAGGGTTGTAACCTTTCTCCGATGTTATTCAGTTTGTAAATCGAGCAGTCGGTGAAGGAAAGCAAGGGAAACTTTCGAATAGGGATTAAAGTTCAGGGGGAAGAATTAAAAACATTGCGTTTTGCCGACGATATAGTAATTGTCAGAAACAGCAAAGGACCTGGAAGAGCAACTGAACGGAATGGACAGTGTGCTGAAACGTGCATATAAGATGAACGTTAACAAAAGCAAATGTAGATGTAGGTTGCCGTTCTTATGTGGAGATGAAGAGGCTTGCTCAGGATAGAGTAGGGTGGAGAGCTGCATCAAACCAGTCTCCGGACTGAAGACCGCAACAACAGTATTTGTTCTAAAATGCTATTGCAAACCGACGTCAATGATATAGGGCTGTAACTTCGCGTATCACTCCTATTGCCTTTCTTAAATACTGGGGTGACCTGTGCAACTTCCCCTTGGGTGCGGAATGTTTGCTGAGTGAGCAGTTGTATATGATAGTGAGGTATAAGGCTACTGTATCAGCATACTCTGAAAGGAAACTCATTTGTATACGATCGTGACAAGGAGAATAACTTTCGTTAAGTGATTTAAGCTGCTTTAATACACCAGCGGTAAGAAAAGTACAGCAGTCAAGAATGGGAAGATTGGTTTGAACACCACAGTGCTTTACTAGGCATGGTCCTGTTTGGAGGTGGTATGCCGTTGCCTTCCTCCGACCTTGGAACTGACTTACCCAGCCAGTTATAGGGGGACCTACAGTGTAACGTGGGTTCCGAACCACGGTGCTACTCGGTATTGGCCCACTATAGGTTACGTTAGTAACACTAAAAGTAAGCGTTTGCTATCGTCTTTCGACAGCTCGAAATTTAAATGAAAATAACGGCTTAACCATTTATCTGACACGAAAATTGAATAACCGAATTTGTAGAGGAGAAAATTCTAAAAAAAAAAAAAAAAAGTTCAAATGTTTGTAGAGCTTATGGGGCTTAAATACGGGGTCATTAGTCCCTAAACTTACAAACTGCTTAATACTAAGGACGGCACAAATATCCATGCCCGAGGGGGATTCGAACCCCCGACCGTAGTAGTCGTGCAGACCGCGACTGGCGCGCCTCAGTCCCCTCGGCCACCGCGGCCGGCGAGAAAATTCTCTACAACTTAGCTCCCTTATGTTTTTTTCCCCATATCTCGAATCGTTTGAGATATATTTGCAAAAATAACGGAGTTTTGACACCCTCCATTAATGTAACGAAAACGAGCCGTTCGGAGATGTCACGTGACATTCCTCGCCTAGAACTCTCTCTGGCATACGCCATCTTGTGTTGCGTATTTGATGATTTTCTTATTGTAACTTACATGTTGCCATTTCAAAGCAATGGCGTACTGAAGAATTATCAAAAAGACGTCGTTCATCGTACGATAAATGATAAGCTAGTGTCTACAAATGCCATATTAGCATCAGTTAACAACGGCCATCAATAATATGAGATTAAAGAACGAAATTCCTAAATGTTAGCTATAGCGTAGTGGGCAATGTGTTGGAGTGTGATGCTGAAGGTCAGTGGTTCGGAATCCGCCAGTACCTATTTTTTTTTTTTTCTATAAGAGTGCATAGATAGTACCACAATAGTAGACTCGTAATCTTATCACCATAATTTTTTATTATTCAGATTATTATTTTGGTCCAAAATGTTTGCAAAAACTTATAAAACTACAAATCTAAAGTGGGCCGTAAAACACGTCAGTGCGATTTTTTTTTCACATGAACAACACTACCAGAGGCGAAAGAAGTGGGAAGTGACAGGTAAAGATCGTAGGATCGAACCCACGACATTTGGATATTGTAGCCTGGCACTCTACCACTGTGCTACGGAGCCGCACGCGGTATCAACTTGTAATTCTGGAGCATTTGCTTGATCTTCTCTAGCGAAGGGGCGCCTACACAGCCTATTTTCGTGCTCTTCGAGGTCACCTGGAATGTTCAGACAGTCAAAGTATATCACTCTACCGCAATTACTGTGTCTCACATTAGCGTCAAAACATCTGTTCCCAGAAGGAAATTAGTCTAAACAATAACAACTGGCGTAGACGTCGTGCATGTAAATTACAATAAAGATTTTTTGTGCACAGTGTAGCCGTACAGAATGTTTTTAGAGTATGTTATCAACTCTATTAGAGATAGTGAGAATTATCGCAGTCAACTGAGGTTGAATGGGATGTTGCATGATTTTGTAAACTTATCTTTAAAAAAATTTTTTGTTTTTTACTGTTGCATGTTTCGCGTGATTGTACGAGAATGTTAGCGGTGAACCAAGTGAAATGGCGTAGACTGCTCTGGTCGGACCTACTGAGCCGCCGCAAAGAACAAATGAATCTCCCGCGGAACGCAGAAGCGTATTCCAAGAAATTAAATAACTCTATGTAAAGAAAAAAAATGAATGTGTCCGTAGGTCAAGGTTTTGCTACCAAAAGTAATGTCGATTATTATAAAGAAAAAGTAAATCAGCCATCTAAGTGTGATTTACATGATGAATTGGTGCATTCTGGAGAGCCGAACGGCGAATTAACGGAAAAGGCGGCCACTTTAAGATGAGATATCAAGGGTAAAGTGCCGTAATTTAATGCTTATCGAATTCTTGTTGCATACTGGGATGCGCCAGTTAGTAATTTATGCGGTATCTTATGTGGTTTTATTCCACGAGTAATTAATTAATCAGTAATAGAACATAATCCTTCGTCTTATTTTTACGAGAAATTACTCGTAAATCAAGGAAGTATCTGGTCATGAAAGTTATATTTCATGCATGTGGTTGAATTTCTTTTGTTATCAGTTTGATGGTCCACAGAATAACTTCTCTTAGCCAGGTGTATAATTACGATCTATTCGTAATGGAATTTAATAGTTACCCTGTATAAAACAGTGGTAAGTTGATTTTATTAAAATTTTTGGACATAGCAGATAGTCTGATTTTTGCAGTTGGGAGTTAGTGTGGATGGTAGATACTGTCGAAGGCTGCGTGTTGTCCGAAGTATCGTGAGTGTGACGGAGTTCCACTCATATTTATTATTGATAAGTTGGATCTATACTGCTTGTGGTCCATATTTGAAAAAAATAATGCGTGGAAATAGTATGATTCACCGGCTAAGAGCAAGAAGGGCAATTAAATGTAAAGCTACTTTCATGACCAATACAAAGCTTTTCTTATTAAGGTGAAAGGCTGTTTTTGTTTATTAGATGCCGCATAAGGTCTACAGAACAAAATAACAGTGATTATTCTATTCTAAGTAATTACGGTACTCCATTTGGGTAGTAACTAAAGTAAAACCTTACCTATTGACGACTACATTCATTATTTTTCCATAGGCTGTTATTAAAGATCAACAGGCAGACTCTATGGGTTGTGGGAAACCAGACCTTTTGAATGATTAATTTCGCCCACGCCTGAAAAACGGCCCTCGCCTTTATTTTGTAATTTTAATTATGAGAGGTGTCCGGAAAGTGGTGGTGGCACTGTAGGTTATTTTCTGTTTTTGTTGTAAAAAGATAGCATAACCAGTGAGGATAGGTATTTGCAAATTTAGAGTCTGGCCACGATTTGTATTGAAAAATATAAGACTTTTCTTTTAAATAAATCGATCCCTGTGGTCGAATTTAAAGTCAACTTGCAGTGTAACTTATTGTAGTAGTTTACAAATAGTTGACCTACGATCGCTAATGCTACATGGAAGTATTATTAGCGAGCGTAATTTGTAAAAGTAATATTTCTTGTCTATTAAAAGTTTATTATTATTTGTTACTGCGATCGAGCAGTATTACTGGTCGACCGCAGCAACAATAAAGTGTGTCGAATTTCAGAATTTTTCAACTTAATTAGTATATATTACTCTTTGAAGATAACGACTAAATGAACTATGTTCGAATGATTAGTCACAATTTTTCTGGACACTCGCTGCGACCAAAAAGGCCCACTGAACTGATTTCTTCTGATTATAGATTTTGTTTATCAGAAGCGTTGACTTTTATTTGGGTGGCGCAGCGATTTATATCTATGTGTTCGCTGAAACGAAAGACTATCGGGATGGCGACACAGGGCTGAAAACTTTACCACCTAAGTCGAGCAACACGTTAAGTAAATATTACTCCACTCAGCAAGGGCAACGGTGTATTCGACCTCGGGAATGAAAAAAAGAAAATATTTTCTCCCGATTGTTACAGCGGAACATAGATTGTAGGAGTTCAGAGATTTGTACCACTGAACAATATGGACAATACTTATTAACGTGAACTGAGAGTCTATGGTAGTGAACTTTATCCTATGATTTCTAGTACAGGTCACGACGAACTGCTACAACAGTTTCTTCGAAGAACAAAGGCTGACAGAACGATGGGTAACCAGTAGAGCTGGGTTTGAACATGACTCGAACAGTTCGAACAATTGACGTCCCAGTTCGGGAAATCTGTGGAAATGTTCGAACATTCGATCACGACGCTGTTCGGAGGTACTCTCCCTTCGATCTACATCGATGATACTCACAGATCTTATCCGTGCTGTGCAGTGAAACATTTACTTGCTATATAAGTAATTACGTTTCATTCTACCACTTTATAACAGAATACTCAGCTTTTCAACATTACGATGTATGGGGGTTCTGCTCGCTGCAAGATTATTGTCCTGCGGCGTCGTGGTAGAAATAAATACTCGTAGGTACAATTTTTCACTTTTTCTTTAATTTTCATTCAAACTTATTCTCCACCAAAACATTACAGCTTCAAAACATATACAAAGCATCCGAACTTAGCTGACAGAATTTCCATTTTAAAACAACAGACTGACATAGCTTCCAGTGCACTTTAGAAAAGCCAAAACTCGAACTCCCCCGCACAAGGCGGTGAGGCAAATATAGAACATCGACAATAATAACATTGCATTATGCATTGTTCGTAACAATTCAATATACTAATTTACAATTACCAAACACACAAAAATTTCATGTACACAAAAATAATCACAATATAAAATGAAAACTATACATACAATAATTTTATATGGCACATGTATTTTTAAGACGAAATTTCCGATCTTTCTGTTGACAACAAAGTGCGATGTTAAATGTCAATTAACTTGTTAATGAGTACATCATACATGTTCCTAACATATATTGAGCTATCAAATATTTCTGCCATTCTCAAAATAGGTTCAAAAATCTCACGTCAGTCAATATATACAAGGAATTACAATATTGAATTTCGATTATTACATTAATTAACACAATTAGCTTGTCAATACAACTTGTTTATGAGCCTAACCTATAGACAATACTATTTATTTTCCTGACTTTATGTTTTACATAAGTTTGTACCCTTCGTCTGTCTATTTATTAAAATAATGTACAATGACCAAACTATTGTTTATAGAACTGTCAGGAAAGCATCTAAACGAATCTCTTAATTAATGAAATCTATCACTTGTTTTAATCACAGTTTCACCGAGACACTGTCCTACACTGATTCCTAGGCTGGCTATTTCGTTTTTAACTTCACACGCAAAATATATCACTATTGAACCACACGATTCCGGGTCCGACGCAGACGGTATCGTACGGTAACATTGAGATGGGAGGGCCAGCAGTATCGTCACAGCAGTATACGATTTATAACCAAGATGAAGTGTCATTACTGTACTATAGGGATTGATAAGTGTGGAATTTCGACTATAGTAGTTTCTACGATGCAGGTCATAAGTAAAAACAGTAGCGAATATAGCCTGTAAGTAAACGATAGCAGTCGCGATTTAAAATTCTAGTGCTGCGATCTAGCGACGCCTGTAGATACTACGTACACAGCAGCTCGTGCTCCGTTTATTCGAAGGTCGCAATCACTTTATTTTACTTCCGTTATCGGATATTAAATTTCTAATGTTTTCCCTATTTCATCTCTCTTAAACTTGTTTTCAAGGCGATTACTGTACCGTATGAACAGGGAATGGAATGGTCATTTGCAACCTGTTATAATCACATTAAACGTAACTTTTGCTTATGAAGGATTCACATTTTTTTCCATTGAATGTTAGCCGTCAGTAATGAGGTGCAGTAGTTCTGTTCCAGTAGCAGATATTTTGTTTATCAATGGATCATACCTTGCAGTAACACCAGACACATACGTATGCACTGTTTTAAACAAAATATACAGTTTTCCATACTGTTGCCCTTCTTTTACTTTACATGTACTTGTACTTTCTATGAAATTAGTTCTGAGCAAAGCGATAGCCCGCTAACTTTAAAATATCCCGCGTATCGTTGGCAGATACGCAGTGCCAGAGATTTATTATCCGAGTGTTGGAACAGTTGGATACTGTATCGAGTTCTCCGCTGTATCGGGAAATCGCGAGCATGTTGGAACGCGAGTATCATTTGCCTAGCCCTAGTAACAAGTGTAAGACGGCAACAAGTGGCTCTTACTCAGGACAGCTGGCTGTGTTATTCGCGGCTTAGAGCTTCCGGTAATGCTCCTTTCTCACGAACCCAACTGCTTACGCGGTACGAGATGAAACCCAGCTATTTTGCATTAGAACTGCTGAAGGCAAACACACACACACACACACACACACACACACACACACACACACACACACACACCAAAAATCATGGCGACAAAACGAAAATATTTAAGCCACGTATAAGAAATTTTCTTCAATAGCCACGCTAATTAAATATTCGAAACAAGATTTCAAGTCTTTGTATCAATCTTACTTTGCCTCTCGATGAAAAATCACACGTTTGTATTAACTGTCAGTGAAACAGCAAAATAATTTACCATGTACTCTCTGTCATGCATCTCGCTGAAGGTCAAGTGTACAGAGGTTCAAAGAGATCGGAATGAAAATGTAGATCTTTCGCAAAGTGCCAATGTAAAGTACCCTGCTCCATACGCCAGACATTTCACCCCAGAGATACTAAAAGATATTGAAAGGCGAGACGTACGGTAGAGACTGGGACACGCGCTAGCGGCGCGCCTCACGTATTCCAAACGTCAACTTCGCTTCGCAGTTTCTCCGGATGTAACTGACGCATCGCGATGCAACCAACACCATTATTTTTGTGATTTGTCATGCTATTGATTGCTTAAGAAGTAATATACGGTATCAATTCGAAGAAAAAAGTTTGCATTGATAATAATACTTCTTTACGTTTAATACTGTCTTATAGTACCCACTTTCGTAAGCGCCTTGCGTTGTACGTTCAAGACAGTGAAAAAGGTTTTTCAATATCTTATGTAGATATCTGGGGTGAAAGACTTCCGTCGGAGACCCTGCATATATACATACATATATAATATATACACACTACTGGCCACTAAAATTGTTACACCAAGAAGAAACGCAGATGACAAACGGATCTATATTCGACCTATATATTACACTAGAACTGACATGTGATTACATTTTCAATTTGTATGCATAGATCCTGAGAAATCAGAACCCAGCCAGAACAACCACCTCTGGCCGTAATAACGGCCTTTATACGCCTGGACATTGAGTCAAACAGAGCTTGGATGGCGTGTACAGGTACAGATGCCCATGCAGCTTCAACACGATACCACAGTTCATCAAGAGTAGTGACTGGCGTATTGTGACGAGCCAGTTGCTCGGCCACCATTGACCAGACGTTTTTAATTGGTGAGAGATCTAGAGAATGTGCTGACCAGGGCAGCAATCGAACATTTTCCGTATCCAGAAATACTCGGTTGTGCATTATCCTACTGAAATGTAGGGTTTCGCAGGGATCGAATGAAGGGTAGAGCCACGGGTCGAAACACATCTGAAATGTAACGGCCACTGTTCAAAGTGCCGTCAATGCGAACAAGAGGTGACCGAGACGTGTAGCCAATGGCACCCCATATCATCACGACGGATGATACGCCAGTATGGCGATGACGAATACACGTTTCCACTGTGCGTTCACCGCGATGTCGCTAAACACGGATGCGACCATTATATTGCTGTTAACAGAACCTGGATTCATCCGAAAAAATGACGTTTTGCTATTCTTGCACCCAGGTTCGTCGTTGCGTACAGCATCGCAGGCGTTTCTGTCTGTAATACAGCGTCAAGGGTAACCGCAGCCGCGGTCTCCGAGCTGATAGTTCATGCCGCTGCAAACGTCGTCGAACTGTTCGTGCAGATGGTTGTTGTCTTGCAAACGTCTCCATCTGTTGACTCAGGGATGGAGACGTGGCTGCACGATCCGCTACAGCCATGCTGATAAGATGCCTGTCATCTCGACTGCTAGTGATACGAGGCCGTTGGGATCCAGCACGGCGTTTCGTATTGCCCTCCTGAACCCACCGATTCCATATTCTGCTAACAGTCATTGGATCGCGACCAACGCAAGCAGCAATGTCGTCGCGATACGATAAACCGCAATCGCGGTAGGCTACAATCCGACATTTGTCAAAGTCAGAAACGCGATGGTACGCATTTCTCCCCCTTACAGGAAGCATCACAACAACGTTTCACCAGGCAACGTCGGTGAACTGCTGTTTGTGTGTGAGAAATCGGTTGGAAACTTTCCTCGTGTCAGCACGTTGTAGGTGTCGCCAGCGGCGCCGACCTTGTGTGAATGCTGTGAAAAGCTAATCATTTGCATATCACAGCATCTTGTTCGCGTCGGTTAAATTTCGTGTCTGTAGCACGTCATCTGATGGCGTAGCAGTTTCAATGGCCAGGAGTGTAAATGGTCTGACGGACAGAGTGACTTGCAAACTGCGGCTGTTTGCTGATGATGCTGTGGTGTATAGGAGGGTGTAGTCATTGAATTACGTTAGTTGGATAACTTGGGCCAAATTTCTAGGTGGTGTGACGAATGGCAACTAGCGGTAAATGTAGAAGAATGTAAGGTGATGCAGGTGAGTAGGCGAAACAATTGCGTAATGTTCGAATACAGCGTTTAGTAGTATGCTGTTTGACAGTCTCCTTAGTTAAATACCTAGGTGTAACGTTGCACAGCGATGTGAAATGGAACGAACATATAAGGACATGGTGTGGAAGGCGATTGGTGGATTTCGGTTTATTGAGAGAGTTCTGAGGTGGTGTGATTGGTCTGTAAAAGAGGTAGCACATAAAACGCTTACGCGACCCCGTTTTGAGTATTGCTCAAGCGGTTGGATCCCCACCAGATCTATTTAAAGAACGATATAGAAGCAGTTCAGAGGCGGGAGCCTAGGTTTGTAACTGGCAGGTTTGGTCAATACGCGAGTGTTTCTGAAACGCTTCAGGGGATCGCTGGAGGGGAGGCGACGTTCTTTTAGAGAAACACTGTTGAAGAAATTTAGAGGGCCGGAAGCCGAAGCGGATTAGAGAACTACTGTAGTGCCGCGGAAAGACGACAAAGATCAGATCAGCAGAGATTAGGGCTCGTATGCATGCAAACAAGCATTGGTTTTCCCCTCGCTCTATACGTGAGGGGACAGGAAAGCTAGTAGCTATTGTCCATTTCATAATGATTGACTCCTGACTTCGAGCTCATAGTCTGGTCACATCGCAGGACGAACATCGATGTTTTCTACCTCGCCGGAATCGTTGAAATGTCTACTTTTGTTTGGTGTATGACTATTACATTTTATTTGAAAAGAGGACGACATACGCGGTAATATTTAAGAGAAAGCGTGCTTTTCCTCGCTTTTTTTCCGACGAATGTCTTCAAGGATGCACAGAAATCAGACCGTAATTAGTAGAAAGTTTTCCTCTTCACAGTATAAAGCTACAGTCTTGTTGTGACAGTCTTGTTCTATATACAGACGGAGTTTCGTTATGTTCTGATTAGTCGTTTCGGCGCTATTATATAAAACGCAAGAAGCTGCAGTTAAGCTTGCCGTTATAGCTATTGAGACGGAGAGGGCACTGCTGTTAAGTTTGAAATTTTGTTGGTGACATCAGATGTCATTACTAATATATTGTCTCCGTGTTTAAGTGTTTATGAAGCATCTGCGCTAGTGGCTGCAGTATATGCGACGCTATGCTGGGGCGTAGTTGCCACACCAGCTCGTCACCACTGATAAAATGCGCCAGAAGCGTCTATTAAACTGCGAAGAACGGCAACACAGCACACACGAGCCTGTAGCGCATAGGATCGAAAAAGCCAATAAATTAATGATGTTATATTAGTGTTATGAGCATAAAAATAAAACTGTGAAAGGCAAGGGTCGGCCGCGGTGGCCTAGGGGACTGAGGCGCTCCAGTCACGGTCTGCACGGCCACTAAGGTCGGGGTTCGAATCCCCCCTCGGGCATGGATATTTGTGCCGTCCTTAGTTGTAAGTAGTTCATAAGTAGTTTGTAAGTTTAGGGACTGATGACCCCCGTAGTTAAGTCCCATAGACTCTACAAACATTTGAACATTTTTTTGAAAGGCAAGGGCAGAGCTTGCATTTACACTTTTCGTCTTCAAATGTTTGTAGATCTATCGGACCAAACTGCATGGTCATCAGTCCGTAGCTTACAAACTACTTAAACCTAACCTAACCTAAGAACAACACACACACACACACACACACACACACACACACACACACACACACACCCCAGGGAGGACTGGAACCTCCACGGCGAGCAACCGTGCGCTCCACAGCGAGGCGCTTTAGACCGCTCGGCTACTGCACCGCGGCTTTTTCGTCTTGTTAATACGTATCATCATTAGGCGAACTGCAGCACTGTACGCCTGCCATTATTGGGAAAAGACGACTCATCCGTCTGTCAATAGAACAAGGTTGGATCTGTAAACGGTGCAAAAGAAAACTTTCTCCTAATTACGGTGTGATTTCTGTACATCCTCAAAGAAGACATTAGCCGAAAACAGCAAAAAAAAAAAAAAAAAAAGAAAGAAAAAAGAGAGCAAGCTTTCCCTTAAATATTACAGCGTATGTCGCCCCGCCTTTTCAAATAATATGTAATATTTATACGCCAAATAAAAGTAGACATTTCAACGATCGTCGTGCGATGTGATCAGAATATGAGTTCAAAATCAGGGGTCACTCATTATGAAATGGATAGTAGTAGTGGTAGTGAGTACCCCCCACCACGCACCTTTGGGTGGATTGCGCAGTATGTGTGTAGATGTAGATGCCTCTCGCTAAACGCCACCCAAATGAAATGTGTAACAACTGCTAGTGGGCGTTGCACAGAAACTGGCCAGCATATGCGTAATAAAGTGGTTTCCTCCATAGATATGCAGGTGTCGGGGCGGGTACTATACCGAACGAAAGTCACAGTTGTAAACAAATGTGTTAACACTTATATATAAAATGAATTGCTGTTCGTTAGTCTCGCTAGAACTCAAGAACGGCTCAACCGATTTGGCTAATTGTAGTCTTGAAATATTCGTTTAAGCCCAGGGAAGGTTTAAACGGTGATAAAATGTGGAAAAGTTATCCGGAAAAGAGGAAAATCGGGAAAATCCGAAACAGCTCTTTTCAGTGAGCTGTCAATACCGTCCGTCCAATTCCTATAGAATTTTGTTCATTTTATATTGAAAGCAAGATAAAGGATCGCACCAAATAAAAATTTGGAAAAGTCGCCAGGGGAGTAGGAAAAACCGAAAGCTACTTTTTTTTTTCCATGAATAAAAATCAATTTCCATATGGTAGTAAGAGCATCACTTGATAACGACTTTACGGGACAAGGTTTTATGAAATACAATTTTTGGGAAATCTACCAGAAAATTGGAAAATCTGAGAAAGACAAAGAGCATTTTTCAGTGTGTTTTTGATTGAATTCAGCACTGTGACTGACTATCCGCGCGACTGACGGAGAGGGGTAATTTTTTTTTTTTTTTTTTTTTTTTTTTTTTTTTTTTTTTTTTTTTTTTTGTTCATTGTGGTCTGGGAAAAGTTTTCAGTAAAAAATAAGGGACAGTTAGAAAGGAAAGTCGCAAAATTCGAACAAAGTTTATTTTTCATTGTTTTTCTAGATATACTCAACATTATAAGTTGAGAACCGTTCATCCGCTTGCGATAAAATTTTGATCATTCGACGTTGGACGAAAGATGAACGTTCTTATGAACTAAAAATTCGGGAAAGTTACCCGGAAAATTTCGAAATTCGTGACACACTGAAAGAGCTTTTTTTCAATGGGATATCAATATTATATGTCTGGTTGCTATAAAATATTGCGTAGTTGACGTTCAAAGCAAGAGTAACGTTCTTATGAAATTTGGAAAAATTTCCCGGAAAACTGGAAAATGTAGAAAAATGGGAAGAGATTTTTCTATGAAATATCAATACCATTCATCTGATTGCGATAAATTTTTACACATTCCACGCTCAAAGCGAAAGGAAGGTTTGAGTGAAGTAAAAGTTTGTAATAGTTGGTCAGAAAAATAGGAAATTTTGTGGAAAACTGAAAGAGCTCTTTCCTTTGGGATACCAGTATCATTGGTACGATTGCGATAAAACTTTTCACATATGACGTAAAAACCAAGAGCACATACATATGAGCAATTGCGAAGCATTTCCGGGTCGACTAGATGAGCCGGTGAACTTCGTATCACTTACCTCTTAATATAAACCATACTAATTTAAATCGTATGTATTTTAGACCCAGAAGCTTTATAAGGGCGTCATCAGATATCTAAGTATCGTTTCGATAGTGGGCGGAAAGAGTGGTAGATCACGCACACATGTCCAGGATAATGTTCATGTCACTTTCGTGGAAGTTCAGGGTGATAAAATGTGGCAAAATTGCGAGGAAAATTTAGATTTAAAACATGTAAAATAATGACAAGTACTTCTGTTGTTCTGCAGTTCTATCTATTTTTCTTTAAAGGGAGAATGCAATTTGAAAAGTTAATTGTAACTTCTGAAAAATAGTTCCGAAGTCAAAAAGTAAATAGCTTTACGAGAGAGTAATTATTGTTCGATACTTCGATTTATATACTTCAAATTAAAAAAAAAAATACCTTTCTAAAGTATCTTATCCGGCACTTCAGCGCTCAAGCTATCTCCACACCAGATTTCATCACAATATATTCAGTGGTTTAGGTAGATATACAAATCGGTTCAGACGTTCTCGAGTTTTAGCGAAACAAACGAACAGCAATTCATTTTTATCTTTCACAGTTGATATAGGGGTTCAGGGGTAAAGCGAACTCTGAAAGAGTAAAGTATATTTCTGAACGCACCCAATACAACAACCAAGTGATTATTTTATATGTTTCAAATCTAAATTTTCCTCGGAATCTTTTCGTATTTTATCACCTTTGAAACCTTCTCTGAACTTCCACGAATGTGACATGAACATCATTCTGGACATGTGTGCGTGATCTATCACTCTTTTCGCCCACTAACGAGCCGATACTTAAGACTATCTGATGATGCCTTTATACAGATGTTGTTCAAATGTTCAAATGTTTGTTAAGCTTATGGGACTTAACTACTGGGTCATCAGTCCCTAAACTTACAAACTACTTATGAACTACTTACGAACTAGGACGGCACAAATATGCATGCCCGAGGGGGGATTCGAACCCCCGACCGTAGTGGCCGTGCTGACCGTGACTGGAGCGCCTCAGTCACCTCGGCCACCGCGGCCGGCAGCTGTTGTTGTTGTGGTCTTCAGTCCGGAGACTGGTTTGATGCAGCTCTCCACAATACCCTATCCTGAGCAAGCCTCTTCATCTCCACATTAGAACGGCACCCTACATCTGTCTGAATCTGCTTACTGTATCCATCTCTTGGTCTTCCTCTGCGGTTTTTACCCCACACACTTCCCTCCAACGCTAAATTCACAATTCCCTGATGTCTAAGAATGTGCCCTACCAATCTATCCCTTCTTTTAGTCAAGGTACGCCAGAAATTTCTTTTCTCTCCAATTCTGTTCAGTACCTCTTCATTAGTTATGCGATCTACCCACCTAATCTTCAGCATTCTTCTGTAGCACCACATTTCAAAAGCCTCAATCCTCTTCCTGTCCGCACTGTTTATCGTCCATGTTTCACTCCCATACAAGGCAACACTCCATACAAATGCCTTCAGAAAGGACTTCCTTAGGCTTAAATCAATATTCGATGTTAACAAATTTCCCTTTTTCAAGAACGCTTTTCTACCCATTGCCATTCTGCATTTTATATCCTCTGTACTGCGACCATCATTTGTTGTTTTACTGCCCAAGTAGCAAAACTCATCTACCTCCTTTATTGCTTCGTTTCCCAATGTAATTCCTTCAGCATCACCTGATTTTTCTCAGACTGCACTCCATTACCCTAGTTTTGCTCTTGTTAATGTTCATCTTATATGCACCTTTCAGCACACTGTCCATTCCGTTCAACTGCTCTTCCAGGTCCTTTGCTGTATCTGACAGAATGGCTGTGTCGTCGGCAAAACGCAATGTTTTTTAATTCTTCGCCCTGAACTTTAATTCCTTCACCAAATTTCTCCTTGCTTTCCTTTATAGCTTGCTCAATGTACAAATTGAATAACAATGGAGAAAGACTACAACCCTGTCTTACTCCCTTTCCAACCACTGCATCCCTCTCATGCCCTTCAACTCTGACTACCGCTACTGGGTCTAAAATACATACGATATAAATTAGTATGGTTTATATTGAGAGGTAAGTGATAGGAAGTTGAGCAAGTGATCTAGTATGTGAATAAAGCTATGACCGTTAAGGAGAGTGGTGAACCGCGTGGCCCTGCTGTGATGATGGCATGCAGGTGTGTTATCGCGGCGCCTGTTTCCGTTCAGGGACTGCGCATCTGGTCCCGTCTCTGCAGATTACCTATCGGCTCCGCCAGTGTAGAGTTCAGTCTTCACGGAGGTGTATCGCAACTGCATGCTGTGTGCTCCGCAGGGCAGCATGACGTGGCGCAGGTACAGAGCCGGTAAGCTACTCCTCAAGGTCCAGATGCCGAACATCGTCAGGAAGCGATCTGTATTTGGTCGTGTGTGCGCGCATGTCGGTCACGACCCACGCCGAGGTGTTCGGCCTAAAGCCCGCCTGTCGTCGTCGGCAAACCGTGTGGTAGGAGTGGGCCGTATCACCATCACAAGGCAGAGCTCTCCAAGAACGAGTGTCCTGTAGTGTACAGACCGTAAAACAAGCTGAAACCTGACGATGGGAGCGAGGGGGCAAGAGAAAGTACCATCTCTTCGTCCAGTGTGTACTGCACTCTGACATTAAACAAGATAATTTGTCTTATGTCTTTAAACAAACAATTATTGGGTATATATACATAAATTTAGCGGTCTCGGAAACGTCTCTAACGATTTCAGTGAAATTTTGTATTTACATTAGGTTTTTCTTCTGAGCCGCGGCAGAGCGGCCGAGCGCTTTGAGGCGCTATACTACGATGCGCAACGCCATTCCTCGTCGGGGGTTCGAATCGCCAAATCCTGTTTCCGGTGCTCGTTGCCACACGCACCTGTTGAAACTCTCATTGGGATTTTGTGTACGGCCAAGTAGACATCTGCTAAGTAATTTTTTTTTATCTGCAAGGTCCCTGTCTATTGGCTTCATTGTTTGCATGACTGTGGCAGTCATGCAATCTTTATGGCGATATTCTTTGCCTGAAGTGTGAGCGTGGACAGTGTGCAGACATTTGTTCAAAGTGCGTTTCAGGCTATAATTACTATCTAAACCTAAAGAAACCATACACTTTTGGAAACGGGAAAAATTTGTCTTTCAGATATAGGCTAAATTTTATTTCGATTTTAATGTTATTTTCAAGTCGAGGGACTCTGAAATCAACAGCTCGATTCCAGTCTGCAGCAACATTATTGTAGTATAGGATACCGGCGATGTGGCAACTTTGCTGCCTGGATAGAACAAGAACAACTGTTAAGTGACGTACATGAGTGCAAGATCGTTATGAAGTGATGTGGTTGGCTGGCTGAGTGACAGTCAACTACTAGCAGTTATTATGTTTAATTAGGTATCTGATTAGTGACACCATATCGGTATCTTTTACAAAAACTAACAGGACAGCTTGCGGTGAATCTGAGGAAAACGCTTCAAACAGACCAATACTCGTTTCTGCAAATTATTAATAAAGGTAGGATAGGAAGAAGGGATTATCAAATTTCTGGCTTGTTCCCGCCGTTTGTATTCACATCGCAGTTCAGTGTCTACTTTCGATGATAGCTACTATTCTGAGACGCTTTTGAAATTTGACCGCCGCGGTGGAGTAGCCGAGCGGTCTAAGGCGTCTCGCTGCGGAGCGCGCGGTTGCTCGCCGTGGAGGTTCGAGTCCTCCCTGGGGCATGGCTGTGTGTGTTGTCCTTAGGTTAGTTTACCTAGGTATAAGCAGTTTGTAGGCTACGGACTGATGACCACGCAGTTTGGTCCGATAGATTTACAAACATTTGAACATTTGATTTGAAATTTGACTGAAAGTCCGCCGATATTATCCATATCCCCTACTCGCAGAGTATCGATGCGCTTTTGTCACTCTTTGAAACACCGCTGGTGAAAGCCGGTGGAAGGTTCTGTCAATTATCACATCTCACACATTGCGCTCAAACTGCATGTTAGCGAGAAAGCTAGGCTTGCTTTTATGCCGTTTTATCTGTGGTTCTTGTATTCGTGCAGTTGAGTGGCTAATTTTTGTGCGATTTAGTGTTTTCGTGATGAGTTCAGCTAAGAAAGGATGTCATCGGTCTTACAGGGATGCATATTCTGCCTCGTTTCCGTGTATAATGCGATTGCGGAAAGGTGATACATTCGTATTGTTCCGTGTGTTCGTGTGATATAAATGTTCAGTTTAGTGGTTTTGATGCTGTCGATCATATTGCGGCTTGCAGAAAAGCTCATTTTTGGGTAGTGTGCGAACTGTTCCTAAAGTCACAACAAATGAACAGTCATCAGCAAGTAACTTACGTAAGTACCTAACTTCAGGGTTCGATTATCACGATCTTAAAAAGTAACCTACATTATATGTGTTAACATTATATTCATCCCTTTCTGTGTAATCTTTTTCGGCTATATTTGAAGACCTTAAGACAGTTGCAGCCATTAAATTTTTGCAATTTTTGTATCTTCTGGATTTCTATTTTTGAAAACTGACAGGTATCCAATACTCGTTTGTGCTTACGGAAGAGTATGGCAAGAATTCCTTTGCCGTACTGACGTCTGCTGGATCATTCATGGTTAGCGTATTGAATGTTTGTAAATACTACTAATAATAAAATGTTAAGTTCGCTAAACGTTAAAGTGTTACTCAGCAGGCATCTTAACGGAAGTTAACGTTAATCGTTAATTCGTAACTGTATTGTGCAGCCACGAAAAATCGCCTTCAGTCTGCGAATTTATATAGTTATGTTGTTTATTGAAATCAGCAATTAAAACAAAACAAAAACTTATTACCCTAGCTGATATTTAAGAAAAATGTTATGGATACGCAAGTTTAAATAGGGCTTGGAGTATAAATATCTGATCTATGGTCAGCGTAAACAAATGATGTCTAATCACTTGTTATAGTGTGAAACAGCCTCCGCAAATCATCTGCATTGAGGGAAAAGTCTTTTGTTCTATGAAATGAGTTGTCTTTTTGTATAAAAAGAAGAACGTTTGACATTTGTTACGCTCGCGGTCGGCTGCGACGTTATATACGTCATAGTATTCCAGTAATACATAAAACTTAATTTTTAGTAACAATTATTTACGACTAAAATAAAATTTCACTGAATGTTATTTGCCATAAGGTGCTTATTTCCTTTAATAAATATTAGCACATTAAAATTCTCGTCTGACAGTGAGGCACGCTTGGGTGTCAAAATATCTTATCCCATGGAAAAAAGACGTTCCAGTGCGGCACTTGATGGTATAACGGTATTATATTTAATAAAAGTATTTACTAAAATATCTTCCCCAAGAAATTCCACACCGGTAAATGAGTCGTCGTTGGGTTTCATGTCCAGCCACATACTCACTAGAATTTCGGCTTCATTTGGAGCAGGCTTACGCTAAGTTGTGGGTTTCCTCTGGGCTTCCATTTAAGGCCGGCCGCGGTGGCCGAGGGGACTGAGGCGCCTCAGTCACGGTCTGCACGGCCACTACGGTCGGGGGTTCGAATCCCCCCTCGGGCATGGATATTTGTGCCGTCTTTAGTATAAGGTAGTTGATAAGTAGTTTGTAAGTTTAGGGACTGATGACCCCGTAGTTAAGTCCCTTAAGCTTAACAAACATTTGAACATTTTTTTTCCATTTAAGCTGTTCGGTTCCTGGCGGCACCGTTCAGATCAACCGCGCGCTTCCAGGGAGTAATTCATCCTATCGCCTGGGCGTAGCCGCATACAGAAGGGACCTGCGCTAAAAAGAGCATAATTTACGCGGCAAGACTTTTGTCATGAGAAGTGGGTACAAATGTAACGGAGCAAAGGACTTACGGCAAATTAACGGAAGTTAGAGTCCGTTAACTTTTTTAAATAAACTTAAAACATAAACCGTTACTTAAAAAGGTCCTTAATTAACGATTAACGAATTAACGGCCTTGTGCCCAGCTCTGATCTGTACAATGTTTAGTTGTTGTGTAATAACTAATTGAAAGTGCTCCCGGAGTTCATGTGCACCCTCTATTCTTCCTGTCACTAATTTTGTCCTACAACTAACGCCCAGAAGGATCTCACCCGAACAACAGTATGGTGATGATGCAAAGTGTTCACGCACTCGGTCCAGCAACCAAGCGAGGTGGGTTTAGCAGTGGTAACGCACTGGACTCGCATTCGGGAGGACGGCGGTTCAAATCCACCTCTCGCCATCCAGATTTAGGTTTTCCGAGATTTCTCTAAATCACTCAAGGCAAATGCCGGGACGGTTCCTTTCAAAGGGCACGGCCGATTTCCTTCCTCATACTTACGCAAAGAATCAGAGCGTAAGCTCCGCCTCTAATACTGGATATACACCACGTTGATTAGATTCAGGGTCACGTATGGGGCGGTCGTGTGGTGGAAGAAGGTAGAACAGCAGGTTGCTGCTAAGGAGCTTGGTAAGGTGCAGAGATTAGCCTGCTTATCCATAACAGGCGGAATTAGCAGCACACCAACTGCTGGGATGGAAACCATGTTGGATATGCCCCCATTACATCTTTGGTTCAAGATGGAGGCAGCAGCTGGTGCATACAGACTCAAATCTGGCAACAACTGGAACTCTTTGTGATATCCAGAATCACACACTAAAACAGTGAGTGAGGTAAATGTAGGAAAGGTTGGGGAAATGCCAGCCGACTATATTATAACCCCATACTGCTCCAACAAGCCTTCCAATACAACAATTGGAAGTAGGGAGCAGTGGGAGAAAATAGTTCGACACCGTACGGGGGATATTGTCTGGTTCACTGACGGGTCAAAATCAGACCAAGGCGTTGGGGCCGGGGTATACGGGGTGCAGTCAAGACTGGAGGGCGTCATCTCTCTAGGGAAACTGGCCTCAGTATTCCAGACCGAAATCACTGCCATCAGGGCGTGTGTGGAGGAGAATTTGCGTACGTGCTACAAAGATCTTAGCATCTATATCTATTCAGACAGCCAGGCAGCCCTGAGATCACTGGCAGCTCCTGCAGCTAGGTCTAAAATTGTTGCAGAATGTCACAGGCTTCTGGTGGAGCTAGGGGTAAGCAATAGAGCAAAAACCTATTGTGGGTCCCTGGCCACTCGGGGATCAGTGGCAACGAACATGCCGACCGATTAGCCAGGATGGGGGCAGAGACTCCATTTATTGGACCAGAACCTGTCCTGACAATCACCAAGGCAATGATTAAATTGGAGCTACGTAACTGGCTCAGAAGACAGCATGTAGAATATTGGGCCAAAGTCTACGAACAAAACATGGCAAGGTAATGATTGCCAAAGCCATGTTTTAAAAGAAGCTCTGCAATTCTGGGCCTGAACAGGAGAGAGATTAGACTCATGGTTGGTTTGCTGACAGGCCATGGGAATTTCGAAAAACACCTACCTACAATGGGAATAACAGAAGAGGACCCTAAATGTAGGATCTGTGATGACGGTGATGAAACTGCATCACATCTAATCTTCGAATGCATTGCATTGTAGAGTAAAAGGCATAGAACATTTGGACAACCAGACCCAAAGAAATTGTGTCTAATAAGGAACTGGTAAAGGTACTCCTTGCACTGTTAAAGGGCACTGGTCGAATGTACTAAATGTACAGGGAGCGATACTACACAACAAACTAAGTTTCGGTGCAGGCAGTGGCGGGTTGGTCCAAAAATGTTTTGGCTTCCCTGACAAAATCAATCAATCAATCAAGTCACCTCTAATGATCATGCTGTCGACAGGGAAGTCTCGGCATAGCGAAAGAGCGCATTGAGGTGATCTGCTGCAATGCGCGAGGTCATTTCGCGATGGGGGTTCGAATTCCCCCTGAGGCATGGATATTAGTGATGTCTTTGGTAGTTAAGTAAATTGTAAGCTTCACAAACATTTGAAAATTTTGTCGATGGGACGTTAAACCCTAATCTTTCCTCATTCCTTCCGGCCAGCAACCAGGCAGTGTCAGCAGGTGGTGGAGTTTGGGACTGTGCGTCGGCATTGTGAGTGCTCCCGGGCCCAATTGCTCACATAAGCACACTTGTTCACCCCTACTGTAGATGTAGACAGTGTTTCCTTGAGCTGCCGTGCGCAGTTGCACCTAATGCTAAGCGTTAGCTTATCGGTGTATTTAGCGTAACAGGGTGTTACCTGAAGCTGTTTGCAAGCGCGTCGGTGTGGGGCTGTTGCAGGCACGTGGAGCATGGCGCAGTCACGCCACCGCCCCGGCGCCATCTCCCCTGGACCCCAGCAACAACAGCAGCAGCAGCCGCGGCGGCGCTCCGGCGATGACGTGGTGTCGACTCCGCCCCCGGCGCCGCCCCCGCAGCCGCAGCCGTCGCCCTCCCGCCAGCGCCACTCGACGCTGCTGGACGCCTTCCGCCCCCGCAGCAAGTCCGACGCTGGTGGCCACAAGACACCACGGCGGCCCGGCGCCAACATCATATCGCACATGAAGAGCGCCGTACAGGTAAGCGGGGTAATAGAAATGTGATGTAAACTATTTACACAGTCAAAAAAATGTCCGCCCGTAAACAGCAGTAGCAAGTGTTTCAGATGTCACAAGGTGGCGTTTGAGTCAGTGGTGGACTAGGGCTGTTGGAGGCCCGGGGCAGCAGCAGAACAAAAGGAGCCCACCTCCCCCCCCCCCGCTTTCAGGACAAGAGGCACGGGACAGTCTGAAAAAATAGTTTAAGCTCCTTTCCAGGTATTTGGAGGCCCCCCAAGACCGGAGACCCTGGGTGGTCCGCCCCCTCCGCCTGGCTTAGGGTGTCTCTCGCACGTCAGAGGGTAGCGTGGAGGGGAGGCTGAGTGGAGAGCTCGTGCCGCCTGCCACGAGGCCACGGCTGTGAGGGGAGGTGGTGGTGGGGGCAGCCGCTACCTGCCGCCTGTTCTGGACAGTTTAAAGGGCTGCTTCTGACCGCAGCATCAGAGGGTAGCGTGGACGGGAGGCTGAGGGGAGAACTCGTGCCGCCTGCCACGAGGCCACGGCTGTGAGGGGAGGTGGTGTTGGGGGCAGCCGCTACCTGCCGCCTGTTCTGGACAGTTTAAAGGGCTGCTTCTGACCGCAGCATCAGAGGGTAGCGTGGAGGGGGGGCTGAGTGGAGAGCTCGTGCCACCTGCCACGAGGCCACGGCTGTGAGGGGAGGTGGTGGTGGGGGCAGCCGCTACCTGCCGCCTGTTCTGGACAGTTTAAAGGGCTGCTTCTGACCGCAGCATCAGAGGGTAGCGTGGAGGGGAGGCTGAGGGGAGAGCTCGTGCCGCCTGCCACGAGGCCACGGCTGTGAGGGGAGGTGGTGTTGGGGGCAGCCGCTACCTGCCGCCTGTTCTGGACAGTTTAAAGGGCTGCTTCTGACCGCAGCATCAGAGGGTAGCGTGGAGGGGGGGCTGAGTGGAGAGCTCGTGCCACCTGCCACGAGGCCACGGCTGTGAGGGGAGGTGGTGGTGGGGGCAGCCGCTACCTGCCGCCTGTTCTGGACAGTTTAAAGGGCTGCTTCTGACCGCAGCATCAGAGGGTAGCGTGGAGGGGAGGCTGAGGGGAGAGCTCGTGCTGCCTGCCACGAGGCCACGGCTGTGAGGGGAGGTGGTGGTGGGGGCAGCCGCTACCTGCCGCCTGCTCTGGCCAGTTTAAAGGGCTGCTTCTGACCGCAGCATCAGAGGGTAGTGTGGAGGGGAGGCTGAGGGGAGAGCTCGTGCCGCCTGTCACGAGGCCACGGCTGTGAGGGGAGGTGGTGGTGGGGGCAGCCGCAACTTGCCGCCTGCTCTGGACAGTCTAAAGGGCTGCTTCTGACCGCAGCATCAGAGGGTAGCGTGGAGGGGAGGCTGAGGGGAGAGCTCGTGCCGCCTGCCATGAGGCCACGGCTGTGAGGGGAGGTGGTGGTGGGGGCAGCCGCTACCTGCCGCCTGCTCTGGCCAGTTTAAAGGGCTGCTTCTGACCGCAGCATCAGAGGGTAGTGTGGAGGGGAGGCTGAGGGGAGAGCTCGTGCCGCCTGTCACGAGGCCACGGCTGTGAGGGGAGGTGGTGGTGGGGGCAGCCGCAACTTGCCGCCTGCTCTGGACAGTCTAAAGGGCTGCTTCTGACCGCAGCATCAGAGGGTAGTGTGGAGGGGAGGCTGAGGGGAGAGCTCGTGCCACCTGCCATGAGGCCACGGCTGTGAGGGGAGGTGGTGGTGGGGGCAGCCGCTACCTGCCGCCTGCTCTGGACAGTCTAAAGGGCTGCTTCTGACCGCAGCATCAGAGGGTAGCGTGGAGGGGAGGCTGAGGGGAGAGCTCGTGCCGCCTGCCACGAGGCCACGGCTGTGAGTGGAGGTGGTGGTGGGGGCAGCCGCAACTTGCCGCCTGCTCTGGACAGTCTAAAGGGCTGCTTCTGACCGCAGCATCAGAGGGTAGCGTGGAGGGGAGGCTGAGGGGAGAGCTCTTGCTGCCTGCCACGAGGCCACGGCTGTGAGGGGAGGTGGTGGTGGGGGCAGCCGCTACCTGCCGCCTGCTCTGGCCAGTTTAAAGGGCTGCTTCTGACCGCAGCATCAGAGGGTAGTGTGGAGGGGAGGCTGAGGGGAGAGCTCGTGCCGCCTGCCACGAGGCCACGGCTGTGAGGGGAGGTGGTGGTGGGGTGGGTGGGGGCACCCGCTACCTGCCACCTGCTCTGGACAGTATAAAGGGCTGCTTCTGACCGCAGCATCAGAGGGTAGCGTGGAGGGGAGGCTGAGTGGAGAGCTCGTGCCGCCTGCCACGAGGCCACGGCTGTGAGGGGAGGTGTTGGTGGGGGCAGCCGCTACCTGCCGCTTGCTCTGGACAGTTTAAAGGGCTGCTTCTGACCGCAGCGCCATCGTGGGACATCTTAGGGAACTGCTTCAGAACCCCCCCCCCCCCCCCGCCCCGCACCCCTGAGCGTGGGACTGAGCCGTTATGGAGGTTTCCCGTTTGTCTGTGGTTGACTCTAGGGAACAGAAGCTATGAATACAGATAAGTTTGCTCATAACTGGACTGCAAGACACGTTTCGCAAAGTGTTCGAGAGTCGTATGTGGAACTTTGCATATTTTCTATGCCGTCCGTGAGGCTATTGGATACGGATGTGCATCAGGATCTCTCGTGCCTCCAGACGTTGTCCAAGCTACTACAGCCTGACACTGTATTTCCAAAAAATGCTGTAATTAACTCTCACAAACCTGTCAGTAACACAGATCTATATGGAATACTTCCTCTTGTTTTGGTCAATTGTGCAAAATTTCATCAATAACAGTGCGGAGATATAGATTTGGTCGGACACATTGAAAACGCACCTTCACTTTTTCTCAAATTTTCCGGTTGGTTTTCCAAAAAATTGAACCGGTTTAAGAACCTTCTCCATGTAATTTTGTGTACATGTACCAAATATCACGTTATTTGGTTGTGTGGATCTTGAGTTACAAGAGGACAGACAGACAACAAATGCGTCTTCTAAGTATAGAGATAACAGTTGAGGTTTGAAACAACAACCAAAGTGCCACTGTCAAAACATTTGTGTTGATTGTAATTAAAGTAAATGGTCTAAACTTGCTGCAAGATGTACACAGTGGATAGCAATTCATATAGCTAACAATCATAATCATGGATTTGCATCTGTTGTTAATGTATTGTGATAACTGCCTTCAAAATGCCTAGTACAAGTTTATCTGGTGTTTTATTATACATATACAGATTAAAGTCTTCTAAAAATGCTGTCATTGAGTTCGGTTGTAAGAATTGGAGTACAAAGCCTAAAGTCACAACAAAACACTGCAATTAAAAATACGCCTAGGTGGCTTAGAACTGCAGATGTCAAACTTTTGTGAGTCGCAGAGCAGCTTTAAGACGTGGAACTAAAGGCGGAGCATTAAATTTTACGTCGCAGATAATATACTGCATTCGGTAAATTCAGTGACAGTATTATTGACGAAGCAGGTGATTTCACAATTTAAGAACAGAAGACATTAAGATTAATCACTGAAAATGTTTATTTTATCCACAATTTCACTTTACACAGAACTTCACTCACATAAAAAAAAAACAGTAACAAAACATTTGAGAATAAATTGAGCACAACAAGTATAGTACATACACAATTTTTTACATTCACAGATAAATAGGTATTTAAAGACATAGTTGTAAGCTTCACTTGATTGTAAAGAAAAGATGTGAATGAGAAGTATGAGACTGTTTTAATTTTCACATTGAGACTATATCTGGTTGATAATGGACAGTTGAAACCGAATACTTTGCTCTACATTCAGACAGGAACTGTATTTTGTTTTAGTTGAAACAAATGCAGAAAACCCTGATTCGCATAAATAAGTGTTTGAAAAAGGGAGAAGAATAATTTTGGCTTTATCTGATGAGATTTTATACTCGTTCCTTAGCGTACACGAAAATTCCGAGACTAATTGCTTAGTTTGAGATCTGATGTCAAAGCAAGCAAAAATTCATACTGCAGCGGCGTCAAAGAGGCTGGCTTTTTGATGCAGAATACGGATGGACAACCCAAATATTTTCTTTAATGTTTTCTTGCAAACTGTCTCGAAGATAAGAATTCAAAGAATCAAGCAAACATAACACATCAACTTCGAACTCATTTACTATATCCTCAGGAATGTCTGATTCGAGTTCATCTCTGAAGAATTTTGTCGTACGTAAAACGATCCAGGCTTCCATTTTTGACTTGTATCCATTACTTTAGCTTCTTTTTTTAAATCGTTCTAGCATTAGCATCAAAAATAGTCACTGGTTTCCTTGCATGGACAGACATAAATCATTAAGTTTTGTAAAAATATCGGGTAAAGGTACTAAGTATTATTAGCTACTTACCTGTACTTCATACTTCTCTACACGCCGCTCAAGGGCTCAAAAAAAAAGCTAGATCGTAAGCTTCGCCCCATTTATTTAAAAAAATAAAAGTTAAAATTACCTTGTCTTTTTGCGGAGCACCTGGAGTTCTTTCACGGAGAGCCAAGTGCTCTGTAGAGCACAGTTTGAGAAACTCTGGCCTAGAGGGATGAAATTTTGGAGAGTTACACAATTCTATAAATTAAACTTGTGCTGTGGCTGGGATTCTAACCCAGGACCTCCTACTTACTAGGTAGGCACTTTAGACAACTCGGCTTACACAGCATTGCAGTCAAAGCGACTACATCAACTGTTTTGAAGCACGCCTCCCTCCAAACCACATACTTTAATTCTGCCTCATCTTCCCTGTGAAATGCGTATCAAATTGCCAGGGCTCTCCTATAGTGGAATAGCACCCCAGCAAAGAACACGAATGGGAACAATCCTGCCTTGTTCCTCAAGCCAAGGTGATATAAATATGAACAATAATACATTTCTGGGAGACAATATTGTCTTGTTGTACCAAAGGTATTTAACATAAGGAGAGGCATTGAATTAAAATTTGTACTGTGGCTGGGATTTGAACCTGGGACCTCCTACTTACTAAGCATTTCACAGGGGACATGAGGCAGAATTAAAGTGTGTGGTGTCAAGGCAGACATGCTTTAAGACAGTCTGTGTAGTTGCTTTGGCTGCACCGCTGTGTTAGCTGAGTGGTCTAAAGCACCTACCCCAGGTTTGAATCTTGGCCACAGCACAACTTTTATTTCAATGTCTCTCCTTATGTTTAATACCTTTGGTACAACAAGACAATATTGTCTCACGGAAATTTCTTATTGTTGATAACTCTATAAATGATTCAAATTCATGAGAGGATTTGGTCCTACAAAGAATATGATCATGGGTAGGGCTCCCAAAAACCCCCATGGGTCAAAAATGACCCACATGGTACTTCTAGTGTTAAAGTCTGGAGACCAGTTTGGTCCCTTAGTTTTAGAAAGATTCCAACATTTTTCGTTTCGATGTTGCAGCACTCATTGATGTCGCCCAGCTCGAGCGGGGGCAGCAGCAAGGTGTCGGAGTCCTCGTCCACCTCCAAGTCGGAGGCGAGCAGCGGCGGAGACCACGGCCACGGCCACACCGGCAGCAGCAGCAGCGGCAGCGGCAGGCCGCGCGCCGGCTCCGACAGCAACACCAGCCGCGGGCCCGTCTCCAAGGTCAGCCGGAACCCACGCTGCCCACCTACTCAGGGGAAGTAGAAAAGTCACTGGGAGTGTTCAGGCAATTTCCATGGGGAGAGTCACACTTGCTTCTTCATCCACATCAACACTTCACTGTGTTCGGGATTATGTCAGTATCTGAGACACTACTACACTCACATTTGCAACACCATTTAGTTCCTCACCATTTATTTGTCTGTCAAAATTGATGGGTAGTTGTACACATAACAGACAAAATGCAACATGTAATACAAAACTTCATATGCAGTGATCCATCACCAGAACAGCTGTGACCATAATATTTGAACCTATCATCAAATACCTTAGTTATTTCCCCACAAAAAAAGTTAATATATTTGATATACTGTAGGTTGGAATATTGAACATTAGTATATATATTTTAGTCTATCATAACCCAAAGTGCGTATGTCCTTCATTGGTCTTGTGAAGGCATATGACAGAGTGCCGAGGCAAGAGATATGGAGAGGTCTGAGAAGTAAACACATGACAGAAAAATACATCAGGTTGGTAGAAGACATGTAGGAAGGTGCAGTGACACAAGTCAGGAGCAGTGCAGGTGCAACAAAGTCATTTACAGTGAGAGTAGGGCTACACCAGGGATCTGCTCTCAGCCCATACCTCTGTGATCTTGTCATGGATGTACTAGTCAAATATTTGAAAAAGAGGCACCTTGGAGCATGACATTTGCTGATGTTGTAATATGTGAACCCACTCAGGAGGTACTTCAAGACAAGCTTGAACGGTGGAGAAAGGCTCTAGAGGAAAGGGGAATGAGAATTAACCGGGTGAAAACAGAGTATTTGTGTACAATGGATGCCAAAGATCTATATATTAATCTGCAAGAAGTTCAAATAACTGGGCTCTTACATGCAACGTTATCGTGCACTGAATGTTGAAGTGTAGCACGTGATAAATAGTGGATGGATGAACTGGAGGATACTGAGCAGAGTACTGTGTGATAGGAAGATTATCTGTTGAATGAAAGGAAAGCTTTACAAGTCTGTGGCGAGACCTGCCATGCTGTATAGTGCAGAAACTTGGCCAGTTAGAAAAGCCCAAGAGAAAAACATGGAAGTGGCAGAATTGAGAATGTTGAGGTGGATGAGAGGGGTGACACGAAAGGATAGACTAAGCAATGAGTACATCAGGGGAATAGTGAAAGTGGGGCCCATAGAGGAGAAGATCCAGGAAATTAGGCTAAGATGGTATGGATACGTGCAGAGAACAGGGGAGAACTGTGTAGGGAGAAGAGTTGAAGACCTGGAAATCAAAGGATCAAGGGGAAGACGGACCGAAAGTGAGATGGGAAGAAAGCAGGTAGCAGGGGACCTGCAGGAGAAAGGATGGCTCAGAGAAGCAGCGATGGACACTCATTTGTGGAAGACAAGGATCCAGCAAAGCAACGCAGTGGTGGTGGAGGAGGAGGAGGAGGAGGAGGAGGAGGAGGAGGATGTTGACTGGAATACAAACTTTCGAATTATGAATTCAGCAGGGGTAAAATGCAGGGAAAGGAGAGTTATTTAAAACTTGTACAAAGACCAGACCGCAGTTATTAGACTCGAAGGGCATGAAAGGGAAGCATTAGTTGGGAAGAGAATAAGACAGGGTTGTAGTCTTTCTCCGATGTTATTCAATTTGTACATCGAGCAGGCGGTGAAGGAAAGAAAGAAAAAATTGGAATAGGGATCAATGTACAGGGTAAAGAAAAAAAACATTGCGTTTTGCCGATGACATTGTAATTCTGTCAGACAGCAAAGGACCTGGAAGAGCAGTTGAATGGAATGGACAGTGTGTTGAAGAGAGTGTATAAAATGCACATAAACAAGAGCAAAACAAAGATAATGGAATGCAGTCTCAGAAAATCAGGCGATGCTGAAGGAATTAGATTAGGTAACGAAACAATGAAGGTGGTAGATGAGTTTTGTTACTTGGGTAGTAAAAAAGCATATGACGGTCGCAGTACAGAGGATATAAAATGCAGAATGGCAATGGGAAGAAAAGCATGTTTGAAAAAGAGAAATTTTCTAACGTCGAATATTGATTTAAGCCAAAGGAAGTCTTTTCTGGAGGCATTTGTGTGGAGTGTTGCCTTGTACGGGAATGAAACATGGACGGTAAGCAGTGCGGACAGGAAGAGGATAGAGGCTTTTGAAATGTGGTGCTACAGAAGAATGGTATAAATTAGGTGGGTAGATCGCATAACTAATGAAGAGGTACTGAACAGACTTGGTGAGAAAAGGAATTTTTGGCATACCTTGACTAAAAGAAGGGATCGCTTGGTAGGACACATTCTTAGACATCAAGGAATCTTGAATTTAGCGTTGGAGGGAAATATGTGGGGTAAAAATCGCAGAGGGAGACCAAGAGACGCGTGTAGTAAGCAGATTCAAGTGGATGTGGGTTGCCGTTCTTATGAGGAGATGAAGAGGCTTGCTCAGGATAGAGTAGGGTGGAGAGCTGCATCAAACCAGTCTCCGGACTGAAGACCATAGCAGCAACAACACCAACAACAAAATTAATGAGAGTTTTTATAGCTTCAAATAGAAAGTAATGCATTAAAAATACTCAACTTATTGGTGTACAAGTTAAAGTCCAATAACTTAAAAGTGTCAGCAAATAAGCACATCTTGAGACAATGTTGCACATAGCATGACAGCCCTAAATAGGGAAATCCATTTGCTGGTTTATAGCACCGCTACCTAGACGCGCACACCTGAGGAACACGATGCAGTATATATGAACACTGCCTTTGAACAGGAGCAGCAGGCTGTTTACGGGCTATATGTGCTCAGTAATTACGCATCACGCAGTGAAGATATGTGTATGTGACACAGATTGTAGTGTGCGGCCTCTTGAGAGACTGTGGGATCTGTAACACTACATCGTGATCACGGCAATAGTATTATCATGTTTTCGCCATTATAAACCTTTTTTGGAGCGGCTTAGTTATATTAATTTTATTACACAATCAGGTACAAAATTACTTCCGAAGTACAATATTAAGTCAAAGGGTGAAATGATCAAACTACCTCACATATCACCCCCAGACCTGTGACTGGATAGGGGATTTAGGGGATTTCCTGTCAGAGAGGACACAGTTTGCAGTAATGGATGGTAAGACATCGACTAAAACAGAGGTGATATCGGGTGTTCCACAGGGTAGTGTTATTGGGCCTTTGCTGTTCGTTATTTACCTAACGATTTAGGGTAAAATCTAAGTAGCTCTCTTAGGTTGTTTACAGATGACGCCGTCATTTACAGTCTAGTAAAATCATCTGAAGATCAAAACCAACTCTAGATAGTAATATATCACAAAGGTGTAAAATTTGGCAATTGACTCTACATAATGAGAAGTGTAAAGTCGTCCACATGAGTACGAAAAGAAATCCCATAAAATGCATTTTTAAAAACCATCAGCTGTTTATTCAAAACCTTATACACCTACCAGTTTCGGTCATAGACAATCTACATGGATAAAAAGGTGTTGAAACAGAATTGTAAAATGCATCAAATAAAATGCATCTAGCTGAGACAAACAAGAGTCAGTATAACTAAAAGTGTTAAAATTACAGTCATCATCTTAGATAAAACCTATCAGTCAAACATAACACAAAAGGTAAGAACGAACTTTTATGTTATGTTTGACTGATAGGTTTTATCTAAGATGATCACTGTAATTTTAACACTTTTAGTTATACTGACTCTTGTTTGTCTCAGCTAGATGCATTTTATTTGATGCATTTTACAATTCTGTTTCAACACCTTTTTATCCATGTAGATTGTCTATGACCGAAACTGGTAGATGTATAAGGTTTTGCATAAACAGCTGATGGTTTTTAAAAATGCATTTTATGAAATATATTACGGCTGTTGACACTCACCTCGCCAAAGCATTCGAAAAGAAATCCGTTAAACTTTGGTTTACAAGATAATTCAATCAAAAGGAAGGCCTAAAACTCCACAAAGTACTTAGAAATTACTGTTACTTCACACTTGAACTGTAAACAACACGTAGATAATGTTGTGGGAAAGGCGAACCAGAGACACTGTTTTATTGGCAGAACGCTTAAAAGATGCAACAGAACTACTAAAGAAACTACATACACTACGCTTGTCCGTCTATTTTTTGTAGTATTGCTGCCCAGTGTGGGATCCTTATCGAGTGGGTTTAACGGAGGACATGCAAAGAGTCCAAAGAAGGGCAGCTCGTTTCGTATTGTCACGATACAGGGGAGACAGCGTTACGGAAATGATACAGGATCTGGGATGAGAATCATTACAACAACGGCGCTTATCGCTGCGGCGTAGGCTACTTACGAAACTCCAATCGCCAACATTCTCCTCCGAATGCGAGAATATATTGTTGACTGCCACTTACATAGAAAGAAATGATCATTAGAATAAAATACGAGAAATCAGAGCTCGAACGGAGAGATTCAGTTCTTTCTTGCCGCGCTCTATTCGAGAATGGAATGGTTGATAAATAGTATAATGGTGGTTCGATGAACCCTCTGCCAGGCACTTACATGTGATTTGCAGAGTTTCCCATGTAAATTTAGATGTAGAAATAGTTTTCTGTAAAGTTTACTATAAATACCAATAGATAAACCTCTGCCTCTGTTTTGTTCGTGGCTCTGTTGTGTTAACGGCGCTCTTCATTTCGTAGCTCTTTTCAGTTCGAGTCAGTTTTCGTTGTTAGGTTATTTCAACAAAACATTTTCAGACAGATTAGAGAGAGATTATTTAATCAATGGGGAACATAAGTACAGGAATTCATTGTCAATATTACGATCTGTGAATAGATTTTATTTTTGTGTTAAAATTGAATAAATGTGACAAATCGAATAATTCTGAAAATACAGTAACTTTTAACAGAGTAAAAGGTGTTAAAATTCATTTAATAGATAGAACCTAAAAAATGATTTTTGGCTTTTTCCAAAATATTAGAAGTGTTATCTGTGAAGGCCACCAATCGGGGAAATTTTTACTTGGGAAATATTTTATCAATTACGGTTTTAATAGGAATATCGGAAATATTTAATATACAGTGTGATCAAAGACTGTACCCATTTGTAACAGGCTTCGTGTCAGATTGGAACTGACCGTTACATAAAAATTATGACACCAGTAATTTAAGTCCCTGAGAGAAAGACGTCAAATGCTTACGAAATGAGACTATTGCCATCTGTGGAGAATTGATGATGATGATGATGATGATGATGATATAAAAAGTAGAAGAATCATGAACTGTTATTCTAAATAATACGTCGGAAAACCAGCAGATAGAAGCTACGGTAATATTCTAAATAACAGGAGTACCAACCTATCATTCCAGCAGACGAGATAATCCAACTGAAATTCAGAGCCAACTCATGGTATACGTACTAAAAGTACAAAACGCAGAAAAAGCCGGTTACAGAACTCGTGTGGCCACTTGGCGCTCTCTCCACGACCCTGTTAATATGGTTTCGTAGTCTTCGGTAGCCTCATAGTATGTGACACTGGCGTACTGTGTACTGAAACCTATAGCAAATAGGCTAAGTAAAAGCAAACTGTGACTCTCAAATAAACCATATTTTGCCAATAATTAAAGACTTTTCCTAGTAGTTTCAAACTTGCGTGGGCATTTTCTCTTCACAAAATTTTACTATGCTCATTCCATATATTCTTAATTGAAATCGGCAGGGAAGGTACTAGGGCAACATTTAACTTATTGGGATCTGCTGGTATTTGAAAATATTACCGTGCTTAAGCGTTGAATTACAAACATCGGTTTTTACCGGTTTTTGCTCCATGTGACATATATAGGTGTGAAAATTACATAACCATCAGTTTGAGTCATGGTTGCAAAATACAAACACGAAATATTTATAGAAGAATGGAGAATCTGGTAGAAGCTGATATTGGGAAAGATGAATGGATTCGGGGGAAGCATAGGAACATTAGAAAATAGATTAAGGAAAGGCGAACCAACATTTCTAGCTTTCATACATTTGCAGAAAGCTTTTGACAAGTTTGACTGGAATACAGTCTTCAACATTCTGAAGTCATCAGGGGTAGAATATAGGGAACGGAAGGGTGTTTACAACTTATACAAAAACCAGATAGTATTTATTAAAGTCGAAAGGCATGGAAGGAAACGATTGGTTGCGAAGGGAGTAGGACACTATAGTAGCTTTTTCCCAATTTCATTCAATCTGTTAATTTAGCAAATGGTGAAGGAAAGCAAGGAAAAATTTGGAGAAGGAATTAAAAAGTTCAAGGTGAAGAAATTCGTATTTTGTTGATAACGCTGCAATTTTGTCAGACAGACAGCGCCAGCCGCGGAGGCCGAGGGTACTGAGGCGCTCCAGTCACGGTCTGCACGGCCACTACGGTCGGGGGTTCGAATCCCCCCTCTGGCATGGATATTTGTGCCGTCCTTAGTATAAGGTAGTTGATAAGTAGTTTGTAAGTTTAGGGACTGATGACCCCGCAGTTAAGTCCCATAAGCTTAACAAACATTTAGAGACAGACAGCAAAGGACCTGGAAGAACACTTGAGCGGAATGGTCACTGTACTGAAAGGAGCGCATAAGATCACATGACAAGAATATATGAAAGGTAACGGAATGTAGTCAAAGAAAATAAGGAATTAAATTAGGTAACAAATCAATAGAAGTAATAGATCAGGTTCTTTACTTGTGCAATAAAATAACAAAATGGTCGCGGAACATGTCTTGTAAAATAGAGAATGGCAATGGCCATGGAAAGAAAAGCGTTTGTCAAAAAGAGAATTTTGCTAACATTGAATATTAACTGTAAGGAAGTTCTTTCTGAAGACATCTGTATGGAGTGTTGCCTTGTTTGGGAGTGAAACATGGACGATAAACATTGCGGACAGGAAGAGGATAGAGGCTTTTGAAATGTGGTGCTACAGACGAATGCTGAAGATTAGGTGGGTGGATCGCGTAACTAATGAAGAGGTACTGAACAGAATTGGGGAGAAAAGGAATTTTTGGCATACCTTGACTAAAGGGATCGATTGATGGGAAACATTCTTAAACATTGAGGAATCGTTATTTAGCATTGGAGGGAAGTGTGTGGAGTAAAAACCGCAGAGGAAGACCAAGAGATGGATACAGTAAGCAGATTCAGACAGATGTAGGTTGCCGTTCTTATGTGGAGATGAAGAGGCTTGCTCAGGATAGGGTATTGTGGAGAGCTGCATCAAACCAGTCTCCGGACTGAAGACCATAACAACAACAACAACACAAATATCTAAATAACGAACCACAGAAACTGGGTCACAATTTAGAAATATATTTGATATTTATCTAGATCGAAATTTTTCGGTTTTAGAAAATCTTTATGCGCTTTGAGGATACATCCAAAAACCCATGATAAGCTGCTATGGGAAACTTAACAGATTTCAGTAAATCTATAAGCGAGAAAATTTATTTCGTCGTATCTTCCGGGTCTGGTAGTTGATCTTCGTTATTCGTTCGCAGAGGTAAAAACTCATTGTGTAGATTTCGTGTACTTACTGTTCATATTAGATCATACACAGACATACGAGATACCGACATTTTATTTCAGTCGTAGTTTAATTTGGACCAGACTATAAGAGCTGCACTTTATAACGAAACATCCTGTATAGCGGAAACGTGAGACTACTTGCTGCTGAAATTTCAACGTTCCGGCTTCAGTACCATGGTACATAGTCTCTGGAGTATTTTGACATAAGTGCATAAGGAAAGGAACCTGTAAACATATTGCAGCGAAGGGGACAAAAAACTAAGTTGCCTGTTGTTAGAGTTCAGCTTTACCCTTCTATTCCGTTCTCAGCATTTCCAAATTTACGAGTTTTGTGGTTTTGCCAAGTTGTACATTACAGATACGCTATCAATTTGGTGCAGATAAACCTGGTCAATTTGCTTTCGTCAATGGGAACTAGAACTTGCTAGCTTTCGGTAAAGTGGTAGAGGAAATACACTCTAGCCATTAAAATTGCTACACCACCAAGATGAAGTGCTACAGACGCGAAATTTACCCGACAGGAAGAAGATGCTGTTACATGCAACTGATTAGCTTTTCAGAGCATTCACACAAGGTGTGACATGAGGAAAGTTTCCAACCGATTTCTCATACACAAACAGCAGTTGACCGGCGTTGCCTGGTGAAACGTTGTTGTGATGCCTCTGTAAGGAGGAGCAATGCGTACCATCACGTTTTCGACTTTGATAAAGGTCGGATTGTAGCCTATCGCGATTGCGGTTTATCAAATCGTGACATTGCGTTGGTCGCGATCCAATGACTGTTAGCAGAATATGGAATCGGTGGGTTCAGAAGGGCAATACGGAACGCCTTCCTGGATCCCAACGGCCTCGTATCACTAGCAGTCAAGATGACAGGCATCTTACCCGCATGGCTGTAACGGATCGTGCAGCCACGTCTCGATCCCTGAGTCAACGGATGGGGACGTTTGCAAGACAACAACCATCTGCACGAACAGTTCGACAGCGTTTGCAGCAGCATGGACTATCAGCTTGACGCTGCATCACAGACAGGAGCGCCTGCGATGGTGTACGCAACGACGAACCTGGGTGCACGAATGGCAAAAGATCATTTTTTCGGACGAATCGAGGTTCTGTTTACAGCATCACGATGGTCGCATCCGTTGTTTTGGCGACATCGCGGTGAACGCACATTGGAAGCGTGTATTCGTCATCGCCACACTGGCGTATCACCCGACGTGATGATATGGGGTGCCATTGGTTACACGTCTCGGTCACCTCTTGTTCGCATTGACGGCACTTTGAACAGTGGCCGTTACATTTTAGATGTGTTGCGACCCGTGGCTCTACCCTTCATTCGATCCCTGCGAAGCCCTACATTTCAGCAGGATAATGCACGACCGCATGTTGCAGGTGCTGTACGGGCTTTCTCACCAATTGAAAACGTCTGGTCCATGGTGGCCGAGCAACTGGCTCGTCACAATACGCCAGTCACTACTCTTGATGAACTGTGGTATCGTGTTGAAGCTGCATGGGCATCTGTACCTGTACACGCCATCCAAGCTCTGTTTGACTCAATGCCCAGGAGTATCAAGGCCGTTATTACGGCCAGAGGTGGTTGTTCTGGGTACTGATTTCTCGGGATCTATGCACCGAAATTGCGTGAAAATGTAATCGCATGTCAGTTCCAGTATAATATATTAGTCCAATGAATACCCGTTTATCATCTGTATGTCTTCTTGGTGTAGCAATTTTAATGGCCAGTAGTGTAGGAGGCTGCCTCTAATGTCTGCTTTCTGATGATACTGTGAGTAGTTCTCGGAAGATGTGGCGGTGTTGTCGGCTGTTGTTTACGTTGCTGGCTTTGTGTGTTTCAGGTGATGGACATGTTCCGACATCGTTCCCACTCCGCCGTCTCTGCCGAGGACAAGAGGAAAGCGGTGAGTCTCTTCATGTGTGTGTGTGTGTGTGTGTGTGTGTGTGTGTGTGTGTGTGTGTGTGTGTGTGCGTGCGCGTGTGTGTGTGGCGCGCGCGCGCGCCACAGATAATTATGTTATGATGATTATGTTTAGTGTATGGCAGAACTACAGAAAAACTAGGAACATGTAAAACACAAAAATGAGGTACGTAAGTACATTAGAAACTACTGAAAGTAGTACTGAAATGATAGTAACAACTGATGACCAGGTCATTTGGGGCATCTGGGCCATGATTTTACAACGTGAGTGGGTAGTTCTTAACTTAATACTACTCCACGAAGTATTAATAGTTGAAATTACCATATAAAACGTATTTTCTTATAACACAACATAGTAACTACAAATATTTTATAACGGAATTTAATTAAAACTTGAGAACGGGAAAAGAAGAAAGAAAATGCCCAATGGGCCCAGATAACCTCCATAGAGTGGGTTGACTGAAACACATGGGTCTTAGTTCTGTACTAATTATTGTCTCAATTGAGGTAATTGGACCTGTTGGGTAACATGTATAGTCCTTGAGAAAATTTAAACAAGTCTTTTCGATGACACTGTAGTCAAGATATCGACAATGCAAGTGAACCTCTACAGCAGCAGCAGTCGGCAACCGGCGGACCGCCAGAAGTATTTTCAAAGTGTAGCTTACGTACTCTAATTATTAAAAAGATAACTTTTTCTGTAGACAACAACACTGAACAACAAGGAAATGGGAAATTGATGTCTTTTTGTTTCAAAGTGTTTCATCATTCTTTCGCAAGCTGATTCTTTGAAAGAGACGCTTTAAGTCAAGAATTTCTTCATTTTACAACTAATATGTATATAAAAGTCATGTTAGTTACACTATTTATAACTAAAGAACGTCTGAACCGATTTGGCTCAAAATTAGTGGCGAGGTAGCTTAGAAGCAGGAGACGGACATAGGATACTTTTTGTCCCGTTCGTCCGCGTATTCTATCATAATTTGAGAAAAGCGGAAAGTACGCTGCTTGCAGCTGGGATCATTTTCTCGATTCTCCAACAATCAGATTATTCATTCGCTACTCGCCTAGCCACCAGATACGCTGTAACAGAACGAACAAATACGCCAAGGAGGTTAGAATAAAGGCAGATGGCGTTACGCACACAGGGTTAAAACTGTCAGACATATTTAACATTAAACGTTGTTTCCTTACAAGTCCCTCCGTATTATTCTTACCTCCATGATGTTACCGGTGCTGATCATATCTTTGGAGCATTGCAAAGATAGAATTAATGTTATTTCGTGGTATTTTTGAGTGTTACAAACAAATTAAGTACATATCGTGGTTTACGTTTTAGAACAATGTCTCCATTGCGTCGGCGTAATATCGGTCGGTGTATGTGCAACGCAATCTTACTATGTGATCGTAGCAATGAGACCGACGAAGATCGTACACAGCGCTTTGAGGCAAATCGAAAAGAAATTCTCAAGCGCGGTCCGTTATGACTCTGAAACAAAGGGTAATGTCGAGTTCGACTCCCTCAGCTGCAGTTTACGCACGAAATAATTTGGGTCGTCAACAAAACAGACGGCCACGCGTGGCAATTATAATTGAACGTTTGTGGTATAGATACAATACAGCAGTCGATTACGCAGCGGATGCATCAGTTGGCTTCATAACAAACTGTCGCCATCTAAAATTTTATTGGCTATCTCAAGCTTTGCCACGATTGGTCGGCTTCATTCCCACGGTGCAACAGCTGTTGCCAACGTAGCTATAACACGCGTGTGACGCGGATTGTAAAATATTACCGGAATGTAACAATGTTGTTAATCGCGTTTCAATTAAATTCCTAATAAGACAAGAAATGAACGTAACACACAAACTTTCGAAACGTTGTATTGCCATGACACTTATTTCAATTAACTATTTTGTTTTATATGGAATTTCTATCATTAAAGTACGATTATGCTAAAATTACTTTGTACCAAATTAGAAAACTGTTAAGAAGAAAAACATGAATTATAAGAAATTTCTATACTGCTCGCTGCGAGAAAAATATGCTAAGCTGTGCTGTAAACATGTGCGGTTTTGTTTTTTTTCTTCCCAGTCATTTTTAACATAAATCAGGAAAGTTGTTTTTATGCCTACACTTATAATCATGCCTGTTGGTACAATGCAACCATTAAACGTGCGGCCATTGAAGCTACTAACCTCACAGATGAGCAACTAAAAACGTTTTCTCTAATAACCCGTCTCCAATTGCTTTACCTGTCCATTTTGACTTCTATCCCCAATCAAGTTCGCGATTGCAATAACAATAAATTAGATCAGAGAGCTGGGAAGGAGGAGACAGAGTATGGGGGAATGAAATGGGGGAGATGATATAGACGCAGAGAGGAAGGGGAGGAGGAGATGGATATGGTGTGGGGTAAGAGGGAGTGGTGTGAAGGTAGGGGGAGGGGGAGAGGGATAAAGGAAAGGGAAGGAAGGGATAGACATAGGGAGAGGCTACTGCCAAGCCTTGCCAGTTTTTGAATATAAAAATGAACCTGAAATACACATTTCTGTTTTATCAAATTTGTTGGCAGATCTTAAGAAGAAATTTCGAGAAAGATTCAAAGAAATATACGAGTTGTCACGATTCTTAAAATCACGTATTGAGGTTTCTCCTGTAACAGAATGGACGGGTGTGACTGCGAATTTGTCCCACCTTTCAAAACCTTTACTCCAAATGGAGGTAACAGACTTACAGGAAGACATTTCCTTGCAAACGTAGAGAATTGTATCCACTGAAGAATTTTGGAGGCAACATGTCTCGGAAAAATATGAAAATTGCTAAAAAAAATTAGCGATACCTGGATGCTTTATTTGGCTCCACATATATTTGTGAAATTTCGTTGTCAAAAATGAATTTTTGGAGAATAATTTTCGCCCGAGACTAACGGCCGCCCACTATTCGCGTAACTGCTCGACGTGTGGGTCTAACTTCAAGAACCAGCTCAAGACAGCAAATATAATTTTTACCATGGATTTTTTAACACTTATACGCGCGCCAGTGAAAAATAAAATAAAAATGTTTCTTAATGCATGACCTGTTCCTGGACTTTTCAATAAACGCTCGACTATCCATTTTATTTCATACTTTTTACAGCTACTGTATTTCATATTATTTTGTGAGTGAAAATTAAAGAAAAAAATTAATAAGGGGCAAGCGGTTTTACACTGGACGTCGATAAAAATTTTCAAAAGTATCCGGACCCCATCTAAGATTAGTTGCCGACCGGGTGTGAAATTAATTCAAATTGTTGAATAACTCAACTTTTATTACGAAACAAGAGTTACTGTTACACAAGTTAACAAGCCCAAATTCAGTTAGTAATATTTAATTATATCTTGCTAAAATAAGTTAAAAAATGTTCGTTAAGTCACTCATCAGCATCAGAGAAGCTGGTGATGCCTTTGAATCTAGTAAGAGCTGCTTTTAAGAGGCTTTGACACATTTCTTACTATTTCATTTTCGGTAATACAGGGTGTTACAAAAAGGTACGGCCAAACTTTCAGGAAACGTTCCCCACACACAAAGAAAGAAAATATGTTATGTGGACATTGTCCGGAAACGCTTAATTTTAGTATTTCTTCCACCTACGCTCACTGGAGCACGTTATCATGATTTCATACGGGATACTCCACCTGTGCTGCTAGAACATGTTCCTTTACAAGCACGACACAACATGTGGTTCATGCACGATGGAGCTCCTGCACATTTCAGTCGACGTGTTCGTACGCTTCTCAACAACAGATTCGGTGACCGATGGATTGGTAGAGGCGGACCAATTCCGTGGCCTCCACGCTCTCCTGACCTCAACCCTCTTGACTTTCATTTATGGGGGCGTTTGAAAGCTCTTGTCTACGCAACCCCGGTACCAAATGTAGAGACTCTTCGTGCTCGTATTGTGGACGGCTGTGATACAATACGCCATTCTCCAGGGCTGCATCAGCGCATCAGGGATTCCGTGCGACGGAGGGTGGATGCATGTATCCTCGCTAACGGAGGACATTTTCAACATTTCGTGTAACAAAGTGTTTGAAGTCACGCTGGTACGTTCTGTTGCTGTGTGTTTCCATTCCATGATTAATGTGATTTGAAGAGAAGTAATAAAATGAGCTCTAACCTGGAACGTTTCCGGACACATGTCCACATAACATATTTTCTTTCTTTGTGTGTGAGTAATGTTTCAGGAAAGTTTGGCCGTACCTTTTTGTAACACCCTGTATATGCCTCTTTTCCTGTTTCCATAAAGTTCATGGTTTTCAAGTGTCGTTTGAAAAACATGATTTCATATACAGCATTTGATTGGTTTCTCAATTTTGTAGTGTAAATCCTGGAATTTGATTTCATTTTTCATAGACTTTCACTTGTTAACAGATCTGAAGATAGACAGCTGTCCCGAAACCGATCATATTATACAAAATAAAGACTATCTACAGACAGATATTCAACAAAATTTTACACTAGATAAAATTAATGTAATTCAGACGGAAAAAAACTGATTTCAGTAATGAATTAAGAAGAACAAATAATGATAATCAAGTGCTGCATTTCTGTAGCAATGTGATGTTATTCTTACTTCACGGAACACCTACATGTTTACTGTGTTATCACTGTGACAAGTATTTTAGCCTGAAGTAGAAGCACAACAGTCACTTGAAACATTACTGGTAACGTGTGTTCTTTATTTTATTAGTTCGAGATGGTGGCCAGGTTACCATCAAAAATTTTCAAAACTGCGGTAAGTGGGCCACCATCTCGAACTAATAAAATAAAGAACACACGTTACCAGTAATGTTTCAAGTGACTGTTGCGCTTCTACTTCAGGCTAAAATACTTGTCACAGTGACAACACAGTAAAAATGTAGGTGTTCGGTGAAGTAAGGATAACATCACATTGCTACAGAAATGCAGCACTTGAAAACTGAGAAAACTGCCTCATAACACTTGGATACATTACGTTGCTTGATCAAGGGAGAAGCCATTTTTGAATTGAAAAGTAGTCTCTGTTGCAAATTATAATATTTTTTAACGCGTTTCGCGCTTTTGGCGCATCATCAGAACACTCAGAAACAACTGGATGGCATTAGTTGGCATAAAGGCACACGATGCTCAGCATTTTGGACTGCATAAAATCACAGCTGCAGCGTTGTGTCCGATAGGGCCGCATTCACAGAATGAATATCGATACATCACTTTCGTCATATATCGATATTCATTCGGTTACAGATATAAACCTAAGTTGCGTAAGCATTTTTCGCAGAAATTTATGGCTAATGGGCCGATTATTTACAGAAATATTGGTTTTATCGCCAAATTAGGCAATTTTACCCTAATTTGGAAAATAAATAACTGTTAATAAATCTGAAGCATTGAATTAAAATTTGTGGTGCGGCCGGGAATGGAACCCGGACCTTCATGCTTACGTCTTAACCTTTTTTTTTTCTTTCTTTTTTCTTGTGGTTAGTTGTATTCGGTGCGGACGCTGATGGTGTTTGTTCGTAGTTGTTCGTTGAATGGTTGGCTCAGCTTTTTTTTTTTTTTTTTTTATTACAGAGGGCGTTGAGCCCTCTGACCAGCCGCGATGGCCGAGGGTACTGAGGCGCTCCAGTCACGGTCTGCACGGCCATTACGGCCGGGGGTTCGAATACCCCCTCGGGCATGGATATTTGTGCCGTCCTAGTTCGTAAGTAGTTCATAAGTAGTTTGTAAGTTTAGGGACTGATGACACCACTAACGACTAAGGCGCCTTGGAATAGTCTACGTACGATTTCCCTCCACAATACAAACTTTAATTCAGCTTCTTTGTTCCAAAGATAATTGCCACTACTGCCAAGGCTCCCCATGCAGCGGAATAGCACCTCGGCAATGGACATATTGGAACACTCCCGTTAAGGTGATATAAATATCAATTTAATACAAATAAACAACCCCTGAGACGAATTTTCGTCTTGATTATGTCAAAGAGATTATTAATAAATTTGTATTAAATTGATACTTGTATCACCTTAACGGGATTGTTCCAATATGTCCATTGCCGAGGTGCTGTTCCGCTGCATGGAGAGCCTTGGCCATTGATCTCTATACTAACTGCATGTTGAACTTCAGCTGTCTTAGCGTGCCAGCCATAGATATTCATATTTAGTTTCTTGCCAAATTCAAACATGGCTGCTATGAAGCATTACAAGAGAAAGAGAAGAAAATATCCTTAGATTTCGCTCCCATATCAGCCTACTACATCGAATATTGAATTAAGTTCCAAATGAATAGGTAAGCAAGCAATTTATTGTCACGTAATAACTGATAGAAACTCGGTTGCCAAATTTAAACATGGCGGACGATGCGAAATAGTGTGCCAAACATATGAATGTGCCGGCACGCTGCAATTCTATGCTCAGGCACCGGAGTTGTATAGAGATCACTGGCCTTGGCAGTAGTGGCAATTATCTTTGGAACACAGAAGCTGAATTAAAGTTTGTGACGTGGAGGGAAATCGTGCTTAGACTATTCCGAGGCGCTTTAATCGTTAGTGGTGTGGTGATCTAACGGTAAGACGTCTGCCTAGTAAAGTATGGAGGTCCGGGTTCGATTTCCCGGCCGCACGACAAATTTTAATTCCATGCTTCAGATTTGTTAATAATGTCTTTGACATAATCGAGACGAAAATCCGTCCCAGGGATTGTTTATTTGTATTAAATAAATAACTGATTTTACGCTCGTGTAGTTTTGGCGGGAAACCGAAACTGCGGTATAAATCAGTATTCTGGCGTAGAACCGGAACGGAATGCTGTTCCGTCCGTGATTGGCTGGTGTTATTGGCAGAGATGTGCGGCCAGAGATAACGTTATCAGCGGCGCGACGGCAGCGCCCCTGGCGGCGGCGCGGCCAGCTGCTGGCGCCGTGTGTTGCCGGCCTCAGTCGCCCCGCGTCCGCCGCCGCCGGCGCGTCTACCGAGTTGCCAGTCAACGGCCGCGGCCGTTCGTCTCCCGCGAGTGCGTCTTTCGCCGCGCGTGTAGCTTGACGTTCCGCGTGTGTGTGTATGTGCGTGTTGTTGGGTGCGTTCTGCGCAGCAGCCAGTGAGCAGCTGTTGTTTTGCTGCGTCGGCGCGGCCACGAGACGAAGAGACACGCCTCCATCTGCGCCGCTGTTGTCGGCGGACAGTTCGTACGCATGCGCTCTGTTGCTAGTCGCCCGGTTGCTTCTGTGCCACAGGCGGCAGTAATTAGTATTCCTGCTGTCGTCCAAACAGCACACGGCTTTCTTTCGCTTTCCTTCCTCCCATCGCAGTTTCATGTTTCCATATGTGGCTGGTTGAAACCATTCGCAACTTCCAAAAATTATACCTCTAGAGCAGTTTTCTCAACCTCTTACAATATGCAACCTCCTTCCAAATAAAAATATCCTTCCGCCCTCCCCCCTCCCTACCGTTCCTCACAAACCGTACCAGAACTATTTTGTCTCAAAGCGAACAAATTTAATCTTCTTTCTTTTACTTTAGCTTACATTTAAATTGTAGGTCGAAGTTCTTTCTATTTTTTCTTTTTTTCTTTTTTCTTTTTTTTTCGGAATGGAGTACATCCTAATTTTACAAGATTTCCGACAGAAAAATTTGATTTGCTTAACGACTCTTTCACATTTCACGCTGGTCTCTAGAAGCGAATAATGTTCATTACGGAAGGTCCCACTGGGAATTTCTGTTCGGTGTACGTTTATCACGTCTGAACCTCAAGACATAAAGAGCTTAAAACCAGTACAGTTAGTAATGTCTGCCCGGGGAAGGCTTTAGGCACGCTTTTACGGCGATCGGATAGCTATTTATCTATATATATATATTAATGTGAATGTCTGTTCAGTGTACGTTAATCACTTCCGAATGACAAGACGCAGAGACTTAAATATTTGTACAGTTATTAATTTATACCTGACGAAGGTTTTAGGCACGGTTTTAGAGAGATCTGATGATATTTAGTAATTTGAAGAATATAACGCGAAATGCGGAATAATAATTACTCTTTCAAAATTATATTTACTCTTTGAAAATGGTTTTATTGGTTGCATTGTTGCTTGAGGGTTGATAATCACAAAACGGTGGAGTACATTGGGATGGAAAGTTATCAGTGTATATAAAATTCTAGTGTGTGTGTGTGTGTGTGTGTGTGTGTGTGTGTTTTAATATTTTGTTCTGCAGCGAAAACTACAGAACGCAAACGAATGGTCTGTGTGTAATTGTTGTCCGAAATCTCCCGTTGTACACCAGTTCCATGCCGATAGCTATAAGAGGGTGGAAGATATTGTGGTTGAAAGTCGTAAAATTATGAAAAACTTCGGACTGAAGGCCAGCGATGACGTTAGCGACTCTATAGCAAGGTAGTCACATACAGCGAAACGTGATGCCACAGACCATATCTTTAGTCTGTGCGTGCTGCAATGTCTTCAGCTCTTTCTGTTTAAGGATAAGCATACGAATAAGGAAACATAAGAATAAATAAAGCGGTAAAAAATTTCTTTTAATACATCTCCTTTAAAAAAATAGATTTGACGTTTCGCGCATTATCTATAATAATCAACAAACACGCAAGAGGAGCCGCGATAATATATACTAGCTGCTAAACCCGACATTGGCGGGGTATATATGCATTTTTTCCAGCCATATATTAGAAACGAAAATAAAAAAACTCGAAAAATTTCATCTTCATATATCCATGAAAACAGCTTAGCAATTACAGAACAGTAAAACAAATACAAATATGCACAACACACAAAATTGAAAGTTCAGTGTAAAAAAAAAAAAAAAAAAAAAAAAAGTGATAAAATACAAATGATGTATAACATTAATTCAAAACTTAACTATAAACAGTATTTATTGATAGCTGTGATGGGAAAGTTTGTCACTCATTGTTTACGACGTCATATCTTATGAACTATTTGTCGTAGGTAGTTTTTAAACCCACAGCGGTTGTTGTCTGATAGTAAGAAATATGTGTACCAAGTTTAGTTCAAACTGGTCCATTATTTTAGGAGACGTGTAAAAATAGAGCATGATGTAGCAGTTATTCGGAAATTTCATTGTTTATGACGTCATATCTCCTGATATATGTCCCGTACTACAATGTAAATTAAAAGGTACATTCAGATTTCCAGAACACAGGAAGTAATGAGTGCTATCGACAAGGGTTCTGAAATTGATTCCGTATTTCTTGATTTCCAGAAGGCTTTTCACACCTTACGGCTTATCAAAAATGTTCAAATGTTTATAGAGTCTATGGGACTTAACTACGGGGTCATCAGTCCCTAAACTTACAAACTACTTATGAACTACTTACAACTAAGGACGGCACAAATATCCATGCCCGAGGGGGGATTCGAACCCCCGACCGTAGTGGCCGTGCGGATCGTGACTGGAGCGCCTCAATCCCCTCGGCCACCGCGGCTTATCAAATTGAGTGGGTACGCTATATAGCTCTATGAGTGGATAGGGGATTTCCTGTTAGAGAGGACACAGTTCGTAGTAATCGATGGTAAGACATCGACTAAAACAGAGGTGATATCGGGCGTTCCACAGGGTAGTGTTATTGGTCCTCTGCTGTTCATTATCTACATAAATGGTTTGGGAGAAAATCTAAGCAACAGTCTTGGGTTGTTTTCAGATGACGCCGTTATTTACCGTCTAGTAAAATCATCTGAAGATCAAAACCAACTGCAGGACTATCTGAATAAGATATCACTATCGTGTAAAAATTGGCAATTGACTCTAAATAATGAGAAGTGTAAAGTCGTTCACACATGAGTACGAAAAGAAATACGTTACACTTTGTTTACAAGATAAATCAATCAAATGTGAAGGCCGTAAACTCCACAAAATACCTAGGAATTACAATTACTTCAGACTTAAACTGGAAAGAACACGTAGATAATGTCGTAAGAAAGGCGAACCAGAGTCTGCGTTTTATTGGCAGAACCCTTAAAAGATGCAACAGAACTACTAAAGCAACTGCATACACTACGCTTGTCTGTCCATTTTTGGAGTATTGCTGCCCAGTGTGGGATCCTTATCAGGTGAGAATGACGGAGGACATCGAAGGAGTCCAAATAAGGGCAGCTCGTTTCGTATTGTCACGATACAGGGCAGACAGCGTTACGGTAATGACACAGGATCTGGGATGGGAATCATTACAACAACGGCGCTTATCGCTGCGGCGTGGGCTACTTACGAAACTCCAATCGCCAACATTCTCCTCCGAATGCGAAAATGTATTGTTGACTCCCACTTGCATGGGTAGAAAAGATCATCAGAATAAAATACGCCGGCCGCGGTGGCCGAGAGGACTAAGGCGCTCCAGTCACGGTCTGCACGGTCACTACGGTCGGGGTTCGAATCCCCCCTCGGGCATCGATATTTATGCCGTCTTTATTAGTAGCTGGTTCATAAGTAGTTTGTAAGTTTAGGGACTGATGACCCCGTAGTTAATTCCCATAGACCATACAAAACACTTGAACATTTGAATAAAATGCGAGAAATCAGAGCTCGAACAGATAGATTCGGGTGTTTCTTCCCACGCGCTATTCGAGAATGTAATGGGAGATAAATAGTATAAAGGTGTTTCGATGAACCTTTTGCCAGGCATTTAAGTATGATTTGCAGAGTATCCCATGTAGATGTAGAATTCATAATGAATGTTACAGAATGACCTCCGTCATTTTAACATTAAGTTAATTGGATGAAATAGACACAATATCTATAGTCTTGAACGCAGATATAGTAATAGTGACAACCGGTTTCGACTCATTTCTGAGTCATGTTCGGATCAATTTATTTCCTGTTGGCAGATACAACTATTGACAAACACGTAAATTGATCCGAAGATGACTCGGAAATGAGTCGAAACCGGTCAACATCATTAATAAATTTGCGGTCAAGACTATAGATATTGTCTTTAGACCGCGTCCCAGACAGCGTGTCAAATAACTTGAGTAAGCTTTTCGCTTAGGCCGGTATTACACTATCAAATTATTGGACAAAGAATTGGACGAAAAACTTGGATGAAATATTGGTCATATTTTTTGACAAAGAAATTGGATGAAACGCAAAAGGGGGTATTACACTATCATCCAATATTTTGTCAAATTTGCTTCAAAATGGCGGTGTAATGCTCAGCTATTGTTTATACTACAGTTGCGTTGTGTCTGCATTTAGAAGAGAAGGAGGGGAAAAAAGAAAAGAAAACGCACTTGGATGAAACCGTGGGTGTCAGAGCGAGATAGATAAAATCTGTTACGGGACCGCGAAGATTTTCCTTTTTTATGCCGTCGGCAGAACAGCCAGGCCGTTCACTGCCAATTATTTTGTCGCTCTTCATCCTTCAGTTTGCAATAGAGTAACATAAAGGCTGACTCGAACAGTGTATACGAATAAGATTGTTAAGTTGATAAAGCAAGTTTCATTAAATAAGGTTTAAATGGAAAATGTGAGCACTGACAAAGAGGATAATCTAAATTGTTTATGACGTTATTAACAATGTAAGGGGAGAAACATTGCTGATAAAGTACATAGGCTCTATTTATTTCCTTACAGAAATTGGCTGACGTATTTATATGTTCATAGATTCGCTTGCAAACAGATGTCGATGTTTTGAAAGTTGTTTCATTTCCCAGAACTTAGCACACCACATTACCAAAATCATACATTCTAAAATCTGCTTCGGCCGTATTAAGATTAAGGGGTATTACTTCTTCAATTCCGTTAGTATATAATGACTTTTTTACATCACGGATTGTAACTCAACCTCACTTTTGCCGCAGGGTATTGGGCTACGCGAATTGACGTGACGGACAGTGTGGATTGGCCTTGTCACCTGTTAAACAACGCCCCATCTGATTTTTAAAATTTTGTTGTTGCTAGAAAACACTACACAAACATTCCACTACTAGCCATGTTTACGAATACGAACGTTATGTCCAAGTAATATCAGATATTTAACCTCCAAATAAAACAGCTGTAGTGGTAAGGAAGCTGTGTACTACTAGCGCTCCAAGCGGTCACATTTCTCACTGCAGGAAACAGAAGGCGAGCGATTTCTGTGATCAAATCTAGGTCGAGGGCGAGATTGGATGAAATGTTGGATGATGTTCCCATTACACTACGTCCAATTTTTCTTTGTCCAATTCTTTGACAAATAATTTGATAGTGTAATACCGGCCTTACTGAAGCCCTGAAGCTTTGTGACCCACAGGTTAGAAAACGCCGGTCCAGAGCATACGAGCTGTCATTTCAACACCACGTGGTGGGGACTGTTTACCCCATCCCATGTGGGCCCGAAGATGACCGGTGTGAATTCAAAAATAATTCCATTCCTGCTATGTATTTTGCTTCAATATTTCCTATGGCCCCACTTCGGCTATACAACCATCGTCAGATTGTCTCTAATCGAACACACAAATTACCAGCTGAAAACGCGGTATTCCCGGATATTCAAGCCATGAGTTAATACTTCTCCTATACCTTTTCTCTCTCTCCGTCTTCTTTTGGCCAACTTGAGCTTACGGTAGTAACACTAAAAGTGGGCCTTTGCGATCGTCTTTTGACAGCTCGAAATTAAAATGAAAATAACGGCTTAACCATGCATCTGACACGAAAATTTAATAACCGAATTTGTAGAGGGGAAAATTCTCTACAACTTAGCTCCCTTATATTTTTTCATATCTCGTATGATTTGACAGATATTTGCAAAAACAACCGATTTTTGTCGCCCTCCATTGAATTAACGAAAACCAGCCGTTCGGAGATGTCACGTGACATTCCTCGCCCAGAACTCTCTCTGGCATACGTCATCTGGCGTTGCGTATTTGATGATTTTCTTATTGTGACTTACACGTTGCCATTTCAAAGCAATGGTGCACTGAAGAATTAACAAAAACACGTCGTTTTTCGTACAACAAATGGTAATTTAGTGTCTAAAAATGCCATATCAACACCAGTTAACAATTTCCATCAATAGTACCAGATAGAAGACGCAACTTCTCATTGGTAGCCGTAGCCTAAGTTGGCAATGCGTTGGACTGTGATGCTGAAAGTCAGTGGTTCAAAACCCGCTAGTATTTTTTTTTTCCTAAAAGTGTTTCAGACGCTTGTATTAATTAAATACAGCTATGTTCTTCAACGTTTAGAATTGTGCATATGTAAGAATGCTCCCTCTAAAATGCGTGTTTGTTCTGTTTCGTGAACATTCCTTGAAATACGTAACAACGAATTGAACAATGGACTTCTGAAGCATATGTACGTAAACTGGGAGGATACTGTTATAATGAAAATTCTGCACAAAGTGCTGATAAAGGTAGCTTCGTATATAGAGAAAGTCCTAGATTTCTGTGGAAAGTGTAGTTTCTTAATCAAACAGAAGGGAAGTGTATACATTGCAACAAATTACCTTGTTTGTTGTTTTTCTAAGCGTTTATTCACTATTTGTGGAATATATTGAGAGTCATTAATTAGAATCAATGCATCTACGCCAAATGTACGCTGTGTTCCATCCAGGCTATAGTCACTCGTCCGAACGCCAAATGTACGCTACGTTCGTTCCAGCATATAGTCGGTCGTAGCCAGTACAGGCAAACAAAATAAACTTTGAACTACAAGACAGGTGATAATATTTTAAGGGAAAAATATAACGAAAATGTGGAAAAGATATTAACATGATAGTTCAAAGAGGTGAAAGTACAAAAAAGAGTATGTTTGTCAAAGCTACGCTCAATCTCTATATATAAAACGAAGTGTCCCGATTGACTGACTGACTGATTGACTGACTGACTCATCATCGCCCAGCCCAAACCACTGAAGATAGAAACTTGAAATTTGTGGAGGGTGTTGAACTTATTCTGTAGGCGTCATTTAAGAAGCGATTTTTCGATATTCCGTCCGTAAGGGGCTGAAATTGGGGATGATGCGTTTTCTGAAAATACGTAGCTATTTAGGCAATTTTGAAGCTAGAACTACAAAAGTTCGGATTTTAATTCAGGGTTCGAATTTAAAAGACACGTGTTTCAGCATTTTTTGAAATTCGAGAAATAAGGGGGTAAAATAGGTAAAAAAAAAATAAGGTAAAGCAGTCAACAACCGAAGATTGGTTTGAACAGCACAGTGCTTTACTAGGCATGGTCCTATTTGGAGGTGGTATGCCGTTGCCTCCCTCCGACCTTGGAACTGACTTACCCAGCCAGTTATAGGGGGACCTACAGTTTAACGTGGGTTCCGAACCACGGTGCTACTCGGTATTTTTCACATCAGCAACACTGCCAGAGGTGAAATAAGTGGAAAATGACAGATAAAAATCCTAGGACCTGGCGGGGATCGAACCCGTGACCATTGGATTTGTAGTCTGGCACTCTACCACTGTGCAACCGAGGCGCGTAACGCAAAAAATTGATTTTCAAAAATATGTTCCTGTTAACTCAAATTTTAATCTACAACTACGAAACTTCGGATATGGAATCTTGGTCAGGACTAAAAATCCATGATTTTTAGTATTTTTGGAAACTGAACAAGTAAGAGGGTTAAATATAGGATCAAAAATTCTTTTTGAAAACACGTTGCTATTGATACAATTTTGAAGCCAGAGCAGCAAAAATTGATATTTGTATAGCTGGTTAGACGTTCAAAAATACGTGTTTCGGTATTTTTGGAAATTCAACCATCAACGGAGTCAAATTGTAGAGGGGTGTTTTTCGAAACTCTGTTGCTATTTAGGCAAATTTGAAGTTAGAACTACAAATTTTCGCATTTGGATTCGGGGTTCGAATTAAAAAGACACGTGTTTCGGTATTTTTGGAAATTACACTAATAAGGAGGTGAAATACTGGATGCAAAAATTGATTTTCAAAGATATGTTACTGTTAACTCAAATTTCGAGCTATAACTACGAAACTTAAGATGTGGATTCTTCATCAGGATTAAAAAGAAACGACTGGTGCTGACCAACCAGCCTACGCATGCGAAGCAGCTGGGTTTCGGCTAGTCATAATATAATTTTAGCTGTTTGTTAATATACAGTCAGAAAGAATATTACGTGTTGGGTGCACAGATAGTACCATAATAGTGGAGTCGTAATTTATCACCATAATTTTTTTATTATTTACGTTATTCGTTTGTTCCAAAATGTTTGCAAAAACTTAAACTACAAATCTAAAGTTGGCCGTAAAACACGTCAGTGTGATTTTCTTTTCTAATAAGATGTTATATGTCTCACAGAATAATGCATAATAATCAAAATTTTAAGTACGGAATGCAAACAGAGAAAGACAGTAATCTAAACACAAATGATATTTAACATGTGTTTAATTCACAACTTTACTATTAACAGTATTTCTTGTGACTTGTCCAGAATCTAATATGAAAAATTCCTTTTCTGAGCCCACCCCTGAGAAAGTGACTAAGTTGTCCGTTTGACAAAGATGTTCAAATGTTTGTGAAGCTTATGGGACTTAACTACGGGGTCATCAGTCCCTAAACTTACAAACTACTTGTGAACTAGCTAATACTAGGAACGGCACAAATATCCATGCCCGCGGGGGGATTCGAACCCCCGACCGTAGTGGCCGTGCAGACCGTGACTGAAGCGCCTCAGTCCCCTCGGCCACCGCGGCTGGCTGACAGAGGCACGTGTGAAATCCACTCCACAGTATCGAGTACATTGCCTTGTGATTTATTAACCGTATTACAAATTGCAAGTCCCACTAGAAACTGCAGCATCTGGAAGTTAAAACGCTAGATCTGTTGGAAATAATGGCTATTCTTTGGATGTACTCGTTTTCATTGTGTTCCTTTCCCTGTTGCTCTATAGAAGTGTATTGCTTTCACCTGCGGCCGTGTGCGCTTCACTGTTCAAAGTTGTCAAGAGTTGTGTAAGTGCTGTACTCGTATGTGATGAAATCCGTTGCGAACAGAATTAGTTGCAGAGGAGTAGTAGATTAAAACCCGGTGCTTGATGGAACGGTTTTACATTGACGTTACTCTTTATGTCCTCATGTCTCATGAACTACGTGTCCTACGGTGATAAATTTCGAACGTACATTCACCTTTAAGTGTGTATACCGTCAGCAAAATTTCCTGCGAGTACGATTTGTAGTGTAGAAATTATAAACTGCAACGTCATTCCGAATGCCTTAGTTTTGCTCCATGAACAGCGGAAAAGTAGTAAGCAAGAAACGTTTTTCCTTTCATTATTTTGATGTGGTTGTCAGCGAGAAAAATTTAATAAAGGTGTGAAATTATGTTTAAAGGTTGTTGCAAGTCGCTAAGTACAGTCATTATCTTATAGTGTATATATACAAGTGTCGTCGCATTACGTGGCAGTTTCTCGCAACTCCCAATGTTTCTGACGTTTTATCTCCTGAACCGTGTGTCGTGCGTGGGTCTTACCCCTAAAGCAATCGTTACCTCAGGGTGAGAGATAGCTACGTGTTCCAAATCTGTTGGAAATCTGGCCAGTTGGATATCGGTCCTGTGGTTTCGGAGAAAATGAGCAGGCTTGTCGCTTAATGCAGCAGTTTTTCGCGCATCTCATTGTTTGTGACGTCATATCTCGTGAACTACGCATTGTACTTACTGCGACCCTCCTCGTGGATTGAAGCTTACGTGCACAAAATTTCATAAAGATTGGAACAAAACTGTAGATTTGTATAAATGTTTGCAAATGTTTGTTAAGTTTTATGGGACTTAACTACGGGGTCATCAGTCCCTAAACTTACAAACTACTTATAAACTACTTACGAACTAGGACGGCACAAATATCCATGCCCGAGGGGGGATTCGAACCCCCGACTGTAGTGACCGTGCTGACCGTGACTGGAGCGCCTCAGTCCCCTCGGCCACCGCGGCCGGCAGATTTGTATACAACACGTACGCACTTCTTCAGCAGTCTTCACATTACTGGAAGAGTATCATGTTAAAAATAGTAAACAACGGCTGGATGTACGATTAATAGTCATAAGTGATTTCGGCATAACAGATTCCAGGATGATAATTGTCATACTGACACACGGTAAACTGAAACGGCAGCAACTACTTTGCATGAATGCAGTGTTTCCGCATGCACAAGGAATATTCAATTATTCTACGGGAAAAACAAATCTCATTGACATTTTGAAAAATTTTGAAGCACACCATGCATAACGTAACATTTGATCAAATATCGATGCCGATAATTGATGATGGTCGATCGAATGTATTTAATGGCATCTTCATGTGAAGTAATTTCTCGTTCATTGTCAGTCAGATACCAACAATTCTGCAGGCGCTCCATTAAGTTCTTGTCTTGCATGTATAAACAAACATCACACGTTTGTCACATCGGTGTTCATTTTGGGGGTATGACTTCAACCGTGCACTTTGCAAAACCTGCATCATCGGTAAAGGCGTCATCGTGACAACCAGGATTCGTTTGACCTACCCATGAATCTATTACGACAAATATTTTTTTTATTTTTCTTTTTTTTTCTCTCTTTTCTTCCCTCCCCCTCCCCCCTGCGTTAAAACGCATGACGCACGTTTTCCATATGTTGAAATTGTTACATCGTTATTTGCAAAGTCTCTCGTCAAATTCTCAATGTTTTTTTTTAACACTTGAGCCAAACTTTCTCGTTGCATCTTGCAGGCACCAAGACACGCGCGGTAACAATTCGCCAGACATAGTCATCTCGTATTGTGCCCTGTTAACTTGTCCATATCGCGTCATAAGTTGGCACTGGCAGTGGCAACCCGTCTTGTCTGTATTGATCACAAATTTTCATCAAAATTTGGTATAATCGCTTTCGTCTGCGTTTGAAACTTCCTAGCAGCCTGTAATGTCTTCCCACGTCACAGACTTCCTTTTAATCAAGTAGGTCGCCATCTTCCTATGCAGAATTCTGTGCCATTTTTAGATTTTTTTTACTTTTTCGCCCTTCACAGTGACGCTATAAAGATGAAATCATCCGACCGAAATTGGCCTACAGCAGCTAAAGTAGCTGAAAAGTAAAACCAAAGATTCGTTCATATGCCATAATTTGATCTTGCCTTATGGTTGTTGAAGTCACAATATAAGATGTAACGTTGATGAAAACGTATACTTACTTACGTAGGATTCCGCGGCCAGAGTCAAATGACATAACACTTTTCTGGGTGTTGTACCGCGTCATGATGTACGAAGGCTATTACTTAAATAACCGAAGTTTCGGAAAACGTTACAGTGGCCTTCATTTCGGTATACTGATGTGAGCTGGTTGTTACTATACTTTATATCTACTTTGAATCAGACATTACGTCATAAGTTTTTTTAATCAGCGATGTAACTGGTGGATTTTTGGCGGAAGAATGGAAACTTTATTATGATAGGATGCTGAGGCGCGGCTAGCAGGAGAGAAACGGAAGCCCTCACCACCTTCGTCGATGACCACCAATCATGTCTCGCTATGCAAGAAGCAATAGGCAACGGCTAACCCCCACCCCTTCCACCTCAGCATCCTATCAAAATAAAGTTTCCATTCTTCCGCCAAAAATTCAGTAATAACATTGCTGATTTAAAAAAAAAAAATATGACGTAATGTCTAATTGAAAGTAGATATAAAGTATAGTAACAACCAGCTCACATCAGTATACCCAGATGAAGGCCACTGTAACGTTGTCCGAAACGTCGGTTATTTAAGTAATAGCCTTCTTACATCATGACGCGGTACAACACCCAGGAAACTGTTGTCATCGTATACTTACTTGTTGATGATATTTGCCAGCCTCCACAAAGCGGTCATTGGTCTACGAATGAATTACTGAATACTTATCGATCGTTGTTCCTTCGGTTTTCAAGTCGTCTTCTCAACTCGTCAAACAGTCGTTTCTTTTCCTCTTGTTAGGTTATTCCGCCCTATTTCCTTAAAACTTTTTGCTAATTTTTGTAAGCACTAGTTTTCGCCTCTAATGCTGATATTTTTACTGATTTCTTCTTTCCCGCAGTTTTATATTTTGCTTCCTAGTGTTCTATTTTTCGGTTTAACATTGAATTCTTACATACATACATACATACACACACACACACACACACACACACACACACACACACACACACACACAATTTCCAATTTTGCTGCATTTTTGCCGTTTTCGGTGTCCTTTTTCGCCAACTTCTGTGATTCCCTGCAATTTGGTGTTTCCCTTTTATACCTGTTAACGCTTTTGCGCGACTTGATCGTTCTTAACTCTTTTTGACAATTTCGACGTACTTTTTGGAGTCGATTTCCGTGGTTTTCGTTTTTTGCCGATTTCCGTGGTTTTCGTTTTTTGCCGATTTCCGTGGTTTTCGTTTTTTGCCGATTTCCGTGGTTTTCGTTTTTTGCCGATTTCCGTGGTTTTCGTTTTTTGCCGATTTCCGTGGTTTTCGTTTTTTGCCGATTTCCGTGGTTTTCGTTTTTTGCCGATTTCCGTGGTTTTCGTTTTTTGCCGATTTCCGTGGTTTTCGTTTTTTGCCGATTTCCGTGGTTTTCGTTTTTTGCCGATTTCCGTGGTTTTCGTTTTTTGCCGATTTCCGTGGTTTTCGTTTTTTGCCGATTTCCGTGGTTTTCGTTTTTTGCCGATTTCCGTGGTTTTTTGTTTTTTCGTTTTCGGTTTCATTTTCTATTTCGTATTTTTTTAAATTTCGGTTATTTTTTCTTTTGCCCATATCGATTGGTTTTTTCAAGTTCAGTTGTTTTTATTTCGGTTGTTGTTTATGCCTATTTCGGTTGTTGTTGTTGTTGTTGTGGTTTATGCCTATTTCGGTTGGTTTTTTATTTTATTTTTTATTTATTTTCTTTGGTGCCATTTTCGGAGTTTTTGCCTTGTGACAATGCATATTGCCTTGTTGGAAAATTTAGGTACTGTTGTAAAACATGACAGTTATGAAAGGGAGTGTGTAGGCTCAGTCAGTGTAAAATACATCTTTACCATCACAAAGCCCTATCTTGAGCTCCACCGGAGCCATGGATGCACATGTGAACGTTCCCGACACTGTAACCGACCCACTAGCAGCTCCCTCTGTCCCACAGTACAGGCGCCTAAAGAAGACTACACATTCGCAATCTGCTATTTGTATGTTGCAGGTAAGTTACGGGGATACAGCAGTTCGTGAAACGTCCTGCCACTGCTCGAACTTCCAGTGTCGATTTGTTACATGCCCATTTCATAGTTGCGAATGTCGTGGTGCTAATGGTGGTACGTGCACGGGTCATCTGCTGGAGTAGTCCCACTGTTGAGTGTGTTGGCAGCACTGGACACACACACACACACACACACACACACACACACACGTACTCTGCCCAGCGTTACAGGCTGACGTCACTTCCACCACACTTTGCCACCCGGACTGTTTCACCAGTGTGCCCAGACGACGACCGACGTACGTAATGACTGGCCACTCGAGAGCACTGCACTTTGTACTTGGTTGTACCTCGGTTTGTGCACTTTCTGAAGACAGCACAGTACACCTCTGGGACTGGACAAGTTGTGCAAGTTCCAAAATGATCGAGCGGAGACTTTAGGCCTCAGTCAGACAGCCCCCCCCTCCCCTCCAATCCGTTACATACGGACACCAAGCTCACTTTGTCATCACCCCTCTCTCTGTCCATCTTCTCCTTGTCATCCTCTTACAATCCAGCTATTTATCCACTATCTCTCGCATTTCCACCCTACACTTTCTGCTCATCACCTATCTCTTTGTTCATCTCCTGCTCATCATCGTCTCACAATCCACCTAGTCATGCACTGTGTCTGGCATTTCCACCCTCCACTTCCTGTTCATCACTTACGACTCTGTTCACCTCCTCATCATGATCCTCTCACAATCCAGCTATTTATCCACTGTCTCTGGCATTTCCACCCTCCACTTCTTGTTCATCACCTGTCTCTCTGTTCATCAACTGTCCGGCATTCCCACCCACCACTTTCTGTTCATCAAATATCCCTTTGTTCATCTCCTGCTCATCATCCTCTCACAATCCACTTATTCATCCACTTTCTCTCACAATTCCACCCTCCATTTCATCACCTATTACTCTGTTCAGCTCCTCCTCATCATCCTCTCACAATCCACCTATTATCCACTGTCTCTGGCATTTGCACCCTCCACTTTTTGTTCCTCACCTACCTCTCTGTTCATCTCTTGCTCGTCATCCTCTCATGGTATAGCGAGACACGATGTGGAGGTACTTAGGACGCTAGACCGTGGCAGGAGGAGTGGTGACCGGCCTGACACAACAAGGGCAGATGAAAGCCCCGGCCGACGGCTCACCTCTGGCTGGCGGAAGTCGTAAAGCCGCTCTGGTGTGCTAGGTCAGCAGAAATGCCATCGCCCAGCTATAAAAGCGCCGGGTAGGCCGGCCATACTGCCAACCACTCCCGCCGGTGTCGCACAGCGCTCTAAACACCAACACTAGGCGTGGCCGTTCACTTGCAGGCAGGGAGTCTGTGTAGGGAGAGTGCGCCGCGCGTGAGTAGCCGAGCGGTCTGGAGCGCAACGTAGCGGATCGCGCGGCCTTCCGCGTCTGAGATTCGAATCCTCCTTTAGGCGTGTGTGTGTGTGTGTGTGTGTGTGTGTGTGTGTGTGTGTGTGTGTGTGTGTGTGTGTTCTCTTTAGTATAATTATTACTGGACTTCACGCACCAGTTGTCAGTAATAAAATACGAGGTATGTCCACAAAGTAAGCTCCGTTTGGTTATATAAAACGTGTACAGATACAGAAAAAATATTTATTGTACAAAAATATAAAACTATTAAACTACTTTTCTACATCGCTTCCGAAATTTTGTAGGCATTTGTCACAGCGTGGTAGAGGTCTTTGTATGCCTTCTTCGTAGAAAGTTGCCGCCTATGTATTCAACCCTGTGGTAACATGTTCTTGGAGCTCGTCATCATAGCTGAAGTGTTATAATAATAATTTCGTGTGGCTCATTGGCGTGGTGCAAATCTTTCAATTGGACGCCACTTCGGCGACTTGCGTGTCCCTAGCCTATCCCAGTTATCCAACCGGAGAAAGGAAAGGAAAGGGGACCTACAGCTTAACGTGGAATCCGAACCAAGTGTCGTTTCTGGCGACTCCTCACATCGTTGGGAGGTGAAGGATGGGTTAAAGTGTAGACTGAAAAAATCCGACCGGGTTTCGAACCCGCGACCCTTCGGTTTCCAGTCGAGTACTTTACCCCAAGACCACCGGGCCCGACAGCTGAAGTGTTGAACACCATGGACAGGTTTTAGGTGTAAGAAGAAAGTCGCTAGGAGCGAGACTCTGCGGAGGAGGATCAAACACGTCCCAGAGAAATTCCCGTAAGAGTTGTGTGGTCACATTCGCCTTGTAAGGCCGAGCGGCAACGTGAAGGGAAGAAGAAGACTCCTTTCATCTCTTCTTACACCTAAAATCTGTCCTTGGTGGTCAACACTTCAACGATGATGAGCTGAAAGAACATGTTTGCCACATGGTTGAATACACAGGCGGTAACCTTCTATGAAAAAGGCATACAGAAACCTATGCCACGCTATGGCAAGTGACTACAAAATTTCGGAAGTTATGTAGAAAAGTAGTGGAACAGTTGCAGATTTTTACACAATAAATATTTTTTCTGTATCTGTTCACGTTTAGTTTATATAACCAAACGGAACTTACTTTGTAGACATACCTCGTATATATGTCAACACGACATGTTTCGGGGCGACATTATCACAATAGCTGCTTGACGATGCTTCGTAGCAGCAGATAAGTTTCCTGACTTGATAATGGGAAAATGCCATCCTGAAACATGTCGTTTTGACATATATTTTATCATCACCAACTGATGCGTGAAGTATAGTAATAATTGTGAAACAGTTGTGTGATGGCGTCTAAACAGATCATTCGTTAGTATAAGTTAATAATTGTAAGATAAGGGGCTGATTGCCCCGCAGCTGAGTCCTATAAGCTTAACATACATTTGAACATTTTCAGGGAGAGAGTAGCCAACCGGCCGGGATCCGCCATGTTTTTACCAGTCCGCGCGCGTGCCTTGCACTTACATAGCGACACAGTTAGAAACGAAGCCACTTATTGATTGAACTAAGGCATCAGTTTCACCCACGAGACCAAAACATATCTTCTATCTTACTAATCATTGTTGGTTTTTCTTCAGTCCGCAGACTGGTTTGATGCAGCTCTCCACGCTACCCTGTCCTGTGCAAGTCTCCTCATCTGAGAATACGTTCGGCAAACTACATCCTTTTGAATCTGCTTCCTGCATTCCTCCCTCAGTCTCCCTCTAGGTTTTTTTACCCCACACACTTCCTTCCAATACTAAGTTGACAATTCCTTGATGTCTCAGAATGTGTCCAACCAATCAATTCTTTCTCTTAGGATATGGAGAAATTCCTCCTCTCCCCAATTCTGTTGAGCACCTCCTCATTAGTTACATTATCTACCCGTCTAATCTTCATCATTCGTCTGTAGCACCACATTTCGAAACCTTGACATCTTTTTATCTGAACTCCTTATCGTCCTCGTTTCACTCCCAAACAATGACACAATCGAGGCGAATGCTTTCAGAAAGGACTTCCTAACACTTAAATTAATATTGATTGTCCTTCAGAAACGCTTTTCATCCAACAGCCATTCTGCATTTTGCATCTTCCTCGGCCATGAGAAGTTATCTTGCTACACAAATAACATAACTCGTGTACTACTTTTATTGTCTCATTACCTAACCAAATTCCTTAGGCATCACCCGATTTTCTGACACTTCATTCCATTACCTTTGTTTTACTCTTTTAATATTCATCTTATACATTCCTCTCAATACACTGTTCTTTCCGTTTAATTGCTCCTCCAGGTCCTTTGCCGACATAATTACTATGTCGTCAGCAAACCGCAAGGTTTTTATTTCCTCTCTCTGGACTTTAATTTCCAGTCCAAATTTATCCATGCATTCCTTCACTGCTTGCTCAATGAAAAGATTCACCAATATTAGGGAAAGACTACAAACCTGTTTTACTCTCTTTCCAACCAATGCGACACTTTCTTGTCGTTTGACTCTAATAATTGCTGTCTAGTTTTTGTACAACTTGAATATAACTCTTCGCTCCCTACATTTTACCTCTATATTTACCTCACATTCAGTAATCAGCACGTGGTTTTAAAAATTGCCATTCATTTATGTTTATACAGACCTATTTGTAAGCAAGTAAGTCTCGTGAAACAGTTTCTATGACTGTCGACTCTTAATACTATATTTTACGATGTCCTTAGACATTTGACAGTTGAAACGTATTTCATGTTATATATCTCAAAGAAAACACGCCACTTCAGAATTTTCTGTCTGCTTTCCGTCCCTATCTAATGCGTTTTAAGTGTGCACCTGTCGATCTTAACATTTTCCTATACTGGGAAATACCAAGAACGTCATTCTGTACACACTTTTAGGAAGACAGTAGCACAAGAAATCTGAAAAATACCGATACTATCTCTACTGAAACAGCAGGAACAGACTCGGAATAGGTAACTGAATACCTACAACGATTCAATAGTCCCTTAACCAATTATGGGACTGTGAATAGCCAATAACGCACAGTCAAGGGGGAGGTGCCGTAGCAGTGCTTAAGTGTATCATGTAGCCGAAAACTAGAAGCGTGAACTAACAGAAAGCTAGAAAAAGCATTTAAAAGATCTGCCTTTTACCGAATTCGAACTCTCCACCTTCACATTACGAATTTAGTACGCAACCACTATACCACGCAGGAATTTCAGAGGCAGTGGTTCTATTACTGATTTGCATGAATTCCTTTCTTGAATTGGGCGGAGGGGGGGGGGCAGAAAATACTTCACACAGACAGGAATAATTAGTTGGTTGCCGGCCGTGGTGGCCGAGGGGACTGAGGCGCTCGGGCATGGATATTTGTGCCGTCCTTAGGATAAGTTAGTTGATAAGTAGTTTTTAAGTTTAGTGACTGATGACCCCATAGTTAAGTCGCATAAGCTATACAAACATTTGAACATTTGAATTAGTTGGTTTTCATAAGTCACCTTTACGGTTCTCGCTTTATCGGTTGACTTTCACCGCCCACTGTTAACGTATTTCCTCAATCTTTGCGAACATAAGCTTCATATAACAATCTCCTATTCGGTTTTTACAGCCAACAGAGAAACGAAGAGGCACTCTCTTGGGTATTCTTAACCCATTTCTTCCCAAAATAGAAATTGTGAAAAAGTGTTATATTTAGTCATCAGGTTCTCTTTAAAATAATTGAAATAACATTACAAACTAGCAGTATGTGTTGTAATTTGCACCACCCATAATGTTGCGCTGTTTCCCAGTAAAAAAATAGAAAAGTTTAGTTTTTGTGGTCACATTCTTCTATTTGTTCAAACTGTGCAATATTGTCTATTATATGATAACACTGACTTACATTGATGGTATCACTCATGAAATATTGAAAAACACTCTGTGTGAAGCTGAACTTGACATTTCTTGTGCAAGTAGATCGCCTGACTATTGTAAATCTTGCATCTTTTTACGAAGTGTTAAGGCAATTGTGAACCCTTAACACACATACAGAGAGCTCGTGAATGCCTTTTAACACATGTGTGGTCAGTTTTGTATAGTAAGTCCATTTCTACTGCATTTTGTAAGGCTAAATTTTGTGTTGCATGTACGCAACACTGGGAAGAAATGGGTTAATGATTACGTAATACACATTACTAATTAGTCAGTAAATCAATTCAAGTCATATGTATTATTTCTCATCGGTCTTTTCTCTCTCTCTCTCTCTCTCTCTCTCTCTCTCTCTCTCTCTCTCTCTCTCTCTCTCTCTCTCTCTCTCTCTCTCTCTCTCTCTTTTTGGGTACGCCATATCTCCTATATTACTTACCCAAAATTAATGAGTGAGGTACTATTTTCAAGGTTTCTTTCTCCTCTAATTACGAAACACATACACAGTTTAAAGTTATCTTTTTCACAAGATATCTTTATTTTGAAAAAAATTGTACCGTTCGAACAATGTAAGTTGACACCCGGTGAACGATCGTAAATAGGTCTTGTATTTCCGGTTGCTCCCATAAGCCACCGCGCCGAGTATCAACTTAGTTTGCGTGGCCGATATAAGGGCAATGTAGGAGAAGTCATCTACTGACAAGCTGTTCCACTACCTTGAATTACAGCTCTGAAGTTGTTTACATTCGTTATTCTGTAAGCAAGCCAAACACCTTTGATGCAAGCATAGTTCGTCACACGGTTTTGCCTTTCAAATTCCCCCGTGGTGTAGTGGTTGCATACTGAATCCATAATATGAAGGTCGCGAGTTCGAATCTGATAAGTGGTAATTTTTTTAAACAGCACTTTCTAGCCTTTCGTTAGTACATGGTTCTGGTTTTTGATATGTCGTGCTACATTGTATGTTTTTAACTTGGCTACGGCACCTCCCCATGGCTGTGAATTATTAGTTGTTCACAATCCTTTAATTGGTTGCGGGATGTGAAATGAGAAAGAGGGGACGGGGCTATTATAGATATTCAGTTACCTACTTTGAGTCTGTTTCTGCTGTTTCGATAGAGATAGTATTGGCATTTTTCCGATTTCCTGTGATACACTGTCCCCAAAAGTATGTACAGAATGACGTTTTGGTATTTCCCAGTGAAGGAAAATAAGATCGGCAGCACACTCAAAATGCATTATATCGAAGCGGAAAGCGATAACACTGTACTAAGTTCAGCTATGAATATGCAGACAGAAAAATCTGAAATAGCATTATTTTCTTTGAGATACATAACATAAAATACCTCTCTTTCTTACGAGGAAAGCACATGGGCTCGAACAAACAGATATGTATGAACGTTTGGTTACAGGATCTCTACGTACACCTCAATGTGCTGGTTGGTGTCGTTTTTCTGCAAAGCTCTGCAACCATGCTCTAGATAGCACTGTAGATGTAATTGTAGAAGCCGTACGTAATGCAGATATCCTAACTATAACTTATGTAATAATCATCATACATGTTCTCTAGCGAATTGTCATCAAAAGCCGTGATGATAGTTGCAACTTTAACCTTCTTCCCGAAAGACTGTTGGTATTCACTGCCACTGCTTCCATCGCCTCTTCCCGCACTTACCGTAGCACTACCGCTAGCAATGAGTTGTTCGTCATTATTATACCTATTATCGTCATTATGAGTTTGCAACAACAGTATCTGCCTTACGCTCATATTTCTGTAGCTTAACAGATACGAGAAAGCATGCAAATGATTCATCTTCTACACAAATACCATCGTCACGAAGAAGGGTTCTTCGTAACTTCATCTCAACTAATCGCAATACATTAGCAGGACTGATTAGCAATCGCCGCCCCATATGACACTTCACCAGACAAATAACGTCACAAAACACAACTTGGGAGGCACACTGCACCGTCCCTACTGGCGAACCGACAGGTCAAAGTGCACTGCGGCATGGCACACGCAGAGGCCTCTAACGGACGACTGCACAGTTTTGCAGATGCGGAGTGTCACTAGTGCAATAAGGGACCTTTACATTATCTCTCATACAATTCTGGTGTATGTGTGTGTTCGAGCCCAAGTACTTACCTTGTTAGTAGTTAACTGGCGTTTGTCGAATTTACCAGGACATTGTATAATATGGTATCAACATTCGACAGTCATAGAAACTGTTTCAAATCAAATGTTCAAATGTTTGTTAAGCTTATGGGACTTGACTACGGGGTCATCAGTCCCTAAACTTACAAACTACTTACGAACTAGGACGGCACAAAATATCCATGCCCGAGGGGGGATTCGAACCCCCAACCGTAGTGGCCGTGCAGACCGTGACTGGAGCGCCTCAGTCCCCTCGGCCACCGCGGCCGGCAGAAACTGTTTCACGAGACTTAGTCACTTACAAATTTATTAGGCCTGTATGAACATACATGAATGGCGTATTTTTAACCACTTAGTGATCAGTAAGCTGGAAGACGTGTTTTGGTGTCACGGGTGCAAGTGACGGCTTATTCCAGTCGTCGAGTGGCTGCATTTTTGCTTGGCTCGCTATGCAAGTGCGGCCTGGTAAAAACATGGCGGCCACAGGCCGTTTGGCCACTCTCCACCTGTACTGTCTCTGAGTAGGCTGAGTCCTGCCCCTTCAGTTGGCAACGTTGCTCTCTGGCTATATCAAAATTTACTGAGCTGCCAACTGGACATAGAAAGAACTTGTTATCCATAGAGCAGCAACGTCATTATTCGTTTACCTCGTTGTCTGTACGCACCAGTAATAGTCATATTGTGTGGTTCGGATTTCTGATAATATTAACGCCTTCGAAAAGATTCTCTACCATATACGCGAGTACAGACTTCCCCGGAGTGTACTGTTGATGAATGTCTCTCAGGATGTTCGTGCTACCAACATAACCACGCGAGGCCGCCGCTCAGTGGGACGGAATCCGCAAAACGTGGCCAAAACCCCGAAAAATGAATTTTCCATTCTCGTAATTTTGATTGGTTGGGTTGGGTAGGGGGAATGTTCGGTGCTTCTCATTCCAGGAGAGGTCGCCACCCTCGGTGCCTGTCCAGTTACGCCAGTTCAGAAGAGACCTTCGTCGAGAGCACACGCGGCGCTGTGAAAGCGAGGCAAATTTACCCTCTCTGACTTCTTTGGTCGTGAAATGAAGAAATTGAGTTCTATAGGATGAAAACGCTTGCTACAGGTCTGTACAAAATGTTCGTACACTAAATCAGTATAAATTTCACGGTTATCCTATATATATATTCGATGCCTGTGGAAAACGACCGTACTTTGCCGAACTTGCATTTTCAACTAGAGCAAAAGTAGCATATACCGCAATATACCGAGGAATTTCAACTCCCAGACTATAGACTGCTTTATTATATGATGGAACTAGCTGAACCCCCGCTGCTTCGCATGTGTAGGCTGGTTGGTCTGCACCAGTTGTTTCTTTTTAATCCTGATGAAGAATCCATATCTTAAGTTTCGTAGTTATAGCTTGAAATTTGAGTTAACAGCACCATGTTTTTGAAAATGAATTTTTGCATCTCGTATTTTACCCCCTTATTGGTCGAATTTCCAAACATACCGAAACACGTGTCTTTTAAATTTGAACCCCGAATCCAAATCCGAAAATTTGTAGTTCTAACTTCAAAATTGCGTAAATAGCAACAGATTTTCGAAAAACATCCCCCCTCTAATTTAACCCCTTGATGGTTGAATTTCCAAAAATACCGAAACACACATTTTTTAAATCATAACGAACAATACAAATATCAATTTTTGCAGCTCTAGCTTCAAAATTGTATCAATAGCAACTTTTTTTTAAAAAAAAGAATTTTTGATCCTCTATTTAACCCTCTTACTTGCTGAATTTCCAAAAATACTACAAATCATGGATTTTTAATCCTGACCAAGATTCCATATCTGAAGTTTCGTAGTTGTAGCTTAAAATTTGAGTTAACAGGAACATATTTTTGAAAATCAATTTTTTACGTCACCAACTTTACCCCCTTATTTGTCGAATTTCAAAAAATGCCGAAACACTTGTCTTTTAAATTCGAACCCTGAATTAAAATCCGAAATTTTGTAGTTCTAGCTTCAAAATTGTCTAAATACTTACGTATTTTCAAAAAACGTTTCATCTCCTATTTCACCCCCTTCGGACGGAATATCGAAAAATCGCTTCTTAAATGACGCCTACAGAGTAAGATCAACACCCTCCACAAATTTCAAGTTTCTATATTCAGTGGTTTGTGCTGGGCGATGAGTCAATCAGTCAATCGGGACACTTCCTTTTATATATAGAGATTGACAAGAATCAGCTGCCAAAATCTGCCATTTCTCTTGTATAGTGAATAATTACAAGTGCCCGTGGGGCCGACATTTCGTAGCACAACATGGTCGATAAAGCGTTGAATGTTGAGAACGATTATCTTTATTAGCTACACTCATTACGTCTATCGTTGATTATATTATTATATTTATTATTTGTGTTCTGTCACCGACTTTGAAGATTGTTTCATTATATTGTTGAATTACAATGTGTATGCAATCCAAAAAAAATTTTCCGCTATATTTTCTACAAATATTCTGTTATTTTGTTATAATAAACGAATCGCATTTGCAGTGTACTAATTATTAGTGTCTAAATACTATGTATACGTTATTATTAATGAGTGCGCCTCGGTTGCAAGGTGGTAGTGCCAGACAACAAATCCAAAGGTCGCGGGTTCGCTCCTCGCCAGGATTTTTATCTCTCACTTTCCACTTCTTTCACCCCTGGCAGTATTGCTCACATGAAAAATACCGAGTAGCACCGTGGTTCGGAACCCACGTTAAACTGTAGGTCCCTCTATAACTGGCTGGGTAAGCCAGTTCGAAGGTCGGAGGAAGGCAACGGCATACCACCTCCAAACAGGAACATGCCTAGTAAAGCACTGTGCTGTTCAAACCAATCTTCGGTTTGTTGACTGCTTTACCTTGCTTCATTATTAATAAATTACTATGGATTTTCAAGGGCCACGTTGCTATATTAGCTCCGCCATTTTGTTTAGATAATTTTTACCGTAAAATTCGTAATCGTCGACCTCAAAACCCCCGTGTGATGAGTTTTGCGTGAATTGAGCGCCTTCTTGGGGGTTTTGGCCACGTTTTGGGGATTACGTCCCACTGTGCGCCGATACGGGATGTAAGATTGTATGCGATATTGAGCAGTGAGCTGGAAGTGCACTTCCTGGAACTGGAAGTCGTCGCAACCGTTCCGGACCGAGACCGCCGAAAGGGACCGAAAGGAACTTATAAGCGAACCGGGAACTACCGTTGGTTTTACAAAGAGTATTCTGCGGCGTTGGCCCCCTAGTTAGCTTGCCTTTATCGCGAATCTTTAACTCAGCGCAAAGTTCCTAGTGGTTGGAAAAAAGCGGAGGTGACTCCCGTTTATAAGAAAGGAAAGAGAACTGACCCACACAATTACAGACCGATATCGTTGACATCAGTTTCATTTAGAATTTTAGAGCATATTCTCAGTTCAAATATAGTAAATGTCCTTGAAACGGAAGAGCTTCTTTCCATGAATCAGCACGGGTTTAGGAAACATCGTTCATGTGAAGCTCAGCTTGCCCTTTTCTCACATGACATCTTGCGAGCCATGGATGAAAGGCAACAGGTGGATTGTGTTTTTCTCGACTTCAAAAAGGCGTTCGACACGGTGTCACACTGCAGACTGCTAACGAAGATACGAGCTTATGGAATAGGTTCACAGATTTGTGACTGGCTGGAAGACTTCCTAAGTAATAGAACGCAGTACGTTGTTCTCGACGGCGAGTGTTCATCAGAGACGAGTGTATCGTCAGGCGTGCCTCAGGGGAGTGTGATAGGACCGCTATTATTTTCTATCTATATAAATGATCTGATGGACAGAGTAAGTTGCAATTTGAGGCTGTTTGCTGATGATGCTGTGGTGTATGGGCGGGTGTCGTCTGTAACTGACTGTAATAGCATACAGGATGACTTAGACAAAATTTCTAGTTCGTGCGAAGAATGGCAGCTAGCTCTCAATGTAAAAAAATGTAAGGTGATGCGCATGAGTAGAAAAAACAATCCCATAATGTTCGAATACAGCATCAGTAGTGAGCTTCTTGATGCTGTCGCGTCGTTCAAATATCTAGGTGTAACACTGCAGAGCGATATGAAATGGAACGAGCATGTAAGGACAGTTGTGAGTAAGGAGGATAGCCGACTTCGGTTTATTGGGAGAATTTTGGGAAGATGTACTTCACCTGTAAAGGAGACCGCGTATAAAACGCTTGTACGACCATCTCGAGTATTGCTCAAGTGTTTGGGACCCGCAGCAGATCAGTTAAAGGAAGACATAGAGGCGGTTCAGAGGCGAGCAGCTAGATTTGTTACCGGTAGGTTCGACCAATGCGCGAGTGTCACGGAAATGCTCCGGCAACTCAATTGGGGATCGCTGGAAGAAAGACGATGTTCTTTTCGTGAATTTCTGTTAAGTAAATTTAGAGGGCCGGAATTTGAAGCTGAGTGTAGTACGATCTTGCTGCCGCCTACTTACATTTCGCGTAAAGATAACAAAGACAAGATAAGAGAAATTAGGGCTCGTACGGAGGCGTATAGGCATTCTTTCTTTCTTCGTTCAATTTGGGAGTGTAATAGGAAAGGAAACGCCTAGTAGTGGTACAGTGCACCCTCTGCCACGCACCTTACGGTGAATTGCGGAGTATGTATATAGATGTAGGTGTATGTAGTTCCTCGCACCTTCGGTTCACTTCGGAAGCGTTCGTCCGCGAATGACCCATTTGTAGAGGCTGTGGGACAGCAGGTGTTTGATTCACGTGCCGAGAGTGTCACAAACAACCAGCCGACGTGTGGCGTGTGTCAGGTGACAGATGACAGATGTCAGCTGAGGATTAGCCGCAAGCGATGCAGCAGGCGGCCTCGCGCGTCCAGAGATACGGCCGTCAGATAACACTCCGCAGATCCCCGTGTCCCGCCGCTAGCGGTAAACACCGGCTCACGTGTTTACGTGTCTAAGCTGGTCAGTCCAAAAGACGTCACACCCGGTGACAACGCGCTTGCTGTCTTAAATCTGTCTTCCTCCTCTTTTTCTCACAATTCCCCATCTCTGGCTTTGACATTCTCCACTTTCTATTCATCACTTTTCTCTCTGTTCATCTCCTCCACTTTTTGTTCATCACCTATTTCTCTGTTTATCTCCCCGTCCTCCTGCTCTTGCTATCTTCTGCCTGTCCATGTCTCTCTCTCTCTCTCTCTCTCTCTCTCTCTCTCTCTCTCTCTCTCTCTCTCTTCCGTTTCCACCCTCTGCTTTCTGTTCATCTACTATTTGTCCTCTCTTTGGCCATCTCCTCATAATTCTCACACTTGCCCATCTCCTCCTTTCCCTATACCAAGTGTGGTACAGATTACGTTATACAGGGTTATTAATGTAAGTGCTATGAGTATGTGGCTGCCGTTTTTAGAAGAAGTCATTATGTAACACAAATGTTACCAAGGGTTATTGTTTGTTTTAAGTTTCGTATTGTTTGATCAGAAAATAAATTACAGGCCTATCTCATTGACGTAGATTTGCAGTAGGATTTTGGAACATATACTTTGTTCGAATATTATGAACTACCTCGAAGAGAACGACCTATTAACCAGTAGTCAACGCGGATTCAGACAGTACCACTCTTGAGAAACACAGCTTGCCCTTTATTCACATGAAGTGTTAAGTGCCATCGACAAGGGATCTCAAATCGATTCCATATTTCTGGATTTCAGGAAGGCGTTTGACAATGTACCCCACAAGCGGCTTCTTATGAAATTGCGTGCTCATGGAATATCTCCCCAATTGAGCGGTTGGATTCACGATTTCCTATCAGAAAGGACACAGTTCGTTGTAATTGACGGTAAGTCATCGAGTGAAACAGAAGTGATATCTGGCGTTCCACAGGGAAGCGTTATAGGTCCCCTACTCTTCCTCGTTTATAAACGATTTAGGAGACAATCTGAATAGCTCCCTTAGACTGTTCGCGGATGATGCTGTCGTTTATCGGTTAGTGAAGTCAACAGAGGATCAAAAGCAACTGCAAAGCGATTTAGACAAAATTTCTGCAAGGTGCGAAAATTGGCAATTGACACTAAATAAAGAAAAGTGTGAAGTAATACACATGACCACTAAAAGAAATCCGCTGAACTTTACTTACGCGATAAACCAGTCAAACCTTAAGATCGTAGATTCTACCAAATACCTAGGAGCTACAATTACGAACAACTTTGAATGGAGAGAACACACAGAAAATATTATGGGGAAGGCGTACCAAAGGTTACGTTTCATCGGCAGAACGCTTCAAAGATGCACCAGCTCCACCAAAGAGACTGCCTACATCACACTTGTGCGTCCTCTCCTGGAGTACTGTTGCCGCTTGTGGGACCCTCACAATGTCGGACTGACGGAAGACATTGAGAAGGTTCAGAGAAGGGCAGCTCGTTTTGTTTTATCACGTTACGGGGGGGGGGGGAGCGTCACGGAAATGTTGCACGAATTGGGGTGCAAATCATTGAAAGAAAGACGTTATTCATTGCGGCGTGATCTGTTTGCGAAGTTTCAATCACCGACTTTTGGTTCTGAATGTGAAAATATTTTGCTAGCACCCACCCACCTACTTAGGGAGACATGACCATCCCAATAAAATAAGAGAAATCAGATCGGAAACTGAACGATTTAGGTGTTCTTTTTCCCCGCGCGCTATTAGAGAATGGAACGGTAGAGAAAAGTTATGAAAGTGGTTAATGAACCCTCTGCCAGGCACTTGAATGTGATTTGCAGAGTATCTTTGTAGATTTAGAAATAGGTATAGTGCCTTTACGGTGGTTGTAAAACACGTTTTTCGTTGTGTTTACATTTCCTCACCGCTGCTTCTGGACTACGAAACAAGGGAAACTGCTGGAACACTATACTAGAAAAATATTGATCTGGCAGCTGTGTAATCAGGGCGCGAAGCCACTGACCAACACATGCAGGAATTATATATTTTTGACGACATTACAGCGTTCATATTAACGAAATAAATCGTAATTTGCGATCAGTTATGGCTTCATTGTACTAGGTTTAGACGTGTTGGCGGGAGACGTGCAGGGAAGAGTCCTCTGCAGTCGGGCTGGTCACTGTGTCCTCGGTGGCGGAGTGGTCAACGCGTCTGCCTAGTAAGCAGGAGATCCCGGGTTCGAATCCCGGCCGGGCACAAATTTTCATAAGCCGCACTTTAGTATTTCATCTAAACCTAGTACAGTGAAGCCATAACTGATCGCAAATTGCGATTTATTTCACTTACAGAAATGCCTGCCACAGCAACGAAGCCGTTCCAGTATGAGATAAAAGATGATGCACAAAACATGTTCCTTTTCGTATCCTCGATCCACCACATTTCGTTGTAACAGAAGATACGGATAAAGATTAATCATGAAGCTAGTGTCGACGCAACGACATTAGTGTTATCCTTAGGTCTGTGTACATGACAAGATATACACTGAAATCCGGTGATTAATCGGACAACGGAATTAAGAGATCAGAAACATGTGTCTAGTTAGAGCTAGACACATTACAATACAAAATTCTGAGATGGTCATTGCCCGTGAATATCTGTTTTCCCTGCCATCGCCTTGGCTGGCGACACGCACTTGCTGGAGTGTTTCACACTTTATCTTGGAGCTGCCATCTGTCTTGACACGTTGGTGTTCTGGGTCCCAGCTACCGCCACGCAGTACCAGTGGTCGAGTTGGTAGTCGTCAACGTTTAACAATACACAAGATCTGAACCTGGCAGCTAGTCGATAAAGACTATGCAAATGATCTCACCCATCCTGATATGGCACCAAACACACTTATCACGTAGATAGTGGTCGCCTAGCCAACCACCATTTCAATAAGAACTTTCTACCAACCTCAGAAAACGAAATGTGGTCGTTCGAGCGTACGCCATCCGTTTAGCAACACATTTTGTGTCGTTAATGGTCATTGTTCAATATAAAACACACACTGTTTCGCACTTTGATAGGTGGGTAATATATTGATGTTTTGTTGTAGTAGTAGTAGTAGTAGTAGTAGTAGTAGTAGTAGTTGTTGTTGTTGTTGTTGTTGTTGTTGTTGTTGTCTTCAGTCGACCTACTGGTTTGATGGATCTTTCCACGCTACCCTGCCCTGTGTAAGCCGCCTCATCTGAGAATACGAACGCTAACCTACATACTTTTGAATCTGCTTCGTCCTTCGGTCTTCCTCTAAGATTTTTACCCCACACACTTCCTTCTAATACCATGTTGACGATTCCTTGATGTCTCAGAATGTGTCCCACCAATCTATCCCTTCTCCTATTCAGGATATGCCAAAAACTCCTTTTCTCCCCAATTTTAAGGAAGATACCTTTGGACCATCACATTTCGAAAGTTTCTATCATCTTTCCTCTGAATTCTTTATTGTCCACGTTTCACTCCCATGGAATAGTACACTGCAGACAAATCCTTTCAGAAAGGGCTTCGTAATATTTAAACTAATATTGGATGTCAACAAATTTCGCTTCTTCAGAAACTCTTTTCTTCCCATAGCCTTTCTGCATTTTACATAATCTTCACTTCGGTCGGCAGAAGTTATCTTGCTACGTAAATAACAAAACTCATGTACTACTTTTATTGTCTCACTACCTAATGTAATTCCTTCAGCATCGCCTGATTTTCTGACACTACATTACTTTCGTTTTACTCTTGTTAATGTTCATCTTATACCTTCTTTTCAAGAAACTGTCCACATTCCATTCAATTGCTCTTCCAGGTCTTTTGCTGTCTCTGACAGAATTACTATGTCGTCAGCAAACTGCAAGGTTTTTACTGCCTCTCACTGGACTTTAATTCCAATTTGTCCTTGGATTTCTTCACAGCTTGTTCAATGTACAGATTCAACAACATTCGGGAAAGGCTACAAATCTATCTTACTTTCGTGTCCTTCGACTCTAATAATTGCTGTCTGGATTTTTTACAAATTTCTTGTAACGCTTCGCTCCCTATATTTTTCTCCTGCTACCTTCAGAATTTGAAAGAGTATATTCCACTCAACATTGTCGAAAGATTTCTCCAGAGCCACACATGCTAAAAACGTAGGTTTGCGTTCCCTTAATCTCTCTTCTAAGAAGTCGTAATGCGACTGTGGCCTCGCGGGTTCCTACATTTCTCATAAATGGAAATTGATCTTCCCCAAGGGCGGATTCCACCAGTTTTTCCATTCGCTTGTAAATAATTCGTGTTAATATCTTGCAATAACGACTTATTAAACTGGTACTGCACTTACGATAGGTGGGAAATACATCGACCACCATCCTGTAAAGGACAAGCCATCTTCTAAGATAAGTTGTAATGTATTGCCTCTCGTGTTATGAACACTCACCTGCTATTTGAAGAGGTTGAATGTGGGGTCTTGCAGTGAGCGTATTCGTTTTAGTAGTCGGGAAACCGGGAAATCGAAATAATATATCGAAATAATTGACAGAGGGATAGAAGAATAATTGAAATGGCTCAAAAGAGGAAAGGCCGCAGGACCAGATGGGATACCAGTTCGTTTTTATACAGAGTACGCGAAGGAACTTGCCCCCCTTCTCGCAGTGGTGTACCGTAGGTCTCTAGTAGAGCATAGCGTTCCGAAAGACTGGAAAATGGCGCAGGTCATCCCCGTTTTCAAGAAGGGACGCAGAAGATATTGTGCACAACTATAGGCCTATATCTCTAACGTCGGTCAATTGGAGAATTTTGAGACATGTATTATGTTCGAGTATAATGACATTTCTGGAGACAAATGTGCTGTGTAGGTGTCAGCATGGGTTTACGTAAAAGGCGATCGTGTGAAACGTACCTCGCGCTATTCGTCCATGAGATTCAGAGGGCCATAGACACGGGTTCTCAGGTAGGTTCCGCAAGGCGTTTGCTACAGTTCCGCAAGGCGTTTGCTACAGTTCCCCACTGTCGTTTAATGAACAAAGTAGGAGCATATGGTCTATCAGACAAATTGTGTGATTGGATTGAGGAATTCCTAGATAACAGAAAGCAGCATGTCATTCTCAACGGAGATAAGTCTTCCGAAGTAAGAAGTAAGAGTGAAGTCAGGTGTGCCACAGGGGAGTGTCGTGGGTCCGTTGCTGTTCAAGATTATATATATATAAAAATGACGTTGCGAATAACATCGGAAGTTCACTGAGGCTTTTTGCGGATGATGCTGTAGCATATAGAGAGGTTGTAACAATGGAAAATTGTATTGAAATGCAGGAGTATTTGCATGGAATTGACGCATGGTGAAGGAAATGGCAATTGAATCTCAATGTTGACAAGAGTAATGTGCTGCGAATACATAGAAAGAAAGATAGTTTATCATTTAGCTACACTATAAAAGGTCAGCAACTGGAAGCAGTTAATTCCATAAATTATCTGGGAGTAGGCATTAGGAGTGATTTAAAATGGAACGACCATATAAAATCAGTCGTCGGTAAAGCAGATGCCAGATTGAGATTCATTGGAAGAATCCTAAGGAAATGCAGTCCGAAAACAAAGGAAGTAGGTTACAGTACACTTGTTCGCCCACAGCTTGAGTACTGCTCACCGGTGTGGGATCCGTACCAGGTGCGGTTGATAGAGGAAGTGGAGAAGATCCAACGGAGAGCAGCGCGCTTCGTTACAGGATCATTTGGTAATCGAGAAAGCGTTACGGAGGTGATCGATAAACTCCAGTGGAAGACTCTGCAGGAGAGATGCTCTGTCGCTCGGTACGGGCTTTTGTAAAAGTTTTGAGAACTTACCTTTACCGAGGAGTCTAGCAGTATATTGCTCCCTCCTACGTATATCTCGCGAAGAGATCATTAGGATAAAATCAGAGATTAGAGCCTACACGGAGACATACAATCATTCTTTCCGTGAACAATACGAGACTGGAATAGGAGGGAGAACCGATAGTGGTACTCCAGGTACCCTCCGCCACACACCGCCGGGTGGCTTGCGCAGTAAGAGTGTAGATGTAGAAACTATGAGCCCTGTTGCGGTGTGTGTGGCAGTGGTGTAGCGCGGTGGAAGCCCAGTCAGTGGCGTGTCGAGTCGCGCACACTCCTGCTAGCTGAAGAGGTCGACTGCGGGGTAGGGATGGCGGTTATCGCTCAAACAACCGGTTTTCGGTTACACCGGTTCTTTTCATCTCCAGTTCAACCGCACCGTAATAATTGCTCAAGATAACCGGTTTTTAAGTAACCGGTTTTCTGTTTTTATTGCTATTATTTTCAGTAGAGTTCGAACGGAACATATTTTGCGGCCGAAACAGAAACCGTAATCGTCGGTTCTTCTAGTTTCGGTCGAAACCGAAACTTACGAGATTTAGTTAAAGTTTAGGTAAATTTACGTTATACGACAGATCACTAGTCTTTCCATATTTTGCAAGATCCCCTCCCAATACTACGCCTTCTTGAGTGTGTAAGCCTACCCAGGAGTCCGTAGAAGACGATATACGAAGCATACAGATTTACTGGCCTAGTATTTACATCCGGCAGTTGCGAATATTGAGCCAACCACTCCGTAAGTTGGACTTGTGAGCCAGCGCATACGAATATCTCATTATACACGCGCGCGCGCGCGCACACACACAGTTTATATATATATATAAACTTACGCTAAGGACAACATATACATTCATGGCCGAGGGAGGAGGGAGGACTCGAACCTCCGACTGGAGCAGCCGCGCAGTCCGTAACTTGGAGCCTCAGACCGCACGGCTACCTCGCGACGCGCCACATGATCAATGTTACCTAAACCCATATTGCTTATTAAAAAAGCCCCTCGCTTTCAAGGAATCACAGTAATAAAATTTGTCAGCATAACAATATGATAATACATTAAAAGTTATATTCCAAGCTTACATAATAGGTATATTAATCAAATTTACCTTCTCTTCCAAGAATCATTTTGATGGTTTCTCCTCAAATCACACAGCATGTTCGTAGTACCTCCCCCCGTTTTCAGCTTTTTAAAGCAAATGGAGCATTGTACCTTGCTGCTCCCGTACTTGGGGAAGTACTTCCACACTCGGGATTGTGCCATTTAAGACACAACCGATGTCTGGCGACGACAGCAAGGAACTGCCGCGTGACCAGACGGAGGCAAGTCTCGTACACTGCCGGTGCACGCGCGTCGTCTAATAGGCCACGCCACACGGCGACAGCTGCGTCGATGCCTCAGTAGCTGCACCAGTCCTTAAGTTCTTATGCCACGCGTTTCTGACTGCCGGGATTGTTATTAAATTAACACTGATCGCTTTTCTTAGTTACTGCGATGACCTAATACTTCACAGCAGTGGAAATTTTAGAAATAGTCCTAAATATTAGAGTCTAGTAGTTTTAATTTTTTAAATTATTTACAAAAAAACATATTTTGAACCAGTACTACAGGAAGTAGTCGTGCCGGTTTTTTTCCCCGGTTCTTGGCAATAACTAAAAGAAAACGGTTACAACCGACACCAAATAAATACCGGAAAAAACCGGTTATTCAAAACTAAAATACCGGTATCGGTTTTAACCGGCCGGTTTTTCCCATCCCTACTGCGGGGCCTTGCAGTGGGCGTACCGGGAAAGTATGAGCCCTGTTGCGGTGTGTGTGGCAGCGGTCTAGCGCGGTGGAAGCCCACTCAGTGGCGTGTCGAGTCGCGGAGAGGCCGCTACCTTGGTGACGCAAATGCGCGCACACACACACACACACACACACACACACACACAGCCGCGGTATCTGGCGCGAGTGCGTCAGACGCCAGCTGAGCAGATAACCCGCGGGTCGGCTGCGCGCAGAATGGCAAACAGCTGGGCTGTGCCGCGCCGCACGTGCATGCGCATGCGCAGACGGGGCGTGCGGGCGAGGGTGCTACCGGCACTGAATACCCTCCTATCCCCCCCCCCTCCCAAACGCCACTCGTCATTTACCATACTCTCACCATATGGCCGCTGAAGCAGTGAAAAATCCTCCCCAACATAATGGCCACGACGCGGTGGCTTCTATTAAAAAAAAAAAAAAAAACTGTAGGGAAGGTCAGTGCCTAGTAGACAAAGTTCCTAAACACCTCCCCTCTTTCGCGCCTATCCTCGGCGTTGTTACCAACGCACTTCGTGCCAGTGCCCTGGTTTGTAAACGGGGCAGCACTGCACGCGAGGTTAAAAGCTGTGTGTGTGTGTGTTGTGGATGTTGAACCTATTGTTAAATCGGACAACAAACTGCTCATTAACACAGCAATTTGGTTTAATTATGGCCCTGATATTGATGTATATACTGTTAAATAAGAAACAGTGCATTAAACTGATTATGTGCGCAACGGATATTTTAAACACAAAACAACTGTGGCAAGTCACCATTTGAAACAGACACTAACTATACTCAAAAATTTTGACTGCGAGAAAGATATTAAAAAACCGCAAACCACTTTCTTAATGTTTGACTGTGAGAATTTTATGCAGATCAGTTTCTGACTATTGAAATTTAGTATCATAGTCAATTAACTATCATTTACTGTGGCACCAATAACGAAATCTATTCAACAATATTATCAAAATCAATACTGCACTTTAAATCCACTAATAACTAATTATCAAATGAAGGAAGTAGGTTAATTTTCTAACTACGTAAATGAAACAGGAAAGACAGGTCAACTTCGTTACTTATTATTAATAATCAGCATTACATTACCTACATAATACAACTTCTGACTTGCTGTCACAGCAGCCTCTGCTCCACATCGGAGCCATACACACAACCCAACCGCTCTCTAAGCGAGCTGAACCACAAGTGCTACTCTCTCTCTCTGCGCGAGCTACAATGCTACGCGATACACGATCTTTGCCAAAGATGAAACTTCACAGAGTTAAGTACACATATTGATACATACAGTAGAAGCGATATTACACATTTTCTTGCAAGCAAGTTACTCGACACAAAACAGGAGGTACAATATTAGACATTTTCTTACAAAAATAATTTTTATGGACACGTTTCAAGGTGCCGTGTCGACATGCAACTTCAGTGCATGTCTGAATTCACTCTTTTGCTAACCTTGTGTCTTCTGTCGTAGCTGATGTCCCACTGCGCAGGTGAAGTACACAGGTCGCACGTCCGTTGTACCTGAAGTGATGCTAAAAGATGTGTTGACATGTGGCTAGGAAGTACTGCACTACGAATAACTTTAGCTTTCGTAGGATTCCAGTGCTTGTTTTTTTATTGAAGAATCGCCAGTGTATATCCAAGCACAAATATACAGACTGAGTTCAAAATGTTCAAATGTTTGTTAAGCTTAAGGGACTTAACTACAGGGTCATCAGTCCCTAAACTTAGAAACTACTCATGAACTACTTACGAACTAGGACGGCACAAATATCCATGCCCGAGAGGGGATTCGAACCCCCGACCGTAGTGGCCCTGGAGACCGTGACTGGAGCGCCTCAGTCCCCTCGGCCACCGCGGCCGGCAGACTGAGTAATGTTAGAAATATAAACGTCGCATAACGTATAAACTGTCCCTGGCCCGCACAGAACTGACACGAATGTGCAAGGCATCGCGGTCGGCGCCCGACTGACTGCCGCCACAAGCCACCGTTTTGGCGCCAAGCGAAACTTCTAGACTAACATTGTTCAGCTTATTACAAAATAGTCAAATAATTAAATCTTTGAAATAACCGGAATATAGCTTAGCACAAAGGCATTACAGAAAGTATACATGTAATTTAATAGATATAGGAAAGTTAAATATTAATAACAGAAGCTTAAAGTTTTGCCGGACAACTAGTATAGGCGGAAGCCAATCAGATTCCACCTTGCAATAGGGGCAGAGCTTTCCCACGGGATACAAGCTCATCTACTGTCTCTCCCCCTCACCCTTTCTACTATTGCGTCACTCAGTTCTCCAACCAACAAAACTTCTTTAACACCTGATGTATGTGAAGTAAATGGCTCCATGTCAGCCCCCTCACAGCACACCTACACCAGTACCGGTACTATGCGACCAGTGGTCTGACAGTGCGTTAACTGAACAATGAACCAAAGTTTTTAATCGTTCCATCACGTCTACTGCGAATATGAACGGAAAAAATTTGGTTATCTGATATACAGATCTCAGATCAAGGCCTTTTATTTTTGAGCAAACTAGTTGTAAAATTTGCCATAACTACTGGCTTCACTGTACTAGGTTCAGATGTAATACCATTGTGCGGCGAGTAAAAATTTGTGCTCGGCCGGGATTCGAACCCGGGATCTCCTGCTTACTAGGCAGACGCGAGGACACAGTGACCAGCCCGACTGCAGAGGACTCTTCCCTGCACGTCTCCCGACACAAACAAATCTCCATTCGCCACGCTGTCTCTCTCCTATTACCACAGGAGATCCCGGGTTCGAATCCCGGCCGGGCACAAATTTTCACACGGCCCCACATTGGTATTACATCTAAACCTAGTCGGTCACTACCGTTTCAGCCACCGTCACTTGCTATCCGCCGACCCTGCACCGCTGTACTCCTGCGGTGAACTGCTGACAGTGCGACATGTTTTACTGACTTGTGTTAATTTTAATCATCTCCGTGTAGCCCTTCACTTTCCGTCTACTCTGGAGGAAATTTTAGCTGATGACACACGAGCAGCTGCTCGAGTTTTGCGTTTTATCAACATGGCCAATCTCTCAAAAGATATTTAACCCTTTTAATTGTTTTTATCTTTCGTTTTTTGCCTTTTGATACTCTATCTGGCAGTTAACAATTTTTTCCAGATCTCGCGAATCTCCGTTCTTACCTGGGCGCTAATGACCTTAGCAGTTGTGCGCCCTAAGCTCCCCCCCCCCCCAAAAAAAAAAAGAAAAAAATCTAAACCCTATTACAGTGAAGCCATAAGTCATCGCAAATTGAAATTTATTTCATTAAAAATGTACGCAGTAACGTCAATAACATATAGTTGTAAAATTGTTTCGCGCTAAGTTTTGTCATAAGTAACATATGCTGTAATGGTAAGACTTAAAGTGGTTTGAGTCAACACATTCGATTTAAAGTACTGCTACTTATTAAAACACAAATGTGTCCTTTTACTTACATGTTAGCTTCTTTAATACCTTTTATACATGGTGGCAGTTATTTAGGCCTTTAAGGAAAGGAATAAAAATTACAAAATAAAATAATTTGTTTAAAAATTTTGAAAGGTAATTTATATATAGCTAAGTGATCGTCCGAAATTATGAAAATATTCATGTCGGCGCAGAGTTCCACTTGTGAGAATTACTTGTACGTAATTATACGTTCGTAAACATTCATATCTCGTCATTAAGCGCGTAATCTATTTAGAGTTCCATGATCGATATGTATCGCTTCAGGCCTGGCTACTTCGATTGCAAGCAATTGGAAAGAACACGTACATAACGTCGTGGGAATGGCGAACCAGAGACTGCGTTTTATTAGCAGAACCCTTAAAAAATGCAACAGAACTACAAAAGAAACTGCTTACACTACGCTTGTCCATCCTTTTATGGAGTATTGCAGCCCAGTGTGGGATCCTTATCAGGTGGGTTTGACGGAGGACATCGAAAGAGTCCAAAGAAGGGCAGCTCGTTTCGTATTGTCACGATACAGGGGAGACAGCGTTACGGAAATGATCCAGGATCTGGGATGGGAATCATTAGAACAACGGCGCTTATCGCTGCGGCGTGGGCTACTTACGAAACTCCAATCGCCAACATTCTCCTCCGAATGCGAAAATATATTGTTGACTCCCCCTTACATTGGTAGAAATGATGATCACAATAAAACACGAGAAATCAGAGCTCGCATAGACAGATTCAGGTGTTCTTTCATCCCGCGCGCTATTCGAGGATGGAATGAATGATAAATAGTATAATGGTGCTTCCATGAACCCTCTTCCAGGCACTTAAATGTGATTTGCAGAGTATCCCATGTAGATGTAGATATATGATACCTTCCAAAAATACTTAAGCCAAGATAGCGAGAATACAATTTTATTTTGACGGTCGGTTTTGAGGGTGTCTGCCATCATTTTCTGGTGAATAAATGTTTGACACAGCCGTCGCCTTGTAATGTCAACAGTTGCTGTATAAAATAATTTTAAGTAGATGGCTGCACTATGTCATTGTTGTAAAAGTACAATGACGTTCTGCAGCTATGCACTCTATTCAAAAATGTTCAAATGTTTGTTAAGCTTACGGGACTTAACTACGGGGTCATCAGTCCCTAAACTTAAAAAATACTTATGAATTACTTACGAACTAGGACGGCACAAATATCCATGCCCGAAGGGGGATTCGAACCCCCGACCGTAGTAACCGTGCAGACCGTGACTGGAGCGCCTCAGTCCCCTCGGCCACCGCGGCCGCCAAAACGAGATTAAATTTGGCATCTGCCCCCTTGTTAGTATAAATTAAGTCATTTTAAACTATTTCTTAAAGGAATGATTAAATTATAAATAAATAAAGCAGTCAACAATCCGAAATTATATTATATTGGGGATCGCTGGAAGAAAGACGACGTTCTTTTCGTGAATTTCTGTTAAGTAAATTTAGAGGGCCGGAATTTGAAGCTGAGTGTAGTACGATCTTGCTGCCGCCTACTTACATTTCGCGTAAAGATCACAAAGACAAGATAAGAGAAATTAGGGCTCGTACGGAGGCATATAGGCATTCTTTTTTTCCTCGTTCAATTTGGGAGTGGAATAGGAAAGGAAATGCCTAGTAGTGGTGCAGTGTACCCTCCGCCACGCACCTTACGGTGAATTGCGGAGTATGTATGTAGATGTAGGTGTAGATATATACATATGTTAACTTTGAATACAACTTTGGCATAGTTCTTATCTTGTGTAGAAACATACTCTTTGGTTTGTTTACAAGCTGTAAGTTATGCTAGTGGCTAAAAAGTCGTAATGTGTGTGAAATATTTATTAATTTTACCACCTAAAATTCTTGGGATTTGTTGTGGCATGATGATGGAAAAGAAGTGTTCTGATATTCTATCAATAAGCGGACCAAATATGGACAAACTACATGTAAAGTGCATAACTGTAAGTAATGTCTTGAAGACAAACTTTTATTGTAATTTAAGTATAGCCTACCAAAATTAGTGTTTACCATTTTCTCGTTTTCTGCCCTACCACAGATTGAAATGTAACTTGTAATATTTTATACCATCTGAAGATGAGCTGCTAGGCAGCTTGAAACCGGTAATGGTTTAAATAAATCTTCATTAAGAAGAAACAAAAGGCGACTGGTTGCTGTAATTTTTGAAACCTATTTCAAAAAACAGTCGCAGGTTCCTACACAATGGATAAAAGTTTCATTTAATCCGAAGATTGGTTTGAACAGCACAGTGCTTTACTAGGCACGGTCCTGTCTGGAGGTGGTATGCCGTTGCCTTCCTCCGACCTTGGAACTGACTTACCCAGCCAGTTATAGGGGAACCTACAGTTTGACGTGGGTTCCGAACCACGGTGCTACTCGGTATTTTTCACATGAGCAATACTGCCAGACGTGAAAGAAGTGGAAAGTGGCAGATAAAAATCCTAGCACCTAGTGGGATTCGAACCCGCGACCTTTGGATTCTTAGTCTGGCACTCTACCACTGTGCAACAGAGAATAAATTACAATGTATTGTCATGGGTCACGTTCCTATATTAGCTCCGCCATTTTGTTTAGACAATTTTTACCATCAAATTCGTAATCAGCGACCTCAAAAAACCCCCGTGCGACGCGTTGTGTGTGAATTAAACGTCTTCTTGGGGTCTCGGCTACGTTTTGGGGATTCTGTCCCACCGTGCCTTTCCTGGCGTGCCGTATCACTTGCTGGCTTGCTGGGATCTGAGACGATGTGGTGCGTACTCTGTATGGTTACCATACGTCCTCTTTTTGGGGCAAGAAAATGTGTCCGGCCGGAATTTATAAAATTCTACAAAATATAATTTTTTGGGTTCCGAGAAGAAATGTTATTTTTGTGTCATTGGCGACATTGGGTTCTGTCGCACTGCAGTTCCCAACTGATCGCAACTATCACGCGCATGCACAGAGCGAAACTGCCGTTCACAATTTCGCACTCCGCATGAGTATGACAGTTGCAAGCGATTCGAAACTTCCTCTGCGAATAAATCCGGTTGTCTATCCTGTGTTCAACCAGTGTATTCCGTTTCTGCGTTATGTTCTTTGGTGTTGCTTTTGATATACATTGTGGTTTGTAGTCTGGCACTCTACCACTGTACAACCGAGGCCCACTATATAAAAAGATAAACCTAGTTTACTCGATAGTACAAACAAATTTATTCATACAATTTTGCATTTTAAAATGGAAATACATATTTTCGTCCGATGCGATGTAGCGAAAATTCGCGTCTTTTCTCATTTCTTTCGCCCTGTGGAACGCGGAAAACTTGCTACCTCGGACTGTCTTAGTATAACAGTTCACTGCCTAACACTGCGCCATTCTTCACCATATACAGGGTGTCCAGAAAAGGGCTCCCTGATTTCAAAATTAAATATCTCGAAAAACAAAGATCGATAGAGGAATGCAGTAAACGGTGTCTTTATTGTCAAAGCTGCAAGATGTTTATACAGCAGTTTGAAAAAATACTAACAAAAGCTGCTAACAGATGGCGCTGTACGCTGTACAACTCATATCAGCATACATAAGTGAAACAATCGTATGACAACAAACTTTGCAAACAATCACATCACAATGTTTTCAAAATGTTCACCATTGTTACTAAAGAGGTGGCGCAAACGAAGAATGAAATCCGCCATCACATTTCGTAGTGTCTCAACCGAAATGGATTCACATGCCACAGAGATCGCCGATTCGAGCTCGTCCAGCGTGGCGGGATGCTTCGGGTAGACCATGTCTTTCACTGTGCCCCACAAAAAAAAAGTCACTGGGAGTCAAATCCGGCGAATATGGAGGCCAATCCATGCCTGCACCAGTAAATTTGGGATATTCCAAAGCAATGACTCGATTCCCGAAGTATTCCTCAAGAAAGCGAAACACTCGTTCGGTCCGATGTGGTCGGGCTCCATCTCGCATAAACCATTCAGTACCTGGTCGACCCTCTAACGCTTGCTTTGTTCCAAAATTGCAACCTAACGTGCACCAGTGACCGTTTCTCGAATAAAAAAGGGCCAATAATGCCTCTGCTGCATACTGCAGCCCACACAGTAACTTTAGCAGAATACAGGGGTTTCGCTTCATACCAATATGGCTTTTCGGAACCCCAAAATCGCCAGTTCTGCTTATTCACTTATACATTCAGGTGGAAGTGTGCTTCATCTGCAAACGAAATGCAGCCAACATCAAATCCTTCACTATCAATCATTGTGAGCATCTGATTAGCAAAGGCAACCCTTTATTGCACAGCTCGTACAGGTATGGCCTGGTGCGTTCGAATTTTGAATGGAAACATGTGTAGGTTCTTTCTCAGTATTTTCTGCGTGCTGGAACGCAGATGCAATTCAACGGACGGATGACATTGGATTTCGCTGAATAATTCCAGAAACTGTGGCGATATTTTCAGGCGTAACTGCGGTTTGCTTGCGGCCAACATGCCCCACTACATCATCAGTTTCGCTGCCTGTTCGTTGAAATTTTGCGAAGAGCGTAGCGTACGAATGGTTTTCGCATCGGGTCCTTTTGGAACATTAAATCGTGCTTGAAAACTTGGCCTTGTTGCCGTAGGACTATCTTCTAACCTGTGATACTCTAGCACCAGGAAAACGCGTTGTTCATTGGAGTACATGGTTTTAATCTCTTCCTTCGGTACGCTAACCTCCTTTCACGTTTCAACAGTGCCATCTGTTAGCAGCTTTTATAACTATTATTTCAAACTGCTGTCTAACCTTCTTACAGCTTTCACAATAAACATACCGTTTACTGCATTCCTCTATCGATTTTTTTTTTTTTTTTCGAGATATTTAATTTTGAAATCAGGGAGACCTTTTGTACACACCCTGTAATATGCTATATTAAGCTCTTAATACACAATGCGTGTACAGATTTTCAACAGCTCTAAATGCTAAAATAACAGCTAATTAAGTGAAATATGCCATTTGCGCTGATGGATTGCTTAGGCTTAAAATGGCGGACGCGTCCCATCCGCGCTCAACTGACTAATGGCAGCCGGCAGTTGTCGGCAAGACACACATGAAAGGTTGCCGCTACTCTCGGGCTCTAGAGTTTGGAAGTCCACTAGCGCTACGTTAACGTGTAGGTAACCCCAGGGGAACGGGCATTTATCTTTAACGGACAGGTAACTACGGCTGTGACGGTAACTGCTGTCTCGGAAACCCATTTTGTACTCAACGGTCAGGTAACCCACAGGTAACTAGGACGGGACAGGTAACTACTGATTCGAAAACCGGTCATTTGCGAGGTATTTACAACTGTGATCAGAACTATGTTTGCGCTAATACGCTACTGATTTGAGGAAGCTAAAATTTGTTATAATTTTTCGTAATTTTTTCGCAAAATTTTGCAGAACTATAAGTTTTGTACAGAGAACCTATTGCGTATCTGACTATAAAAAAAACGCACTGACTTTTTTTTTTTTTTTTGCGGCCTACTTTAGATTTGCAGTTTTATTAGTTTTTGCAAACCTTTTGTACCAAAATAATGATCTCAATAATAAATAAATATGTTGATAAGTGTACGACTATAGTATTGTGGTAATATCTATGAACCCAACACGTAATATTCTTTCTGGCCATATTTTAACAATCAGCCAAAGTTATATGATGTCTGAGTTTAGCTTTGACAAAGATACTCTTTTTTGTACTTTTACCTCTTTGAACTATCATTTTAATATCTTTCCCACATTTTTACGTTAAAATATGATCACCTGTCTTTCCTTGGTAGTTCAAAGTTTATTTTCTTTGCCTTCAATGGTTACGAACGACTGTAGGCTGGAACGAACGTAGCGTACATTTGGCGTTCGGACGACTGACTATAGCTTGGATGGAACACAGCGTACATTTGGCGTTCGTAAATCAGTCACGTCACATCCCTCGCCACAAAATCTCTTTCGAGTACGCCATCTTGCTTTCTGTACTTCATGATTTTCTTATTAATAACTGAAGCGTTGTCATTTCAAAGCAACGACGTAGAATAAGAAAATTGACAAACACGCAACGCAAGACGGCGTATGCCAGAGAGAGTTCTGGGCGAGGAATGTTACGTGACATCTCCGAACGGCTGGTTTTCATTAATTCAATGGAGAGTGTCAGATCTTCGTTATTTTTGCAAATATCTCTCAAACGATACGAGATACGAAAAAAACATGAAAGAGCAAAGTCGTAGAGAATATTCTGCTCTACAAATTCGTTTATTCAGTTTTCGTGTCGCATGAATGGTTAAACCATTATTTTCATTTACATTTCGAGCTGTCAAAAGACGATCGCCGGCCGCGGTGGCCGAGGGGACTGAGGCGCTCCAGTCACGGTCTGCACGGCCACTACGTTCGGGGGTTCGAATCCCCACTCGGGCATGGAAGTTTGTGCCGTCCTTAGTGTTAGTTAGTTCGTAAGTAGGTCCCAGGTTCGAGTCCCGGTTCCGGCACACAATTTTTAATCTGCCAGGAAGTTTCAGTTCGTAAGTAGTTTGTAAGTTTAGGGACTGATGGCCCCGTAGTTAAGTCCCCTACACAAACATTTGAATTTGAAACCACGATCGCAAAGGCCCACTTTTAGTGTTACTACCGTATCCTAAAGTGGGCCAAAAGGTACATCTTTAGAAGAAGAGGTGCAAACTTCACAGGACTCAAAGACTGTACTAGGCTGGTTCAGGCCGGAGACTGGCTGTCGAGGTGTTAGTTGGTAGCGGCGGTGCCAGCTGCTCGTTAGCGGCGGAAGTACCGGGCTCTGGCTCTAAGAGGTGGTGTGGCGGTAAGACCGTGGCAGGGGAACCGAGGTCAGTGTCGTTTACACTCGACCACAAATAGCGGGGAGGGAGGGAGAGAGAGAGAGAGAGAGAGAGAGAGGAAACACGACGTAGGCGTCGGCCGTTCTTCTGTCGTAGCGTCGCTCCCTTCAATGTAAACAAACAGGCCGTCGGCAGCGAATGCTCTTGGAAGCTCCGGGGTCGTCATGACTGCAGAAGTTTCCTCTAGCGTTGATGTCCGTTGGCACACGTCATCGGTACGGGCATTCGGAGCCGAAGAGCCTCTCTTGTTCCGTTGCTGATTGCACAACACAAACCTTTACCTCCAGCCCGCACTCCTTAACACTGACAAGGGACTGCCGCAGTGGAGTAGCCGAGCGGTCTAAAGCGTCTCGCTACGGAGCGCGCGGTTGCTCGCCGTGGAGGTTCCAGTCCTCCCTGGGGCATGGCTGTGTGTGTTTGCCCTTAGGTTAGTTTACCTACTAGTTAAGTAGGCAAATGGCTACAACCATAGAGTGATCCACACCGCCATGGACACAAATAAAAGAAACATCAGTAGGCAGGAAGTCAACAAAAAGCAGCCAACAGCACGCTTACCTTATGTAAAAAACGTCACAGATCGCATTGTCAAACATCTTCGACGGGTAGGAATCCAGCCTTTCTTCTACAGCAGTCGCAAGGTCAAGGATGCTCTTGGTTCCACAAAGGACAACATAGACGCACTACATGCATTAGGAGTATACAAGGTGGGATGCGAGTGTGGGGAAGTGTACATAGGTGAGACAGGGAGGGCAGTGGCAACACGCATACGGGAACATGAACGCTACATTCGATTAGGCCAACACAATAAATCTGCAGTAGCCGAACACCAGCAAGACTGCAGCAGAAACATAAAATTTAACGATGCCAGAATACTCGCCAAGCAACCAGGGATGGTCAAACGTAAGATAAGGGAAGCCATCGAAATTGTTAAACACCCCAATAACATGAATAGAGAAGATGGACTCAGGCTTGCCCCCTCCTGGCTACCAGCCATCACAGCGTAATAGGCCGCACTGACAACACAACACGCGAGCGTCACCAGTAAGCTACTGCCGCCGCGCGGCCCACGGCCAGCAGGAGAGAAACGGAAGCCCTCACCCCATTCGCCGATGAACACCAGTCATGTCTCGCTATGCAAGAAGCAATAGGCAACGGCTAACCCCCACCCCTTCCACCTCAGCATCCTATCAAAATAAAGTTCCACTCTTCCGCAATACATTCACCAATAACATCGCTTATTTTAAAAAATTATGACGTAATGTCTAAATGAAAGTAATATAAAGTGTAGTAACAACCAGCTCACATCAGTATACCCAGATGAAGGCCACTGTAACGTTGGCCGAAACGTCGGTTATTTAAGTAATAGCCTTCTTACATCATGACGCGGTACAACACCCAGGAAACTTTTATATCTGACTCTGGCCGCGGAAGCCTACGTAATTATACGTTTAAGTAATTTGCAAGCTACGGACTGATTTTCAAAAAATACGTTGCTGTTAACTCAAATTTCAAGCTATAATTACGAAACTTAAGCTATGGATTGTTCATCAGGATTAAAAAGAAACAACTGGTGCAGACCAACCAGTCTACGCATGCGAAGCAGCGGGGATCCAGCTAGCTTTTGTATAATTGAAAGTGCATAAAAATTAGTGTTGGCGGAATATCTATGGACTAGAGGGCGTTAGTAACACCCGTCCCTACAGCGATATGACTTTTGTAAGCAGCTCGTTCATTCCATCCGAACCTCTGGCACTGCAATTTTATGTTTCCGAAGTTAATTTCGACACAGTTGCCGATGATACGTAAATTTAAACTCGGTGCATTCACAAAGCTTGGTATGGATTCTTACTGTATACTGCATTTGGAATTTTTTCACGTTTATATTGTATTTGATTTTAGTTCTGTACTGATTTTATGATCTCGTCCTTTAGTTTGAAAACGCTTTCAAGATGATCACTATGTGACCGAAATCGATCTGCTGTTTTAATAATAAAATATTAACGACCAGTGCTGCATTTAAAGCCCCGTTTACACGGAAGCGAACACAGGCGAATGTGCATTCGCCAGGAATTCGATGAGCGCGCGCGCGAATATTTCGCTCTGCAGCGAAAACTACAGAATGCAAACGAATGGTCTGTGTGTAAATGTTGTCCGAAGTCCCCCGTTGTACACCATTGCAGTTCCATGCCGATAACTATAAGGGGGTGGAAGATTTGGTGGTTGAAAGTCGTCAAACTATTAAAAAAATACGGACTGAAGGCCAGAGATGACGTTTGCGACTCTATAGCAAGGCGGTTACATACAGCGAAACGTGATGCCACAGACCATATCTTTGGGGTATGCGTGCTACAATGTCTTCAGCTCTTTACAGAGAAAGATAAGCATACGAACAAGGAAATACAAGAATAAATAAATAAATCAGTAAAAACCATCAAGAGAACAGGCTATGCTAAAGGTATATACTAAGCCTTCTACATCGCTTCATCGGGCTCTTACACAAATGTATACTTTTGTTCCGATATTAATGAAATTTTGCACACTGTACCTCAAAAAATGAGAGGAATGTCCTTGTCTGTGTAAAATTTCGTTCGGTGAATGCTGGAGCGTGCGTAACTTACGGAATTGTACAAAATGTATAGTTTTGCTCCAATCTTTATGAATTTTTGCACACATGACCTTTGAACCAACAGGACGATCACTGGTTATATAAATATTCGTATGGTACATGACAGAGGGTACGTTGCAGATAACTTTACCGAGAGAGGGAAAGGTGGAAACGAATAGAGATGTGAGAAAGAGGTGCATCCAGAGAGAGAGAGAGAGAGGGGGGGGGGGGGGGGAAGGGGATGTGGACTACCAGAGTGTAGGATAAACAAACACCCGGGGAACGCCGGGTTTACAGCTAGTGAGTCAATAAATATGAGATCGTGCGAATTTTATATGGCATTTCTATTTTGATTGTTATCTTTCTTTGTCTTAATACTGCCCTGTAATTTTTTGTACATTATGCGAGACAGCTTTATTTCTTATATATTCTCCGATAAATATAACATGTTTTTAGAAAAAAGGATATGGACAGAGAGAGAGAAGGGATAGAATTAGTATTAAGTCAAGGCAGGTATAAATAAATGAATAAATAATATCAAAAAGAAGCCGAAATCCGGTTTGTGGCCTATAAATAAGTTTTGCACAACATCAGGAAGTTGTACCTTTTTGATATTATCATGTTCTGCCAAGTACCGACGGAAAAATCAGTTAATTTTAGATAAACAAATACCCGGGAAACCCTGCGTTTTGAACTAGTTGATGATCAGAAGCAGTTACGTAAGTTTCGTATAGAATGAATTTCTTCACTGTTCTCTGCCAGTTTTGGTATTGCGGAGCGACCAGGTGGGCAGACATGCAGCGCTGTGGTAGTTTTCTGGTGCAAGTATTTGCACTTGTGACCCGCGGCGGACTAGCCGCGCGTGCTGGAGCGCCGTGTTGCGGTGCGCGCGGCCGACCGCCGTCGGAAGCTCTAATCCCCCCTCGGGCATGGATGTTTGTGTCGTCTTCAGTACGCCGCGGTGGAGTAGCCGAGCGGTCTAAAGCGCCTCGCTGCGGAGCGCGCGGTTGCTCGCCGTGGAGGTTCCAGTCCTCCCTGGGGCATGGGTGTGTGTGTTTTGCCCTTAGGTTATTTTACCTAGGTTTAAATGTTCAAATGTTTGTACAGCTTATGCGACTTAACTACTGGGTTATCAGTCCCTAAACTTACAAACTACTTATGAACTAGCTACTACTAAGGACGGCACAAATATCCATGCCCGAGGGGGGGGATTCGAACCCCGACCGAAGTGGCCGTGCAGACCGTGACTGGAGCGCCTCAGTCCCCTTGGCCACCGCGGCCGGCTTACCTAGGTTTAAGTAGTTTGTAAGCTACGGACTGATGACCTCGCAGTTTGGTCCGATAGATTTACAGACATTTGAACATTGTCTTCAGTATAAGGTAGTTCATTAGTAGTTCGTAGGTTCAGGGACTGATGACCCCGCAGTCAAGTCGCTTAAGCTGTATAAACATTTGACCTTCGTCTTGTGACCCACTTGTTGGAAATCACTGCTGCAGATGCAGGAGGTGAGTCTGGTGGCTGTGGTTTCGGCCCTCCGCGGCGCGTCGTCGTCAGCTGGGTAGCGGCGTCATTCCGGTTGTTTGCGAGCTGGCAACGAGCGCAACAGCCACATCCTGCGATAGCCAGACCCCCCCCCCCCACTTTAAATGCCCCCCCTCCCCCCCCACTTTAAATACCGCCAGGCGGCGTCTGTTTCCGCCTGCGCTCTTGTTTACACTGGGAGCGCTCTCGCCTGCCTGCTCGCCACTCAATACGTAAACAGCTTACCACTTCAGCTACGCCGAGAGTGTATTAAGCTCCACAAAGTACTGCACCGACGCACGAGGTTATTTGTTTATTTTCTTGGAACATATTTCATTGTAATTGTGAGATACCTGACATCGACACGGTCGGAGATTGATCCAATTCCCGTAATACTTGAAGCAACCTTGGTGTACACGGTGTTACATAAAGGTACGGCCAAACTTTCAGGAAACATTCCTCACACACAAAGAAAGAAAATATGTTATGTGGGAATGTGTCCGGAAATGCCTAATTTCCATGTTACAACTCATTTTACTATTACCGATGTGGCTTTATTCCGACGTGATCAAATTGTAAATTTTCACAATCAACATTTGTGGGCTGACGAGAATCAGCACGCAATTGTGCAATCATGTCATGAATACAGATTTTCTGTGAACGTTTGGGCGGGAATTGTTGGTGATGTCTTGATTGGGCCTTCTTCCACCTACGCTCACTGGAGCACGTTATCGTGATTTCATACGGGATACTCTACCTGTGCTGCTAGAATATGTGCCTTTACAAGTACGACACAACATGTGGTTCATGCACGATGGAGCTCCTGCACATTTCAGTCGACGTGTTCGTACGCTTCTCAACAACAGATTCGGTGACCGATGGATTGGTAGAGGCGGACCAATTCCGTGGCCTCCACGCTCTCCTGACCTCAACCCTCTTGACTTTCATTTATGGGGGCATTTGAAAGCTCTCGTCTACGCAACCCCGGTACCAAATGTAGAGACTCTTCGTGCTCGTATTGTGGACGGCTGTGATACAATACGCCATTCTCCAGGGCTGCATCAGCGCATCAGGGATTCCGTGCGACGGAGGGTGGATGCATGTATCCTCGCTAACGGAGGACATTTTGAACATATCCTGTAACAAAATTGTTTGAAGTCACGCTGGTACGTTCTGTTGCTGTGTGTTTCCATTCCTTGATTGTGATTTGAAGATAAGTAATAAAATGAGCTCTAATATGGAAATTAAGCGTTTCCGGACACATGTCAACATAACATATTTTCTTTCTTTTTGTGTGAAGAATGTTTCCTCAACGTTTGGCCGTACCTTTTTGTAACACCTAGCCAAAGCCGCGTTTCATTTGCTGAAAAAGGTATTTATTACTAGCTCAAATTACGGAGTCATGAGGGTACTTAAGTTATTCCAATCTTCAATTAGTCCGCCCGTCCTTCCCTTCCGTTTCCTCTCTATCTCATTCTTTCTTTCTTTCTCTTCAGCTCTTCCCGCACTAGATGTTCGGCATTGTTATTGCAGATTTCACATGCGTTAATATTTGACAGGGTGGCCGGATGCCCTTCGTGCCGCCACCCCATGCCTCCAGGAGGAAATGTCTACCCCAAACGTCTGCGAAAAGTGTTATATGTGTATGAAAGTGTAGAGTGTTAGGAAATGTTTGCGAATCGTATGAGTCGGGACTTGGGGACCAGCCCGGTTTTCACCTAGGGTGATGTGGAAAACCGCCGAAAACCACATCCAGGCTGGCCGGCACTCCGACCGCCTTCGTCAATCCGCCGGGTGGATTCGAACCGGGGCCGGTACGTCTCCCTGTCTCGGAAAGCGGCGCATTAGAGCACACGGCTAACCGAGTTTTCCCGTTTTCTCTCTCTGTCCACTCGCTATTTCGTTCTCCCCCCCCCCCCCCCTCTCTCTCTCTCTCTCTCTCTCTCTCTCTCTCTCTCTCTCTCTCTCTCTCTCTCTCTTTTCTATTTCGTTCTCCTGGTCTCACAAGTAACCGCAATGTCGTATAGGTAATGTATCCAAGTGATCTAAGGAGCCTCGCTGCGGAGAGCGCGGTTGCTCGCCGTAGAGGTTCGAGTCCTCCCTGTGGTGTTGTGTGTGTGTGTGTGTGTGTGTGTGTGTGTGTGTGTGTGTGTGTTGTCCTTAGGTTAGTTTGCCTTAGGTCAAGTAGTTTGTAAGCTACGGACTGATGACCACGCTGTTTGGTCCGATAGATGTGCAAACATGTGAACATTTCGGACTCGTTATTTAAAACAAACACATTATCTTGCAAACTTTGGAAGCATAATGAGGAAACCATATCCCGTTATAAATCGCCAGCCATCCTCGAAAGTATTCATCTACATCTACATAGATACACTGCAAATCAGATTTAAGTGCCTGGCAGAGGGTTCATTAAGCATTTTCATAAGCTTCCTCTACCGTTCCATTCTCTAATAGCGCGCTGGAAGAAAGAACACCTAAATCGTTCCCTTTTTTGATCTGATTCTATTATCTTATTGGGATGTACGTGGGTGCTACCAAAATACTTTTACATTCAGAAGTAAAAGTCGGTGATTGAAATTTCGCAAATAGATCTTGCCGCAATGAATGACGTCGTTCTTTCAATCATTCCCAAATCAAATCGTGCAATATTTCCGTGACGATTTCCCCCCTGTAACGTGATAAAACAAAACGAGCTGCCCTTCTCTGAACCTTCTCAATGTCTTCCGTCAGTCCCACCTGGTGAGGGTCCCACAAGGGGCAACAGTACTCCAGGAGAGGACGCACAAGTGTGATGTAGGCAATCTCTTTGGTGGAGCTAGGGCATCTTCTAAGCGTTCTGCCAATGAAACGTAACCTTTGATTCGCCTTAACCACAATATTTTGTGTGTGTGTTCTCTCCGGTCAAAGTTGTTCGTAATTGTAACTCCTAGGTATTTGGTAGATTTTACGACCTTAAGGTTTGACTGATTTATCGCGTAATTAAAGTTTAGCGGATTTCTTTTAGTCGTCATGTGTATTACTTCACACTTTTCTTTATTTAGTATTAACCGTGAGTTACTATTGAAGTTCTTCGCTGTCACTACTGCTATCGTGGGGTCGTTAGGGACCCACAACAATTATTAGTACTTCCACTCAATATTTTGTGGTAATTGTTTTATACTCATTAATTTCAACTTGTTTGCAAGTACTCCAGTCTAAATGAGGTATAAGAAAACCAGACTGTCATAAAAATATGTTAATGTTAATGTCACAATTTTTAAATTCTGAATGCATAGGTAATTTTGAAGTATCAAAATTTTCCATTTTAGAAGTAATTGTTCTTTTTTTGTTTGATCTACCTTCTTGATTAAGATCCTCATTAATGTCTGAAACGGGAAATGAATTTTTGTGCGTAGTAAATAAATTAACAACCATAAATAGCAATTCAGTTTTTCTTGTTCTAAACCTACTGGGCAGGTTCTGCGACCACTTGAACTTTTTTTTTTGTTTTTCAATTGTCAGTGGTAACTACTAGAATGATTTTCCGAAATTTCTTCTTCTGAGACATGCAAATCAGGAATTGTTGTGTGTTTATGATGAACACTGTGTCCACTTTCACAATCACTTGTATCGGCCCACGTTCCTATATTCGTTCTTCTTTTCCAGATTCGTTTTGTAGATTATCTCTCACGCCGTCATTCGTCATAATACGTCGGTCGATGCGAATGGATTCACTACTCACTGTTAAATTACATGCGTAATCAGTAAATGCAATGGAATAGTGACGAAAAATGTGAGCATAAGTACTATCTTGGGTCTTCTGTGACCCCGTTTCGTTTAAGACAAATGCCATCTAAGAGGATACATAAATGTTTGGCACAAGAGTGGCACCATTCCAGAGATGTTTATTCTGGGGTCAAAAATGAACCCGCGTTAGTAACTAAGGGTTAATTGCCAATTTTCGCACCATGTAGCGTACAATGGGAAAATATCTACAGGATGTGGTGTTAACCCGGTCCTATATCATTTCCTTTCCTCCTCCATGTTGCCACGGATGACGCACAACAGTTTGCGTTTGTACCGCAATGACAGTGTACGCGAGGGTTGTAGTAACTCCCCATTGCACTGTGTGAAGAGTAGAAACTCTAAAAGTTCACCAACCTCACGTCTTCTATAGATGTCCCCACGCAGATGATAGCACGCAGGTCGGAGTTCTTCAATGAGGCTGAAATTGCTAAACTATTGGCAGGAACTGATCTAATTACGGAATAAAACTGATGTCTTCGGGAATCGGGATTTTTAAAGTAAGCAGAAAACCAGTAAACAGCATAATAATATCCAATTGACACTGACAGTAAATATAAAGTCATTTAGCCTTGCTCTAAGATGATTAAACATAGTCTTATGACCCCCTGCGTCCGCATGTTACTCCACCAAGTGCGCGGACTGAAGTGTGGCGGTTCGATGCAAGACTGCCTTCGTTCCGTGACTTGGCACGCAAACGTGGCTGCCGTGCATCGTCCGTCTTAAATTAATTATTTTGTTTATTGAATTAGCAACTGTTAATGTTTTACCTACTCAGGGCACAGCTTAGCTTTGAGGGGTTTTCTGAACTAACAAGGGGAGGCCGCCAATTGTGAAATTCAGATTCGATTCATACTGCGCATAATGAAAGCTCATGGCCCGGGACGTAATTTGGCGAAGCACCAAGATGTACTTCTCAGCCGTTGTCGAGAAAATCTACAGGTAAAAAAAAAAAGCCGTTGCGGTGAAATACTCTCTACGATCAGTAATATCGTACAGAGGCGTGGCGCAGCGCGTTCGTAATCCGAAGGTCGCCGGATCGAATCTCGCGGCATGCAACTTTTTTTATTATTTGTTTCTTGTAATTCAAATATATATCGCACGAACCAGAGTGATAGTTATCACTAAATGTGGTAAGCAGAAATCAGCTCGACATCGAGCACATCTGATAAACGACGCGTTTTTAAAAGAAGAATAGTTTTTTTTTAAATTATCTGTTGCGAAACACACCTGATCGACATTCTGAAAAATTGTTCTATCGTTCGTCAGGTTTGACTCACAATATACGTATTCGTTTCGGAATATCGTTTATACTTCATTCGTTAACTCAAATGTCAAATGTTTGTAAATCTGTCGGACCAAACTGCGTGCTCATCAGTCCGTAGCTTACAATCTACTTAAACCTAGGTAAACTAACCTAAGGACAACACACACACACCCATGCCCCAGGGAGGACTCGAACCTCCACGGCGAGCAACCGCGCGCTGCGCAGCGGGATGCTTTAGACCGCTCGGCTACTCGACCGCGGCATTCGTTAACTGTACGTCGTAAACATTATGAAGAGAATTAAGAACATTTGTGAAATACAACTTTGTTTGCGGAAAACATAATGATGTTCGAAGTCGCCAGTTGCATATAATAAGTTGTTTAAAAGTCGTTTGTCGTGGAAAAACAGGCGACTTTGAAAATCAAATGTTATTGTCTTCATATTTCATATGTGCGTGCGTGCGTGCGTGTGTGTATGTGGGGGTAGGGGGGGAGGGGTGTACATGTGAATCAGAAATAATAATTTAAAAAAAAAGCTGCATGCCGCGAGATTCTATCCGGCGACCTTCGGATTACGAACCCGAGCGCTTAGCGCTACGCCACGCCTCTGTACAGTACTACTAATCGTAGAGAGTATTTCACGGCAACGGCTGTTTTTAATTATGGATTGTCTTGACAACGGCTGAGAAGTGCATCTTGGTGCTTTGCCACATTACACCTCTGGCCACGAGCTTCCATTATGCGCAGTATGAATCGAATATGAATTTCACAATTGGCGGCCTCCCCTTGTAAGAGAATACATAAAATCTTTGGCACAAGAGTGGCACCATTCCAGAGATTCTGAGGTCAAAAATTAATCCACGATAGTGAGGGTTAATTCCCAATTTTGGCACCATGTAGCGACGTGTGCGTTACACGTAGTTAGCTACTGGAATGTGCGATGAAAGTAGCTGTTTACACAATGTCATTAAAGTTTGTTTCTCTAGTTTAGTTTTTGTTTTTGGAAGAGCAGAGTTGTTGTGTCGGCCGGCTCCGGCCAGAGACGGCCGCGCGGTGCCCGCTCGCCCTTGGCACCGTTCGCAGCGCTGCGTTTTCCGCGTCGTCACTTCCCTCCCACGCCGTCGCCTCCCGACCACACCACAACAGCGCAGAATCATCTACTTCTACATAATGCTCCACTGTACACCGAAAGATGCGTGGCGGAGGGTACACGGTACCACTACTAGCCACTTCCTTTCCTATTCCACTCCCAAACATACGAGGAAAAAAAGAATGCCTATATGCCTCCGTACGAGCCCTAATTTCTCTTATCTTGTCTTTGTGATCACTACGCGAAATATAAGTAGGCGGCAGCAAGATCGTACTACACTCAACTTCAAGATCCGGCCCTCTAAATTTTCTCAACAGAAATTCACTTTCCTCCAGCGATCCCCAATTGAGTTCCCGGAGCAATTTCCGAGACACTCGCGCATTGGTCGAACCTACCGGTAACAAATCTAGCTGCTCGCCTCTGAACCGCCTCTATGTCTTCCTTTAAACTGATCTGCTGCGGGTCCCAAACACTTGAGCAATACTCGAGACGTGGTCGTACAAGCGTTTTATACGCGGTCTCCTTTACAGGTGAAGTACATCTTCCCAAAATTCTCCCAATAAACCGAAGTCGGCTGTCCGCCTTACTCACAACTGTCCTTAACATGTTCGTTCCATTTCATATCGCTCTCCTGTTTTACGACTAGATACAGATGAACAGTGTCAAGAAGCTTACTACTGATACATTTACATTAGCTTAACACTATAGATCCACCATGTGGCAGCCGAAGTAATCTTCTATATCTATAAATGTGAATGTCTGTTCTGTGTACGCTTATCACGTCCGAACGACAACAAGCAGAGACTTAAATATTTGTACAGTTTCTAATTTATACCTGAGGAAGGTTTTAGGCACGGTTTTATAGCCATCTGATAGGTATTTAGTAATTTGAAGAATATAACGCGAAATGCAGAATAATAATTACTCTTTGAAAATTATATTTGCTCTTTGAAAATGGTTTTATTGTTTGCATTCTTGCTTGAGGTTTGATAATTAAAGGGTGGAGTATATTGGGATGGAAAGTTATCGGTGTATATAAATTCTGCGCGCGCGCGCGCGCGCGCGCGCGCGCGTGTGTGTGTGTGTGTGTGTGTGTGTGTGTGTGTGTGTGTGTGTGTGTGTGTGTGTGTGTTTTAATATTTCGGTCTGCAGCGAAAACTACAGTAATTGTTGTTCGAAGTCTCCCGTTGTACACGATAGCAGTTCCATGGCGATAGCTATAAGGGGGTGGAAGATATTGTGGTTGAAAGTCTTTAAATCATTAAAAAAAAAAAAAATTCGGACTGAAGGCCAGCGACGGCATTTGCAACCCTATAGCAAGGAGGTTACATACAGCGAAACGTGATGCCACAGACGTATCTTTGGTCTACGCGTGCTACAATGTCTTCAGCTCCTTCTCTGTAACGATAAGCATACGAATAAGGAAATATAAGAATACATAAATAAAGCAGTAAAAAGAAATTTCTTCTAATACATCTCTTTAAAAAAATCCATTTTACGTTTCGCGCATTACATCAAATGATCGATCTGTGATATTATTACAATAATTGTTGAATTTCGTGATTGGATTCTTCGAAACGAGTGCATTTTACGTGTAATTTGATCTACTCTACTTACTTTCCTGATAATGTTGATTAAAAATGTTTGTTTCTAAAGAAGATATTGTATTTCATTTCATCCTTCAAAACCAGTCTCATAGAACACTACTGAGACATAGCTTATCTGTCGTAATCAACCAACACGCGAGCGGAGCCGCGGGTTTAAGCTTGTTACAAATACAAGCAACCATTTTCAACAGTTTCACTGTGGCTCTTTCTTGTTTCGTTGTTTAAATATTATGTTATTAAAAAATGGAATATGTTTAAGAACGTGGAAGCTATAAAAGCCTATACTTGCACAATTCGTAGCGAATTATTGTTAAAAAAAATTCCAGCACAGGTCTAAAAAATATAAAAACTTGGTTCTAGTGGTACTCGAAATCGCAACCCTTCTGTTCGTAAACCGTCAGCTTATCAACCCAGCTAACAAAACGTATGTAACAAGCGGTTTCTTGTACTAGATCTACCCACGTCTACCTAGTGCTCGAACAATCTTTTCCGAAATGTATGATACTTCAGTTAGGCCGCTATGAATCACGACATGTACTGTATCCCAACTATTATATCGCTTATCCACTACTGGACATTAAAATTGCTACACCAAGAACACGAAGATGTTAAACGGGTATTCATTGGACAAATATTTTATACTAGAACTGACATCTCATTACATTTTCACGCAATTTGCGTGCATACATCCTGAGAAATAAGTACCCAGAACAACCACCTCTGGCCGTAATAACGGCCTTGATACGCTTGGGCATTCAAACAGAGCTTGGATGGCGTGTACAGGTACAGATGCCCATGCAGCTTCAACACGATACCACAGTTCTCCAAGAGTAGTGACTGGCGTATTGTGACGGGCCAGTTGCTCGGCCATCATTGACCAGTCGTTATCAATTGGTGAGATATTTGGAGAATGTGCTGGCCAGGGCAGCAGTCGAATATTTTCCGTATCCAGAAAGGCCCATACATGACCTGCAACACGTGGTCGTGCATTATCCTGCTGAAATGTAGGGTTTCGCAGGAATCAAATGAGGGGTAGTCACGGCACGTAACACATCTGAAATGTAACGGCCACTGTTCAAAGTGCCGTCGACGCGAACAAGAGGTGACCGAGACGTGTAACCAATGGCACCCCATACCATCACGCTGAATGATACGCCAGTATGGCGGTGACTAATACACGCTCCCAATGTGCGTTCACCGCGATGTCGCCAAACACGGATGCGACCATCATGATGCTGTAAACAGAACGTGGATTCATCCGAAAAAATGACGTTCTGCCATTCGTGCACCCAGGTTCGTCGTTGCGTACACCATCGCAGGCGCTCCGGTCTGTGAGGCAGCGTCAAGGGTAACCGCAGCCACGGTCTCCGAGCTGATAGTCCATGCTGCTGCAAACGTCGTCGAACTGTTCGTGGAGATGTTTGTTGTCTTGCAAACGTCCCCATCTGTTGACTCAGCTATCGAGACGTGGCTGCACGATCCGTTACAGCCATGCAGATAAGTTGCCTGTCATCTCGACTGTTAGTGATAAGAGGCCGTTGGAATCCAGCACGGCGTTCCGTATTGCCCTCCTGAACCCACTGATTCCATATTCTGCTAACAGTCATTGGATCGCGACAAACGCGAGCAGCAGTGTCGCGATACGATAAACCGAAATCGCGATAGGCTACAATCCGACCTTTATCAAAGTCGGAAACGTGATGGTACGCATTCCTCCTCCTTACACGAGGCATCACAACGCCGGTCAACCGCTGTTTCTGTATGGCAAATCGGTCGGTAACTTTCCTCAAGTCAGCACGTTGTAGGTGTCGCCACCGGCGCCAACCTTGTGTGAATGCTCTGAAAAGCTAATCACTTGTGTATCACAGCATCTTCTTGCTGTCGGTTAAATTTCGCGTGTCTGGCACGTCATCTTCGTGGTGTAGCGATTTTAATGGCCAGGAGTGTATTTGACGACGTAAAGACCGAGCTGAAGCTCCGAAGACCGCTAGAGTTAGCAACACTCGCACTTCGGAATACGACATGCACACTGATGTATTCTGGGACTTTAAATTGTTCGGGCCGGGTAATATTTTTGTCCCCCATTGTACGTCGTCCTTACACTTACGGCGACCGTCATCTTGTTTTTGTCATCCATGCGGACACCCAACGTACGCAGTTTTCTTTAACGACTCACTTGCCGGTCTCTTCGCCGTGCGCCCGTCTGCTCTGCTACCACCGGGAGTTCGCTTGCGTTCGTTACTCGGCCAGCTCGGCGTTTCAATACCTGCTACTTTCTCGACTGGAGAGAGCACCTCTCCACCGTGGCCAAGCCCCGAAGTCCGTGTCAACTTGGACCTTCATTCTCTTCCAAAGGACTCCACACCTAGCTTCGTTTACCGGAGAGAAATTCTCGCACTCCGGTTCAAATTTGATGACGATTTTTCCATCTATACTGATGGCTCAAGGACAGACCAGGTTGTCGGTTGTGCCTTTGTACTTGGCAACGCCTCGTTTAAATATCGTCTCCCTGAGTGGAGATCCATTTTTACAGCTGAGCTGTATGCATTATATCAGGCCACCCAATACGTCCGGGTGATATTTGCTCGGACTCTCCGAGTGCTCTTTCGAGCCTCCTCACGCTATATCCGGCCCATTCCCTGGTACAAAGCATTCGCAATTGCCTTACCTCTCTTTCAGCGAGCGGACCTACTGTGACGTTTGTGTGGGTCCCTGGCCACGTGGGATTGTTGGGGTCTGAGTCTGCGGATACGGCTGCCAAGGAGGCAGTTCTCCTCCCTCGGCTGTCTACCTTTTCTACCAGCTCTGATGACCTTCGCGCTGGTGTCTCCCGGTGTATTATCTCCCGTTGGTATCTACATTGGTCATCCCTGTCAGGGAACAAATTGCGAGCCATTAAACCTGTGCCTGATCTCTGGTCAACGTCATCTCGACCCTCTCGTCGAGAGGAGATTGTCCTGACCCGGCTTCGTATTGGCCACTGCCGTTATAGCCACCAGTATTTACTTCGTGGTGGTCCTGCTGCCTTATGTGAACACCGTGGTGAACCTTTTACTGTCTACCACCTTCTAGTGCCATGTCCGTTTTTTTAATATTCTCCGACAGGATCTATGTTTACCATTTGAAATGTCTGGTATTTTAGCTGATGATCCGCATTCTGCTGGCAGAGTTTCACTATTTATACATCGTGCAAATATGGCGAAAACCATTTAAGTTCTAACCCCGGTTCGATTTCACTATGGGCAGTGTTGTGCGCTCATGACCTTAGCAGTCGTGCGTTCTAAAACCACAATAAAAAAGGTCTTGTTTTGAAGCTTACGTCATCAGAATTTGATAAAGACAAGCAGAAAACTGCACGTGTGACTGGAATACGCAGACTCTCGCAGACGGACAGTGTGCTCCATGCATAGCGATGTTGCAACGCGGCGCTCTGCCGGCGCCTGCTCCTCCATATCGCGAGCGCGTGACTTCCGCCGCCTCGGCCGCAGTGTCAGGAGGCGCTGCTGGCTGCTGGCGATGATGAATGTATTCCGACAGATAGCCTATCTCGTGCGAGGGACACGGCGGTGCTTATCTCGGTGCACCCTGTACACGACCGGCAGTAAACAAACAGAGCAATCAGTTGGGCAGCTCATGACTGCAACCGAGTCTTGAACAGCACTGGTTCGGTGGGAGACGACCCATGTGTCATAGCCAAACGAACGGCCCCACTGACTCAAGGCGAAAGTATTCAAATGTTTGTGGACTTACTGGGCCAAACTGATATAGTAGTTTGTAAGTCTAGGAACTGTTTACCATAACTATTCTCAGAAAACACACACACACACACACACACACACACACACACACACACACACACACATACACACGGCTCAGGGAGGACTCGAACCTCCGGCGTGAACTGCATTCCAGTCCGTAGTATGATGCCTTACAAGGACACCACACGGGTTTCGAATTTTAGTTTTTTTTGTTTTTTTTTTTTTTTCTTGCATGTTTATGATATGTGAAGTTGAGAACTTAAATATCAGCCAAAGCCAGAATGTGAGCTCAAAGTCAGGGGTCAATCATTATGAAACGATAAATAAGCGGATGACTTTAGCAGGATTTGAGCACGTGTCTCACTACGTCCCCCTCCGTGCTGCATCCATTGGCGCCTTCGGACGGAGGATGACACGGCGACCGGTCGGTACTTACGCCTCTCGAGGCCTGTAGGACCGAGCTTTACAAATTCCATTCGGTAGTAAGCGCAGTTCTCCCTGGTGTTGTCGTCCAGGAAGCAGACACACGTGACTTCCACGTGTAGCGGCCACACACACACAGAGGGCTGCCTCTTGAGGGTGCGGGGTTCGTGCCTTATCTGCCGCCCAGACAGCCCTCCACGTGGCGTGTGCCTCGGCAGGCAGAATAATAAAGAGCTCGCCCCGAATAGCGCCTTGACGGTGGCGGAATATCGATAGCGACGCTGGTCGATAGGGTCTGGAGTGATGGCGCGGCGGGGTATCGACTCGCTGGTCGAAAATAGCGAGGTCGAGGCCCTTGTGGAGCTTCTATCGACGCCAGATCTGGAGGACTGAGGAGTTGCACTTCGTACCCTGTGTGACGCCACACAAAACACAATTCTCTCCTTAATTACTGCGCTGTGACTAAAGCTGAGACGTGTCTAGATTTATTAATCGATCAAGCGACCGCATTCGGTGCTATATTGGCACAAATGCCGACGATTAAGAATCAATCGTAATAATTAAGAATCTCCTCCAATAATTACATTGACATTGGTAAAATTACGATTTTCCTAATTTTATTTATTTTTATTTATACGAATTTCTCAGAAGGATGAACAAGGGAAAATAATTCTTTACAATCTAAATTGTCAACGTTATTTATTTTGACATTTTTCGTAAACAATTTGTGTGCTTGTATTTTTCTGCCCTTGTAGAGTTTTGGTTACGCTAAATACCATAAACGTATGCTAAATGACTTCGCTCATAACTACGAAGTGAAGTATCTTGCGCAGTTTTTATCTTTCCAGAGCCGTCCGCGGTGGCCGAGTGGTCTGCGGCGCGCCAGTCTGTCTGCACGGCCGCTACGGTCGGGCGTTCGAATCCCCCCGCGGGCATGGATATTTGTGCCGTCCTTCGTCTTAGGTAGTTGATAAGTGGTTTGTAAGTTTAGGGAGTGATGACCCCGTAGTTAAGTCCCTTAAGCTTTACAAACATTTGACTCTTCCAGGAGATTTCCCGCGACGGGGCGCCGTCGTATGTGCCTTTTTTGTATTGGTGTTCTGTCTCCGTGGTTTTCGTTATCTCTAGCGAACAATGTGGATATACGTGAGTTTCTAACAAACGTTTATTACATCTATGATAAACAGCATATGTTCAGACAATTCAAGATTTTGAAATAATGAAGCGATTTCTGGTGGCGCTCAAAGCGAGCAGTGATAGTATTGTGTGTAGTTCCTCTGTGAAGAAACAAAGACTTACTCTAAAATTTAGGGAGGAATACTCGAAGGAATGGTCTTGTTTATTGCGCTCCTCGAAAAACTGATTGACACGTATCTTGTGTTGTATGTAGTCGGGACTGTTCTCTCGCGCATGGCGGAAGAGACGATTGCCGCACACCCGTGGGTAGCAAATTTCATATAGATACGATTCTTCGACTTCTGCTTCACAAATTAGTGCAGATATTAGATAAGAATTAGTGCTCCTATAAAACAGAACTGTTACGTGCTGTTAGTGCAGAAGATGCGTATGTGCCAACACGAGCAACTAAGGCGGCAACTAGAATTCAGCTGAATGATCATACTTCAACAGTTGCAGTGCAAATCTGAGATGGTGTCAGTCTGCAAGTACGGAAAAGAAGCTCTGTACATATAAGACTTTGTTGTACTGCATTTGTTTTAATCGTGTGTTAGATTTCGGCAATGACTTTACAGATTTTTCGCAATGTCCTGTTAAGCGATGCCGAGGCATAAAATCCTCTCCTCTTCCACATTGGCTTTCTCAAAAGTTGGCATCTCTGTTCTGACACAGTCTTCAGACCTCCGTTGCGTATGTAGGAGTGTCCGTTCACATCGTTTGATACCTGTCGTGCAAGGACGAAGAAATTTACCGGTGTCAAAGGCCATCCCTCTTTTAAATGCGCTGTTACTTGGGACACTTACGCAACGGGGGTCTGAAGATGGTTGAATATAGCACCGAAACCGGTCGCTTAGTTAAAAAGAGAGAAAAAAAAAGCTGCTGGTACTTCCTTTCAATCTACACCCAAAAGAAACGTTTTCCATTTATCACTTAATTCATAAAACCTTCCATTTTTGTGGACAGCCGCCATACGTAGCCATGCATAAAAATTTTTAGAAATGTCTTTGCCATACTGTTTTTATTTTATCATTACGCGTTTCGATACACCATCATCAGATCTGTGGCAAAAAATAAATTACATTTCGGATGTTTGCAATTGTTAATCATAAACTTCATATGGAGAACTAACACATTATATGAAAATATACTTCCAATTTTCTTTTTAGAAACGACAGTAATTAAAATACAACTTATTGGAGATGACTAACTAAAATATAAACCACCATTGTGGATGTCTATCAAGGTGTATCGACTAGAATCTGACGCCAAACTGTGGTGAGAAGGGGGAACACCATAATAGGTAAATCATTATATAAATACGCTAATACGAAAATTGTGGTACAAATTACTACTTTATTCGTACAAGGCCAATAAAAGTTAGATAATTCGAAAGACTGTTTGTCGTAGATTTCACGAATATAAATATTATATAAGCATTTAGCCATTAAAAGTGGTAAAAGGAAGTAGAAACTTTCCTATCTACAGCTTGGATCAAGTTCTACATTCTCCAACAGTCAGCTCACTGATTGGCTATTCGCCTCGACCAAAGACGCTGTAATGCAGCGCATCTGCAGTATTAAAATAAGTGAATATCGAAACATGGAGTGCTCCCAACTCACTTTCTTGTGCCGTTCAAATGCTTCATTTTCGCAGACATTAAGAGTGGTTAAAGGAAAAGAATGTTTTCAAATAAATGTCGATATAAAGGCTGATGCGCCGGGAGAGGCATCTAGCGGTGTTAGGGTGGAACTAGGAAGTAGATATGTTGTCAGCTCTGGAATTCTGAATATCGCAGTATCTAAATAACATTATTTCTTGGCGTTTTATAAATATACGAACACCGAAATTTTAGTTCCATTTCAAACATTAGGCTAATGAAAGTTTTATCATTAGAAAATGGCATGAGAAGTATATACTTCCGTTGTTATTTGTTGTTATTGTGTCAGGCATTTTCCTTAACACGTAAAAGATAGCGTTTCATACCTCCCAGTGCCGGTTAAATTTTACCAAATATCCCAGCGGCCTCCTATGATAATGTTGGCAACAGATGCTGAATAGTGAGAATCCTGTGAGTCTTCATTTTAGCCAATCGCTTGACAACGCTAATGTTTCCTCATTGAATCTTCTCTTTACGAGGGCAATTATTTTTACTGAGCGGACGAGGGTACATACAAGAACCTGTCAACCATAAAGCAGGAACAGCACTATTTGTTTACTTCATGGTCTGTACGATACACTAATCGAGTCATTCTATGTGGTTCGAACAAATGGTCAAAGATTTTCTATCGTGTTGTTGATGTTGGCAACATAATCACGCGAGGCCGCCGACATGATAGGTAAAATTTTACCCCCAGTGACCATTGTAAACACAATTGGTCGATTTCCGACCAGAGGCAATACTAGTTACGTTAAATAGCCGCTAGATGGCGCAGGGTTGAACTTAAATATTAATTGAATGAATTTATATCATCATCTTGCGCCCTCTGCGCTTTCAACTGACATAGAAACTGCGAAAGACATGGCAACAAGATGTCTTGAGTCAAAAGACAATATCCGATAGCTTATTAAAACTAATTACTGGGACTGGGCGTACAACAAATCAATACAACCGACAATATAGGCAATGTGCCAATGGGACATAATACATGCTTATACTCCGATATAGCAGTACCTATAATTTGATTAAGAGAGGAAAGTAGGGAAGAGCAGGAAGATGAGAGAAAGGGGGGGGGGGAAATAAAGATGTGGATAGAAGTAGGTGGGGACTTTTTTCATTCCCCCCCCCTTTCACTCTATCTTTCTCTCTCTCTCTCTCCCTCTCTCTCTCTCTCTCTCTCTCTCTCTCTCTCTCTCTCTCTCTCTCTCTCTCTCTCTCTCTCTCTCTCTGTGTTTTTTTTTTTTTTTCTTTTCCTTGCACGAAATTATTTACCAAGATACATGTTCATTAAATATAGAGAACAAATATATGTATGTGCCCCATCAATTAGAATGCTTTGTTTACATCTACATCTACATACATACTCCGCAATTCACCGTAAGGTGCGTGGCGGAGGGTACACTGTACCACTAATAGGCATTTCCTTTCCTATTCCACTCCCAAATAGAACGAGGAAAAAAAATGCCTATATCCCCCCGTACGAGCCCTAATTTCTCTTATCTTGTCTTTGTGATCTTTACGCGAAATGTATGTAGGCGGCAGCAAGATCGTACTACACTCAGCTTCAAATTCCGGCCCTCTAAATTTACTTAACAGAAATTCACGAAAAGAACGTCGTCTTCCTTCCAGCGATCCCCAATTGAGTTGCCGGAGCATTTCCGTGACACTCGCGCATTGGTCGAACCTACCGGTAACAAATCTAGCTGCTCGCCTCTGAACCGCCTCTATGTCTTCCTTTACACTGATCTGCTGCGGGTCCCAAACACTTGAGCAATACTCAAGACGTGGTCGTACAAGCGTTTTATACGCGGTCTCCTTTACAGGTGAAGTACATCTTCCCAAAATTCTCCCAATAAACCGAAGTCGGCTGTCCGCCTTACTCACAACTGTCCTTACATGCTCGTTCCATTTCATATCGCTCTGCAATGCTACGCCTAGATATTTGAACGACTCGACAGCATCAAGAAGCTCACTACTAATGCTGTATTCGAACATAATGGGATTATTTCTTCTACTCATGCGCATCACCTTACACTTTTCTACATTGAGAGCTAGCTGCCATTCTTCGCACCAACTACAAATTTTGTCTAAGTCAACCAAGTCAGTCAGTTACAGACGACACCCTCCCATACACCACAGCATCATCAGCAAACAGCCGCAAATTACAACTTATTCTGTCCATCAAATCATTTATATAGATAGTTCAGGCATACATTTGAATATAACAATATCACAATTAATACAACTCCAGTAGTCTTACATGGACATGACTTAGATCACAGTCTATATTTAAAACAGAACAGTGTTGAGACAGGGGGTACTGTATTGAAGTTAGTATTTGAAGAACAAACGTTTTCCATGTTGGGCGCGTTGTGCTACCACCTACTGCGCCACGTACTCTGTATCAGCGACCTTATTAGTCGTCAGAAATCGTGAGGGACAAGACTGGACCTCTCCGCGGAACTCAACGGACTACAAACGTGGTCAGATGACTGGGTGTCGCTCGAGTGAAAAGTCTGTACGGAAACTTTTCCAAACATCGCTAGGTCCACTGCTTCTGATGGGCTAGTGAAGTCGAGATGGCATGAAAGTTTAGGACGGTCCGTCGACTGACAGACACCGCAGACAGTTGAAGAGGGTCGTACAGTGTATTTTTGGCAGGTATCTGTCCAGACCGTCATTTCATCAGGGCTTGGACTCTTAGCACTGAATATGGTCAGACACTGAAATCGATCTGTAATAAACTATAAAGGTTTCAATGCGGCCAAAGCTTGTTCTTTCTATTCTAATATCTACATCTACATGCATACCCTGCAAGCCACCGGATGGTGTGTGGCGGAGAGTACCTTGAGTACCACTATCAGTTCTCCCTCCTGTTCCAGTCTCGTATTGTTCGCGGAAAGAAAGACTGTCAGTATGCCTCTGTGTGGGCTCTAATCTCTCTGATTTTATCCTCATCATCTCAACGCGAGATATACGTAGGAGGTAAAGGTATGTTTTCGAAACTTCGACAAAAGCCCGTACCGAGCGACAGAGCGTCTCTCCTGCAGAGTCTTCCACTGGAGTTTATCGATCATCTCCGTAACGCTTTCTCGATTACCAAATGATGCTGTAACGAAGCGCGCTGCTCTCCGTTGGATCTTCTCCACTTCCTCTATCAACCCCACCTGGTATGGATCCCACACCGGTGAGCAGTATTCAAGCTGTGGGCGAACAAGTGTACTGTAACCTACTTCGTTTCGTTTCGGACTGCATTTCCTTAGGATCTTCCAATGAATCTAAGTCTGGCGTGTGCTTTACCGACGATTGATTTTATATGGTCATTCCATTTTAAATCACTCCTAAAGCCTATTCCCGGATAATTTATGGAATTAACTGCTTCCAGTTACTGACCTGCTATAGTGTAGCTAAAAGATATTCTTTCTATGTATTCGCAGAACATTACAGTTGCCTACATTGAGATTCAGTTGCCATTCCCTGCACCATGCGTCAATTCTACGCAGATCCTCCTGAATTTCAATACAATTTCCGTTGTTACAGCCTCTCTACATACTACAGCATCATCCACAAAAAGCCTAAGTGAACTTCCGATGTTATCCGCAAGGTCATTTATGTATATCGTGAACAGCAACGGACCCACGACCCTCCCCTGTGGCACACCTGACATCACTCTTACATCGGAAGACTTCTAACCATTGAAAAATGACATATTGTTATCTAGGAACTCCTCAATCCAATCACACAATTGGTCTGATAGACTATATGCTTTCACCTTGTTCATGGGGAACTGTTTCAAACGCCTTGCGGAAGTCAAGAAACACAGCATCTACCTGAGAACCCGTGTCTATGGCCCTCTGAGTCTCGTGGACGAATAGCGCGAGCTGGGTTTCACACGATCGCTTTTTTCAAAACCTATGCTGATCGCTACACAGCAGATTTCTAGCCTCCAGAAGTCATTATACTCGAACATAATACATGTTCCAAAATTCTACAACTGACCGACGTTAGAGATATAGGCCTGTAGTTCTGCACAGCTGTTCGACGTCCTTTCTTGAAAACGGGGATGACCTGCGCCATTTTTCAATCTTTCAGAACGCTGCGCTCTTCTAGAGACGTACGATACACCACTGCAAAAACGGGGGGGGGGGGGGGGGGGGCGGGCAAGTTCCTTCGCGTAATCTGGTCCTGCGGCCTATCCTCTTTTGAGCGATTTTAATTGTTTTTCTATCCCTAATAATTTTAATTGCTCTGTACCAGATGGAGTCGTCTAACATGTAAACCATTATAATCATTCAACTTGAGGTTTGAAAAGCTCTTCAATCTCCGTGATTGCTTACAAATAAATTTGCTTAATAGGTACGGTCCGCCTTGAGCAAACACAAATGTTTTTTTGATTTCTGCCATACATGTTTCGCTGGCTTTGCAGCATCATCAGTGGGATGTTTAATTCACATTGCCTTAATTCCACATGTCGTTATGTTTGTGGTTCTTCAGCTCACAAAACGTCACTGATATTTTTTGACAGTTTGTCATTTTGGTGGATATGCGCTGTTTTCGAGTTGTGGACAGGCACTGTGTCACTTCCACTTCACTCCAATTTTTTTGTGTGTGTAACTCGACAAAACTGGATATTACTAGATTTAAAAAAAAAAAACGGGCGGTTCGAGCAATATGTGGTTTAAGTTCACGAACGTCGTGTCCACCCCTCTTCAGTAGTCGGGGAATTTTTAGACAAGCGTCACAATGCGTTTTTTCTTTAATGTCGTTTGTTGTTAATAATATCAGGTTATTCCCACGAGTTAGTAGCTTTCACTCGGTGAATACTAGACAGAAGTCGAATCTACGTTTGCCTCACACCATCATGACACTTGTGCAGAAAGGTGTGCAGTATTCTGCGGCATCCATTTCCAGTAAGCTGCCACAAGAACTAACGAACCTCAGTACTGACCCACACGCTTTCAAATCTAAATTGAAGAGTAACCTCATGGCTCACTACTTTTATTCTGTCGAGTAACTCCTAGGAAAGTTAAACAAGCTAATTCTCTTTTTTTTATTCTTTTCACTTAGTCTTAAGATTGTCGTGTACATAGGACTACTTAAAAAAATTCTACCATTCTTGTAAAAATTCATGTACTGACTTGTTCCATCACTATGGAGTCGCACTCCTCATTTGCGTCCTATGGAACAGAAAACCATATTGTTATTGTTATAAAACACTTCAAACCAACGTATAATGGTAAAAATTGTCCCGACGTTCTAACGTTATCGTCAACGACTAACGAACAACACGTTAATTCACGTAAATAGAACCGAGAAAAGGCGTGCACAAGTGCAGCAGCGCCTACCGAAATACCACCTGTACATGACTGTACAGTGAAATGGCTATCAGAAGTTTTTAAGACACTCGACAATACAGAAACACACACTGTAGCTGTTCGGTCTCATGTAAAGCCCGCCAAATCTGGTAAAAACATGGCGTCCTGGGCAGTCAGCCAATCAGGAGCGGTCTCAGGCATGGCCGCTCTGGGTGAGCTTAGTGACTCGCTAGGCAACCGCCGTGCTGACGTCACAGTCGTAATTCTCAAACAAACTCGACTGCGGCCACGACCGGCCGCTATCGATCCTTGTAGCTACAGAACAAACGATTCCTTATTTCGACACGCAGAAATAGTCTCCGGCCAATGTGATGCTGTGTGTTTCTTGACCGGAGATTCGGACGCTACGCACCCTCACGTACTAGAAAAAACTTTTTGTTTAAACCGTTTAAACTAAACCTAACCTAACAGATTTTCAATTGTTCTTTCCATGTCAACAGAAGCCATCTTGATTTGCTCTGTATCTCGCAGTTTTGATTTTATAACTCGCAGTAAGGTGTTTCAGGCTAACAGCGCATCAAAGATGTATTACAGAATCGTATCCGGATGAATGTGTTATAACTAAATGTAAATAAAAACACACATTAACAATAAAAATACCTATTGAATACTACTATAGACAATTATATCAAGTAGCTGCTGTAGCGTAGTGGATAGATCAGTAAACCACTATTCTGGAGGTTTAGGGTTCAAGTCCCTTCCACCGAATTTTTTTACTTTTATTGTCTGTATCATATTGTAGTAGTTACTTATTCATAACATATTGTGGGATTTTATTATTCATATAACAGTAGTATGTTACACAGTACTCGATGTTAATAGTAACAAAGTGTTGTTTCAGGAAAAGGTGTCATCGATTTGGAAATTTGCGTGTGACTAAAAAATGGAGAATGAAACTGCTACGAGCGGTCTAAAGCGCCTCGCTGCGGAGCGCGCGGTTGCTCGCCGTGGAGGTTCTAGTCCTCCCTGGGGCATGGGTGTGTGTGTTTGTCCGTAGATTAGTTTACCTAGGTTTAAGTAGTTTGTAAGCTACGGACTGATGACCATGCAGTTTGGTCCGATAGATTTACAGACATTTGAACATTTTTGAACATTTGCAAATGTATACAGCACACTCAGAACGTCGTCGCCTGCTGGCATATGTTTGTCAGTATTATGGCGTAGCTGACTGGCTGACGGCTAGCTAGTTCTCAATTTCTGCGTGTCGATATAGGACTCGTGTGGACAGGTCGATATATCGCGTTGAGCTCCTGATGGTCAGGCCGACGCTTGCCTAGCGCGTCGCTAAGCTCACCCTGGCCGCTGTCTCCCTATACAGGCCCTGTAGCAGAGCCCAAAGGCAGTGTGGCGGACTCGGTTGGTTGTCGTAGACTTAGTAAATAAAAACTAGACCGCCCGCTGGCGCAAGTGTCGCGTACCCACATGAACATGACAGGAGACGCCATTTGCAGGGCAATCGTGCATAAACACGGTTCGTCCGTGTGCTGCTTTTAATTGTAACACCGAGAGTGGAAGCAAAGGCGAAGACGGAAACTGTGTTACATTTGACAGACCAATTATTTCTTGTATTCCGTGCAGTATTTTCATGGAAAAATTATGAATCGTGAGCGTTTTTGTTCAGGTTTCCTCTTACAAGTGTTTCTCTAAAACTGAGAAACGTACTTTCTTGCGTGTCAAGTACTTTTATATTTGCATTTAAATTAATAAAAATACTAATTTGCGCTGAATGCATAACTAGGTTATAAGAGTGTTTTTAGACACTTAACAGTTGGTGATTTTACTTCGTAAATGGTCATTACTTGATAGAATGTTGCATACACAACCACTTTGAGAAGTACTATCTCTGTTCATCTACATCTACATAGATACTCTGCAAATCACATTTAAGTGCCTGGCAGAGGGTTCATTAACCACCTTCATAACTTTTCTCTACCGTTCCATTCTCTAATAGCGCGCGGGAAGAAAGAACACCTAAATCGTTCCGTTTTCGATCTGATTTCTCTTATTTTATTGGGATGGTCATGTCTCCCTAAGTAGGTGGGTGCTAGCAAAATATTTTCACATTCAGAACAAAAAGTCGGTGATTGAAACTGCGCAAACAGGTCACGCCGCAATGAATAACGTCTTTCTTTTATTGATTTCCACCTCAATTCGTGCAACATTTCCGTGACGCTTTCCCCCCGTGACGTGATAAAACAAAAAAGTAATTCGACAAAAGTGTGGTGTGCCAAAATAAGCGTGCAAAACGAACCGAGTAGTCGATAAAAAGTAAGCAAGACCAGACAGAAAATTACGCGAATTAAATAATAATCACACTCTCTGCTACTTTACAAGTTTCATGGAATAATCTCTCTATGAAAAGTCGCTCCACATTCTGAGGAAAGAGCCTTACATACTTAAATTTCGTGTCTCTGTGGAGACGTATTTAGGAAATTAGGAAACTTGATTCATTTAAGAATACTTTTGAAACAGACGACAATACTCAGTAATACTTTTAAAGCAACATGCGTTTATTTGGTGCTGTATTTTGCTCTTGTTGCGTCCCATACACTTGAAATCACAACGCCAGTACCGGGGTACTCCCCTGCAGCCGCTTCAGTTCGGGTCAGGTGGCTCGCTTCTCCGCTACGGCGCGCTAGCGGCTATGGCGGCTATGCGTGGCAGTCGCAGGCGGCTGTCGTGGAGTCCAGCCCAGTCCGGTCCAGCGTGGTGGAGTGGAGGACGGGAAGCGGGAATCTGCATCGCCACTTGAGGCAATCAGGCGGCGCTGCGCGCGTGGGCAGGGGGCGTGGCATACCTCACACCACGACTCTATACTCCACTCTACTCTCCGGTTCCGCTCTCTGCGCTCATCTACACCTACATACATACTCCGCAATTCACCGTAAGGTGCGTGGCGGAGGGTACACTGTACCTTTCCTATTCCACTCCCAAATAGAACGAGGAAAAAAAGAACGCCTATATGCCTCCGTACGAGCCCTAATTTCTCTTATCTTGTCTTTGTGATCACCACGCGAAATGTAAGTAGGCGGCAGCAAGATCGTACTACACTCAGCTTCAAATTCCGGCCCTCTAAATTTACTCAACAGAAATTCACGAAATGAACGTAGTCTTTCTTCCAGCGATCCCCAATTGAGTTGCCGGAGCATTTCCGTGACACTCGCGCATTGGTCGAACCTACCGGTAACAAACCTAGCTGCTCGCCTCTGAACCGCCTCTATCTTCCATCTCTCATTCATCGCCTCATTCATTGTGTTTTCCCTTACCTTCCTTTCTTATGGTTCTCCTTTTTCTCTCTTCGTTTCATTCTTTTTTTGCTTCTGTTCTTGTATTACTCATCTCTGCACTTGCCTACCTTATCTCTTTGTTCAATTTATTTTATCTTATTTTTTCTTATTCTTTTTGCTTACTTTTATTTCCCTATGCAATTTCTCACTTTCTCATATAATCAATCGAGATCTCCTTCTCCTCCCCCTCCTCCTCCTCTTTCTTCTTCATTTAACGCTTCCACCTAGTTCCCACTTCCCTTCTCCAGACCTCCCCCTCCTACTTATTTCTCCCCTCCTCAGTATTTCTGCTGTCTACATGTTTCGACTTATGCTACACTTGTCTCGATTTGTTTTTCTATTGTATTTACCTCGATTTCTGTCGTCTCCTTTCTTTCAGTTTGTTCTCTTTGTATAACCTCTTCGTGTTTTTATCTCTAATCCTCTCGTCTGTACCTATCGTCTCGGCATCATTTCTTCTCTCGATTCCTCTCGTCCTGCTCTAGTTCCTCCTCCACTCGTATGTCGTGATTTCTCTCCGTCTTTCTTTCTCACCTTCTTGTTTTATATGCTCTTGTCCTTGTCTTACTCATCTCTGTTCTTCTCTACTTTGTCTCCTAAGTTTGCTCAAATTAATCTTTTTTGTGCCTTTCATTTAATTCCTCACTTTCTCAGCTATTCTTTCGGCATCGTCTTCTTTTTCTTCTTCTTTTCCTAATCCCCACTCAAGTCCTTCCCTCCTTCATTTCTTCAGTCATTCCCTCCTCTTCATTTCTCCTCTCGTCAGCATTTCTGCTCTCTACTTGTCTCAATTTGTTCGTCTACTTTCTTGACCTCGATTTCTGTCGTCTCCTTTCTGTCAGTTTCTTCTCTGTATATAACCTCTTAATGTTTTTATCTCTACTCTGTGCACCTATGGTCGTGGCGTGTCGGATCTAGGGAGGTCCTGGGGGAATGACCATCCCCCCTCCCAAAAAAAACTGTTTTTGTTTTGCAAACATATTCTTTCTATTTTTCATATCATTCGTGAAAGGAAAATTTCGGAAATACTTGTTATTTGAAATAGTTTTATTTATTTTATTAGTCACATAAACCACTTCAAATATCCCCATTGTATATTGCTCACTTATATCCAAGCATCTCCGAAGAACCGCATCCGCCCCCCCTGCACGTAGCTGACTCAAATAATCTGCATTTCTCTCTTTAACATACCCTTATAGCCAAATTCCAGTCATAGTGCAAACTGAAACACTGAATGACCACTTCGATTTCACACTGTGAAAATCATGACGCTATCGAGGATCCTATTGCAGTTCGTAAATTAACTACGTGACAGATGTAGTTTGCAAAGATTTGGAGACATATGTTTCAAAAAACATTACTTTACGGAACTACAATCTCTTTATTATTATGGTGAACAATTGTGGAATTTGGGCGGCCGCAGTGGCCGAGCGGTCTGCACGGCCGCTACGGTCGGGCGTTGGAATTCCCCCTCGGGCATACATGTTTGTGTCGTCTTTGGTATAAGATAGTTCATAAGTAGTTTGGTAGTTTAGGGACTGATGACCCCGCAATTAAGTCCCTTAAGCTTAATAAACATTTCAACATTTCAATTATGTTATTTATGTCGATGGAACGTGCTATATTCGCGAGTAAACAACGTGTTACTTATAATTACTACTATGAATCCCGAAAGACCTACTCATCGCAAACACTCATCAATTTCAAAAACAAAATCTCATTCCAAATGGGGAAACCAAGTTAAAGAGGATTTACAGAGAGCTGAAATTTCGTTTCAGGGCATTCATGATCAACAAGTCTTCAGAGGAAAGGTCAAAATGACTGAACACCTTATTCCGCTCACTACGCCAGTTCTACGTCCTGCCGGCAAATTCTCTCACTAGAGAAGCGTCGCTAGTAAAACGCTACGTAATGCTACGAAACGGTTCTTATCAGAACCAACCGTGACGATTATCTCTTGGAACATAGGTCTTTCAGCAAGCAAAGAACAACTCCTGCATGAATTATGTCGAGTTAACAACTGTGACGTACTGTGTATTCAAGAGACACACAGAGACAGACACCATCGGCGTCCCAAAGTTCCAGGGATGAAACTAATAGCTGAAAGACCGCACGCAAAACATGGGAGTGGAGTAAGACAGCGTTGTAGCCTTTCTTCACCGTTGTTCAATATGTAAATTGAGCGAGCTGTGAAGCAAAGGAAAGAGAAATTTGGGGAAGGAATTAAATTTCAGGGTGAAGAAATAAAAACATCACGTTTTGCTGATGACATTGTAATTCTGTCAGAGACAGCAAAGGACCTGGAAAAGCAGTTGAACGGAACGAACAGTGTGTTCAAAGGTGCGCATAAGATGAACATTGACAAGAGCAAAACTAGGGTAATGGAACGCAGTCGAAGAAAGTCAGGCGATGCTGAAGGAATTAGATTAGGTAACGAAACAATATAGATGGTAGGTAGATCAGTTTTGCTTTGCAGCAAAGCAACACACGATGGTCGCAGTACAGGGGATATAAAATACTGAATGAGAATAGGAAGAAAAGCGTTTTTGAAAAAGAGTAATTTGCTAACTTTGAATATTAAGCCTAAGAAGTCCTTTCTGAAGGAATTTGTGTCGAGCGTTGGCTTGTACGGGAGTGAAACATGGATGATAAGCAGTGCGGACAGGAAGAGGATAGAGGCTTTTGAAATGTGGAGCTACAGAAGAATGCTGAAGATTAGGTGGGTGGATCGCGTAACTGATGAAGAGGTGCTCAACTGAAATAGGGGAGAAAAGGAATTTTTGGCATACCCTGATTAAAAGATGGGATAGATTGGTAGGACACATTTTTAGACATCGAGGAATCGTAAATTTAGCATTGGAGGGAAGTGTGTGGAGTAAAAACCGCAGAGGAAGACCAAGAGATGGATACAGTAAGCAGATTCAGACAGATGTAGGTTGCCGTTCTTATGAGGAGATGAAAATGCTTGCTCAGGATAGGGTAGAGTGGAGAGCTGCATCAAACCAGTCTCCGGACTGAGGACCACAACACAGACCTCGGATAAGCCCGCCAAAGACCATTTTCTCGGCTGCCATGTTGTTTCTACAGTTTGTATGCGGGAGTTGCACCTGTTCGACTTTCGCATCGCGCGATGCAGTCGCCACAACTGTTTACGCAGCTGGCTGTGAATAGCCGTGGAGCGTTGGAACTGGGCGCCACGTTTCGGAGAGGCTGCGACGGAGAGCTGTTTTCGCGGCTCGCCCTTGTTTTTTGGCATTGGCACACCAGCGGTGTCGGCTGCACATGTCGCAAATTTTCTGCGACAGCCAAACACACCCGCTGTCGGCAAATGTTGACTCTGGCTGTGAGAGAGAGAGAGAGAGAGAGAGAGAGAGAGAGAGAGAGAGAGAGAGATGGCACAGTGTTGCTTTTGAGCGAGGCCATGTCACAACATACGTTCTCAACTCGTGTGTTGTTTGTTTGCTACCAAGACGACGACCCAAAAAGATATCGCTCCAAGCAGCATTTCCCCGAACGTTATGATCTCCTCCAAGTAGAGGAAAACTCCATTAGCCTTACAGACATTGTAATGCCGCTTTCGTATGAAAATAGGTGTTGCGTATTAAAGTTAAGGTTGGGGACCGCAAATGAAATTTTGCCAGGTAGTGACATATTTTTAAATGAGATTACTACGCAGTTTTGACAAGGAAGGGACAATTTAAACAAAATTATTGGATTCCGCCATTAAATGGTAGCGGTCGTAATTTCGGTGGCAAATGCAACACCAGAAAGCAACATTACAGAAGAAGTCGGCGGAATCTAAATTTTACCTCACTGAGAGCTGGTACAAATATTTCGGTCATGTTCTGTAGTGATTCCAGCTGTGATGAATGGAATATTACTTCGATAAATTGATGCTGGGATTGTGCGTTTCGGTTACTATTGTTCTATGACCGTGTTGAAAATTAATCATGATAGTCGCCAAAAATTGCAAAATTATCGGACTTCATAAACATTACGAAGATTTTTCTGCAGGCATTAAAATGTAATAAACCGTTCATAAATACGAAATAAATAAAAGTTACACAGAGAATGTTCTAGTACAATCGCGAAACAAATTGCAACAATACCCGAGCATCACTTTATGAAGTACTGGATCTGCTGAAAATAAATAACTTTAAAATTAGTGAGAATGGGGAAGGGATTGTAAGTAAGTAAGATGTTTCAAATTAACTGTGGGGGTTTATTGAAATTAATAAAACAACTAAGCTCACACTTACATGACACGTCCTAGCACCTGAATGAGAAGAAAGAAAGTGACGAACAGTTCCGCTCTCTCCCTTCAGCTTGTTGCAAAAAAGTTGAACGTGACAGATGTCATATGTTTATCTATACGCTGTCAGAGAGAGGGCAGAAGTCAGCGACAAGCATCGCACAAGTTATTAAAAAATCATTAATGTATTACTACAACATTAAAAGTCACAGTCCAGATGTCTAATTGCTGAAGCCTCAACGACCACAAAAGGACCAAGATAAAAAAAAAAAAAAAAAAAAAAAAAAAAAAAAAAAAAAAAAAAAAAAAATACATCAATATCAATAAAATTGTAAAAATTGAATTTTTAACTGTGATTTTTGAGTCTTACCTGGGAGTATGTATTGTAATCATACAACGTGCACATGTGAAGATAGGTGGCGGGGCTGGGATCGAACCCGCTACCTCCTGCTTAGTGGGCAGTTGGGGTAAGCCTTCAACCCTGCCGGCCACACCATAGGCCTCTGAGGCCCAGACGCTCCCTCAGACCTGTCTAATCTCGCTCCATCACAGCTGGAGGGGACATGACTCGCACGTAAGCCTCCTCTAGTTAGCTGCCTCTGAGCCAGTGTACAGTGCACAACACTTCCGCCCCTCTCCGCTCGTTCAGGTAAACAACTAGGCCTCCGGGACCTCCATAACTTTACTAAAACCAAGGGAAACGGAGACACAACGGTCAAACAAAACCACTGTCCCGATATGAGTTTATGTTGACGCTTTCTGAACACCTTACAGCACCTTGGATGAAGTCTAGGCTTGACACACCAACTGCCCGTGGCCTACGGGACAGTATTTATAGCCGCGGTGGAGTAGCCGAGCGGTCTAAAGCGTCTCGCGGTTGCTCGCCGTGGAGGTTCGAGTCCTCCCTGGGGCGTGTGTGTGTGTGTGTGTGTGTGTGTGTTGTCCTTAGGTTAGTTTACCTAGGTTTAAGTAGTTTGTACGCTACTGCCTGATGACCACGCAGTTTGGTCCGATAGATTTACAGACATTTGAACATTTGACAGTGTTTATAGATGCCTAAACATTACTCCACCTGCAGAGGCACCTCGTGAAGAAACTGAGCAACGAGCTATTCCCAAAAGAACTTACTGTCAGTTTTGTGACTACAAAAAACAAAGGAAATCAAAAATGCAGTGTGATTTCTGTAGGTTGCCACTGTATGGTCAGCACCACACACAAACAAATGGTCCAAATTGTACCAGTAAAAAATGAGAAACTTCCGCTGAATTTTGTGATACCGATTTTAGTTTTAAATATTATTAATTGTACGTGGTTTTCGAATATGATGGATATTTTGCGTTTTATGAAGTTTAGACTACTATTATTTAATTTATGAGAGTTTGGGCGGGCCGCTGTGGCCGCGGGGACTAAGGCGCTCCAGTCACGGTCTGCACGGCCACTACGGTCGGGGGTTCGAATCCCCCCCTTGGGCATGGATATTTGTGCCGTCCTATTTCGTAAGTAGTTGATATGTAGTTTGTAAGTTTAGGGACTGATGACCCCCGTAGTTAAGTCCCATAGACTATACAAACATTTGAACATTTTTTTGAGAGTTTGGTTATTTTGTTTTGTGGTTTCTTGAGGAAATATATATTTCTTTTATATTATTCAAGGTTATTCAATATGTTATACCCTCATCCTTGTCATGAAACAAATTCTTAAAGAGTATTTCAGTATTATATATCGTGTGGGCCTCTGAGGTCTATGGTGTGTCCCAGACGTAGGAGCCTGGTGGTGTGGTCCTCAGGGTTAAGCCATTCGCAGGCACGTTAATCTTCAAAGCACGTACTCCGTCCGACCCACAATCCTGTACGTCCTCCCAATTCGACCATGGACCTCATGTCCATCTGCACTGAAACAGGCATGGAACCTAGACAAGGTGGATTCCAATTTTAAAAAATTCGGCGTCTCTTTTTTTCCGATATGCCGGAAAGAACAGACATCGCAAATCTTTAACAGTAATAAAAGCTGTGAAAGTTGGTTCGTTAAAAACCCGTTAGTCTTGTGGTGGAACACCCGATTCTTCCTTCAGATTATAGTGGAATTGTGTATTCAGGAGTACATTTCTTCAGTTTTAGTCGGACTGCGACCCTGGCCATTCCACTACACTCGAATTAATAATCTTCATTCATAGGAAAAAAGTCTTTTAAATATTCGATGCTAGGTTCTTGTGCAAGATAATACAAGACTAACTGTTCCAATAAAAACTGTAAAAGTTCAAAATCTGGTATGCACTTTCGTTAAATATTCTAAACACACAGAAAAATCTTGTTGAAGATTTCCTAAGATACGATAATCTTCTACTATCAAGATATTGCTCACTGAATCAGTCGTAAAATATATCGATTCATAAAACTTGATCTCACTGTTTTCCAGTTAATAAAATTATTGCTTAGTTCCTAGACTGGTATAAAATTAGAGAGATTCTGTTCTCTTCTTATCCAGTGCAATAATTATTTTTCACGCACTGCTACTGGAAGTAAAAGTTTACGTTTTTTTTCGTAAGTTATAAGTCTACGTAATACATGACATACAATCAGCACTTGCTCGTAAGGACTCAACATCAAGACTGAAACTGTTTTTAACACAAAACATGAACAGACTTTTTATTACAATACATTTTTTAAATTTTTCTTTTTTATATGATTGTGACGGTTGGCAACGGAGGTACTCCAACAGGATCTTGTTCTGAGCGTGTGGCTGTAGACGGCGACGATTGGTGGCCTGGTATCTCATCTTTGGCTTCAGCAGAGAAGATGCTATTTTCGTACGTTGCTCCGTTGTCACCGCACACGAAACATAAAAACAACACATATTTCCTTTGACAATGAAATACAACATATTAAGACTAAACATTATTAACAACTTTTGCCGTAGAAAGACATTGCAATAAAGTTCCAGATTGCTGCTGCTATTTTATTCGATAGTGCTGCAGCTGTTTCAACAGTTTGTCATTCTCAAGCGCCTGCGTGTATAAGAACTACATTAATTACAAATCAAACAATAGGAAAATATACATAAATTTGTTGGTTATAAATTTTGCTTATAAATTACGCTTACGATGTTTGGACGTTATATGCTGATATCTGGCGTAACTGTTGCATAAACTATATGGAAATATTCACGTATTTAGTTGTTGTATACGGTTTTTAGCTGTCAGGTATTATGCAGCTTTTTACGCTAAAACGTTAAATTAAAGAAAATATTTATATTTTACGTAATTAACAACAGCTCTGCCAAAGCTGTATACATACAGAGTAATCAACTAAGTTATCAGAGACTTTCGTAACGGTAACTTTGGTCAGAAAGGTTTATTTCGTTTTTTCCCCTGCTCATTTAGCATATCTTTGCTTTTCAGCCTTCTTCATCGATAAAGTCAATAAAAATAACCAGATAATTTTTATGTTTGAAATCAGCGTGTTCATTAAGTTACCGTTACGAAAGTCTATGATAACTTAGTTGATTACTATGTATGTAAACATCTTTGGCAGAGCTGTTGTTAATTACGTAAAATATAAAAGTTTTCTTTCATTTGACGTTTTAGCGTAAAAAAGCTGCATAATTCCTGACAGCTAAAAACCGTATACAACAAGTAAATATGTGAATATTTAAATACAGTTTATGCAACAGTTACGCCAGACGTCAGCATATAACGTCCAAACGTCGTAGACGTAAGTTATAAGGAAAATTTATAGCAAACAAATTTATGTATATTTTCCTATTGTTTGATTTGTAATTAATGTAGTTCTTATATAAGCTGGCGCTTGAGAATGACGGAAACAGCTACAGCACTATCGAATATAATATCAGCAGCAATGCGGTACTTCATTGCAATGTCTTTCTACGGCATATATTATGCTGTAGGCCCAACAATCAGGAAATTATTAACAACAACATATATAAACATGTTCTTTTACCTGCGAAACTGAGCTGACGTAAAGTTAGTAGCAGGGGATAATCTTTCGTCCCACTACAGTCTCCAAACGTTCTTGTACGATTGCCTTGAAGTCGCTTTATAATACGTAAAGTTTTCAGATACCTGTATCTGTAAAAATTTACATAGCATTAATAATGCCGGTAACATCTTCGTTCGCACTTTAACTCCTGTATATCGGTTTCTATCACTGAGTGGCCATCTTCAGTGCTAGAAAAGCAGCACCTTGGGTCTACATAAACCAGGAAATTGCGTAAGAACATTGGAATATAACTGTATACAGTCAACTTCATGCACAAAACTGATTTCAGTGTGGTGCATGACGTTGACTGTATATAGTTATATTCCAATATTCAGATGCATTTTTCTGGTTTATGTAGACCCACAGGGCTTCTTTTCTAGAATTGGAAATGGCCACTCTATGTCCGAAATCGATATGCAATAGTTAGAGTAATAAAAATTTCGTACATTATTAATGTGGTCTTTCTACACTAGGTCGAGATGGAGTCGTCTGTATCTTATTTACATACATCTAACTTTTTTGAAATTTTTTGTAACATTTTCCCATTATAAAATTTATGTAAATGCATATATCACATATATTACAAAAAGTTACTGTAACGAAAACGCGCACGTACATCACTAAAATGTCGTATCAAAATGTCAGTTTATTCGGTCATGCACTTTCGCGGATATGAGATTTTCAACATCGGAACTTTCATTTTCATAGCAGACCACAATTATTGGTTTCTCGCAGAGATGTTTACCGGAAAATAAAATATCATTATTATTATCATCATCATTATCCTCGTCTTTTGACTGTTTCGTAGTGTATCGTGTAAAAATTTGAAGGATATTCGTAAAGAAAATTTCGAGATATTTTCGTAGTACGGTTAGTCATGAATTATCTTCATAGAGTATATAATTGATGTAAGTTAATCGACAAATGAAACATAGCACGGTCGAGGGTTCGAATCCCCCCACTGGCATGGATATATGTGCCGCCTTTGGTATAATTTAGTTCATAGGTAGTATGTAGGTTTATGGCAGAGCTTTCCAAACTCGGTGTCGCGTAAAAGTATCGAGGGTGTCGTGAGACTAACAAATTTAGACTCTAAAAAAAAACTTGTCATAAAATATCACAAAATATCCTCATCTCCATACTTCCCTGAAGACTCGCCTGCAGCTAATCACCCTTCTCTTCATCCAGTGCACCACGGATCACGTATTAAAGAAAGAATGATCGGTGCACATTAATTGCGTGCTCAGCCGCTAGGCGGCAGCTCTGCTTCGGCAGCAGTAGACACTCAGGGTTCGTTCGAGCAGCTGCCAGTTGCCAGATTCCAGCAAACTGCGCATGCGCAGAGCTGTTGCTGATACTCAATAACAGCTCTTCCCGTGCGCAGTTTGCTGGAACTGGCAGCTGCTTGAACGAACCTTCACTGTAGTCTGCTTTCCTTCTCAAAAAGCTTCACCTGGGCATTTTTTAATGGATTTATCGAAGCCACGTCACCCTCGGTAGCGTTTCTTACAATTAAATGTCAATCAGTGACATCGTGGCTGTAAAAGCTGTCACAGATTGTAAAAGCAGTCACAATTGTCCACTGACTAACGCTATTCAGTAGTAATGTTTAGTATGGAGTATGGCCGGGTGATTAACGGAGAGTAGTATTTTAAATGCAGTGATCGTTGGTTCGAACCCTGGTATGCGTTAATATTTTTTCTCTCAGTTGCTGTATGTAACAGATTCTGGGACCAGAAATGACATTCATATTTTTACTTGTCACAAATATTTATCAGTTTTTTTCCGAATATGTCGGGACTTCTGAAGTTGTGGTGAAACAAGAACCTAACAACAGAACTTAAATAATAATTCCTCACTTGTCATAAATACATCCTCTTTATTTCTGAAAATAATGTGATGATAATGAAATGAATGGGAACAGCCACTGTGCTGTCAGAATCAGAAATGCGAGCAGCTAATTTCCAGATGCCGTTTTCAGTCGATCCAGCAAAGCCGTATGTGGCCCTGACATGTACACACGACAGCGAAAAAACGGTTTCCGAAATTCAGTTTTCGTTTTTCAGAAGTTGGGTCGCATGTAGCAGAAGCAAGTATTACTGTGTGAGTCAGGCATTGTTGTCCGCGGTGTTACTCTGTTGTACAACTCCGTAGTTCCTAATGATTCCTTTCCTTGCGATGAGTGTACGTAACTGCTGCAGTCACCATCAACATGGAACATCTCAATGCGTACGAGGATTTCAGTTTCGTTTACAAACTACATTTCAGCGATACTTTATTTCTGTCCCTCCCCCCTCCTCCGGTAGAACCATCTAAATTCTACCAGCCTTGTATGGGAGTGAGACATGGACGATAAACAGTGCGGACAGGAAGAGGATTGACGCTTTTGAAATGTGGTGCTACAGAAGAATGCTGAACATTAGGTGGGTAGATAGTGTACAGAATTGGCGAGAAAAGAAATTTCTGGCATACCTTGACTAAAAGAAGGGATAGATTGGTAGGGCACATTCTTAGACATCAAAGGAATCGTGAATTTAGCGTTGGAGGGAAGTGTGTGGGGTAAAAGCCGCAGAGGAAGATCAAGAGATGGATACAGTAAGCAGATTCAGACAGATGTAGGTTGCCGTTCTTATGAGGAGATGAAGAGGCTTTCTCAGGATAGAGTAGGGTGGAAAGCTGCATCAAATCAGTCTCCGGACTGAAGACCACTACAACAACACACGTATTATATTAGTGAAAGGGTGTCGCCACGAGGGAAAGTTCGGAATGCACTGGTATAGGGACTGATGACCCTTAGTTAAGTTCCATAAGCTCTACAAACATTTGAACATTTTAACCATTGCATATAGTTACCTAAATCTACATATTTATTCTGCAAGTCAAACTTAAGTGGCTAGCTCCTCTAACCGCTCGTCGTACTACTTACCTACCTTACCGTTCTCCAATACCACGCGGCAAGGGAGAGTCCACCAAATTCTCCATTCTACCTCTCAACTTTCTTGTTTTGTTAAGATTATTTTTTTTTTTTTTTTTTTCGTATGTGAGAGTCGACAATATCTTTTTTCATTGGGAAGACGAAGTAGGCGATCGAAGTTTCTTTAATTAGAACTAGCCGCAACGGAAAACGCCGTTGTAATGATCCCCAGTCCTTATAGTGCATAATTTCGTGACACTTTCTTCCCTCTATATGGATAGTAATCCAGCTACCCGCAGCAATACTCCAAAGTAGAACGCTGTAGTATAGGCAGTTTCTTTATCAGTTATCTTGCATCTCCTTAGCGTTCTGCGAATGGAAAGTAGACTTTTGTTCGTCTTAAAAGTAGTGTGTGTTTGTTTGAAATGGAAGTAGTATGTGTTTGTGGAGCGAGCGTGTCACTGTTTTGTTAAGAGACCGTCCCCGCTAAAATTCCCAAATAAATGTTCTGTTGTGGTTTTGGTAACAAAATAATTTGACTAAGCAATGAGACTAAGTACCTTCCTTTGCCCTGTTAGAATAAATTGCAACTGACATGGGATGCAATGATCTTACGTAAATGTGGTTTAGTTTTATGTGCAACGGATAACACTTTAAATTGTACAGTTGTTAATAAGTCAACGGTAATTAAACTCGTAATTGGTCTACACATTACTCTCGTGTGTGAAAAACAAATGTGAGCAAATGAAATGTTCAGATCTGATAGCGTGCTCCATATACCAGTAGCCAGACTATACATGTATAATTCGACTGCGAGAGCGAACAGAAAGTGCTACTACAGCGATAATTTTGCTACTTGAATTAACAGGATGCCAAACAAGGATATTTGATATTAATTGGATATCAAGATCACTGCACTTGATAATGTGCCTATTTGTACAACAATTACCATACAGATTCAATGTAATAAAAATGTTCTATAAATCTGGTAAAGATTTCAAGTATCACATACTGCAAATATTTCTCACCTCTTCACGTGATCTACTTCTCTTAAGATCAGACAAATCACTTTAACTGTTACTAACATTAACTAACTTAATAATCTGAACTTTCATTAAGACTGAGAAAATCTCTAACTGTGATCTTTACTGCATTTATGAACAAACTACTTCCTGCTCTCATTAATAGACCAACTGATCATCACAAAATGCCTACACTGAACTGTTCTAATTAGCACATAAATTTACAAACACAATAATTATGCAACTCTATCATAAGAAACAATGATTGGAACGGGTAGCAATTCAAATTGGTGAAAGGAACGAGGAACTGATAAAATGACACAGGGATAAATGATAAATGCGAGCTGAATTAAACAGTATTCATTACCCAAAAGACAAACCAACTACAATATAGGCTACATACAGGCTACCATACATAACGATAGAAAAGTACAAGTTTACCTTATTTGAGACATAAATTTCCATACAAAATTTTCAATCTGCAGACTTGGCTGCGACTCTTCAAAACTGAATTTTTACTCTTCGAGTCTAACACACAGACAGAATAACCCGACAGTTTCACGACTACAGCTCTACCACTTCAACTCTCCTGCACGAAGGTCACACCTCGACTCTTTAAACGCAACAACTGTGAGTGCAAGACACACTCCAAAGATGAAACAAAGTCTTGGGTTGACAGCAAAGATATGAAAATGAGTACAGTATGTTATATCGATTAGTGAAGTGGTACAAAATATACATAAATTTGTTTTCTGCAGAATTATAGCTTTGGTTTTTATAACAAAAAATGCTCAATGCTCTATGACAGGCAAAAATTATGTAAAAATTATATTGCGTACTCCTTTCAGTCTTCAACACGATATTCCCAGTTTGTGTCGTAATAGTAATTCCTACGCATTCCGCTGAATTTACGCCCTTCGTATTTCATCAGATTTATCATACCATCGTAGTTTAGCGGATTACTCTTACTGCTCGTACAAACGACTTGAGACGTTTCACCATTTAGGGCCAGTTGCCAATTTGCGCACAATGCAATCGCCTGCGTAAGTCACTACCGACTTGAGGTTCTTTCACCAAAATACTCGCAGGACCTCCAGAAACTTGCCTTGTAGAATGTGTGCTCATCCTACGTACGTATTTGACTGTACGGAGCTGTACTGTAGCTTCCCACGCGCCAGACAGTATCCGTTATTTTCGACCGGATTGCAACACGATAAGGCCGCTCCACTTGCCAGCGAGTCTGAAAACAAAGGGATTATTAAACTGCCCGAGCGCTCTCTCTCTCTCTCTCTCTCTCTCTCTCTCTCTCTCTCTCTCTCTCTCTCTCTCTCTCTCTCTCTCTCTCTCACATACACACACACACACACACACACACACACACACACACACACACACACAGTCGCGCGCGCTACGACCTTCACACCGGCGCCTGTACAACACTCAAAGCCTTATAGCTGCAGCATTTCCCAAGTTCAAATGTTTGGGACTTAACTACGGGGTCATCGGTCCCTAAACTTACAAACTCCGTACGAACTAGCTAATACTAAAATACGGCACAGTATCTATGCCCGAGGGGGGATTCGAACCCCCGACCGTAGTGGCCGTGCAGGCCGTGACTAGCGTGCCGCAGACCGCTCGGCCACCGGGGTCGGCTTCTCCCAAGTCCTCCGCGTTGATTCCTCCTTGGTAACGGTGATTCCATGTGTTCATTTGGTTGCCACGGTTGTCCGGATGTGGTTTTTCTCCTATGGCCTTGTAGCCAGCGTCATGGCCCACGAGTGAAAAGCACATTGGATGAGCAGTCCAACATCTTAACCACTCCCCTCCCCCCCCCCCCAATGCATCAGGCAGAATTGATGTAGTGGAGGGGGAGATCCTTTAAGACCTTGTAGCTGGATACAAGTACCAGCAACTGTATAGACACTCTTTATTCTATCTTGTGCTTCAATTACACCATCTTCAGGTCCCCGTTGTGTAACTGTCATCAATGGCACATTTGAATAGAGTACCGTTGAAACCGGTAGCCGTAAATTTCCTCGTCATGTTACACCTTCAACATCTACCTCTACATTGGATACTCAGCAAATGACATTTCAGTGCCTGGCAGAGGGTTCATCGAACCACAATTATATTATTTATCTCAAAAATGTTCAAATGTTTGTTAAGCTTATGGGACTTAACTACGGGGTCATCAGTCCCTAAACTTACAAACTACTTATGAACTACTTACGAACTAGGACGGCACAAATATCCATGCCCGAGGGGGGATTCGAACCCCGACCGTAGTGGCCGTGCTGACCGTGACTGGAGCGCCTCAGTCACCTCGGCCACCGCGGCCGGCATTATTTATCTCCCATTCCACTCTCGAATAGCGCGCGGGAAGAAAGAACACCTGAATCTCTCTGTTCGAGCTCTAATTTCTCGTTTTATTCTGATGATCATTTCTACCTATGTAAGTGGGAGTCAACAATATATTTTCGCATTCGGAGGAAAATGTTGGCGATTGTAGTTTCGTAAGTAGCCCACGCCGCAGCGATAAGCGCCGTTGTTGTAATGTTTCCCATCCCAGATCCTGTATCTTTTCCGTAACGCTGTCTCCCCTCTATCGTGACAATACGAAACGAGCTGCCCTTCTTTGGACTCGTTCGATGTCTTCTGTCAAACCCACCTGATACGGATCCCACACTGGGCAACAATACTCCATTAAAGGACGGACAAGCGTAGTGTATGCAGTTTCTTTAGTAGTTCTGTTGCATCTTTTAAGGGTTGTGCCAATAAAACGCACTCTCTGGTTCGCCTTTCCTACATTATCTACGTGTTCTTTCCAATTTAAGTATGAAGTAATAGTAAAAGTAATGAATAGAAGAAAAAAAATTACGGCTACCGCTAGGAACAGAACTACCCATAGAGCAAGGAAAAAAGGTGGTTTATGGCGGCTGCCTAGTAAGTAGGAGGTATCGGGTTCGAATCCCGGCCGCGACATTTTAATTCGATACCTCTACTTCAGTTTAATATCTTCAATAGATACCGAGACAAAATATGTCCCTGAACATTGTTTATTTGATATTTATGTAAGTTGATAAATGTTTTGAAATTATGATATAGTTTGTCGGAAACACTGAGGTGGTCTAATTGTGAGTAATAGAAAAGACTACCAGTTACAAAACTTAGCTTCTCGCCTCTGAACTGCTTCTATATCGTTCTTTAAGTAGATCTGCTGGAGATTCCAAACGCTTGAGCAATACTCGAGACGAGGTCGTACAAGCGTTTTATATGTGGTCTCCTTTACAGACGATCCTACCTTCCCAAAGTTCTCCCGATAAACCGAAATAGACGATCCGCCTTCCCCAAGACTGTCCTTGTAAGCTCGTTCCGTTTCATATCACTGTGTAGCGTTACGCCTAGGTTTATAACTGCGAAACACAAACACAACTAGCTCTTTAGTCACACGAAGTGATGAGTGCTATCGCCAAGGGATATCAAATTGATTCCGTATTTCTTGACTTTCAGAAGGCTTTTAATGAAATTAACGTGGTTATGGTATATCGCCCCAAATTTGGAACTGGATAGGGGATTTTCTGTCAGAGTGGACAGACTTTGCAGTAATCGATAGTAAGGCATCGATTAAAACAGAGGTGATGTAGGGTGTTCCACAGGGTAGTGTTATTGGTCCTCTTCTGTTCCTTATTTACATAAACGATTTAGGGGAGAATCTGAGTAGCTCTCTTAGGTTGTTTGGAAATGACGCCGTCATTTACCGTGTAGTAAAAACGAACTGCAGAACGATCTGAATCAGATATCGCTATTGGGGAAAAAATTCGTAATTCATTGTATTTAATGAACAGTGTGAAGTGGTCGACATGAGTACGAAAAGAAATCCGTTAAACTTTGTTTACAAGATAAATCAATCAAAAGTGAAGGCGGTAAACTCCACATAATTCCTAGGAATTACTATTACTTACTATTACTTGGAAAGATAATGTCATGGGAAAGGCGAAAAAGAGACTGCGTTTTATTGGCAGAACCCTTAAAAGATGGAACAGAACTACAAAAGAAACTGCATACACTACGCTTGTCCGTCCATTTTTTGGAGTATTGCAGCCCAGTGTGGGATCCTTATAAGGTGGGTTTGACGGAGGACATCTAAAGAGTGCAAAGAAGGGCAGCTCGTTTCGTATTGTCACGATACAGGGGAGATAGCTTTACGGAAATGATACAGGATCTGGGATGGGAATCATTACAACAACGGCGCTTATGGCTGCGGCGTGGTCTGCTTACGAAACTCCAATCGCCAACATTCCCTTGCGAATGCGAAAATACGTTGTTGACTGCCACTTACATAGGTTAGCAATGATCACAGAATAAAATACGAGAAATCAAAGATCGAACGGAGAGATTCAGTTCTTCTCGCGCGCTATTCGAGAGTGGAATGGGAGATAATACTATAATGGTGGTTCGATGAACCGTCTGCCAAGCACTTTAATGTGATTTTCAGAGTACCCCATGTAGATGTAGACGCGTCTCTGTCAAGCAGCACACCACTAATGCTGTATTGGAACACTGCGGCTTTGTTCCTCCTCCTCACCTGCATCAGCTCACATTTTTGTACATTTAGAGCTCGGCTACTTCTCGCCTTTGTTTTTAGTCGACGTGTCTGCATCAGTCGGCACACTTCTGATACTGTACTGGAACGCTGTACGTCATACTTGAAGAAAGTGATACGTTTCATGCAACAGTCTCGTACCTGTCTCGAGTGACATGTCGAGTGATAAGATACAAGTGCCCCGGCTTCTGTTAAGTGCGCAGTGTTCAGAGCGTTTGACGCAAGTGGGCGCGAGTAGAGCGCCTGGCGGTTGGTTGTCAGCCCGTTATCAGCACTCGACGGGCAGGCCTGGGCGGTAAACACGCCAGCGGCGAAGTAGGCCAGCGGGACCCGTCATCAGTGGTCAGGGCCTCTGCAGTCCACAGAGGTCGCACCTCCGGGGGGGTCGGCTAGAGCGCTAGAGCGCTGTGGCGCAGAGTAACATACACGGAGGAGCAGCCCCCCCTAGACCACTGTCCTACGCTCCCCTCGTAGTTCCGTAAGATGCTAGCAGGTATCAGGCTTAGGGTGGCTCTGGCACGTCAGAGGGTAGCGTGGAGGGGAGGCTGAGGGGAGAGCTCGTGCCGCCTGCCACGAGGCCACGGCTGTGAGGGGAGGTGGTGGTGGGGGCAGCCGCTACCTGCCGCCTGCTCTGGACAGTTTAAAGGGCTGCTTCTGACCGGAGCATCAGAGGGTAGCGTGGAGGGGAGGCTGAGGGGAGAGCTCGTGCCGCCTGCCACGAGGCCACGGCTGTGAGGGGAGGTGGTGGTGGGGGCAGCCGCTACCTACCGCCTGCTCTGGACAGTCTAAAGGGCTGCTTCTGACCGGAGCATCAGAGGGTAGCGTGGAGGGGAGGCTGAGGGGAGAGCTCGTGCCGCCTGCCACGAGGCCACGGCTGTGAGGGGAGGTGGTGGTGGGGGCAGCCGCTACCTACCGCCTGCTCTGGACAGTCTAAAGGGCTGCTTCTGACCGGAGCATCAGAGGGTAGCGTGGAGGGGAGGCTGAGGGGAGAGCTCGTGCCGCCTGCCACGAGGCCACGGCTGTGAGGGGAGGTGGTGGTGGGGGCAGCCGCTACCTACCGCCTGCTCTGGACAGTCTAAAGGGCTGCTTCTGACCGGAGCATCAGAGGGTAGCGTGGAGGGGAGGCTGAGGGGAGAGCTCGTGCCGCCTGCCACGAGGCCACGGCTGTGAGGGGAGGTGGTGGTGGGGGCAGCCGCTACCTACCGCCTGCTCTGGACAGTCTAAAGGGCTGCTTCTGACCGGAGCATCAGAGGGTAGCGTGGAGGGGAGGCTGAGGGGAGAGCTCGTGCCGCCTGCCACGAGGCCACGGCTGTGAGGGGAGGTGGTGGTGGGGGCAGCCGCTACCTACCGCCTGCTCTGGACAGTCTAAAGGGCTGCTCCTGACCGCAGCATCAGAGGGTAGCGTGGACGGGAGGCTGAGGGGAGAGCTCGTGCCGCCTGCCACGAGGCCACGGCTGTGAGGGGAGGTGGTGGTGGGGGCAGCCGCTACCTACCGCCTGCTCTGGACAGTCTAAAGGGCTGCTTCTGACCGGAGCATCAGAGGGTAGCGTGGAGGGGAGGCTGAGGGGAGAGCTCGTGCCGCCTGCCACGAGGCCACGGCTGTGAGGGGAGGCGGTGGTGGGGGCAGCCGCTACCTGCCGCCTGCTCTGGACAGTTTAAAGGGCTGCTTCTGACCGCAGCATCAGAGGGTAGCGTGGAGGGGAGGCTGAGGGGAGAGCTCGTGCCGCCTGCCACGAGGCCACGGCTGTGAGGGGAGGTGGTGGTGGGGGCAGCCGCTACCTACCGCCTGCTCTGGACAGTCTAAAGGGCTGCTTCTGACCGGAGCATCAGAGGGTAGCGTGGAGGGGAGGCTGAGGGGAGAGCTCGTGCCGCCTGCCACGAGGCCACGGCTGTGAGGGGAGGCGGTGGTGGGGGCAGCCGCTACCTGCCGCCTGCTCTGGACAGTCTAAAGGGCTGCTTCTGACCGCAGCGCCATCACGGCACATCTTACAGAACTGCTGGAAACCCTCCCTCCCCGCACCCGTGAGAATAGGACCAGGCCCTTAAGGAGGTTTCCCGTCTCTGTATATATTTGTCTGTGGCTGTGGCCATTTACCGTGTACAAATGTTTGTACAGCTTATGGGACTTAACTACGGAGTCATCAGTCCCTAAACTTACAAACTACTTACCAACTAGCTAATACTAAGGACGGCACAAATATCCATGCTCGAAGGGGGGGGGATTCGAACCCCCGACCGTAGTGGCTGTGCAGACCGTGACTGGAGCGCCTCAGTCCCCTCGGCCACAGAGGCCGGCAATTTAACCAGTAAACATGACCAATGTAAGCCGTGACAGTTGTGCTCATGCTCTCGTAGTACACAGCTGTAATTTGTATGTGTGCTGGAAAAACTTGTGGAATCCGACTTCGGGGAAGATCAGTTTGGATTTAGGAGAAATGCAGGAACACGGGAGGCAATACTCACATTACGACTTATCTTAGAAGATAGGCCAAGGAAAGGGAGCCGGCCGCGGTGGCCGAGGAGACTGAGGCGCTCCAGTCACGATCTGCACGGCCACTACGGTCGGGGGTTCGAATCCCCCCTCGGGCATGCATATTTATGCCGTCCTAGTTCGTAAGTAGTTCATAAGTAGTTTGTAAGTTTAGGGACTGATAACCCCGTAGTTAAGTCCCATAGACTATACAAACATTTGAACATTTTCAAAGGGAAAACTACGTTTTTAGCGTTTGTCGATTTGGAGAAAGCTATTGATAATGTCGACTGGAATACTCTCTTCCACATTCTGAAGTTAGCAGGGTAAAATATAGGGAGCGAAGAGTTATATTCAACCTATACAAAAACCAAACAGCGGTTATTAGAGTCGAAGGGCAAGAAAGGGATGCAGAGGTTCGGAAGGGAGTAAGAGAGGGTTGTAACCTTTCCCCGATGTTGTTCAATCTGTACATGGAGCAGGCAGCGAAGAAATGGAAGAGAAATTTGGAGAGGGCATTAAAGTGGAGGGAGAAGAAATAAAAACATTGCGGTTTACCGATGGCATAGTAATTCTGTCAGACGCCGCAAAAGATCCGAAAGAGCGACTGAATAGAATGGACAGCGTCTTGAAAGGAAGATATAAGATGAACATCAACAAGAGTAAAACGAGGGTAATGGAATGCAATGTCGGAAAATCAGGCGATGCTGAAGGAATTAGGTAATGAGACAATAAATGTAGTAGATTATTTTTTTTAATTTCGGTAGCAAGATAACTTCCGATGTACGAAGTAAAGAAGATATAAATACAGAACGGCTATGGGAAGAAAAGCATTTCTTAAGAAGCGAAACTTGTTAACATCGAATATTAATTTAAATGTTATGAAGTCCTTTCTGAAAGTGTTTGTCTGGAGTGAAACATGGACGATAAGGGGTTCAGATAAAAAGACGATAGAAGCTTCTGTAATGTGTTGCTACAGACGAATGATGAAAATTAGAGGGGTGTATCACGTAACTAATGAGGTGCTTAACCGAATTGGGGAGAAAAGGAGTTTCTGGCTTATTCTGACTAAGAGAAGGGATAGATTGGTTGGACACATTCTGAGACATCAAGGAATAGTCAACTTAGCATTAGAAGGAAGTGTGTGGGGTAAAAATCGAGACCGAGGGACGAATACAGTAAGCCGATTCAAAAGGACGGCCGGCCGCGGTGGCCGAGGGGACTGAGGCGCTTCAGTCACGGTCTGCACGGCCACTGCGGTCGGGGGTTAGAATCCCTCCTCGGGCATGGATATTTGTGCCGTCCTTAGTCTTAGTTAGTTCATAAGTAGTTTGTAAGTTTAGGGACTGATAACCCCGTAGTTAAGTCCCATAGACTTTACAAACGTTTGAACGTCAAAAGGATGTAGGTTGCCGAACGTATTCTCAGATGAAGATGCTTGCACAGGACAGGGTAGCGTGGAGAGCTGCATCAAACCAGTCTGCGGACTGAAGACCACAACAACAACAACAACAACATGTGTGCTGGGTAATATTCCATTCGCCAAATGAAAGCCCGCTTTGCTCAAATTGGTTGTCTGCTATCACTACAGGTAGTTAACCGTCATCAAGGGACCATATGTATTAATTAGACTTGTAACAGCTAATTATATATTATGTCTTTACCAGGCAACCTCAACTATATGGTACCATGTACTCTGCAGTCGTCATTTTTTAACTGATGGGATGTACTATCCTACGTTATCCATATGTTAATGTTCCAAGCATGTCAATGGTACCCCAGTAACCAGTACGCAGGGGGAGAATTTTATGTATTGTCTACACCAGATGCATGTACCTTTGATAGTTTTTTACAGATTTATAATTTTAATTTTACGTTTGAAAATGACAACTTGTTGTCGTAACTAGTCACATAATGAAGTATGAAGTGAAGTATGTGATCTAGGCTTTCTTGTATGTGAAGACTATGTAACATTTACAGATCGCTCCCCATACGCGACTATGTCGAATGTTGATAAGATGCTAATGAATTGCTGTGCTGCCTCGATCATATAATATAGCATACACAGACGAGACTTTCTGTAAACTCAAAAACGTCTTTGAATTTTCACTGTAGTATTTTTTTTTAAAAGAAAACGGCTGCTGCTACTGCAAATGAAGAGTTTTTATTTTTATAAGTCACCCATAGCCGTTTCGCCTTTTTCAGAAGGCATCATCAGTGGGTGTCCTGAAATATTGTCGCTAAAAGTTAGAGCTATCGAAAACACTCGGTATTCGTTGGCTGTACACTGTCCCATTCTCTTAGATTCCTTATGGCTCTGTAGAAGTTTCTGGCTTTCACCTGCAGCCGCCTGCGCTTCACAGTTCAAAGTTGTCAAGAATAGTCAGCTTTCAGGATTTTGCTTAAGCTGAATTGAACACAGGACTGTTTTAGTAGTAAATGCTTAAACGTATTAATACATGGTGTTTGATGTGACAGGTTTTTGCCCATCGCAGTATATATCATCTCATATTTATTGCAATTTTCGTTCTCTGGGGTCCGCAGTGTGGAGTATGTCTTTGATTGACATGTTCAATAACACAATAATTATAAATTATTTTAAAACTGCTTTAAACTTTATTAACTCACTCTAAGCTTATTTCGGCCTTAGGCCATCATCAGTTGTTATTACTTACAATATTGTTGTTGTTTATTTGCTGCCAAATTGATTATATATAGAAGCGGATGGAATGCTTATCTGTATATGTGCAGCAGCACTGGTTATATGATTAGATTTTTTTCAATTTTTCATAGTGGCAGTCTGTGGTGGCAGCATCCAACGATACAGATAAGCATTACATCAGCTTCTGTAATCAATTGGGCAGCAAATAAACAACAACAATATTATAAGTAATAACACCTGATGAAGGCCCAAGGCCGAAATAAGCTTATAGTGAGTTAATAAAGCTAAAAGCAGTGTTAAAATAATTTATAATTATTGTGGTATTGATCATATTTATTGAATTATGAGTTCTACCCGATGATGCAGTAATATATTTGTTTGTATAAGTACAATATGTCGGTAAAATCCATGGCGTACTTCGTCGTAAACAAGTAATAGATTAAAACCTGATGACTGTTGGGGCGGTATCCATGAACATGTGCTCATATATTACGAACTAAGTGTAGTACTGTGATACAGTTTCGAAATTGCATTCAACATTTACTATCTGTAAAATTTCTTGCGACTAAAATTTGCTGTAACGTCATACCGAATGCCGTAATTTTGCTCCATGTACAGCGGAAAAGTAGTAAGCGAGAAACTTTTTTCCTTTCATTATTTTGCTGGGGTTGTCAGCGAGAAAAAGTTTCATAAAGGTGTGAAATTACGTTTAAAGTTCGTTGCAAGCCGCTACGTGCTCTCCTTCTCAAATTAGTGGACTGATCAAGTCACACTATCACGTGCCGCAAGACGGGGAAGTTTTCATTGTTTATGGCGCCATATCTCCTGAACTATCGGCCCTACCGCAAAATCCTTTCTTAGCTGACGTCTATTACCTATAAACTACATTCCTGCCAAATTTCAGCTTTATAGGTGGAGTGAGTGTGTGTCATTTCGCTTTTATATAGATTGAGAAGACAAGATCAGTATCGGACACTGATTTTCATGTTACGCTGTGCAGAAAACGTGGTAAAATTGAATAACTTGCATGTTTATATTACTAGGAAGTCTTCTTCCAGGACTCGCCAAGGCTGGCGGTAGCAAGACCGCAGAGACATCTGTTGGTTCATTCGGTAGTTGTTGGCGGCAGCACGTCGTCCTGCCATCTCTCGGCAATTCTACGTAACATTGAAGCATTCAGGGAGAACCCATTTTATCTCCGAATTTCCAGTTTTGCAGAGTAATCTTAGAAACTATTCTTCCTGCTGTTGCAAATTAGTTCCTTAACTTTATCGCGTCGTGAGCTTTGCCATAAGTTCCCGTGTGTTTCAATTGTCTGAAGAGAGTACTTTATACCCTAGACCTTAAGTCCCAATGAATTCTATATAGCTGGCAGTTTGTTTGCGAGCAATACTTTATGAAGCAAGAATAAACCAATATATAATTTTTGGAAGGCGCGGATGTTTGTATCCGTGCCAGTCAAGCAATTTCAAGCCTTATCCATGTGTAGGCTTTGGGAAATAAAGGTTGGGCATAAATTTTTATTTGGTTCGATTCTTGCGATTCAATCCCACATTGTGAATCGATTCCTACAATTCGTTCGATTCTTTCGCGATTCTTACTTCTACATCTTGCCCATAGATGACAATACAAGTCTGTGTCATGGATGTTGGAATCTGTTCCTACGATTCTTTCTAGTCTGCGACGGCACGAATCTTCCAGAATGCCAAAAAGGTGACAATATGGGTATTCGGATTTTTTAATATTTATGGTGTGTAAAGTTCAGACTTAAAATGATAATGAGGCAAAGCCATTCCATTCAGCTCTCAAAAATTCTCGAGAAAATAGTCTTTGAAGTTTTGCTAGCGGTTATAAATACACATTACACTACCAGCTATTTCTGCTGTCATCATAGTTCATTTAGTAGCGTTGTAGGTTTAGTGAACGTAGGTCACTTATTTAGAATCCTGCTGTAAACGTCCAAATTTTTTGTTGGGTTTCAATACTTATGCCATTTAAATATAGATTTAATTAAATCTATGATAATTAACAAATATCTAATCATTATAAAATCAATTAGTTTAAGGAAACACGTCTATATAAATAAACATTAAAAATAAAAATCCGTCTCGAAATATTAAATTTCTTTAGAGATAAAAGAAATTCGCGTTTATTAAAGTTTTTTTTTTTTTTCTTTTTTGTAAAATCGGTTTCTTTCAGGAAAGCTGATAACGTAAAAATCAAATTGGTAAAAAGGATTTAAAATCGCGTTTTTAAAAAAAGCTTAAACCTCTCTAAACACAAAATATAATCCAAATCGTTACAGCCATTTCCGGTATAAGCGAAATATAAATGTGTAAGGATTGCTCGTTTAAATACATAATATGTAAACTTTATAAAAGTTTATAAAATGTGTATTGGCAGCTGTGTATTTCGCTGCGTTTTGCTTCTGTCTTGTGTAATTCGTGAATAGGCTAATAATTAACGGCTAACGATCCTCGTTCTGTGCTTCCTTTGTTCATGATTTCTGGCCTTCGTAATTATTCGGCAGTCGCCTTCGAGTCATGAATCGTTGAATCTTGGAATCGTCACGAGACAGACGATTCTTTTGAACGACAATTCGTCCGGATCACGATTCGACGATTGTTTATTCAAATGTACGATTCATTGACGAATCGCCACAACTCTATCGGAAATATAAAAGACATATTTCTCAGAAAATATGTTGTAGAGATGGAAAAAATGAAACATCTGGCGGCTTCGGAATAAATGAAACTGTACAATATGATGTTTCGAAACCATGAAACAGTGTGTATTTTGTAATAATATGGGACTGTTTACTGTAACTCGTCCATGTGTTGTGTATATGTATTGCTATAGACTTTCATTCAGATGCCTTGACAGTTATTGATTTCCTACACCGACAAAATTTTACCTACCACCGCTGCGGCCTTGCATGGTTATGTTGGCAACATCAAGAACACGGTAGACAATCTTTGCCAAGATGTTTATATTCTGCCTGCTCTGTGGTTGACAGGTTTGCTAAGGGTTAAATTTTTATACATGATTATCGCACTGCTAGGTACTTGAAATTCGAGTTTTGGAGATATCTTTAATGGGCGGTTTCATTTACCGTCCAAATTGTCGTAATATGAAAGTGTAAATCAGAAATTCGTCAAATACGGCACATTAAGTTAGATCTTCATGTATTTATATCTTTTAAAAATATCTATTGTTCTACATGAGAGTCCGGCCAACGTTGTTCGCGAGGAACTAACGGTAGGGGGAAAAGTTCTGACTCTTTAAAGCGCAATTTGCGATCTCCCGTTGTTAGTATAAAGTCTGTCATTTTAGACTTTTTTTTTTATAAAAAAGATGTAGGTGTAAGTCACGTGTTTTAATGTTATTACCGTACATGGATAGATAAACCCAGAATTTTTATAGATATTTCAATGCAAATAGTGAGCAATATTTTATTGTTAATTTACGTTTATAAAGCAGATATTATGCCATTCGAAATACTGCAGTCATTTTACAAACGAATCTTGATTCAGATATCTTAAGCTACACAGATACAAACTTGTGTCGATTAGTTTTTTCTCTCTTTAAGCTGTTCACGTACTAGTGAGTGAAATGTGTGTCTGTGCAGAGGTACAGCAAAATGAAACACCACGCTTTCGATACAATTCGTCGGTTCCGGTCTGAAACGCCGCTGTTTCGAAACAGTGTAAATCGACAGGACGTCAAAAGTCTAAATCCGAAGTTTTGTACTTTTTGCTTCAACATTGCATTAATAGCAGCGTATTTTCAAGAAACCGTTCATCCCCTATTTCACCCCCTTACGGATGGGAATAACGAAAAATTGCCGATGCCTACAACCTAAGATAAACGTCTACGAATATCAAATTTCTATCGTCTGTAGATTCACTTTTCGGCGCCGTCTTCGTGTCTTAGAAACGCATCGCGAAAGCGAAATTTCTTTCTTACGCTTTGGCATCTTTCTTGGTAGTTTTACTTTTGAAACTGCAATAGGCACTTATTCTCCTTTATTCGTACGCTTGTTGCAGAGAAACAACTGAAGAATGTGCATCACGTCTCGCTGTATATAACCGCTTTGCCGTTACAGTGTCAAAAGTCATCGCTGGTCTTCAGTCGGAATTTTATATAAGCTGACGAGTTTCAACCACTGTGTTTTCCACCTTCTTATAGCTATCGACACGGAAGTACTAAGTTGTACAACGGGAGACTTTGTACTAAAACAACAGAGAGAGATCGTTCGTCTTCATTGTGTAGTTTTTGCTGAAGAGCAAAATATAGACACCCACACGTACAATTTTATATAAGTCGGTAACTTTCAACTCCCATATCTTCCACCCCCTTATCGTTATCAACCCTCTACCACCGGCGTGCACAATGGGAGACTGGTACCTGCTACCATATAGAAACATTATGCATTTGCCAAGTTTTGGCAAAATTTGATCGTAATCCCCCACGTGCCGGCCGCGGTGGCCGAGAGGACTGAGGCGCTCCAGTCACGGTCTGCACGGCCACTACGGTCGGGGGTTCGAATCCCCCCTCGGACATGGATATTTGTGCCGTCCTTAGGATTAGGTAGTTCATAAGTAGTTTGTAAGTTTAGGGACTGATGACCCCGTAGTTAAGTCTCATAGACTGTACAAACTTTTGAACATTTGAATCCCCCACGTCAGACCCTGTCATTGTTAGACACGACGCAACCACAGTGTCCCGACTGCGTACAATTGAGATACCTTTGGGCCGAGGGACGTATTTCAGATGTTATGGATGTGCGGTGGTTGACCACACCTGTAGAGGTTCCTTTGTAGCGGTAGAAACGCGTAGTATTGGCCGTCTTACGTGATTGCAGACCAGGTGTTGAGACATGAGGAGATAGTTATTGGACGGAACTGTAGGGATATTCGTTTTATTTTTTTGAAAAAAAAAAGTCTTCGTTGCATAAACTTCATGTTTTATTTATTTAAACATGCCGCGTTTCGTCTCTTCTAGGCATCATCAGGCGTTTAAAAAGGGGGGAGGGGAGATTTACAGCGTAGTTTAAAAGACAACGCTACCAGCTGATCTACGCCGACAGATGGTGCCATCAATTTAATGCTTGGTATTTACGCTTACTTGCAAAATGTCAAAGTCGATTTTATCGGGAATTTTTGAGAGTTGCTTCGAATGGCTGTCGCTGATTATTATTTCAGTGCTGAACTTCCACGTACCATAAATACCAAAAAAGTATAAAATCCGACACCCGTGTGTTCTCCCCTTGTCAGTCTAAAAGCTGTGTGTGTGTTGTGGATGTTGAACCTATCGTTAAATCGGACAACAAATTGTTCATTAACACAGTAATTTGGTTTAATTATGGCCCTGATATTGATGTATATACTATTAAATAAGAAACAGTGCATTAAACTGATTATGTGCGCAACGGATATTTTAAACACAAAACAACTGTGGCAAGTCACCATTTGAAACAGACACTGACTATACTCAAAAATTTTGACTGCGAGAAAGATATTAAAAAACCACAAACCACTTTCTTAATGCTTGACTGTGAGAATTTTATGCAGATCAGTTTCTGATTATTGAAATTTAGTATCATAGTCAATTAACTATCATTTACTAAGGCACCAATAACGAAATCTGTTCAACAATATTATCAAAATCAATACTGCACTTTAAATCCACTAATAACTAATTGTCACATGACGGAAGTAGGTTAATCTTCTAACTACGTAAATGAAACAGGAATGAAAGGTCAACTTTGTTACTTATTATTAATAATCACCATTACATTACCTACATAATACAACTTTTTCCTAATGACATCAAATGCAGTTACCTTCATTCCAGCAGTGTTACAATACAATACAATATATATTCCAAATATAATCAAATCGACTTGCTGTCACAGCAGCCTCTGCTCTACATCGGAGCCATACACACAGCTCAACCGCTCTCTAAGCGAGCTGAACCACAAGTGCTACTCTCTCTCAGCGCGAGCTACAATGCTATGCGATACATGATCTTTGCCAAAGATGAAACTTCACAGAATTAAGTACACACATCGATACACACAGTAGAAGCGATATTATACATTTTCTTGCAAGCAAGTTACTCGACACAAAACAAGAGGTACAATATTAGACATTTTCTTACAAAAAATATTTTTTATGGACACGTTTCAAGTCGTTTCGAGGTAACTAGTCACGAGACTGGTAAGCAGCTGAGACAAATCTTGAGAGGTGGAACCGTGTTCACGGAAACATCCCTGCATTCGCGCAAAGTGAATTGTAGAAAATGTGGAAAATTTGAAGGTTAGTGTCTTTGACGTCGGTTTGCAGCAGGATTGTAGAACATACACTTTCGCCAAACGTTCGAAGTACATGAGAAGATAACGATCTGTATAGCCGCGGAGGGGTGGCAGAGGGCTCTAGGGCGCCTTGTTGCGGAGCGCGCCGTCGGAGGTTCGAGTCCTCCCTCGGGCACGGGTGCGTGTGTGTGCTGTCCTTAGTATAATTTATAGGTTTGTAAGCCTAGGGACTAATAACCAAAGTCCTTTAGATTTACAAACATTTATACGTTTGAACGAGCTATTGGCCCACAGATAACACGAATTCAGAACGTAGCATTCTTTTAATTAGACCTTCCCGGGTTACAAGACGCGTCATGTGGTTTATTGCCCACGAGCTTTCGGCAGAGAACTCCTGTGCCATTCTCAAGTGGATGTCATTTCGCGATCGCTGCCGTGCTTATACAGGGTGTTACAAAAACGTACGGCCAAACTTTCAGGAAAGATTCCTCACACACAAAGGAAGAAAATATGTTATGTGCACATGTGTTCGAAAACGCTTAAATTCCTTGTTAGAGCTCATTTTATTACGTCTCTTCAAATCACATTAATCATGGAATGGAAACACACAGAAACAGAACGTACCAGCGTGACTTCAAACACTTTGTTACAGGAAATGTTCAAAATGTCCTCTGTTAGCGAGGATACACGCATCCACCCTCCGTCGCACGGAATCCCTGATGCGCTGATGCAGCCCTGGAGAATGGCGTATTGTATCACAGCCGTCTACAATACGAGCACGAAGAGTCTCTACATTTGGTACCGGGGTTGCGTAGACGAGAGCTTTCATATGCCCCCATAAATGAAAGTCAAGAGGGTTGAGGTCAGGAGAGCGTGGAGGCCACGGAATTGGTCCGCCTCTACCAATCCGTCGGTCACCGAATCTGTTGTCGAGAAGCGTACGAACACGTCGACTGAAATGTGCAGGCGCTCCATCGTGCATGAACCACATGTTGTGTCGTACTTGTAAAGGCACATGTTCTAGCAGCACAGGTAGAGTATCCCGTATGAAATCATGATAACGTGCTCCAGTGAGCGTAGGTGGAAGAACATGAGGCCCAATAAAGACATTACCAACAATTCCTGCCCAAACGTTCACAGAAAATCTGTGTTGATGACCTGAATCGAGGAAGTACAGTACATACTAAGGAAACAATTTGGTATTTTGAGAATTGTCTGCACGAATTATTTCAATTTACATTTAAAGAGAAGCACTAAAATGAGGTTTAACATGGAAATTAAGCGTTTCCGGACACGTGTGCACATAACATATTTTCTTTCTTTGTGTGTGAGGAATGTTTCCTGAAAGTTTGGCCGTATCTTTTTGTAACACCCTGTATAGCCGCGCCGCCGCCAGTGACGTCACTGGTGCCCAGTTCTTGACCATATATGGCAGTGTTTTGGTCGCCAATTTCAACTCCGCAAGTACGGGATCCCAAGCCGTACTGAGCTGCAAGCCACCGTTTTTACAAAGAGTGTTTTCAGAAATTTTCATCTCTACTGTCTCGTTCATTACGCTGTCCCAGAAGCTGTTTGTCCGTTTAATAATCGATGTCTAGTCGAAAGCAATTCCGTGTCTGTTTTCCAAAGCATGTTCCACCACAGGTGTCTTTTCGGGATAGCGTAATTTAAAACACCGCTCGTGTTCTATGCGTCGCTGTTCAATAGTACTTCTTTTTGCCGTTTTGTGGCTCCACAACAGGGAGAATTAGCCGGCTCCTGAAGAGACGTAAAATCGACACAATCTTCAGGCCTCCGGCAAACATCCGGCAGCTAATGAATACTGTGAAAGATGATTCAGAACACCACGTGTTTATAAAATTCCATGTGTCGGCCAGACTGCTCACACTGTTGAACAACGACGCGTAGAACATGAGCGGTGTTTTCGATTACGCTATCCCGATGCACATCTCCACCCTACTCTATCCTGAGCAAGCCTCTTCATCTCCACATAAGAACGGCAACCTACATCTGTCTGAATCTGTTTACTGTATCCATCTCTTGGTCTTCCTCTGCGGTTTTTACCCCACACACTTCCCTCCAACGCTAAATTCACGATTCCTCGATGTCTAAGAATGTGCCCCACCAATCTATCCCTTCTTTTAGTCCAGGTATTTCAGAAACACCTTTTCTCCCCAATTCTGCTCAGTACCTCCTCATTAGTTACGCGATCCACCCACTTAATCTTCAGCATTCTTCTGTAGCACCACATTTCAAAAGCCTCTATCCTCTTCCTGTCCGCAATGTTTATCGTCCATGTTTCACTCCCATACAAGGCAATACTCAACAAGAATGCCTTCAGAAAGGACTTCCTTACGCTTAACTTAATATTCGATGTTAGCGAATTTCTGTTTTTCAAAAACGAAAACTTCTACTCCCATTCTGCATTTTATATCCTCTGTACTGCGACCATCGTTTATTTTACTGCCCAAGTAACAAAACTCATCTACAACCTTTATCGTTTCGTTACATCATCTAATTCCTTCATCATCGCCGGTTTTTCTTAGACTGCACCCCATTACCCTTGTTTTGCTCTTGTTAATGTTCATTTTATACGCACCTTTCAACGCACAATCTATTCGATACAACTGCTTTTCCAGGTCCTTTGCCAGAATTACAATGTCATCGGTAAAACGTACTCTTTTTGTTTCTTCAACCTGAACTTTAATTCCTTCTCCCAATTTCTCCTTGGTTTCCTTTATTAGCTTGCTGAATGTCCAAACTGAATAGCATTGGAGAAGGCTACAACCCTGTCTTACACTGCCTTCCCAACCTCTACATCCCTTTCATGCTCTTCAACTCTGATAACTGCTCTCTTGTTTTTGTACAAGTTGTAAACAATTTTACGATCCCTGTATTTTACTCCTCTTGATTTCAGAATTTGAAAGAGTCTATTCCGGTCAACATTGTTCAAAAGATTTGTCAAAATGTACAGAAGTTAGATATGTAGGCTTAAACAGTTTGTGTACTTTACATAGTGCAGCAGATAAAACATCTACATCTTTAAACTTCCTGGCAGATTAAAATTGTGTGCCGGAACCGGGACTCGAACCTAGGACCTTTGCCTTTCGCGGGCAAGCGTACTACCGACTGTGCTACCCCGACACGACTCACGATGCCGCCTCACAACTTTACTTCCGCCAGTTCTTCGCCTCCTACTTTCCAAACTTCACAGAAGCTCTCCTGCGATACTTGGAAGACTAGCACTCCTGGAAGAAAGGATATGGTGGAGACATGGCTTAGCCACAGCCTAAGGGATTTTTCCAGAATGAATCTTTCACTCTGCAGCGGAGTTTGCGCTGATATGAAACTTCCTGGCAGATTAAAATTGTGTGCCGGAACCGGCAAAGCCATGTCTCCAGCATATCCTTTCTTCCAAGAGTGCTAGTCTTGCAAGTTTCGCAAGAGAGCTGTGAAGTTTGGAAAGTAGGAGGCGAGGTACTGGCGGAAGTAAAGTTGTGAGGCGGCATCGTGAGTCGTGTCGGGATAGCTCAGTGGTAGAGCGCTTGCCCGCTAAAGGCAAAGGTCCCAGGTTTGAGTCTTGGTTCCGGCACACAATTTTAATCTGCCAGGAAGTTTCATATCAGCGCACACTCCGCTGCAGGGTGAAATTTTCATTATGTAGGTTTAAGTATGAGGGGGAAATTGTGATGGCCATCTAAATCAGCAGACACAATTTGTTAGTCGAGACGTCTGTGACACAGAAACGTCCCCGGGCATATTTTATCGCTTTGATATTATGACTTGCCTTCGTCGGCCAACTGAATGATGGCTTCTTCTTCTTGTTGCAGCGTTTGGGACTCGTGACTGGAGACTTTGCACTGTATTTATGTAACGCCAGTTGGTGTGCTGACTTAACCACTTCAGCCATTTTCATCGCTTTTACTTTCTCTCCACCATCTAATTTGGAAATACCGAGGTGGAAAAACTGGCAAGAAATCTATCTGTGTCTGCCTTCGACTTCCGTGAGATGCTGCTACAAGGCGAAATATAGCACTGCCAGGGTTGTCCGTTGTGCATTTCTTTTGAGGAATAGAGGAACTCTGAGCTTTAGGCCGGTGGAACAGCTGGCCGAATAAGAGTGTCGTCACGGAACGGGAAGATCTCAGGAGGTGGCGACCGATGGTACTTAATGGAACCAGAAGACTGACTCTCCCTAGCTGATGCGTTGTCAGCGCCTGTGCACGAGAATGTCGTTCTCCACGGTCTCGGCTGCCAGATTTGCACACACGGACATGCAGGTGAAAACTGTCCCGAAGAGCGTCTAACAGGTTTGGTCCGCACTCTCGCCCGCCCAAACTGCAGCATGAGCTGGGACCACATCTCCTGGTGGCTTTCCTTCCTGGATCCAGTGTCTGCTCACCAGGCGTCGCTGAGCACCTCACCTGTCCGATGCGCCGTGTGTTGGGGAGTGGGTGTTGATACGGCCACCAGGGTGCAACTACTGTAAACTACCGCCTTTACTGACGTGTGGGATATGCTGCATCTCGAAATTTAAAGGATTGATGCACGCTTGAGTGAAGTCACGCCCCCCATCAGGACTGTTACGTGTAATGGCGTGCCGAGCTTTACTGGACGACTTTGGAGAAATTGTTTGCCCAGCAGACTGCGTCGCTTAGCTACCAGACTTTTGCCAGCGTTCTGAAGTGGGCCCTCCTTGAAAGCTGAGTCCTATAGGGGCAAGTAACTAGTCTAGTAGACGTATGTAAAGCGGTGGTTGGCCCTCCGTTCTAAGCAGACCGGTACTGGATTTTTTCCCATTTCAGTAGTGAGGAATGAATTCAGTGCAGTGCAGTTCCCCGTGGTGTGCGTGTTGCTGCGTTGTTGAGAGGGAGCGGTGGTGGAGTGTCTGTCCAGCGGCCACAGTGAGGAGTGGGGAGTGAGTTGTAGTGTAGTGAGTGAGTGTGTCTGGAGAAGAGATGGCGAGCTACTTCCGCTGGATCAAGGGCGTGGGCTCAAGGGGCAAGGAGGACGCCGGCAGCCCCTTCCAGAAGCCACGCAGCCGCTCGCTGGACTCCAGGTCGCTGGAGCTGTCGGGCGTGCGCATGCTGCTGCACAACGTAAGGGAGACACTGGGTGTACTGAGTCAGTGAGTCGAGAGATAGAGACATAGGGTGTACTGAGTCAGTGAGTGAGTGAGTGAGTGAGACATAGGGTGTACTGAGTCAGTGAGTGAGTGAGTGAGTCGAGAGATTGAGACATAGGGTGTACTGAGTCAGTGAGTGAGTGATAGGGTGTACTGAGTCAGTGAGTGAGTGAGTGAGTCAAGAGATAGAGACATAGGGTGTACTGAGTCAGTGAGTGAGTGAGTCGAGAGATAGACATAGGGTGTACTGAGTCAGTCAGTGAGTGAGTGAGTGAGTGAGTCGAGAGATAGAGAGATAGAGATATATAGATATAAAGAGATAGAGATGAGTGGTAATGAGGGAGGGGGAGAATGTGATGAGTGAGAGAAACATAAAAAAATGTTACAGAGAGTACGTAAGTAAGTGCGAAAGAGAGAGATGATGTGTGGTGACCGAGTGAGTGAGAGATATAACGTATACAGTTAGAGACAGTAAGTAAGTAAGAGAGAGAGAGAGAGAGAGAGAGAGAGAGAGAGAGAGAGAGCGGGGGGGAAACAACGTATGAAGCGTCTTAGAGTAAGTAAGTGGGAGGGAAAGAGAGAGAGATAGCAGAATGAATTTATTTGTTGTTAGCAATTAGTATCCGTTCTGTAGACCATGCAAATGATTATGTATACGCAATTGGTCGGCTTACATCTTGTAAAAACAAGTGCCTTAATTCATTATTTTAACAATTGTATCTCAATTCGCAATACAATTCCCACAGTTCCACGCTCTATTGCTAAATATTTTATGTTTTATTTTTTTGTAAAAAGTTAAAAGTAGTGTGTTTTGTGTTTGAATGCTGAAGGTAGTATCTTTGTGGGGCGAGCGTGTCACTGTTTGTGTTAAGAGACCGTCCCCGCTAAAATTCACAAATGTTGTGGTTTTGGTTACAAAATAATTTGACTAAGCAATGAGACTTAGTACCTACCTTCGCCCTGTTAGAATAAATTGCAACTGACATAGGATGCAATGATCTTACGTAAATGTGGTTTGTTTGATGCGCAACGGATAACACTTAAAATTGTGCAGTAGTTAACAAGTTAAAACTCGTAATTGGTGTACACATTAATCACGTGTGTGAGGGACAATGTGAGCACATGAAACGTTCAGATCTGTTAGCGTGTACCGTATACCAGTAGCCAGACTATACATGTATAATTCGACTGCGAGAACCATCAAAAAGAGCGTGCTACTACAGTGATAATTTTGTTACTTGAATAAACAGGATGTCAAACAAAGATATTTGATATTAATTAGATACCAAAAATCACTGCACTTGATAATGTGTCTATCTGAACAACAATTACCATACTGATTCAACGCAATAAAAAAAAAGCCCTACAAATCTGGTAATGGTTTCAAGTCTCACTCACTGCAAATATTTCTCATCTCTTTACGTGATCTACTTCTCTTCTGATCAAACAAATCACTTTAACTGTTACTAACATTCACTGACTTAAGAATCTGAACTTTCATTAAGACTGAGAAAGTCTCTAACTGCGAACTTTACTGGATTTATCAACAAACTCCTTCCTGCTCTCATTAATAGACCAATTTGTCATGACAAAATGCCTACACTGAACTATTCTAATTAGCACATAAATTTACAAACACAATAATTATGCAACACTATCATAACACACAATGATTAGAACGGAAAGCAATTGAAATTGGTGAAAGGACCGAGGAACTGGAAAATGACTCAGGGTTAAATGATAAATGCGAGCTGCACTAAACAGTATTCATTAGCAATAGAAGACAAACACGAACTACAATAGTTGAAACACAGGCTAGCAGACATAACAATAGAAAAGTACACATTACCTTATTTGAGACAGATTAATTTCCATACAAAAATTTCAATCTGCAGACTTGGCTGAGACTCTTCAAATCTGTCTGAATTTTTACTGTTATAGTCTAACACACAAACATATTATCCCAATAGTTCCACGACTACTCCTCATCGACTCAACTCTGCCATAGTCAAACCTCGACACTCCTTCACGAAGGTCACACACCGACTCTTTAAACGCAACAACTACGAGTGCGAGACATACTCCAGACATAAAACAAAGTCTTTGGTTTACAGCAAAGATATCAAAATAAGTATAGTGCGTTATATCGATTAGTGAAATGGTACAAAACATTACACACATTTGTTTTCTAGGTTTTTGGAACAAAACGTGCTCAATGCTGTATGACAGGCAAAAATTAAGTGAAAATTATTTTGCGTACTCCTTTCAAAGTTACTGGGTCTCGTGCGTCCGTTATCTTACATGACAGAGTTGTCGAATGGCTACCCAGAGGCTTCAACTGGCCGAAAGAAATTAAATAAAGCAAAAATGTGAAAGGGAGGTCTCTTACCGCCATACCGAAACTAAACAAAATTACCTGTATCAGCTGCTCACGTCACATTATCTTCAAGAATTACGAGAGCTTTTCAGAAAGTAGGGAACGTTATGCAATTGAAAGAAAAACCTAAGTACAAGAAAAACATTTTATTATATACATCTGAAAGAGCGGCTACGTGTTACCACAGTCTAATATATACAGTCGCGACACTACCGCTGATTTTTGTTATACTAGGCGACTGCAGCGCTCCTTGCGGACGTAAAGCCACGTTGCTCTGTATCGTATACGCGACGAGTGTTCGTTGTGTGTTTTGGTGTACAAAATGGTTTTTACGAAGGGAAGCGTGTGTAGTGCAATAAATTGCAGCAACAACAACAAGAAGAATACTTCTCATTTATCATTCTTTAGGTTTCCTACAGAGCCTGAGAGGTATGTGACATCAAGATTCGGTAATGCTTATTTACAATTATCTTGTGAGCAACAGACACATATTGAAGATTATTTCTTTTTAGGATCAAGAAATGGCTTATAAGTAGCAGACAAGATGTTTTGGATAAAGTTGCCGCGTATTTACGTGATAATGTGAAGTTCTGCTCGCTACACTTCGATGCAAACCAGTTCAGGAATGATGAACGGAAGAAGCTGGTGTGGAACGCTGTGCCTACATTGTTCGATGTTCCAAACAAACCACCGAAACTGCGAATGAAGAGGAAACTACCGCAAAGACGTGATAATGTAGAGGCGGAAGAAATTAAACTGTGCCCTGAAACAAGTATTACGACTGTGGTTGCTGCTACATCACACCTAGAAACATTTTTGTCTGGACATTCGAAAGTAATTCACTATTGAGGCAAATTTATAAGAAATGTATGAAAAATAAGTGTTCATTGTTACCGTTATTAATGTTTGAAAGGTTAAATGTTTCCTGTTTTATCTAATGGAAACCAAGGTCTAACATATAAACCTATTTATCTGAAACCACAGAGGCGTCTTATTTTACAGACGATTGTCGCCCCGCCCCCTCCCGCTCCTCCCTCATCAACGAGCAGACTGTGATAATGACTTAGGACTATTCATATAATCTGACATTTAGACTGTCGTGTAATCGACGTGATATTATCTTAAAATATCATATAAATGAAATAACCTCGTAGCAAAATCATATTAGATGAAAGTTTCATAGCCATTGGGTATTCCCATAACTAAAAATCAGGGGAAAAACATTGTTTCGCGGCTTTTAACACCAGGAAGGCCAATTACATGCTTCTCATGTGCGAAATATTGTGTTTACCAGCAAAGTAAGGTGCAATGTCTGAAGAATTTCGTCATAAATATGTTGCAGTTAGCGTCAGTTTATTCACGAGTTTTTACTAAATTTACATTTCTTGATATTCAACTGACCCTTAGAATTTCTATTATAGGCTTCTCTGCACAAAATACTATGTTTATCTATCACTACCGGCAAGGTAAGCTGCAAGCAATTTCTAAAGAATTATTTCGTAACATATTGCACAATTGCAGTCTGTGTCCGATCACAACGAGTTTTTGCTCGGTTTACGTTTCTTTTACACTGTCATGTGTCAAGATACTTAAATAAAGCGTGGTATGCAAGAATATATACAATATTTAGCAAATCACACAGAAATGTATTTACAAGCGGGCATTATTAATGAGTCGTATACGGCGTTAAAGGACAGCCGGCTTTACGACCGCTTGGAGCGCTAGTGTCGCTCCAAGTGTCCGGCGGTAACAGCTTTCACAGCAGTGAGTGTCGCGACTGTATTTATTAGACTGTGGTGTTACTTTTCCACATAGCCAGCCAGTGAATCAAACAACAATGTCCGTGAAACTTGCGGAAAAGAAAGCGAAAGCTCCGTTATTGTGAAGCGACGGTTTTCACAAATCGTTTCATCAATATTGTCGACGAGATCGGCTTGGGCGTAATCTCTTCTCCTCATCACGAATGTTGGTTGGGCCACTTTTAAACCGAATGCACCGTTTCCTGACGGAACATTAACTAATTACGTTGTTTCCGTACACTTGGCACAGTTGACGATAAACTGCTATAGGTTTGTTTTTGCCAACAAAACCCGTATGACAAACAGGAACTCACAACTGGCCAGATCACATTTGACATTCGAATATCGAAAAAACCAAAAGCGCAGACACGCTCCTGTTGTGACGGCTGACCCGCCGTGCACGGTTATATCGAAACTTACGCGATCGCTACGCGAATAGCGGCGTCAGACGGAAACGTTCCCTACTTCCTGAAAAGCCCTCGTAGAATTAGTCTACTCAATATTACTGTCGTACAAATAAACAAATAGCAGAAATACTCTTTGAAGTAATATTACAACATAATGTTGTGGGCGCGCACACACACACACACACACACACACACACACACACACACACTCGTACTTACGTGATATATATTAGTCGATTTGTGCGTAATATTGTGTTAGCGCTCTCGCTCGCTCTCTCTCTCTCTCTCTCTCTCTCTCTCTTGTGTGTAATATATCCACAGCACAAATTTTAATTCAATGCATTGGACACAAAGCGACTACATGGGCACTCTTATATATACCGGGTGATTAAAAAGTCATTAAAAATTTGAAAACTTGTAAATCACGGAATAATGTAGATAGAGGGGCAAAACTTAACACACATGTTTGGAATGACATGGGGTATTATTAGAACTAAAAGAAAAAAAAAAGTATTGCTAGACGCGTGAAAGATCTGTTGCGCGCGTCGTTTGGTGATGATCGTGTGCTCAGCCGCCACTTTCGCCATGCTTGGCCTCCCAGGTCCCCAGACCTCAGTCCGTGCGATTATTGGCTTTGGGGTTACCTGAAGTCGCGAGTGTATCGTGATCGACCGACATCTCTAGGGATGCTGAAAGACAACATCCGACGCCAATGCCTCACCATAACTCCGGACATGCTTTACAGTGCTGTTCACAACATTGTTCCTCGACTACAGCTATTGTTGAGGAATGGTAGTGAACATATTGAGCATTTCCTGTAAAGAAATCATCTTTGCTTTGTCTTAATTTGTTATGCTAATTATTGCTTCGCCGATCAGATGAAGCGCCATCTGTCGGACATTTTTTGAACCTACTTTTATTTTATTTTATTTTTCTAATAAAACTCCATGTCATTCCAAGATTCCAAGCATGTATCTCACTTTTTACCTCTCTATCTACAGTATTTGGTGATTTATTGAGTTTTCAAATTTATACTGAATTTTTGATCACCCGGTATATACAACTGCCACTCTTGTAAAAGTCCGTTGCGATTTTGTGTGAATCAATAAACCTAAATGGATGAGTGAGACTGGTAATCAGTGGAATCATAGGCCAAGAAATATATAATTAAAGAAACAAAAGAGTTCATGAACAGATGAAACGCGAAGGAGGATGACATAAATGAATAACAGAATGCATTGATACAAGGAATATGTACTTAATGAATGTATGATGTATTCGTGCGGGATGGATGTAATGGGTGAGTTAATAGATGAGGGAAAGAACAAATAAAGAATTCATTGAATGGAAGGCTAAATGGATTAAATGGGTGTCGAAACAACAGTGTGGGAAAAATCTGTGAGCTTGTCTGACAGGCAGACATCGAATTTGAATATGGTAGTGTTTTTGAGTGGATGGGTGGATGGATGAATGAATGAATGAATGATGGGTTGAGAGGGGGAAAGAATGAGGACATGATTTAATTGGTTAAACAATTAGAAATTTAGTTAATGGATGAATCAATGAGTGGTAGTGTGGACGGGTAAATGAGTGGGTCGGTGAAAGATATAGATATAAAAAATTAAGATAATGAAAAAGAAGTCGTCAATAAAAATTTTTTTCGTGAAATAAGTTGCTAACGACTACAATCTCGTTTTGTTGTTTTGTTGCAGAGGGCGGCAGCTCACCACCACCACCAGGTCGCTGCGCAGAGTGAGTACAAACTACAATTTACAACTACAACTACCAATGCTGCCGCAGCCGCTAGTGTAGACCGCCCCGTGGCGTGACCAAGGTGCGAGCCATGACCCCCCCCCCCTCCCTTAGTATGTTTTGTGCGTCTCTGCCACACTCGTCAAGGTAAGCTGTCATGTGATATTATTTATTTATTTTATTTTTATTCTTATTTGTTCTTGTGACAAGTGTTAATTGTGATGAATCGATCCAGCATGATGTTTATGTATGTATGAAATTATTACAGCCAGTGAAAAGTTATATATACAGGGTGTTACAAAAAAGTACGGCCTAACTTTCAGGAAACATTCCTCACACACACAGAAAGAAAATATGTTATGTGGACATGTGTCCGGAAACGCTTAATTTCCATGTTAGAGCTCATTTTATTACTTCTCTTCAAATCACATTCATCATGGAATGGAAACACACAGCAACAGAACGTACCAGCGTGACTTCAAACACTTTGTTACAGGAAATGTTCAAAATGTCCTCCGTTAGCGAGGATACATGCATCCACCCTCCGTCGCACGGAATCCCTGATGCGCTGATGCAGCCCTGGAGAATGGCGTATTGTATCACAGCCGTCCACAATACGAGCACGAAGAGTGTCTACATTTGGTACCGGGGTTGCGTAGACGAGAGCTTTCAAATGCCCCCATAAATGAAAGTCGAGAGGGTTGAGGTCAGGAGAGCGTGGAGGCCACGGAATTGGTCCGCCTCTACCAATCCATCGGTCACCGAATCTGTTGTTGAGAAGCGTACGAACACGTCGACTGAAATTTGCAGGAGCTCCATCGTGCATGAACCACATGTTGTGTCGTACTTGTAAAGGCACATGTTCTAGCAGCACAGGTAGAGTATCCCGTATGAAATCATGATAACGTGCTCCAGTGAGTGTAGGTGGAAGAACATGAGAAGTAATAAAATGAGTTCTAACATGGAAATTAAGCGTTTCCGGACACATGTCCACATAACATATTTTCTTTCTGTGTGTGTGAGAAATGTTTCCTAAAAGTTTGGCCGTACCTTTTTGTAACACCCGATATATATAATCTGAGAATAATTGCAGTCACAGCTACTTTTTGGCATACTATGACCTTTTCAGGGTTGAGACCTGCGTGTTGCAGCATTTCCTGCCCAGGTGACATTGTTTCAGCCTAGTGCAGTGATGAAAATATGCGACGGATCCTTCCAAACCTTCCGCCGCAAACGGTGGACGAAAAAAATACCTAGAGTTGTACGTGCGTCGTGTGGAGTATCGCATTGTCGTGTTGGAGAGTGTAGCCGACTGGACCCGATCGATTCAAATTTCTCTTCATCATAGTTTTAATAACTTGTAGGTCAAAGTAGTCAGGTTTATCGCAACAGACTTCTGTACTGATCGCTGCCATGCAATCGAATGGAAACGTCAATTTTAAAAAAATATATCGTTAGTCTTGAATAGCACATCCTTGTGCACGGTAAAATGTCAGGAAAGAACTGATAGTTCAAAACTTGTTAGCAGATGCCTAAAAAAATTCCTCAAAATTTAATATTAACATAATGTTAACAAATAACTAATGGTTCAAAACTTGATAAGCAGATCCCAAAAAATTTCCTGAACATTTTGTTATTCTGTCAATTGTTTTCGTAAACCACAGATATGTTCCATGAATCAGTTGTAAAAATATCGATTCATAAAAGTTGAACACACATTTTTTCAATTTAAAAATATAGAATGTTTACGATTTCCTTAAAATAAAATAAAACTTTTCATAAAAAAAGTAACTGTATACAGTCTTGAATAAGCTTCATAAATTAACTCCAGCACAGGCATCAAATATTGGTATCTCTTAGTGGCTAAAACAACTCTCTTCAACACACTTACAGTTGAAGTAAGATTTAGAGTTTTATTTCACTTTACACAAAAGTCAATATAACAGATGTATACACATGCGTATCATCATTATAACATTGACATAGGAACTCATCATATTGTCGTGTTGAAATGGGAGCAGGCTTGACTTCGAAGGCAACTAAACACAGCACGTAACACTGAAAGCACGTTTATTACGAACTCAACATACACGCAGCACTGACTGCCTGATATTTATACACAGACAGAATTTACCAGAAATTAGAAGAACAGTTAACATCAGAAACAAGTAGAATTTACAAGTGAACATAAGAAAGATGTAGAACCTTCTGGAATTGTTAAGTACAAAGAAATAAACTTTTTGCCGGTGGACGGGATTGAACCGGCGACCTTCTGCTCCGCAGTCCGTGACGCTATCCCCTGCGCCACGCCGGCAGTCGGTGTTCGTCGTCTCTCGCGGCAATATTCACTGAAACTTTTTGTGGCACACACAATTACAAAAACTTGGTTTACAATAAAATACCTTCTTTTTCTTTTATTGATTTGATTTGACGTTCGGCAACGGCGTCCCTAAACACGATCTTCTCTCGGACCACGGCGTTTAATGGCCAGCTATATCGTCTCTCGTCTCGGCAGATATCTTGTTCTCGTCGGTTGCGCCCTTGTCACCACACATGAAACGTAAGAAAACATTTTTTGTTTGTTTGAGAATCACATAATAAATACAATTAATGTTTTACCTGCAAAACTGAGCGGATGTAAGGCAGTAGCTCGCATAAGCTGTAGCCCCACAACGAGAGCAACACATTGGCTCAACTTTCCACCGCCGTATGTGTTTGTCAGTGTGTGGCAATATAAACAAGACATCGGCACGCAGTTAATTGTTCACTTCGTTGGGACATAATCTCGTTTGGTTAAAAAAAAAAAAGGTAAAGCAGTCAACAATTCGAAGATTGCTTTGAACACCACAGTGCTTTACTAGGCATGGTCCTGTTTGGAGGTGGTATGCCGTTGCCTTCCTCCGACCTTCGAACTGACTTACCCAGCCGCCGGCCGCGGTGACTGAGGCGCTTCAGTCACGGTCAGCACGGCCACTACGGTCGGGGGTTCGAATCCCCCCAAGGGCATGGATATTTGTGTCGTCTTTAGTCTTAGCTAATTCATAAGTAGTTTGTAAGCTTAGGGACTAATGACCCCGTAGTTAAGTCCCATAAGTTGTACAAACATTTTGAACTTACCCAGCCAGTTATAGGGGGACCTACAGTTTAACGTGGGTTCCGAACCACGGTGCTACTCGGTATTTTTCACATCAGCAACACTGCCAGAGGTGAAAGAAGTGGAAAGTGGCAGATAAAAATCCTAGGACCTGGCGGGGATCGAACCCGCGACCTTTGGATTTGTAGTCTGGCACTCTACCACTGTGCTACGGAGCCGCACTGGTTATCAAAGTAAATTAAGCGGGTTCGTTTTCGTCGCACGCAACGTCATTGAAATCAGATCGAACGATTGGAACAGCTATGGAATCGCGGGTAGTAACCTGATAAGAGGAGTAAATTAAATGAAGTAGCACTCGACAAGTACACTGACATTTTACAAGCAAGACCACTGTTTTGTGCACTGTCCGCCTCCGTATTTTGGTGAACGTTGTTGATTCCACGTCACGCACAACACCGTGTGTTGTTCATCTACTGTGAATTTTAGCTGTGTCCACAAGTACGGTCTTAGTTGATAAAAGGAAGTTTCTCTCTCTCTCTCTCTCTCTCTCTCTCTCTCTCTCTCTCTCTCTCTCTCTCTCTCTCTCTCTCTCTCTAACACTTTATATGTTGTTTCTCTCACTCACTGAGTCACCACACACCCATCTCTTTCTCTCTCTCCGTCTCACTTACTTACTTTCTCTCTCTAAGGGAACGGTCTGATGCTGTTTGAAACAAAAGTGATTTTTTCAAGATAGTTTGAGTTATCTGTATGTCGACAGACGTCAACACGATTTACATATCTACGATTTTTTTCTTTTTTAATTAACGTGTCAGAATTTAGTGAAAGTCACAGATACAATTTTCGTTAGAAATAGTCATACAAGCAACACCCATTTCGATACATTAAGGTTCGTTTATCTGTTTCGTCACAGGGCGAGCACCCAGCGTGCTGCCAACCACAAGGATATGTAATTCTGTTTGTGCCCAACCATCTGATGATGAGCTTTAACAGGTTCGGAAACTAGTTTATGGAATGAAAGAATTTTAAAACAGTGGCTGATTGCGGATTTGTTATTTCTACTTAATAAGATGGTGGGGTCATGTTACACGCATGGGAGAAGCAAGGTTACCTAAGAGACTCAAGAGCTCGGCAGTGGAGGGTAAGAGGAGTCGAGGTAGACCAAGAAGAAAGTACTTAGATTCGGTGCAGAATGATTTTGAAGTAAAAGGCATAACGTCAGACGAGGCATCAAGGTTAGCATTGAATAGGGGATCATGGAGGAATTTTATTAGAGGTACTATGCTCCAGACTGAACGCTGAAAGGCATAACCAGTCTATGATGATGATGATGATGATGATGATGAATAAAGTCACGGGTTGTGGATAAGTTGTCTTCTTTATAGATATAAGAAAGGTAAAATTAAAAATCTGTGCTTCAGGTTCCGACTCCTCACAGGAGTAGCAGTGCGCCCCTCGCTCTTCCGATGGCTGCAACCTGCAGACACTTGTGTAGGACGGGTTGCCTGTCGAGGCGTTAGTAGGCGTAGGAGTTTACGTTTTTCCGATGTTTCAGCTGTTCATTTCTTTTTTTCCCTATTTATCTATTTGTTAGAACTACTTCCGTACTGAAGCGAAGTAAAGGAAAATTATTGAAAACGGCCTAGTCATTACTTACTTTTAGCGAGACTAACCGGCACTTAGTCTTTCACATACTGAAAAACACAGTCGTCCCACCGCATCCGTGTGTCCGTCAGCAAGAAACTCAGAAACGACTCTACGGAATTTTCATCCGGTTTTCACCGATGGACGGTATGATTGATGACAAGAGGGTTAGGTGTAGAGTTCATTGAGGTGCGTGCCAATGGGTCATTTTCTAGTAAAAAATCTGTAAAATATGAAGCTTACGATCGCTACCATACATGTGGGAATGTCGTCATTGTTCGATACCACGATGCCCGAGCAGGGTCTAATATTAACATGATACCGTAGCCTCTAACGAACACTCCCCATGTATCGGACTAACCGATACATGTCTCTAGTCACCCTAGCATGATCTTTTGAAAATGGAGGGCGCCCATTTCTGCTCTTTAGATTACCTCTTGAAAGCATCGTCACATTTATTTATCACAAAGCAGCACTCTCCGTACTACTACCTACAATTAAACATTTGACGACAGATCATCGGGTGGAAGCCTTCATGGCAATGTAAATATGAAAGTGTGTACAGATCTGTGTGGCTAAAGCGTAGCTAAAGTTTCTGATGTTCGGAAGCAAAAGTAAGCAGTACAATCAAGATCGAATCCAATGTGTTTGAGGGAAGAAATACACGGAACTGGAGTACTTGGAAAAAGTATTTGATAGAAATCTTAATTTTTTAAGGTAATCCAAATTTGGTAAAGTTATTAAGAAAAATTATATGCATATCATTATCATTAGAGACTGATTATGCCCTTCAGCTTTTAGTCTGGAGCATAGTACTTATAATACAATTCCTCTATGACGTCTGATGTTAAGCCTTTTACTTAAATATCGTTCTTCACCGAATCTAAGTACTTTCTTCTTGGTCTACCTCGACTCCTCTTACCCTCCGCTGCCGAGCTCATGAGTGTCTTAGGTAACCTTGCTTCTCCCATGCGTGTAACATGACCCCACCATCTCAGTCTGTTCGCTATAGCTGTTTCATCTGTGGTGTTCATTCCCAGTGGTACTTACGTACATAAATTTTCATTTTTATTGAGCTACATCTTTACTGACTAACAATTCATTTTTTACAATATAATTTCAAATGTTCCTGTAAAAAAAAAAAAAAAAAAAAAAAAAAAAAAAAAAAAAAAAAAAGAGAGAGAGAGAGAACAAAATTGATAATTTTTTTACACACTTTGGTATCGAATAATAATTACAGATATCTGTGGAACACATTTTTGATATCTTGTTTTGCTCCGTTTTTATGGGTCCAAATTTCCCTGAAAAATTGTTGTTGTCCTCACTCCGGATTTGCTGGGGATTGGATCGTTCGTAGCGACTTCTCGCTCTTCACGTGTTTTTTTTCGTAAACGTCAGCTGCAGAGTTTCAGCGGCTCAGTGAAGAGCGTTCGGAAGCAGCGGCTGCTAGAGCTAGCCACACACACACGGAGCTGCCCCTTCGTCTCTGATGGACGAGCTGTAAACGCACCGCATGCCCATGACGCCCGCTCTTGTCTTGTTTACGACTGGCAGTAAATCCATCTGACCCCTACCTACCGTAATCGCCGGCTAGGCACGAGTTCTTGCCTTAAGACACAGCTGGTCTTACACCCTCTTCTCACTATCGACTCTTTTTCCTTTCCCCCATTTTTTTCCTTTCCCCCCTTTTTTTCCTTTCCCCCCTTTTTCCCCTTTTTTTCCTTTTTCCCCTTTTTTTCCTTTTTCCCCTTTTTTTCCTTTTTCCCCTTTTTTTCCTTTTTCCCCTTTTTTTCCTTTTTCCCCTTTTTTTCCTTTTTCCCCTTTTTTTCCTTTTTCCCCTTTTTTTCCTTTTTCCCCTTTTTTTCCTTTTCCCCCTTTTTTTCCTTTTCCTTTTCCCCTTTTTTTATCCTTTTCCCCCTTTTTTTATCCTTTTCCCCCTTTTTTATCCTTTCCCCCCCTTTTGCCCCCTACTTTCTCCCCTTTTATTCCCTACTTTCTCCCCTTTTATTCCCTACTTTCTCCCCTTTTATTCCTTTCCCCCTTTATTCCTTTTCCCCTACTTTCCCCACCTTTTTCCTTGCCCCCTTCCCCCCCACTTCCCCCCTCCCTCCCACTTCCCCCCTTCCTTCCCCCCTTCCCCCCCCACTTCCCCCCTTTCCCCCCCTTCCCCCCCACTTCCCCCCTTTCCCTCACTTTCCCCCTTTCCCCCCACTTTCCCCCTTTCCCCCCACTTTCCCCCTTTCCCCCCACTTCCCCCCTTTCCCCCCACTTCCCCCCTTTCCCCCCACTTCCCCCCTTTCCCCCCACTTCCCCACTTCCCCCCTTTCCCCCCACTTCCCCCCTTTCCCCCACTTCCCCCCTTTCCCCCCCCTACTTCCCCCTTTCCCCCCCTACTTCTCCCCTTCCCCCCATACTTCCCCACTTTCCCCCCTACTTCCCCACTTTCCCCCCTACTTCCCCACTTTCCCCCCTACTTCCCCACTTTTTCCCCTACTTCCCCTCTTTTTCCCCTACTTCCCCACTTTTTCCCCTACTTCCCCTCTTTTTCCCCTACTTCCCCCTTTTTTTCCCCTACTTCCCCCTTTTTTTCCCCTACTTCCCCCTACTGCCCCCTTTTTTCCCCTACTGCCCCCTACTGCCCCCTTTTTTCCCCTACTGCCCCCTTTCCCCCCCCCCTACTAAGAGGTGATTGACAAGCAGACAATGTATTGTGGCGACACACCAGAAGTAAGAGAATGATCATGGAGAGAAGGCAGCGATCGACCGAAAGCCAATCGCAAGCAGGCGCCGCACAACTGGAGACAGTAACCGAAGAAGTGCGCCCTCTACAAGCGGCTGTATTTAGGCCGACATGCGTCTGGACGCCCGTCAGTTACTATTCGGGAATACGACAGTTATCAGTGAGAACCGCAGCAGTTACTAGTCAGAACTCGGGAAGTTACTAGGCAGCTACTAAGTAAGAAGGCGGCTACCAACTTAGCAGTAACTAGCTGGTACCATACAGACGAACGTGAGCAGCAAGAAGAGAGAAGAAACAGACTTATGTTCTGGAGTATTATCATTTTCAGTCAATAAATATCTTGTAATACTAACTATACCAATGTTTTAGATGACAAACGACCCTGCACCAATACCTGTCTTGATAACCAGACATGGACGAGTAAACCATCATCATTATCATTAGAGACTGATTATGCCTTTCAGCATTCAGTCTGGAGCATAATACCTCTAATAAAACTCGTCCATGTTCCCCTACTCAGTGCTAACATTGATGCCTGGTCTGATGTTATGCCTTTTACTTCAAAATCATTCTGCACCAAATCTAAGTACTTTCTTCTTGGTCTACCTCGACTCCTCTTACCCTCCGCTGCCGAGCTCATGAGTCTCTTAGGTAACCTTGCTTCTCCCATGCGTGTAACATGACCCCACCATCTCAGTCTGTTCGCTCTAACTGCTTCATCTATGGTGTTCATTACCGGTTTTTCCTTGATTTGCTCTTTATGGACACCCTCCTGTTCAAAATGTTCAAATGTTTGTTAAGCTTGTGGGACTTTACTACGGGGTCATCAGTCCCTAAACTTACAAACTACTTACGAACTACCTTATACTAAGGACGGCACAAATATCCATGCCCGAGGGGGGATTCGAACCCCCGACCGTAGTGGACACCCTCCTGCCATTGTTCCCTTCTGATAGTGCCTGCAATCATTCTTGCTGATTTCATATCTGTAACCTCTACCTTATGAATACGGTAACATGTATCCACCCAACTTTCACTCCCATACAACAAGGTTGGTGCACGAGTAAACAACACAACGAAAATTTAAAAGGTGACTAAACTGGCGATTTAAAAAGTTGACATGGAGTTGATATGTACATCTACAGGGATGCTCTGCAAACCACATTGAAATGCATCGCAGAGGGTTCATCGAAACACTTTTATTGTACTTCCCTGCTGTTCCATTCTGAAATAGCTCGCAGGAAAAAGGACTAGCTAAATCCAAATGGGTATTTTGTAACAGTCAGGCACTATATTTGCTGACCGCAGTGGCCGTGCGGTCTGCGGCTTGTCAGTCATTGTCTGCACGGCCGCTGTGGCCGGGGGTTCGAATCCCCACCCCCTTGGGCATGGATGTTTGTGCCGTCTTTAGTGTAAGCTAGTTCATAAGTAGTTAAGTCCCATAAGCTCTACAAACATTTGAACATTTTTGTCGTTATTTGTAAGAAACTGCTTTATTTTGCAGATCTAGATTTCGGCAGGTGACTTACCTTTACCAGTGCAAAATTAAGTCATCGTCTGTGGGCATACATTACATGAAATATAACACTGACAAATTAGAAAAGAGTCAACAAGATGTAGTTCACATACCATATATATTGTATATTAGTATGTTATGCATGTGCATTCTATAATCCTCATAGATAGTCTGTAATATATTGTTTTCCACAGCTAGATGTAATACTATTGCCAATAAGGTGCGTTAAAATTTGTGAAATGGAACTGTATGCAACAGTGAACAGTATGCAACAATGTAAAGTTTTAAATTAACGGTTTGTTTGACATTTTTTTAAGCGTTGTAAAATAGTTAATAGATGACCAAAGTATATATCTATGACAGAATTTTCTATTTGTAGTTACAGTATTCATACAGAGATATATATATTAGTAAGGAAAAGATGATCTATTGCGTCCGTCCTGGGTTATGTTTATTTATTGCACAAACGATTCTCAAATAATTCCCAAAATGCTGTTTTTTGTTCATAGTAACTTGGTCATTATACAATGCACATGTATAACATACTAATATAAAACATATATGGTATGTAAATTACATGTTGTTGACTCTTTTCTAATTTGTCAGTGTTATACCTCATGTAATGTATGTATGGAGACGATGACTTCTTGTTAATTTGGCATTGATAATGGCAAGTAACTTGCCGAAATCTAGACGTGCAAAACAAAGCAGCTTCTTACAAGTAACGACTGATTGCTGCAGAAACACCCATTTCGATATCATAAATACAGTCGTGCGTGCAATAAACTTTCTTTATGGAAGGCAATCTGATGAATCGCTAAATCTTTCCGTTTTCTATCTGATTTCTCTTATTTTATGATAATCATAGTACTTAAATTCCTCCAAGCGTATTTCATGATGACATATATCCCGGATGAACAGCCTGGTGTACGTGTGCATAGGACACAATATTTCGGCAGTCGACCATGTTTCCATCATCAGATGTGCTGATATACTGCCATGGGGGCGGCCTGGGTGGGTATATACAGATTCCCCCCCTCCTCCTTCGGGCGCTCCGTCTTAGCCCCCTTGCGGTCCGCGGTTCAGATCCCGCCTCCTCTCGTCTGGGCCCGTGGGGGTCCACCCTCAAAGTCACTGCACTAACTCTGCAGCGGAGTGTGCGCTGAGAGTGAAAGTTTCATTCTGGAAACATCCCTTAGGCTGTGGCTAAGCCGTGTCTCCACCATATCCATTCTTCCAGGAGTGCTAGTCTTGCACGGTTCGCAGCAGAGCTTCTGTGAAGTTTGGAAAAGTAGGAGGCGAGGTACTGGCGGAAGTAAAGTTGTGAGGCGGCATCGTGAGTCGTGTCGGGATAGCACAGTCGGTAGTGCGCTTGCCCGCGAAAGGCAAAGGTCCCAGGTTCGAGTCCCGGTTCCGGCACACAATTTTAATCTGCCAGGAAGTTTAAAGTTTCAGAATAGCCCTTGTCTCGATTCAGTTTTGGTTTCCTTATTCTGATCTCTATAGCCTCTTTGATGCCTTTGTGATCTTATGGTGAACACATACCTGCCTTACTAATGGCCCACTTTAGGTTACGGTAGTAACACTAAAAGTGGGCCTTTGCGATCGTCTTCTCACAGCTCGAAACTTAAATGAAAATAACGGCTTAACTATTCATCTGGCACGAAAATTGAATAATCGAATTTGTAGAGGAGAAAATTCTCTACAACTTTGCTCACTTCTCGTTTTTCATATTTCGTATCGTTTCACAGATATATATAAAAGAAACGGCGAGATCAAGATGTCTGTCTGGCTGTAACCTGTTCCCACATTTTAAGTCGAACTGTTCAACCGATCGGCACCAAATTTTACGGGCATAATTGTTGGCCTTCAGAGACCAGAACCTCCCTTTTTCAAATACTCCGGACAAAAAATACGTTAGTAACACTAATAAAAGACGTTTGTAATGTAATAATTGCTAATAAACCGTTAATCTGACAGGTAAAATGAACAAACGAATTTGTAGGAGAAATACATTCTCTACAACTTTCCTCTCTTTATGATTTTTTCGTAACTCGCACTGTTACAGAGATATTTGCAAAAATAACTGCGATTTGACACCGTCACTTTAAAAGCTGTACGCGTGTTTTGGAATGTTGAACCTTTCGTTAAATCAGACAATAAATTGTTCATTAACACAGCTATTTGGTTTAATTATGGCCCTGATATTAATGTATAAGAAACAGTGCATTAAACTGATTATGTGCGCAACGGATATTTTTAACAAAACAACTGTGACATGTAACCTTTTGAAACAGACACTGACTATACTCCAAAATTTTGACTGCGAGAAAGATATAAGAAAAACCACAAATCACTTTCTCAATGCTTGACTGTGAGAATTTATGTCGATCAGTTATTATTGAAATCCAAATCAACTATTATCTTACTATCGCACCAATAATGAAATATGTTCAATAATGTTATTCAAATCAACACTCCACTAAATCAAGTGATTATCAAATGAAGGAAGTAGGTTAATTTTCTAACTACGTAAATGAAATATGAAACAGGGTTAAGTTACTTATTATTGATAAACAGCATTACATTACCTACATAATACAACTTCTGACTTGCTGGCAAAGCAGCCTCTGCTCTACATCGGAGCCATACACACAACCCAACCGCTCTCTAAGCGAGCTGAACCACTAGAGCTACTCTCTCTCTCAGTGCGAGCTACAATGCTATGCAATACATGATCTTTGCCAGAGATGAAACTTTACACATATCGATACATACAGTAGAAGCGATATTATACATTTTCTTGCAAGCAAGTTACTCGATACATACAGTAGAAGCGATATTATACATTTTCTTGCAAGCAAGTTACTCGATACAAAACAGGAGGCACAATATTAGACATTTTCTTATAAAAATAATTTTTTATGGACATGTTTCAACTTGAGTTTACGTAAACCAGGCGTTTGCAAATGTCACGTGACATTCCTCGCCCAGAACTCTCTGTGCATACACCAACTTGCTTCCTGTATTTGATGTATTTATTATTATAATTTTCGCGTTGTCATTTCAATGCAATGGCGCACTGAAGAATTATCAAAAACAGGTCATTCTTCTTACGGTAAATGATGATCTAGTGTCTAAAATGTCATATTAGCATCACTTAACAACGACCTGTAGGCAGCACGTGAGACTGTAATTGAAAGTCATGTGGGCGATGGTTCGAAACCAGCCACTCCCAGAAATTATTTTCGCCTTTTTTTCCTTGTTTTCGCCTTTTTTCCTAAGTGGGTTTCAGCCACTCTTTTTCATTAAAAAAATGGCTAAGTTCTGCAATATTTAGATATGTGCATATGTTATAATGCGTCCTCTAAAATGCGCGTTTGTTTTATGACCTGAACCTGCCGTGAAATATGTGACAACGAATTGAACAACGGTCTTCTAAAGCATGTGCAAGTATATTGGGAGGATACTGTAATAATTAATATTCTGAACAACGTGATGATACAGGTAGTTTCATATATAAGGAAGTGCTAGATTTCTATGGCAAATGCCGTTCCTTAATGAAACGGAAGTGTATATATTACAAAAAATTACCTTGTATATTATGTAAGCAAAAGATCATAAATCTGCAAGCCAAACTAAAGTGGGCCGTAAAACAAGTCAGTGCGATTTCTTTAAATTAAGATGCGGGGACAAATCCGTCACCGATTTTATACTTCCGAGATGGACTCAACTCCGAATATTTTATTGTTATTATTATTATTATTATTATTATTATTATGATAATGACCTAACGAAACCTGTTTAACAATTTTTTATCACAGCACTTGAAAATTGCTTAAGGCCGAAACCAGGTTGTGGCAAAAACAGAAAGAAAAAAGAAATCATTATGTTCGCGAGTTTTGTTTAGCAGATTTCGGACATTTTAATATTTTCGGAAGTATACACGATTTGCACATTGTACGGGACTAGATTCTACATCCTTCCTTCTGTGCCTTTCGGGTAGCCTTCATAGTTTTTTTTCAGCTACTTGGCAGGTATCCAACTGAATATATTCAAGAATGTGATGTGCTAACATTAACAGTTCATGTATGGACATATTATTTATTGGTATCTACGAATTCACTTTATCAAACTAGTACGTAAACGTCAATATGTGACTATACAGGCTTGTCATTTTTTTGTGAAACTGAGGTACGAAACTAAGCAGGGTGTAATGAAATACTTAACTGCTACCAGAAGCATTCAGACATTACTTGTATACAGAAGTATTATTATGAAACAGTGATCAAGTAATTGCGATTCTGATCAACAGCAGAAGTTTGGACATGAATAAATTGTTAAAGATGTACTTCTATGCACTAAAGTATAACGAAACCACCGTATACGAACACTTGTTATTCGTAAGATTATTCTGTTACTTCTCAGCATCCTTTGCAAATGAGGAGTTTCCGAATTATATTTTTGATAGTTGCTACAATTTATAGCGCCACAGAAACTTGTAAATACGAAGGTGTTTTGAATTTGCTGCTTCACTCCAAAAACACAGTCATTACTCAATCGTTTCGCGGTATGTTTCTACGACCCGGCCGCTTGGCAGCGCTGCAGTCGAGAAGTTGCAGAAATTCACTGCGAGTTTCGCCACGAGCGGCCACACCTGTGGCGTCTGCCGAGCATTGGCGGCGAGTGCGCTCTCGCGGACTGAGCGCGAACTGCTACGTCCCGTGGCCGGGTTGTGCTGCCACCTCGCGCAGAATTCTGACACTAACGGTCCCAGGATATGTCCGCCCGGTGCTGCCGCAGCTCCCGAAGCGACGCGCTTGTGAACTACAAGAGCGGGCAGCACAACACTAGAAGATGCTGCCTGATAGATAGATAGATATTGGTCCCTATCACTGTGCTATTGTTTTTTGCCTTTGAAAAAGACGGCTGGGGCTCTTTCTATAGCTGTACGGTGACGCCATATCGTGTGCCGTTTCGCAATTTCAGACCTTGGTAAATTACAAGAAGGCACGAACTACACAAATCCGGGCCACTATGGTCGGGGGTTCGAATCCCCCCTCGGGCATGGATATTTGTGCCGTCCTTAGGATTAGCTAGTTCATAAGTAGTTTGTAAGTTTAGGGACTGATGACCACGTAGTTAAGTCCCTTAAGCTCTACAAACATTTGAACATTTTGAACACTAATCCGTTCGAATCTACGGCTTCCCGCAAAAAAAAAAAAAAAAAAAATCATTTATCGTTATCGCTGGATTGGAGGAAGTCATTGCATTTTTCTGGGCATAGACCTAGATAGGAGCGAAAATTACTATTTAAATGAAGTTCCTGGAGTTCTGCAAATAGACTAATTGGAAACAGAAATAAGAAAAAAATTACAATCTGAAGAAAATAAAAGGCATTATTATAATTGATGTCTTTTTGTCTGCAAGTATGCTGAAACTTTTTTTTTTTTTTTTTTTTTTTTTTTTTTTATTTGAAACGACAACTAAGATACTAAAATAGATTGAAACAAATATCGCGAGCGTATACTTAAAAATAAAAATAATAATAAAATAAGAATTCATAAAAAAATTATGTTGGGCGGGCAGGCGATCAGAAAGTGTGACCACATCACATTGCAGCATGAGGCTTTCCACATTTTATTTGTATGAAAACCGACAATAATATTGGTAAAAAAGTATGTTTCTAGAAGCTTTTATTTGTGATGTGATCATTGAAACGGAAGATCGAAACATGTCCGACTGTGCCGGACCGGCATACGAAATAAAACTTACAAGCGATCACGGCTGTTGTCTTACGAAATTGAAAAAATAAATGGATAAATAAAAATAAAGAAAAAAAACAATTGAACGTAGATTAAATAACCAAATCAATATACACGAAAATTAAAAACAAGAATAAAAATATGATAAAATCAAACATACATACAGTTTTACCTGTCTAAACTAGTCAAAATACAAGTTTGATAACGGTCGGGAACTCGTATCTTAATACACCTGATACTTTCGGTGTCTAATCATTATCGTTTTTCGGCGTTGAAGTGATTTTGAGAAGCAAGCTGTTCACAATTGCCATGAAAATGGCTCTGGCGTTCTTGATGACGAACTTTAAGCTAATAAGGTAAATGAAATTAAAGGCGCTGCATCAGAAACACGCATTTGAAAATGGACAACATTACCTTCAAAATGCACTATTATATCTCTTTTGACGAACCTTTCAGAGGTGCGACAGTATCTTTCATTTCTGCGTTTATTGAACCGTGGTGTGCCTATCAACACCAGTGTCAACAGTAATAAGCGTCGCTACCACGCAGTGGCTTGTTGTTGTTGTTGTTGTTGTTGTTGTTATTCTTTTCAGTCCGCAGACTGGTTTGATGCAGCTCTCCACGCTACCCTGTACTGTGCAAGTCTCTTCATCTGAGAATACGTTCGGCAGCCTACATCCTTTTCAATCTGCTTACTGTATTCGTCCCTCGGTCTCCCTCTACGATTTTTACCCCACACACTTCCTTCTAATGCTAAGTTGACACTTCCTTGATGTCTCAGGATGTGTCCAACCAATCTATCCCTTCTCTTAGTCAGGATATGCCAGAAACTCCTCCCCAATTCCGTTGAGCACCTCCTTATGAGTTACGTGATCTACCCCTCTAATTTTCAGCATTCGTCTGTATCACCACATTTGAAAAGCTTCTTTTCGTCTGTACTCCTTATCGTCCACGTTTCACTCCCATAAAATTCTACACTCCAGACAAATGCTTTCAAAAAGTACTTCCAAACATTTAAACTAATATCGGATGTCAAAAAATTTCGCTTTTTCAGAAACGCTTTTCTTACCATAGACATTCAGCGTTTAATATCTTCTTCGTCCATCAGAAGTTATCTTGCTAACCAAATAACAAAACTCATCTACTACTTTTATTGTATCATTACCTCATCTAATTCCTTCAACATCGTCTGATTTTGTGGCACTACATTGCATTACCCTTGATTTACCCTTTATTAATAATCATCATATACCTTCCTTTCAAGACAATAGCCAATCCGCCTAATTCTTATCCAGGTCTTATGCTGACAGAGCTCCTATGTGGTCATCAGACCGCTAGGTTTTTATTCCCTCTCTCTGAACTTCAAATTCCCTCTCCAAATTTCTCCTTGCATTCCTTCAGAGCTTGCTCAGTGAACAGATCAGACAACATTAGGGAAAGGTTACAAACCTGTTTCACTCTCTCCCCAACCACTGCGACCCTTTCATGCCCTTCCACTCTTAATAATTGCTGTCTGTTTTTTGAGATTCCCGATTCTCGCTCATTTTGTCTGCTACTGATGTGCGGATTAGCCGCAACTGCAGCTGAAACACTTACTTGGGCATCATCATTTGTCGCAGGTCGTGGTTGACGTTTCACTTGTGGCTGAACACTTCCTGTTTCTTTAAATAACGTAACTCTCCGACGAAAGGTGCGGACACTTGGATGACGATCAACATACATGGCACAGGCCCGTTGGGCATTTTCATCACAATAGCCATACATAAATACCTCACCGACCTTTCCTGAAATGGTTAACGGTCGATTTTAACACGAGTAATGTATCACGAAGCAAATACCGTTCGCACTGGCGAAAAGTTACGCGATACTTTTGTAACTATTACAGCGCCATCTGCCACAAAGCGAAAAAAGTGTTCCAAATAAAACATTCACATTTATTTACGTACTAGATGAATATGTAAAAACAAAAAGGTGGGTACCAATTAAAAAAAAATTGCGGTTGATATCCGTTTGACCTATGGCAGCGCCATCTAGCGGGGCAACCATAACGCCATCTGTTTTCCCCCTTGAAACTAGAAACGTTTTGTTCTTTGTAATTTTTTCGTTTGATGCTTATTTCGTGAGATATTTGGCCCGGTCACTATGAATGGACCACCCTGTATACATACATATATATAGTCAATAAAGACATATTACTTCCCTCGTCAGCATATGACGTAGTCAAAAGAAAATTTCCAACTATTAGAAAATTAACCATGGTATTAAAAGTTAATGAAATAAACGCCGCCTAGACCTACCTGCACACTGGGTAGAGAGCGATTTAAAGCGATACGGCTGGTATAGCGTTGTCGGAAACGATTGTAGTAGAACTGAACAGCTAACGTTGGCGTCCCGCTGTCCGAGATTTCTGACGTCACATCCTGCTTGTTCCTGTTGAGGAGCCATTTTCTGCATTTAAACGGAAAATAAGTTCTGCGATATCTCGGTAACGTGCCAGGTTAAGTCGGACCAATGGGAAGCAAGAACAATGTCTACGTCATGTTTCCACCTTTCCCGCTTCAGTTTGGTTTAGTGTTTACTTCTAGCAACATGACTTCTTCGTGGACTAAAGAACAAATGTGTGTTTTAACTGAAGCCACGAAGGAAAAACAGTATATAATAAATAGCAATATTGAAATAAAGAGGAAATACATAAATAAAAAGTGCAATGATAACGTATCGCTGTATGTAAATAGCACTTCCGGACACAAACCTGAAAACGGTTCGTTTATTGAATTTCTTGAATATGATGAAGCGTCTGGAGAGATTCTTTTCGTAACAATGAAGTACAATTAAGAAACTTGGTGAAATACGGCGTGAGAGACTAGCGAAGTGTAAAACTGAAGTGACGTTTTGTGATGTTCTTTTGTTAATCAATGAAGCCGACGGAATGGAGTCTATTTAGAAAGGGAAAAAAATTCTTCCAAAAAAGTGCAACGTCAATCTTCGTGTTTCAGTTTATTTCAATATTGCTATTTCTATTCAGAATCCCCCCGCAGAAAACCTCGCAATTCCAGCGGTAGTATCGTCAAACTCTTTATTTTTTTCGCTTACATTTATAAGTATGTAGTTACTTATTTCATGTTGTTATCGGCGCCACATTAAATTCGCATTGAAATGTGAATGTCGGTTATCGTCATTACGTTTCTGACGTCATGGGTCAGAGCAGGCGGGTGGTATCGGAAGATAGAGTAGTGCCTACGAATGGTTCCCCTGCCATTATTTCGCCGTTGAATGCACTCCCGTACCCATGATCTTCTGCGGGATTTTCTCCCCTCATCTTCGACAACAGCTAATAACTTCAAAACAGCTAGCTAGTTCAGTAGGTTCCGTTTTGAACACGTCCTCTCCGATGTGTGTGCATCGCGCACCAAATTAAGCTGCAGCAGACAGACGACTGTCGCTAGAGCAGAGAGCTCTGGAGTCCCAGACCACGTTAAGCAGCCGACCAAGCTGTGCCTCGTATTTCTCGTGCCCGCGCACGTTGACGTTAATAATATACATACATGTGGCGTCTGTTCCGAAAGAACAGAGGTCACTTCTGATCCTTCAGTTGTTATTCTTCCATATTCACAGAATATATGACATCCACTGTGAACGGACAGTGATCCTTTCGTTCGTAGAGAGAGGTGGGCAAGTTTGAAGCCCTTACTCTTACGGGAATTAGTTTCAAAACTACGAGTTTGAGTACTAAGGGTGAAACTGGGAAGTTGTGTCTGACGGGAGGCGTGCTTAGGCAGTCCTCGCAGATGCGGTGATCACTGTGTCCCCAGTGGTGTAGGGGTCAGCGCAACTGCCTAGAAAGCAGGAGACCCGGGTTCGAATCCCGGATGGGTACACATTTTCAGCTTTGCCCTTTCTCAGTTGATGTCATATACTCTGTGTGCCGACGGCCTAAGCAGCTCCTGGGTAGGTAGAGTGTAGAGATGGGCAAGAAATCACGTACTCGTGGAAAATCACGGTGATTGAAAATTCACTGTTTTCACGGTCGCTGCGATCTGCAATCTGACCGTGATTTCAGTCACGGTCACGGTTGGGTAGCGACGAGCAGGAATAGCAGCGAACAGCAGTACAAACTACAAAGAGCCATCTGGTGGCCGAAATGAGTACTCAAAGCAGCGAATAGCGGAAAAGCGAAGAGCAGCGAATAGCGGAAAAGCGAAGAGGAGGTGAGGGAAGAGAAGCAGCAAAGGCTAAAAAAGCCATCTGTGGGTCGAAATCTGTACTAATATCAATGCAGCAAATAGCGGGTATAGCAGCGAATCACCGATAAGCGGAGAACGGGTATAGCAGCGAATCACCGATTAGCGAAGAGCGAGTGTACCGGCTAAAAGCCGATTACGGACAGTGACCAGTTCGCATAAACTTGTGCGTTTTTCCTAGAAAATCGCCAGGGCCCGCCAGGGAGAGGTTAAAAACTGAAAAACATATCTCGTCCATTTCGCCGTTCGTCGTCTAAAAGTGTATGTTTCTGCCGAGATGAAGCGATCGAGGACGAACGGGATGTGGTGTCATTTCACCGCTCTTAATAGCGACTATGTGAAATGTAATTTGTGCGGCATACAGTTGTATTACATTAAAGAGACATGTTATTAAAATTAAGGGCATAATGAAATAACACCTACCTTGCAAATAATTTTTACACTTACTAAGAATATTTAATATTCTTTCATTGTCTTGCTGTGGTTAGAAAGTTTATTGTACAGTTATTTTAAACTATACTTACTATTGACTGATATGTTGAGATTTACTTTTATCGGTTCACAACGTAACTTTCATAACAACAAGACTGGCGAATGAAACATTATCGAAAAAGTATCTAATTCAATTTTTGTCAGTTCCACGGTAAATCATACAAGTCGCCGGAATCGAGGCGATTCAATCACGGAATAGCGAAAAGAGCAGAAATCACGGAATAACGGAAAGAGCAGAAATCACGGAATAGCGGGAGGAGTAGAAATCGCGGTGGGATACATGTCGTGAAAACCTCAAACAGTGATTCTAAACCGTGATTAATCACGGTTTAGAATCACGGTGATTTAAAAGTAGCAATCACGGAAATCACTGTTAGCGGAAAATCACGGTTTAGCCCATCTCTAGTAGAGTGGTGACTCGCCACGAGTTGTCGCCGTTCTGACGTGCCGGCGGCTGGGTTTTTTTCGCGGCCATGTGACGCGGCGACTTGTACGTCTCGGCGGCCATTGTTCCCCGCCAGCCGTCGAGGCGACGGATCGGGGCCCTTTGTCCGCCCGACCCTCGACCTTGGCTGGGCTGCCTGCGGCGTCAGCAGGGGAGGCCCACTGCCTCTGACGTCACCCGGCGCGCTGCGGGGAATCGGAGAAGGCGCGCCCGTTCTCCTGACCGACACAGTTCCGGCGCCGCGCGCGCCTGCTTCGCGGGCAACCCGCCCAGCAGGCGTGCCGTTTGGGCTGCATAGCTGGCAGGCGCGAACAACTCGCACCTGTGCGTGATTCCACACTTCTACAGGCTGTCCAGGAAGTGGGGTACTTGTTATTTTCATAGTCCATCTCCCTCTCTACCCATATTCTCTTTTCTGTTTCGAAGTGCCCCTCTACCTCCTCAGTCCACTGGCTACTCCGTCTGAAAAATTATGTAACTCTGTTACCTACCTTTCATCGTGATCAGTGAGGTGGTGTCTAAGCTTACTGCAACGTACCCAACGTCGTGGATCGTAAGAAATCTTGGGTAGAGAGTAGTGTTACTCTTTTTATCAAGGTTAAGTGTGCAATATTCACAGGTGAACTATCCTCTGCCGTACAAGTGTGCAAAGTTTCATCGGAATTCGATGAACAGTATGGCAGCGCATTAATACGAACAAACATCCATTTTTACACCTATATTTATATACTAGGCTAATTCCCACTGCTTCGCACGCGTACACTGGATGGTCTGCGTTGGTTTTTTTCTACTTCTAAATATAAATTTTCATAGATTTAGCTTTAAGAATTCTTTCCTCATCGTGTATTTGGATACAACTTGCCACCCACTATTGCACCATTCAAGAAAAAATTCGAAACATCCCGAAACATTTTTTTCCTTAATTCTAACCATGGTCCCAAATCGAATTCTCGCATTTCTAGCATCAAAATAGTCGTAACAACCTTAAAAGACATACCCTTATTTCATCCGATTCATCATTCTGCATTTCCAAAAATATCAAAACACGTGTTTTAAAAACTCCAATCAAAAATGTAAATCAGTAGTTTTTTTATTTATTGCTTCAAAATTTCCTTAATTGCAACATATTTTCAAAAACCCGTTCACCCCCTTAGGGATGAGAATATCGAAAAATCGCTGATGATTAAAATGTAAGATAAACAACGTCTATAAATTTCAAGTTTCTACCGTCTGTATATTCACTTTTCAGCGGTCTTTTCTGTCTTTTAGAAACCGTTCGAGGACGTGAAATTTCTTTCTTACGCTTTGGTAGTTTTACTTCCCAAACTGCAATATGCACTTACTTTTCTTTATTTGCACGCTTGTTGTAGAAAAACAACTGCCGGCCGCGGTGGCCGTGCGATCTTCGGCGCGCCAGTCACGGTCTGCACGGCCACTGCGGTCGGAGGTTCGAATCCACTCTCGGCAATGGATATTTGTGCCGTCCTTAGTCTTAGCTAGTTCATAAGTAGTTTGTAAGTTCAGGGACTGATGACCCCGTAGTTGAGTCCCATAAGCTATACAAACATTTGAACATTAGATTTTTAAAAGCAACTGAAGAATCTGCATCACGGTTTCGCTGTATACAACCTCTTTGCTATTACAGTGTCAAAAGTCATCGCTGGTCTTAAGTCGGAATTTTATACAAGCTGACGACTTTCAACCCCCTTGTGGGACCCTCACCAGGTGGGACTGACGGAAGACATTGAGAAGGTTCAGAGAAAGGCAGCTCGTTTTGTTTTATCACGTTACGGGGGGGAAAGCGTCACGGAAATGTTGCACGAATTGGGGTGGAAATCATTAAAAGAAAGACGTTATTCATTGCGGCGTGATCTGTTTGCGAAGTTTCAATCACCGACTCTTAGTTCTGAATGTGAAAATATTTTGCTAGCACCCACCTACTTAGGGAGACATGACCATCCCAATAAAATAAGAGAAATCAGATCGAAAACGGAACGATTTAGGTGTTCTTTCTTCCCGCGCGCTATTAGAGAATGGAACGGTAGAGAAAAGTTATGAAGGTGGTTAATGGACCCTCTGCCAGGCACTTAAATGTGATTAGCAGAGTATCTATGTAGATGTAGATGTAGATCTTCCACGCTGTTATAGCCATGGACACGGAACTGCTATGGTGTACAACGGGAAACTTTGTACTACAACAACACAGAGAGATCGTTCGTCTCCATTGTGTAGTTTTTCCCGAAGAGCACAATATTGACTGCCACACGCATAAGTCGGTAACTTTCAGCTCCCATACCTTGCACCCCGTTATCGTCATCAACCCTCTACCACCAGAGTGCACAATGGGAGACTGGTACCTACTACCACATACAAACACTATTCGTTTGCGATGTGTAATTATGACTGCAGAGTGAAATATAGGCACAAACATATCATCGTAGGATAAGTATTCATTGCTGCTATTTGTTCAAAGTAGTCGACTAGCGTGTAACGTGTCCTGCTTTCGCGGTCTCGGCCAAAGCAGCCGAGGTCAGTGTGGGAAACCGCGGCGCAGAACGGGCAGCCGGGAACAGCCAGCCGCCAAGTTGGCAGCACTGGCGGCCTCTCCCTTTCAGCTGCCGCAGAGTTGGGATACTTGACCGGCCCGTAAACTCCAGCCGGCGCTCAGACGTCGCCATTGGGCGGTAGCCGCGCGTGTCCAAATCCGCGCGCTCCGGAATCTGCCAGACAGCGGGGAAGAACGCCGCCACCGACACGGCGGCAGCGCAGGGGTTCCACCAGGGGCCACGCTCACTGTGTTCACTGGTGCGCTGAACCACCGGAAGAAAGCTCGCCGTGAAAAAACGTAAATAAATAAATAAATAAAACTGTCTTTAAACTATCATTCTTCTTTCGTTCTTCTATCAGTTCATTTCAGATGTACATTGAAAGTATTTGAATCGTTGGACAAATACATTGTACTAGAACTGACATGTGATTACATTTTCACGCACTTTGGGTGTATAGATCCTGAGAAATCAGTACGCAGAACAACCACCTCTGGCCGTAATAACGGCCGTGATACGCCTGGGTAATGAGTCAAACAGAGCTTGGATGGCGTGTACAGGCACAGATGCCCATGCAGCTACAATACGATACAACAGGTCATCAAGAGTAGTGACTGGCGTATTGTGACGAGCCAGTTGCTCGGCCACCATGGACCAGACGTTTTCAATTGGTGAGAAATCTGGAGAATGTGCTGGCCAGGGCAGCAGTCGAACATTTTCCGTATCCAGAAAGGCCTGTACAAGACCTGCAACAGGCGGTCGTGCATTATCCTGCTGAAATGTAGGGTTTCGCAGGGATCGAAAGAAGGGTAGAGCCATGGGTCGTAACACATCTGAAATGTAACGGCCACTGTTCAAACTGCCGTCGATGCGAACAAGAGGTGACCGAGACGTGTAACCAATGGCACCCCATACCGTCACAGCGGGTAATAAATACGCCAGTATGGCGATGACGAATACACGCTTCCAATGTGCGTTCACCGCGATGTCGCCAAACATGGATCGACCATTATAATGCTGTTAACAGAACCTGGATTCATCCGAAATAATCAGTTTTGCACATTCGTGCACCCAGGTTCGTCGTTGCGTACACCATCGCAGGCGCTCCTATCTGTAATGCAGCGTCAAGGGTAACCGCAGCCACGGTCTCAGAGCTGATAGTCCATGCTGCTGCAAAACGTCGTCGAACTGTTCGTGCAGATGGTTGTTGTCTTGCAAACGTCCCCTCTGTTGACTCAGGGATCGAGACGTGGCTGCACGATCCGTTACAGCCATGCAGATAAGATGCCTGTCATCTCGACTGCTAGTGATACGAGGCCGTTGGGATCCAGCACGGCGTTCCGTATTGCCCTCTTGAACCCACCGATTCCATATTCTGCTAACAGTCATTGGATCGCGACCAACGCGAGCAGCAATGTTGCGATACGATAAACCGCAATCGCAATAGGCTACTATCCGACCTTTATCAAAGTCCGAAATGTGATGGTACGCATTTCTCCTCCTTGCACGAGGCATCATAACACCGTTTCACCAAGAAACGCCGGTCAACTACCTTCAGAAAATCCTATCATGATGAAGTCAGTATTCTCCACCTAGCAAAAATAGCCGTGTGGTTAGTGGCATCGCCACGCGCTGTCGAAGGTACTGGGTTCGAGACCGACTGCAACCAATTGTTTTGATCCGAATCGTTTTTTTAACATACGGCAACAATGCCTTTAGTATTTTCGCTTGCCACATATACTTCGGGGCTAGGAGTGGGGTTATACTCACAGTTTCACGTGACCTGAAGGTACTTTATCCCTTCATCGTAACAGATTCATTTTGTTACAGGCGCTTAATAGTGTAATCAGTTACTTACTGTGTTTTAGTGTTCATCTACATATTGATATGTTCTTGCTGTTTATTATCGAAGAAAAATGAACAACTTTCACCATCTTTTATAAACAAACTAGCTTAAACCCGGAACTCCGCTCGCGTGTTGGTTGATTATGATAGATAAGCTGTATTTCAGTAGTGGGCTATGAGACTGGTTCTGAAGGATGAAATGAAATACAATACCTTCTTCAGAAACAAACATTTTTAATCAGCATTATCAGGAAAGTAAGTAGTGTAGATCAAATCACACGTAAAAATGCACTCGTTTCCAATGAGGAAATTCAACAATAACAGTAATAATATCACAGATTGACCACTTTATGTAATGCGCGAAAAATCAAAACGAGTTTTTAAAGAGATGTATTAAAAGAAATTTCTTTTTTACTCCTTTATTTATTTATTCTTGTATTTCCTCAATCGTAAGCTTATGCTTACAGAGAAAGAGCTGAAGACATTGTAGCACACATAATCCAAAGATATGGTCAGTGGCGGCATATTTCGCTGTATGTAACCTCCTTGTTATAGAGTCGCAAACGTCATCGCTGGCCTTCAGTTCGAATTTTTTTATAATTCGGTGACTTTCAACCACCATATCTTTCGCCCCCTTATAGCTATCGTCATGGAACTGTTATGGTGTACAACGGGAAACTTCGGACAACAATTACACACAGACCATTCGTTTGCGTTCTGTGGTTTTCGCTGCAGAGCGAAATATTCACACATACACACACACCACACACACGTAGAATTTTATACACACCGATAACTTTCCATCCCAATATACTCCACCCTTTTATCATTGTCAACCCTCAAGCAACAATGCAAACAATAAAATCATTTTCAAATAGTAAATATAATTTTCAGAAGGGTAATTATTGTTCTGCATTTCGCGTTATATTCTTCAAATTACTAAATATGTACCATATCGCTATAAAACCTTCATCAGGTATAAATTAGTAACTGTAAAAATATTTAAGTGTCTGCGTCTTGTCGTTGGGACGTGATAAGCGTACACCGACATTCATATTAATATATGTAGATAAATAGCTATCCGATCGCCATAAAGCCGTGCCTAAAGCCTTCCCGGGATAGACATTAGTTACTGTACAGATTTTCAGCTGTTTATGTCTTGTGGTTCAGACGTGATAAACGTACACCGAACAGACATTCCCATTCATAGATACAGATTTGACTGGACAGAACACACAGAAAATATTGTGGGGAAGGCGAACCAAAGGTTACGTTTCATTGGCAGAACGTTTTGAAGATGCACCAGCTCCACCAAAGAGACTGCCTACATCACACTTGTGCGTCCTCTCCTGGAGTACTGTTCCCCTTGTGGGACCCTCAGCAGGTGGGACTGACGGAAGATATTGAGAAGGGCAGCTCGTTTTGTTCTATCACGTTACGGGGGGGGAAAGCGTCACGGAAATGTTGAACGAATTGGGGTGGAAACCATTAAAAGAAAAACGTTATTCATTGCGGCGTGATGTGTTTGCGAAGTTTCAATCACCGACTTACACCTCTGAATGTGAAAATATTTTGCTAGCACCCACCTACTGAGGGAGACATGGCCATTCCAATGAAATAAGAGAAATCAGATGGAAAACGGAACGATTCGGGTGTTCTTTCGTCCCCCGCGCTATTAGAGAATGGAACGGTAGAGAAAAGTTATGAAAGTGGTTAATGAACCCTCTGCCAGGCACCTGAATGTGATTTGCAGAGTATCTATGTAGATGTAGATTACTCAGCTTTAAGCTTGAAACAAAATTGTGGAATTAAGAAGATTGGTAGGCCGACCTTTCAGGTCGAGTCCAAGCAGGCGGAAAGAAGTCGAGGTGTAAGACATTCTGCAGAGCTTTTAACGAAAATACATGGAGAGACTATGAAGATCCGCCACTCAAAGAGGACCCTCAGTCCTGTGAAGCACCAGCCGCCGCCATAGAAAGCACTGCTGAACAGGCAGGGACTCCTCCAGTGGGTCTGAGGGCGCCTGGACGGTTTTGAACGTTGTGTGTCTTTTCTCCCGCTCGGGGGTGTTTCTTTGTTTGTAAATCTATCGGACCAAACTGCGGGGTCATCAGTCCGTAGCTTACAAACTACTTAAACCTAGGTAAACTAACCTAAGGACAAACACACACAGCCATGCCCCAGGGCGGACTCGGACCTCCAACGGCGAGTAACCACGCGCTCCGCAGCGAGACACCCATGCCCCAGGGAGGACTCGAACCTCCAACGGCGAGCAACCGCGCGCTCCGCAGCGAGACGCCTGAGACCACTCGGCTACTTCACTGCGGCTCGGGCGTGTCAATACATAACTTCACAATGGCTAAAAGCATGTGAGTGAGGCGCTAAAGGCTTGTGCTTCGAATCCCGCGAGATGCTTACTTTTATCTCCTTTTGTATTAATTTTTAATGCGTTCCAATACTTTTTTTTTACTGAAATAGCAGTATTTTGCGCAATATTCAGTTGATGACATATGACAGCGTGCTCTCCCTCAGTAGTGAGTTTCATCCATTTCGGATTTTTCTGTTTCATCATCGCATTTCTAACAAATGTTATGACTTGTCACTCGTGTAACGTTTCTACATTCTTCTCTGTTGGATGTCGTTAGCAAATAAGAGCTGCCAGTTGCCAACGATCCTCGTTCCCTCTATATCCGTTGATACAAATCATTTGCTTCTTTGTTTCCTACAGGTCTGCCTGGAAGGATGTAGATTTTCGTATTCCTCAATATGTTGTTGTTGTTGTTGTTGTTTTGAGGGTACTAAACAGCTAGGTTATCAGTCTATCCCTGAATAAAAATGTTCGTAGAGCATATTCTGCAGTTCGAGGAAAACCTCTTCTACTTCTTAAAAGATCGGCAACAAACGCCCTACTCACAACCCTAGAACAGCTCCCATATATCTGACTCAACGGTCAAATTCTAAAGAACAAGTGAGTTTAACAGTAAATAATATGTCAGTTCTGTCAAGGATTTCAGGTTACTATATTTTTAGATACATGGAATGTGCATTGTATTGTTGCCGCTGTTACTCGACACATTCACAAATGTTCAAATGTTTGTAGAGCTTATGGGACTTAACTACGGGGTTATCAGTCCGTAAACTTTCAAACTACTTATGAACTAGCTAACACTAAGGACGGCAGAATTATCCATGCCCGAGGGGGGATTCGAACCCCCCACCGTAGTGGGCGTGCAGACCGTGACTGGCGCACCGCAGACCGCTCGGCCACCGCGGCCGGCTCAACAGTTTCAGACAGAACAGTATCGGAAGACTCAATTGCTTTTATTTTCTTAGAGAAATCACGTTCTTACGTACGTTTGTTATATATTTTAAACACTTACTACGAAGAAATATAGCAATTCCAAAAGAAATGTAGACCTACATTGCATCTTTCTAGACGGCCACGGTGGCCGAGGAGACTGAGGAGCTCCAGTCACGGTCTGCACGGCCACTGCGGTCGGGGGTTCGAATCCCCCCTCGGGCATGGATATTTGTGCCGTCCTTAATCTTAAGTAGTTCATAAGTAGTTTGCAAGATTCGGGACTGATGACCCCATAGTTAAGTTCCATAAGTTCTACAAACATTTGAACATTTGAGCATGTTTCTGACTAGTAAATAATAAAAAACATGTTTGTAAATTATGGGTTATGGTGAAACTCAAACCAATAACTGTTTCGGATTAGCAATGTTTATAGTTGTAAGAAGAGTTAACACTTTCATTCACAGTGTTGTTCCTGGACAACAACGTATTAACAGTTGATTTATACCGTATTTTGTGCATCAGTCTTTAAAGTTGAAAGAGATGCTTCTAGTACGACATTTTGCCTCTTGGTACGGCTTGTAGCTACGTCTGATGCATTAACCTCTAGGAGGTTAATGTTTCGTTGCCGTCTCGTCTGTACGTGGCTGAGAGTGTGAGCGTCAGTGTGGTTCCTTTTGTTTTACTCAGCAGTGAGTTGTGTAGTCTCTGGTGCTGTGGCGAAGATTATGCTAGCATTATTGATCTGCCAGTATTAACTGTCAGCAAACTAACGTCGCAAGTAATAAAATACCTCGATAACAAACGTCTGTGTTGTCTATGAAATACAAGGCACAGGAAAAACAATAGTTACACAACAAATTTTGGAACACACATTTTTATGTTTAGTGCACTGTAATACAGCAGAAAACATTGAAATTTAATTTTTGCAAATCTCGATTCATAATGTGAGAAAGAAATGGTTGAGTAGATTCGTTGTCTTGCAAAAATTTCGATTTATTTTGAGAGAATGAGCATTTGAGAAAGTAGATGTCTTTTTAAGAAAAAATTATAAAAAACGTTCACTTTTAACGAAGACATTAATTGTATGTTACTCATGTAAATACCATTAGGCAATCCGCTTTAGATTGTAGATTCTTCTGTTTCGTTAATACACAGTATCTATAAAAATGTTATACTTGACAGCTTAAAATGCGCATTACGAACTGTTGTTTTTCTGCAACCTGTCCCTTGTGGTTTGCTTGGTTGATCCAGTGCCACCTAGATTAAGCTGAGGAGACATCCCGTATTTTACGCGATCATCCCTTATTTAGCCCGAGTGTCCCGTTGTCCCGACAAAACACGTACGGGACGTATATTGTCCAGTATTTTACTAACCGCCCGACATATTTTGAATTGACGTTTTTGAAAGTAATGTCAGCGCAACCAAACGGAGAACACTTGTACTCATTATCGAACAATGAAGGAAAAAGGCTTCGTCTCGGACGGTATGAGGCTCGATTTTTGTAGTAATTATTTCACATATTTATGACATGTCAGCCTTTGAGGTCGACCTTATCTCATTCTTAAATGCAAAAAAAAAAAAAAAAAAAAAAGCATATGTTGCCCAAAATTGCTACATACATTTTAAAGCATTCTTGGACTACGTATTTTTTTTTTTTTTTTTTTTTTTTTTTTTTAAGTAAAACTTTCACACATGTGCAAGTCTTCTGAGTATACAAATTCAATGATTAATGAATTAACTGCAAGAAGACAGCGCGACGAAAGAGTCTGACTTCTTGGACATCATCATTTCACTAGACGTTAATTAATTATATCACGAAATGGGTTTACGCATTTCATGTGCTGAACTCATTTAACTAGTCCTCAGCTGAACTATCGTCTTTTTATGGAAGACGGCGAACGGCTTTGCGCAAAATATAATTCACAGAGAAATACGTAAAGTGTTTAAGTAATCATGTCTGTCTTGCTTCTTTGCATGTGACAACCATAAAAGAATAAAGTATGTCTTTAATTAGTAACTTTCTATTATTATTATTATTATTATTATTATTATTATTATTATTATTATTATTATTATTATTATTATTATTATTATTTTGTGTCGCTTGCTCCGCAGCAAGGCGCCATAGAACGCTCGGCCATTCAACCGCAGCAAGTAGCTTCTTCTTTGAGTAGGTGTCCTCGGAGACGTTTCAACCGGACGTCCTCTTCTTCGCTCTGTGCTGGGCATCCTCCTTCCTCTGCCTGTTCCTTCCTTCCTCCCTCCCTTTCTTCAGGTCAGTCAGCATTCCGAATCTTCTCCTTCCCTTCCCTCTTCTTCCTTCTACTTTTCCTTCCATTATTCTTAGCAGCAGACAATTCCTACGTAATGTGTGCCCCAACCGGCATGTTTGCGTCTTCTGGATTGTCCTAATGAAGGTCCTTTCCTCTCCTACCCTGCCCAACACCTCTCATTTTTCATTCTGTCGGTCCACTTCACTTTTTCCATTCTTCTCCATAGCCACATTTCAAAACTTTCTAAATATTTTTGTTCTTTCTGTCTGATTTTCCACGTTTCGCCGGCCGCGGTGGCCGAGGAGACTGAGGCACTTCAGTCACGGTCTGCACGGCCACAACGGTCGGGGGTTCGAATCCCCCCTCGGGCATGAATATTTGTGCCGTCCTTAGTTGTAGCTAGTTCATAAGTAGTTTGTAAGTTTAGGGACTGAAGACCCCGTAGTCAAGTCCCATAAGCTCTACAAACATTTGAACATATTTTTGTCCACGTTTCAGATCGGTATGACACCACGCTCCACACACAGCAAGTAGCTATGTTTAGTTAATTTTGATATTAGCAACTGACTTAGCACGTCTTAATTATGTGTAGTTGGTCCCGTCCGAAAAATTCGTGATTCCGATGCTTGTCGCCTTTTTTCATGTTCTTTAAGCAATTAGATACTTCTGTTGTGGTAACAGTTTTCTAAAATAAGAACCACCGAATACGACACGGTAGCTAGGGGAGAGAGGGGAGGAGGACAGAAACACTGGCTTTGTTCACTATATGGTGTGTGCGGGCATCAGTTCGTGTGTCTGTGTGTGCGTTAGAGCTGCAGTTAATGGCAGCAGGGCCGCGGTGGAGTAGCCGAGCGCTCTAAAGCGTCTCGCTGCGGTGCGCGCGGTTGCTCGCCGTGGAGGTTCCAGTCCTCCCTGTGGCATGGCTGTGTGTGTTTGTCCGTAGGTTAGTTTACCTAGGTTTAAGTAGTTTGTAAGCTACGGGCTTATGACCACGCAGTTTGGTCCGATAGATTTACAAACATTTGAACATTTTTAAAAGGCAATGTGTGTGTGCCGTATTTTTATTCTGGAAATGTGGTCACCCTGACCTAGATGGCACTGGTTGAGTCGCTGGCCGCTGAGGGGCGGAGCTTCGAGTCCGGTGGGCGGGGACTGAGCGGATGATTTCCGCAGGATTTAAATACCATGTGCGGGGCTCTGACACGCCCCCCCCCCACCCTCCATGGCGGCTTCGGGCGGAGGATGACACGGCGGCCGGTCGGTACCCGATGGTCTTTTCGAGGCCTGTGTGGAGCGAACTACTATAGTAGCAGTAGAGCTTGAAGGAAAGCTCAGGTGTTCCTGGATCTGCTCCGTACTAGTCTTGTGTAGTTGGCGAACGAACTAGTTGGGAAGAGCGCTCCGACAGGCGAACTACGCGAACGAGTTCGGTCATCCCTCGCCTCTTAGTTTGTCCGCTCCTTTTCCGAAGACTGACGGGTAACAGCGAGAGGACGCGAGAGCGCGCAGAATCGTGTGATTCCCTTCTCCCAGTTACCTTCATTTCGAGGTGAGATGCAGCTCGGATGTAGTTTCATAGGTCACTGCCACTGGAAATCTATTTTAAAAATAAAGTACTACGAGAACTCTATATGCAAAGTAGGTGAATGGCATTGTATCACCCATTCGTGTAAATAACTGGTTGATTTGTCTAAGTATTTGATGTCGAATTACCAAAAGAATACGGGTAATAGCACACGCTTTGGCGATAGTGATTAATTATATGAGAAAGCTGTCATAACAAAAGAGCTCTTTTAGTAGCGGTAGCAAAAGCCAAAAAGAGCGGGCGAACTAGGAGCAGCGGACGATTATGCCAAACGTATCTCGCTTCAGAGTTTGTTGAATCTTTTCCGAAGACAGGCGGGCAATAGCGAGAGGGCGCGCAGTAGAATTAAAATCAAATGTTCAAATGTCTGTAAATCTATCGGACCAAACTGCGTGGTCATCAGTCCGTAGCTTACAAAGCACTTAAACGTAGGTAAACTAACCTACGGACAAACACACACACACACACACACACACACACACACACACACACACACACACACCCATGCCCCAGGGAGGACTCGAACCGCCTCGACGAACGACCGCGCGAACAGAATTAAAAATCACGTGTTTGCCTTCTGCTGATGAGAGCCATTTCGAGGTGAACGTCTGCCAGATTACTTAGTTCAGTGCTACAAAATTTCTGCTTTGATGTGTTCTACACTCTGCAATATCTAATAAATTCCGTAATGGCAAGTATAGAGATAACTCTCAATTTAAGCGCGAGAAATTTTCCACAGGCTGTTTCTTTTGGTCTGCGTGATATCGTTAGCGGCTCAAGCAGCAAGCCCATGAAGCAGCTAGGTGGGGGAACTTCCCTCTCCACCTGCACGCGCAGACCACGCCGCTCAGCCGTCACTGGGAGTGGACGAACTAAATGAGCGAACTAAACTGAGCGCTCCCGATCGCGAACTGTTATGCGCCAGTCTGCTCCGTACCTCGTACACTGACGCCAGTCGTTTGCTTGACCGCGGTGCGTCTCTCGCCGGCTGCCGCGGTGTACGCAGCAGCGGGCCGATTGGATAACGACTGTGGGGGACGCACTTCCCGCAGACCAGCTGATGGCGGCCGCGGACAGATGACGGTCGCCAGCCTGGCGCCCAGCCAGCTCCTCAAGCCCTGACCCACCCGGCACTACAGCTCAGACAGTAGGGATGGGCTAAACCGTGATTTTCCGCTAACAGTGATTTCCGTGATTGCTACTTTTAAATCACCGTGATTCTAAACCGTGATTAATCACGGTTTAGAATCACTGTTTGAGGTTTCCACGACATGTATCCCTTCGCGATTTCTACTCCTCCCGCTATTCCGTGATTTCTGCTCTTTTCGCTATTTCCGTGATTGAATCGCCGCGATTCCGGCGACTTGTATGATTTACCATGGAACTGACAAAAAATTGAATTAGATACTTTTGTGATAATGTTTCATCCGCCAGTAACTAATTTATCGTCTCTTTGTTGTTATGAAAGTTATGTTGTGAACCGAGAAAAGTAAATCTCAACAAATCAGTCAATAGTAAGTATAGTTTAAAATAACTGTACAATAAACTTTCTAACCACATCAAGACAATGAAAGAATATTAAATATTCTTAGTAAGTGTAAAAATTATTTGCAAGGTAGGTGTTATTTCATTGTCAATGAATATATGCCCTCAATTTTAATAACTTGTTTCTTTAATGTAATACAACTGTATGCCGCACAAATTACATTTCGCATAATCGCTATTAAGAGGGGTGAAATGACACCACATCCCGCTCGTCCTCGAGCGCTTCAGCTCGGCAGAAACATACAGTTTTAGACGACGAACGGCGAAATGGACGAGATATGTTTCTCAGTTTTGAACCTCTCCCTGCCGGGCCCTGGCGATTTTCTAGGAAAAACGCACAAGTGTATGCGAACTGGTCACTGTCCATAATCGGCTTTTAGCCGGTACACCCGCTCTTCGCTTATCGGTGATTCGCTGCTATAATCGCTCTTCGCTAGTCGGTGATTCGCTGCTATACCCGTTCTTCGCTTATCGGTGATTTGCTGCTATACCCGCTATTTGCTACATTGATATTAGTACAGATTTCGACCCACAGATGGCTCTTTTAGCCTTTGCTGCTTCTCTTCCCTCACCTGCTATTCGCTATTCGCTGCTACACCTGCTATTCGCTGGTGCTTTGAGTACTCATTTCGGCCACCAGATGGCTCTTTGTAGTTTGTACTGCTGTTCGCTGCTATTCCTGCAAGTCGCTACCCAACCGTGACCGTGACTGAAATCACGGTCAGATTCCAGATCGCCGCGACCGTGAAAACAGTGAATTTTCAATCACCGTGATTTTTCACGAGTACGTGATTTCTTGCCCATCTCTATCAGACAGTAAAGCCGGCTACACACGCTACGATCTGTCTGCGCACACCTCGCAGATCGTTGCGTGTGGACGGCAAATTTGCGCAGATATGAGGTGTGCGCAAACCTGGAAGTTGGAGTTCGAGGTTTGAGCGAAATTGCTCAAATCTTTGGGTTCAAATCTCATCTGCCCAGACAAGTTGGAACGTGTGGACAGGAGATCGCTGCCAATCTGTCTCAGTGTATACTTTTTTTTCGTGTGCTTAATATGTTGACAGTGGATGAGAATGGCTGAGAACTGAAAATTCCGACTAGGAAACAAAGTTAGCTGCATCTTATTTACCACATATAGAATATAAAGTGAAGTAGGCGTACAGTATTTCAAACATATCTAAAACTCTTGACAATTTTATTTGTATCTTGTTAGAAGGTAGGCCTACTTTACTTGCCTTCATGAAATCATTCTTCTGGGCAGTGTAAATAGCTTCACACGTGTTGGGGATGATTTAACTGCTTGTTAGGAAATGCTGTTGAAAATTCGTGGTCTTTGTAGGTCCTTCCTGTGGCCAGGAATCTTAATGTAACTGTCAGCCGATAGTGTGGAGAAATATATCTCCTCATACAAGTGTCGTTACGTATTATGCGAGGAGTTGCCAGTCTCAAAAGATATAATTATAAGTTTCCACATCCATTCGGAAAAATATTTACGCCAGTCATCAGGTTTGCACTCCAACTAACGATGTTGAATCACATGTGACAACTGCCTTCTTTTAAGCGGCCAATGCCTACACCATTTCTGTTTATTGCGGTTTGTTTGCATATTTTTTCTTGCAAGATACGTTGCAAATAGTGTCTGAAACGAGATTTCCTCTGTCACTGACAAAAATAAACTTCGTAAAGAAGCTTGTGGTATTCGTTTGCCACCCAAATTGTAGTCTGTACTGCCTTGTTTCTTTTTTCACCGAGAAGATGTCTGGCGTGAGAATTTGCAGTGGTGTGAACACCCGTCCACACGCAACGGTTGGTGTGCGCAGACATTAGCACAGACATTTGCGCAGACAGATCGTTGCGTGTGGACCCGGCTTAAGGCTTATTTCACAGCAACCCGCCACACTTGCCCCGCAGCGGCCGAGCTGTGCCAATCTTCCGTGCCCGGTGTCTCTTCATTTGCACTCACACTACGTTTACATGCAACACATCTTACGGAAGACGAAAACCGATTTTCGTAAACCGTTTTTCGCTGTCGTGGCGTAGCCTGATTCGGATTTCCTAGCTCACTTAACATGGCGGCTGGAAAACAGCTGTTTTAGTTCCTGATTTAGTCAGCACAATCGCTATTTTTCTTTACTTAAATACACAGATTTACGTTCACTCTTAATATTAATACTTTTATTTCACATTAGAAAATATCACTCTGTCCATATGTGCCGAAAATTCTTAACAAGAAAACACAATGTGACAAGCCAAGAACGCTTCAAAAACGGTTGCGTTTACATGGACACGAAAATCGATTGTGGAACTGGAAAACCGCTTTAGATAAGCGGATTTCCAGAATCGATTTTGGAGTGTTTATATGGACCAACCTAAAGCGGAATTGGAAAATCGGTTTACGAAATCCGGTTTTGGGAGCCCATGTAAACGGGGTGTCAGACAACAAATTGAGTTTTGTGTCCCAGCCTCGTCGCCGCTTTTGTGTCTCGTTTCCGTCGTAGGTGTCGGTAGTCGAGTAGAAAGAGACCGACACAGGAATAAAGGATGCACGCTTGTGCAGGTACGGAGGGGAGCAGCCAGTGGGACAGCAGAAACTAGAGACACTAGAGTCAATTAGAACGAGATATATATTTCTTAGAGACTTAGTAATACTTTTACATAGCTCAGCACTGCAGAATGCTGATACATAGTTGAGCTAGAGGCCTGCCTAGTGCCTGTCCGATAGCAAAGTCCTCACTGGTGCCTATCTGATTCCGAAGTGTTAGCTGGTTCCTATCTCAGTCCCAAGTGAACGATGTCGTTCAGTGGTGGCCACGAGCGGAGTTGCAGTAGAGGGCGCTCGTGGCTGTCGTCGTGAGAACGCCGCGCCGTGCGTGCATGGCGACGCGCGGCGAAAGTAGGCGGCGCGCACTTTGGACTTGTGCGACACCACATAGAGGGCGACCAGTTATTAGCGTGGCTGGTCTTGTACCGTCGTTTGAAGAACAGAAGAAGGAGGCTGCATTGGGCGCGTCCACTTAATACGGGGAGACATGAAGTGGAAGCATTCTTACTTCTTTTTGAGGAATTGAGGGGAGATGGAGATATGTTTTCCAATTATTTTCGGATGAGTTTACGAACTTTTGACGATCAACACGCACAAATCAAGAGTTCCATTCGAAGCCGAAACACATCCTTCCGAGAATGTATGGAGCCTATAGAAATGCTGGCAATTCCAATAAGGTGAATGAAAAAAATTAAAATGAATATATATTCTAAAAGACATACAATTTGATAATCATCTTGAAAGTTAAATTATAGGTTAAAATTGAACGACCCATGAATTGTCAGAGTTTTCTGAAGGTGTAAATTGTTCGACAGCTTCTTTATAATGCCGTGTGTCAGTAGTGGCTGGTGGACTATTAACTGCTTCGTTTACACTTCTTTGCTCCTGACACAGGGGTAAACATGAAGCCGGTCGCGGTGGCCGAGGGGACTGAGGCGCTCCAGTCACGGTCTGCACGGTCACTACGGTCGGGGGTTCGAATCCCCCCCCCCCTCGGGCATGGATATCTGTGCCGTCCTTAGTCTTAGCTAGTTCATAAGTAGTTTGTAAGCTTAGGGACTGATGACCCCGTAGTTAAGTCCCATAAGTTCTACAAACATTTGAACATTTGATTTGGTAAACATGAAGTAGATGCACGTGCCTTACTGGGATGAGCAACTGTATTAAGGTTTGCCACAGACATTTTACGTTTCTTAATTCCTGAAATTAGCTGCATTAGCGTTAAGTGGAACTCCACTACCTCGTCGTCGTTAAGTATTTAAAGAGTACGAACCATCCCGCTGAAAAAAAGACTCATGCCGATTGGATTTCCTGTACAGTGCATTAATCAGTTCTATCTCTACAGGGTCAAGTTTTCTTTCTTATTAATCCGTGATTCAGATGTTTTGAAGTCGCGGACTTTCTTGGTTAGTGACTCATTGCCACAATTTTCTATATCCGGATTGTCATCAACAATGACCGAAAAAGTGTCATTAGAAATGTGGTCTTTCCACAGTCTCAACACTGTGTGTGAGCGAGAAACTGTCGAAAGTCGGGCGTCCTGCAGTCTTCTTCAAAAACTGTTAACTGCCGATTGTATATGTATGTTCTGGTGGCTGCCTCTCACTACGAGAATTTACAGACGATTTATACATCCTAGCATTTTTCTGGAAAGACTCTCCAATATTCGCCCACTTCTTCAGAACAAATTTACCTGAAACAAAAATGTTATCTCAAGTGATACATCACAGTACTATAGTCTGAAAAATAAATTGACTGGTTTTCAGGACTTCGTACGTACCCGATTGCCGGCTGTCGGGTAGGTGTGGAATAAGCCTAAAGGATATATTACACGGGCCCTATTTGGTCGCTAGTCGCTGGCGTATGGGCGAATAGCGAATGGCGAATGAATACGCGGACGCAATGACACGCAGCGTCTTCGTAAAAACAATTGAAACGTGACGTAGCATATTATATATTCTTTTGGATGTTAGGTGATACCAAACAGTTCTGTTTCCCAAGGTGCGACATGGTCGCGAATTTATATCACTGATACATTTTGTAATTAATTTTAATGTCTTTATTTACGTCAATGATCACAAAATTTCTCGTCGCTTTCAGTTGAATCGGCCATTACAAGTAAGTCATCCGCATATGCGAGACTGGTTATTTTGTTTTCACCTATTTTAACCCCGCCCTGCCAGTCTACTGTTTTCAGCATATGATCCATGAATAGTATGAACAACAGTGGTGACAGGTTACAGCGTTGTCTTACCCTTGAAACTAACCTGAACCATGAGCTTAATTTGCCATCTACTCTAACTGCTGCCTGACAGTCTACTTAAAGCCCTTTAATTGCCTGCGGAAGTTTGCCTCCTATACCACAATCTTGTAGAACTGACAGTAGCTTCCTCCTAGGGACACGGTCATAAGCCTTTTCCAGATCTATGAAACATAGATACAATTCCCTGTTCCACTCATAGCACTTTCCCATAGAGCTCTGCATTTCGATGAAAATAACCGCTCGACGGCTGGGGTGGGCCCGCGCTGCGGCACGGCTGCGGCCGTCTAGTGCCCCGTGTGGCCGGCCGGTCGCCCTCCGCCTCTCGGTTACCGGCGGGAGTGTCGAGCCCTGCCGGCCGCTCGAGCGCGCTCGTAGTCTCGGCCGGTGGCAGCGCGACCGCCGAGCTCTCAACACTGTGGAATCGTATTAGAGACCGACCTGGCTTTGAGCAGCGCAGACAGCGTTGTGGATCAACGAACTACAGGTCGTAAAGGCTCCATTCATGAAACAAAAAGAAGTATTGTGGAGGTAATTAGGAGCGGCTCGTTAGTCCTGAAGAAGAAAGACATGTCGGAAGAGGAGCCGAAAAGTGAACCTTGGAAATCTTTTGCACTTGTAGTGGATCCTGTCACACAGGTTTCTGCTGGTTTCGTGCAATGTACCACATGCGATACTATACTTACGTACCAGTCAAGCACAACAGGTATGATTCGGCACTGCAAAAGTAAATGCGGAGCAGAATTACACCGACCACTTGCAGTACCAACTAGCATAAAGAAAGTTCTTGTTGATAGGTTGGTCGATATGGGCGGATTAGGTTTGCTACCATTAAATACTTTTAGTAAGATTGGCTTCAAGAATTATTCGCAGGAGCTCATCAATGTTCGCGCCACGTATGGAAAAATCAATATAGAAGATGTTCTTCAGAACCCCACCACTGTATCGCGGCATATTAGAGAAAAGGCCGACAAAATACGGTTGACAATGGTGTCCAAGCTAATATGTGCTTTAAAGAACAAAATGTGCTCTTTAAACGCTGTTTTGCGGTCTGATAACCACAAGGAGATACGCTGCACATAATGCAAGATTAGACTACTGTATTACCGCTTGTCTACCAAAACAAACGAAATACTACATACAGAAATTATAGTTTTTAACGTTGCAGTTACTGGAAGACATGATCACCTCAATGGTGGAAACTCCAGTAGTTTGCGAAATATTTAAAAATTTACTTCTTGAGAGGTCTTCTTGAATTTTATACTTTCTATGAGTTTTACCATTTTTATTTTAAGTCTTATGTATTCCAGAAAATTCCCCGTGTCACATAAAGTAATGGGGAATTTTCTGGAATACATACGACTTAAAATAAAAATGGTAAAACTCATAGAAAGTATATTTAAAAATGTTTAATGTTTGTAAAGTTCATGGAACTTAACTGCGGGATCATCAATTCCTGACCTTACAACTATGAAACATCAAATGTGACATATACAGTTGTAGTATGTGGGTTATTGAACTGATAGTAAACAACGAAAGAAATTACTAAGTTGTTAACATGAAGCGGTGGTCTCTCATCTCTGAAATACATTAATGACTTGCCATTCTACATTGATGAAGATTAGTTTAAAAAAAAGTTCAAATGTTTGTATACTCTATGGGACTTAACTACGGGGTCATCAGTCCCTAAACTTACAAACTACTTACGAACTAGGACGGCACAAATATCCATGACCGAGGGGGGATTCGAACCCCCGACCGTAGTGGCCGTGCAGACCGTGACTAGAGCGCCGCAGTCCCCTCGGCCACCGCGGCCGGCAATGAAGATTACTTGATGATACAAGTATAGTAATCACAACCATAAAACGAGAACTAACTGATGTAATCGTAAATAACGTCTTTCACAAGTGGTTCTAAGTAAACGGACTCTCATTAACTTTAGATAAAACAAAGCATATACAGTTCCGTACAGTAAATGCCACAACTCCAGTAATAAATATAGACTTTGAACAGAAGTCTGTAGCTAAGATTCATCGAAATTATTCGTTCGTTTTGAAGGGAAACCAGAGTTTTTCAAAATTTTTAGATGTGTGAATTAATGAGAGACTAAACTTGAAGCAACACATTGATTGTCTGCTAAAACGCTTGGGTTCAGCTACGTATGCTGTTAGGGTTTTACCAAATTTTGGCGATAAGAATCTCAGTAAAACAGTTTACTACGCCTATTTTCATTTACTGCTTTCGTATGGCATCATATTCTGAGGTAGTTCACTATTAAGTAAAAAAGTATTCATTGGACAAAATCGTGTAATCAGAATAATTACTGGAGCGCGCCCAAGATCGTTCTGGAGACATCTCTAACCAGTCTGACGAAGTGCAGCTCGCTGGCGCTGAGTGCGCCGGTTACTGGTGACCGACCGAGCGTCCGGCGCGCTCGGCCGAGCGCTGGCGCTCGGTTGCCCGCAACCGATTAGAGGGGACGCTCGGCCGCGTACTCCCGAGAGCCAGAGGGGCGAGCGGGACTCGCCGGTAAAAATCGGACATAATGCAGACCTCTACTTTTCCATTACCTGCCGTAGGCTAAAGATCTGGTCCTGACAGCCTCTAACAGACCTAAACGCACACTGATTTTCATCTAACTTGTCCTCAATTAATACTCGAACTCTGATTTCCACAATACGTGAGAATATTTTGCCTACAACGCTAATTAAGGAGATACCTTGATAGTTGTTGGAATCTTTTCTGTTTCCATGTTTCAAAATTGGCGTGATTACCGCTTTCGTCCAGTCAGACGGAACCTGTCCCGATATCCACGCCTTCTCAATTATCTTGTGTAACCATTTGAGACCTGATATTCCACTGTATTTGACGAGTTCCGGCTTAATTTCATCCATCCCAGCCGCTTTATTGCACTGTAATCTACTGACCATTTTCTTCACTTTCTCTGTTTCCATCGTCGTTCCTATCCCATTCTACCTCAAAATCTGACACACCTTCAGCTTTTCACCTACATTGAGCAGTTCCCTCTACCTACTGAAGGCATCCATACGATTCACTAGCAGCTTCCCTGACCTGTCCAAAACACTTGTTAATTCCTTCTTCGCACCCTTTTGAAGATTGCTGATTACCCTCCAGAATGGTTTTCCCGCGGTTTGACACAGAGTTTCTAGCTTGCAAGGGGTCAGGTTTGATGTATGTGACGGGCCTACTTAATGTGTGTGTGTGTGTGTGTGTGTGTGTGTGTTGCCTTCAGTACTAACAGAGATCTACAAAAATGAAAGATCGTAACGGGCTACTAAGATTATGGACCTGACTGCAATACTACTAGGAGAGTAACTTGACAATTAGTGCGCAACGTAATTCTGACCTACGTAAGGCAAGTTTGGGCACGTCGAAAGTTACGCTATCTGACTGCAATATTAGGATTAAAAAGATGTAAAATCTTGGTTGGATGATAGTCACTTTACGAGAACAATAAAAGAATGTCGTACTGTGTTGTACTTGTTGGCCCAGTCTTAGTATTACTATACAACCAGTCTGCAAGAAATATTATTTTGTTGTAAAAAGGGAAGTGATACCTCGCTTCACGCCAACACACATTCCTCACTTCATATCGTTCATGTCACCCACTTGCTACAATGTACCTAATTACCATTAACTTACAATCACTTACAGCGTCAAGGATAATCACAAACAAAATTAAACCAATCAAACTGAATAAATCAGTATTAAAGAAAATTAGAAAATTATCAATCAGCAAATTCGACACGAGTAACATAAACTGTGAAAATGAAGAATGTGCATATTATTGCGAAGTCGTGCAATGAGGCAGCTTGTAAAACAGCGATGCAGCCCTGCCCTCAGGAAAGGATTAATTATAAAAAATCAAAATATCAGAAAGTGAAAGGAACTGCTTTTTTTATTATTACGTTTCGTTAATACCCTATCCATGTTATTACAACAATTACAGTGACGAGCCACGAATTAATCAAGGTTGCGCATAGGTTCCGACTGAATGGAAAGTGACAAAGTGAAATCAAATGCGATGAGCGACCCTGCGCAATAGGAAAAACATTTAAAGTGAATTACCAGAAAATTGCCAGTCTCATGAAGAACTCCGTGCTGTGTCCACCGCGAGCTCCGCTACCGGCCGCCAAACATAATCCTTACGAACCCAACAAAGATGTTATATATGTTGTTGCCAACATATATAATCCCAAAACTTAAGGCAGAAAAATTTCCATTCAGTAGCCACCTTAAAAGCTGTGTGTGTCTTGTAGCTGTTGAACCTATCGTTAAATCAGACAACAAATTGTTCATTAACACAGCAATTTGGTTTAATTATAGCCCTGGTATTGATGTATATACTGTTAAATAAGAAACAGTGCATTAAACTGATTATGTGCGCAACGGATCTTTTAGCAAAACAACTGTGGCAAGTCACCATATGAAACAGACACTGACTATACTCAAAAAATTTGACTGCGAGAAAGATATTAAAAAACCACAAACCACTTTCTTAATGTTTGACTGTGAGAATTTTATGCAGATCAGTACGTGATTATCAAAATTCAGTATCCTAATCAATTGACTGTGGTGTTGCATAACAATCATTTACTATAGCACAAATAACGAAATCTGTTTAACAAGATTACCAAAATCAATACTGCAATTTAAATCAACAAATAACTAATTATCAAATGAAGGAAGTAGGTTAATCATCTAACTACGTAAATGAAAGAGGAAAGAAATGTCAACTTTGTTACTTATTATTAATACTCACCATTACATTACCTACATAATACAACTTTTTCCTAATGACATGAAATGCAATTACCTTGCCGGCCGCGGTGGCCGAGGTGACTGAGGCGCTCCAGTCACGGTCAGCACGGCCACTACGGTCGGGGGTTCGAATCCCCCCTCGGGCATGGATATTTGTGCCGTCCTTAGTTGTAAGTAGTTCATAAGTAGTTTGTAAGTTTAGGGACTGATGACCCCGTAGTTAAGTCCCATAAGCTTAACAAACATTTGAACGTTTTTTTTTTTTTTTTTTTTGCAATTACCTTCATTCCAGCGGAGGTACAACTTTTTCATAGTAATAAAAATACAATATATATATATATATTCCAAATACAATCACATCAACTTGCTGGCACAGCAGCCTCTGCTCTACATCGGAGCCATACACACGACTCAACCGCTCTCTAAGCGAGCTGAACCACAAGTGCTACTCTCTCTCAGTGCGAGCTACAATGCTATGCAATACATGATCTTTGCCAAAGATCAAACTTCACAGAGTTAAGAACACACATCGATACACACAGTAGAAGCAATATTATACATTTTCTTGCAAGCAAGTTACTCGACAGAAAACAGGAGGCGCAATATTAGACATTTTCTTACAATTTTTTTATGGACACGTTTCAACCTTACAAGTTTATTTCCAAAGTTTTCCCATGATTTCTGCTCGGAGTCTGCCATTATCCGTTTGGCTTTGTTTCTTTCTTCTACATAACATTCTCTGTCTGCCTGATTTCTAATATGAAGCCATTTTTGAAACGCTTAACATGAGGCTATATTTTTTAGCATTTTCTGTTACCATTAATAAAGCGCAGGGCAATCTGTCCAGTACTGTGGAGTGGATTTGACAGGCGCATGTTCCTCACACGGACAACTTGGTCACTTGCTCAGGGATGGCCTCAGCAAAGAGATTATATTAGATGCTGAACAAGTAATAAGAAATGTTGTTTATATAAAGGTGTGAATTAAATGCATGTTACATATCATTTGTATTTTGATTACTATCTTTGTTTGCATACTGTACTTAAAAGTTTGTATATTATGCAAGACAGCCTTATTTCTTATGTAGTTTATGATAAATATGTTATTAGAAAAAAAGAAGATGGGGAGAGAGAGAGAGAGAGAGAGAGAGAGAGAGAGAGAGAGAGAGAGAGAGAGAAGGGGTAGGAGAAGCACCAACTCCAGACTTGGTTATTAAAAAAGCCCCTCGCTTTCAAGGAATCACAGTAATAAAATTTGTTAGCATAACAATATGATAATACATTAAAAGTTATTATTCCAAGCTTACATAATAGGTAGATGAATCGAATTTACCTTCTCTTCCAAGAAATATTTTAGATGCTTTCTGCTTAAATGACATAGCATGTTTGTAGTACCTCCCCCCGTTTTCAGCTTTTTAAAGCAAATGGAGCATTGTACCTCACTGCTCCCGTACTTGGTGAAGTACTTCCACACTCGGGATGGTGCCGTTTAAGACACAACCGATGTCTGGCGACGACAGCAAGGAACTGCCGCGTGACCAGACGGAGGCAAGTCTCGTACACTGCCGGTGCACGCGCGTCGTCTAATAGGCCACGCCACACGGCAACAGCTGCGTCGATGCCTCAGTAGCTGCACCAGTCCTTAAGTTCTTAGGACACGCGTTTCTGACTGCCGGGATTGTTCTTAAATTATCATTTTGAACCACTACTACAGGAAGTAGTCGTACCGGTTTTTTTACCCGGTTCTTGGCAATAACTAAAATAAACCGGTTACAACAGACACCAAATAAATACCGATAAAAACCGGTTATTCAAAAGTAAAATACCGGTATCGGTTTTAACCTGTCGGTTTTTTCCATCCCTAGTAAATACCCGGGCAACTCCGGTTTTCCAGCTAGCAGAATATAAACTGCACCCGTGTGAGCCGGAACGGGTAGCTGGTGTTTGATAATAATTGGCGCAGAGTCCGCCGAACCGCGAAATAGTGCTGCTGTAAGTGAGTTAGTGCTCCCTGTGACGGGCGCTAACCGCGTTTGCACGGGCTGTTGCCGGACCCATTAGAGAAGCCATCAGCTCTCCTGTCTGGGGAGACACACACAGCCCTGTCTGAAGCGTGTATCGCTCCCGGCAGAACAACCGAAGCCGGGCATGGTTCGTGATCGTGTGTGCCGAGCTCTGGAACGGCGTCCACGGGCAATACTTGAACTTCCGATACCACCCCTCTGCACTGACCGGTGACGACAGGCACAACGTCATGATAGTCGACATTCATATGTTCATAGACCAAAATAACATAGACTGCGGGAGTCTCTATCTCTGCCGTGCTGTGGTTTGAAACCAACGTCTAACATTGCCCCGAGTTAGGTTGCAAGGCATCCCGGAAAATTATAATAAATAAATTTTTATAGAAATATTGCAAGGTATCTGGAATATTAATGTTTAATGGAAATTGATCAGCACTACGTACTTGCAAAACCGAACTTTGACCAATACTGAACCTTAAAAGAATTGAGCTGACTACGACCATTGAGGTAAGCCTTAGAGAACATTAATATACGTAACGGACACGTCCAGGAAATGGGGAAACTCACACTGTATAATTTATGGCCCTGTCTAAAGTACTCCCAAAGGGTACAACGAAACTGATTAATTTGAATAAGCCGGCCGAGGGGACTGAGGCGCTCCAGTCACGGTCTGCACGGGCACTACGGTCGGGGGTTCGAATCCCCCCCCCCCCCTCGGGCATGGATATTTGTGCCGTCCTTAGTCTTAGTTAGTTCATAAGTAGTTTGTAAGCTTAGGGACTGATGACCCCGTAGTTAAGTCCCATAAGCTATAGGTACAAACATTTGAACATTTTTTCACCCAACAGGCAACTTTCCGCAACAAAACACAGCTGCCAACTTGACTTACAACAGACTTGCTACTGACTGCCCTATCTCGCAGTCAAAGCGCTTACTCTACAATCGAACTTCCAAACATTACTGTGCCACTCACAATACACATCTGTGGCCAGTTCACATATGTACAAAATATTACAGAAAACCGACTTATATTGGGACCGTAGGGACCGTACAACGTGACAGTTTTCGTCATTGTGAGCAATAGTTTTTTCTCGTTTACAGGTGGAATCAAGCGTTGATTTTAAAAATGAAACGACTTCTCCTTTTCCTATTTCATATCTATTGCTAAAGGTAACGTACTTTCATCTTGTTATTAATATTAATGCACTAATAGTCGTTTTTACATGTGCCCATGTGAAAAGTACCGTATTGTCTGTTATTTTTACAAGCAACAGATTTACAGATCTTCAGTATTTGTGTTACGCTATGAATTGTTTACTTTTTGCAACTTATGTGATTATCGATGGGAAAACACTTCAAACTCCTCTTGTGCAAGTTTATATCTCAGCAAGTAAGTACTTTCTGGTGAAAATCTCCTTTGAATAACGTTATACAGAGCTAAACATTAATACAGTCTATTCATTGTACCTATTCACTTCATGCCGAGTGCAGCAATGATGTTTCCTCACTGCACTATTATTTACAGTAAACACCCATTACTTTCGTTGTTTTACGTTTTACCAAAAGTCTTAAAATTCATACACTTTTATTTTGTTAAAATAGGACATTATGGATACAAACAGATTTCTTATAGCACAGCGAAACATTTCACATTTATTGTTGAGGAATCTTAACGAAGCTGACACTCATTTATACTGGTATTTGACCCTCCACTCCTGCGTAAAATACAAACAAAAAAACTGAAAGTACAACGACAACAATCTTTCGCTTAAAATCTGTTGTTCTGTTGCTTGTAAAAAACAATACGTTTCACCTAGGCACATGAAAACTGTAGCTATGGCATTCATTCTTTCAATTCCGGAGAAATAGCGCGAATGGTACTACTAAAAACGTAATAAGAGTACGCGAAGACGTTTAATTTTACAAATATTCACTTAACTTTCACTACAAAGGATAATAACTGCCAGTCTCTGCTATGTTTCGCTTTACTTGTAATGACAAAACGGTTTCCTACTATGAGTCACGTGACAAAAATGTTGGCTGCAGTATAATGACGTCACACACGGTCTACGTTATCTTTGGTCTGTGCATATTTCAATGCGAATTATAATGTTCCAGCCTGGCTATTAATTTTTGAGATTAACAAATTTACTGAAGGAAGTGGTTTGAAGTTAGAAGCTATGAAAGATCCCAATCAGTAAATTACGGGGAAAATTATTAAATGCATTTAAATGACATGGCAAGCTTATTAACGGTGGAGTGTTGTGCAGGCAGAACATTACAAAAAGAATCGACGAGCAGTTACCTTCAACAATAGATCCATCGGTGGTTGAAATTTGGCTGTAAATGAAATTTTCATAACATGATAACCACTCGCTGAACAGTGGATGGCAGTTCGTCAATATCAAACTACGACTCGTGTAGCAAACAGTAAAGTAAGATAAGTGACATGATATAAATCGGTTAGGAATATTACGTAAGTCAAACACATCGGACTTCTAAAAATTTACAAGAAAATCGACTGCAGGTTCTATTGCCAGTAAATGATAATATTATGGAATAAATTTTTCAAACAAGAGTGGCAGGCTACACGAAATATCACCATTCAATGTTAACCACAAAAACTGTGCCATCCATTGTTGCGGTGATTCAACAAGGCTGAAAAAGACATCATGGGCGGAGGGAAGATAGGGCAAAATTATTAATAAAAATTCATAAGTGCGAATTTAAATGAGAGGTGGGGGTTTATTTATAAATTTAAGATCCGCGCACATCACATATATTTACCTCAATGTACATAATAGCGGCCACATAAAAAAAAAAAAATAAATAAATAAAAAAAAAAAAAATAGTACAGCTCAAGTCTGCAAGATGCTATCTCATCGAAGTACAAAGCAAGAGTGTCTTCTTTCTTACAAAAAAATTGAAACTGTTGTTCCTAAATTTTCTTTCTCTGACTTTCATAGATAACTATTTTAACATGCCGAAATAATATAAAGATACAAAACTTTCTCTGATAATATCGGGGAAAGGAAAACGTGTCATTATAGAATGTTATGTGGCGTCCATAACATGAAATAAACAACTATACAAATATGGACGTAAGCAAAAAGAAAAAAAGTAAAAGAATCTAACGGGACTACCGCGGGAATTGAGGAGTTTTGGGCGCGAATATTATAAATTGAAAAACAATAGAAATAGCAATATTGAAATAAAAATGAAACATCGAAGAGAACATACAATGGTAACGTTTTACTGTATGCAAATAAAACTTGCGGACAATTTAGGACACACAATCACCAATGAAGTTCTTTAATGCGATGCAGCATCAGGAGGGCTTTTGTTTTTCGTAATAATGAAATACAATTAGGAAACTGGTGAAATACGGTGCGAGAGACCAGCGAAGTGTAAAAGCGAAGTTACGTTTTGCGATTATGTTGTTTTGTTAACCAATGAAGCCGAGGGGACGCAGTACGTTAACAAAAAAACGAAAGTTAGGCACGCTTTTTCTCGCGAAAGCGCGTGCGTTTAAGTGCGACGGGAATCGTCATGTTGCTGTTAATTAAAACAGTATCTCACGTGATGCGGGCAGGTCGATGTTTAATAAGCTGACAGGCACGACCTGTAGCTTCATTAATAATGACGCACTAGGCTCCCTTGTCATCGTGTACACACGAATCAACACTCGTGGACCCATGGACTGCGCCTCAGCCCTTATAAATAGACCGGAGTTATTTTGGTAACTTTGGGACTCTGCTGTTCCTTATTTACGTAAACGATTTAGGGGAAAATCTAAGTAGCTCTGTTAGGTTGTTCGTGAGGGTAGTGTGTTTTGCCCCTAGTATATTTAACATATGACCGAAATCTCCGCTGCGGAGCGCGCGGTTGTTCGCCGTGGAGGTTCGAGTCCTCCCTGGGGCCTGGGTGTGTGTGTTCTCCTAAGGTTATTTTACTTAGGCTGTGGCTAAGCCGTGTCTCCACCATATCCTTTCTTCCAGGAGTGCTAGTCTTGTGTGTTTGCAGGAGAGCTTCTGTGAAGTTTGGAAAGTAGGAGGCCAGGTACTGGCGGAAGTAAAGTTGTGAGGCGGCATCGTGAGTCGTGTCGGGATAGCACAGTCGGTAGTGCGCTTGCCCGCGAAAGGCAAAGGTCGCAGATTCGAGTCCCGGTTCCGGCACACAATTTTAATCTGCCAGGAAGTTTCATATCAGCGCACACTCCACTGCAGAGGAAGTTTCATTCTAGGTTTAAGTAGTTTGTAAGCTACGGACTGATGACCACGCAGTTTGGTCCGATAGATTTACAAACATTTGAACATTTTTGAACCGAAATCTCTTTCGGTTTTCAGTTAAATTTTGGAGACAGAGTTTCGTTGTGATACGTATTGTAGGCATCTCGCATTGAAGTCCTCTGTAAATTTCGAGCTTCTGTGTAGTATCGCCAATCCTGGGGATTTTGTGTTCGTTTAAATTTAGTATGCCTTTTCCTTTGCTTTTGAATCACTGTCCTGTCCTGTTTTGTGTAACAAGGGGGATCGCCTCCTTCTTTTATTAATTTATTTGGTATAAAACTGTCAGTTGCTGTCGATACCACTTCTTTGAATTTGTGCCACATCTGGTCTACACCTACGTTTAGTTCAAAATGTTCAAATGTTTGTATAGTCTATGGGACTTAACTACGGGGTCATCAGTCCCTAAACTTACAAACTACTTACGAACACTAGCTAACACTAAGGACGGCACAAATATCCATGCCCGAGGGGGGATTCAAACCCCCGACCGTAGTGGCCGTGCAGACCGTGACTGAAGCGCCATACTCCCCTACGTTTAGTGTTAGAAACGAGTGGAAGCTGTCTTTCAAGAAACAATGTATTTCATTTCTATCTGCTTTCCTGAACAAATATACTTTTCGTTTATTTTTGGTAATTTTGGGATTTTCGATAATCAATTTCGCTACGACAGCTCTGTGTTCACTAATACCTGTATCCGTTTTGATGCTCGTTATGAGCTCAGGATCAAGTGTGTTTTCACATCCATTTACAATTCTAGTTTATTTCCTTTGTATAGGCGCTCTGTATTTTCCTTGCCCTTCTGTGCTTAGACTGGTTTTCCATGTGGGTTCTTGATATTGATTCAGGTGCTTTTCTTGTCTGTGTCTCTCTTCATTTCGCTGTACGCGGTATATATGTTTTTCCTAGTTATACATTCTTCTACTGTCTTGCATTTCTGATCTAGCCCTTCTGCTTAGTCAATTTTCAATTCCACTTGATCTCAAGATCAGTATCTCCTGTGTTATCCAAGGATTTCTATTAGTCCTTGATCTTCTGCGGCTTCGCCCAATGCTTCCTCTGAAACTCTCGACTACCTCCGGTTCCGTTAATTTGTCCAGATTCCATCTCCTTAATTTTCTATCTTCTTGCAGCCTATCAAGTTTTAATCTACAGTTCGTAACCAATAAGTTTCTAATTCCTATACCTGGATATGTCTTACAGTTCAAAACCTGTTATCTAAACCTTTGCCTTACCATTATAAAGTCTCGTACCTCACAGTGTCTCCTGGTCTCTTCCTCGTATATAACCTTCTTTTATGATGATTAAACCGAGGGTTTGTGATTATTAAATTGTGCTCTGCACAAAATTCTACTAGGCGATCTCCTGTTTCATTTCTTTTCTCCAGTCCATATCAACCCTACTAAATTTCCTTCTCTTCTATTTCCTACTATCGAGTTAGAGTCCCCCACCACAATCAAGTTTTCATCTCCTTTGCCTGAATAATTTCTTCGATCTCATCATCGGCAGAGCTAGCTGGCATATTAGCTTGTCACTAACGTGTATTGTAACAAGTCAATTTTGAATACATGGCGTGGGGAAATAGTTGCATTTTCTCCTGAAAGTCTTTAGAAATCTTCCCATTTCATTTTTACGTGTTGCGGTACAGCAACCGTGTCCAGTTGAATTCTTGAATAACAGAACGTCTTGATTGTAAATATTTTTTATTACAATGACGCGTTTCGCCCGGTTAGGGCATCTTCAGATATCTGACAAAGATAAAAAAAAAAAGAAAAAACAGAACTTACCATATTTACATGACATTATTTCGAAAATTTTAGCTACAAACCAATCAAACTGTTAACAAGAAATTGTGATAATGTACAGTACTAATGTTTTACTCCTCTGTGGTGGAGCATGTTTAGATTAAAATGCGATGATAGGGTATCTTACAGAGACAGTAATATGTAAACCATTGATATTTGGTACCAAATGTTCAAATGTTCAAATGTTTGTATAGTCTATGGGACTTAACTACGGGGTCATCAGTCCCTAAACTTACAAACTACTTATGAACTACTTACGAACTAGGACGGCACAAATATCCATGCCCGAGGGGGGATTCGAACCCCCGACCGTAGTGGCCGTGCAGACCGTGACTGGAGCGCCTTAGTCCCCTCGACCACCGCGGCCGGCTATTTGGTACCATTGACCGTTGAAAATAGATTGATACATTATTTAACTGAATGGATATTGCAAGATTTACCTTGAATGATGTCCCTGTACAAGAAGTATTAATATGTTGACAACCTATGGTACAGCGACATCATACACGGTAAATCTTGCAATATCCATTCAGTTAAACAATGTATCAGTCTGTTTTCAACGGTCAATGGTACCAAATATCAATGGTTTACATATTACTGTCTCTGTAAGATACCCTATCATCGCATTTTAATCTAAACATGCTCCACCACAGAGGAGTAAAACATTAGTACTGCACATTATCACAATTTCTTATTAACTGTTTCAGATTGGTTTGTAGCTAAAATTTTCGAAATAATGTCATGTAAATATTGTAAGTTTTTCTTTTTCTTTCTTTTTTCTTTTTTTTTTTTTTTTTTCTTTGTCAGATATCTGAAGATTACCTAACCGGGCGAAAGGTGCCATTGTAATAAAAAAATATTTGCAATGAAAGTCTTTATGTCGCAAATCAGTGGTTAAATGCACTTACAGCACTTCCTATGTAGACGTAAACCCAGGCGCGGCTCGTGGTTTTCGTACTAGGGAAGGCTCTGGCATTTACCAATCGGAACAAACCCAGACCTCGAGCTAGGTATCAGTCTGTAGCCACGACGATTTCCAGAAAGGGGGGGGGGGGGGGGCAATGTCATATTTTACCTGAAACTTTACGTACTACACCTTCTTCCTGTTTCAGAAGCAATTAAAACTCAAAGGCTAAAACCAACATAAAGCCTTCTGATAGCTTTTATCTACTGATATTACGTCTCAAGACTTTATCGTAATAAACAGTACTAAATGAAACCGTTTGCGGGAATCTTTAAAGTGGTGTGGATAAACTACACTGCTTGCATAACGTTATGATAATTTCAATTGTAAACATGAGGTGTAATACATAATTGTGAGTAACAGTGAATAAAGTGCGCGTTTTGATACACTTCTTTCATTCTTATCCGAGCTCCATTACTGCGGCCACTCATAACAGGAGCACAGTCGTGACACTGAGCTATCAGTTTTTCCGGTTTTTGGTGTATATTCATTTTCTCCAGCTCGCAGAGAATTGCTGCAGTTACATTCTCTGCAGTGTGGCTCTTCGCTCGTACAAAGGAAATAAATCTTTCATTTATTTTCCCCAGTAGTTAATAGCGAATTATGAAGACCAATTGAGACAAATTTGTGCAGTCAGTCGTTTCGTCAACTTCGATTGCGAGGTAATTTGTCTGCGACAGTTCACTCCTTATGAGACTGAGGCATACTTCATAAATCGATTCTAGCAGATCATTTGGAAGTAAAAGTCACTAAAACTTAGCCACAATACACGCACAAAAGACGAAAACTAATAACACACGTTAACCGCAAACTCAAATCAGCGAGAACGGAATCGGAAGTAACGGGACATATTTCGCGCGTTTTTTTTCTTAAATCATTCGCACTTCTCTCGCTAGGTGGTGACACTTTACGGTACCGCATTGTAGTGCACTCTAGTGAGAAATTTGCGAACTTATTCTAACACCGGATACAACAGCCAATATCAGAAACAAAAAGTTATCTAAAACTCTATTAAAACAGTAAAACTAACGAGTGGTAAACCGCACACCAAAACATAATAGACTTATACGGAGACAAGAGATACGATAGTGGAGTTTCAGCCACTCTTTATTCTCTTTTGAAGTAAGCAGAAGAACGTGAAAGTAGTGTGGAGGTTGGTAGGACACTGTTAGGCTACAAGATGGAGCCTTCGAGACGCCCATAGAAGCAATACACCAACGGACCCCCACTCCCAACCCTCCACTGCATGGAGCTAAACGACACCTCAAGGCGCAGCCTTAAGGCTACTACCCGATTGAAAAACATCGTTCAATATCAACAGTTCCAAAAACATTCATCTTCATTCTTTAAATCCGTGTGACGGAAAAATGCAAAATGATCTTTGATGATTATAATCCTGTAATCTGTTGTTGATACATATATTTCAAATATTTTTTTCGGGGGGTGGGGGCGGCGGCTCCGCCTCAGAGCCTTTAATTACGAGCCGCGCCTGCGTAAACCTCTCCGCAACTCTATTCCTGAGCTGTTCGTGCGCGCTTAGCCTACCACGCCAAATTCGTTCGGTATCCAGACGGTGTTGCCCCCCCCCCCCTTGTGAATTCCAGCCCTGCATCTTTCTGTTGTGGCCTGCGCTTCCCGCGTGTTTCAGCTGTCTGCCCCCCCCCCCCCCCCCCGCCACAGCCTCCTGCTTCCCCCTCCACTCGGACTTCCCCCTCCACCGGCGCGGTCCCGTGCACCCGCGTCGCTGGCTGCAACTTGCACGCTCAGTTGTTGCTTCTCCTCGGGAGCGGTCGAATGGGGCTGCGTTTGTCGGCGACCGCGTGAGAGTGCGTGTACGCAAAGCGTGCGAACGCGTGTCGTGTCGTGTCGTAAGCCGCGCCGTCCACCCGAGTTATTCTCGCCGCGGCGAGCGGAAACGGTTAGCGCGACTTTCTCTTGTCCCGCTCGCGGCCAATTGACGGCAGTGCAGCTGTTCACTTGTTTTCCTCAGAGTTTACTGTTCGCTACGCGAGCCGAGCACAATATCTTCGTGGCTAAGATCTGGGAGCGGTCGGTCTCCGCATTTCTAGAAAGCGTGTAGTTCTCAGTCCGTCTGCGACGGGGAGAAAGCTGGCGTTCGTACGTGCTTTGTCACTTCTAGAGCCTATTTGTCGTGCCTTTCTGGAACGGAATTCGCATTCGACGCGCTAGGAAGTGGATATCTTTGTGTGTGCTGCGTCTTTTTTTTCCAGTGCTGCCAAATTTCTGCGAGAGTGAAAATTCGTGTGCTGTGTTGTCTACAAAAAATATCTTTGCAATCGTCAGTGCTGTGATGCAAAATTCCAGAAAACGATTAGCTGGCATTCGCCGAGTGGAATATGTAATTCGGAGCAATAGAGGAGAGAAGTTTCCTTCCCGCCGATAGAAGGTAAGGTAGCAGATTTTTTATTTATTTATTTTTTTTTTTTCCATCTCTCTTGCTGCCGTGCGATCAGTGGGTTTCCAAGTCGTAAAAGGCGATTTTATTGTTTACGAAAATTGCCGACGGATTTTCTCCGACAATGTGAACGTTGCGCTGTCATTGTTGCACGAGACTAAAGTCGCGTAATTGCCACGTAATCGGTAGCTTGTTACGCAGCTATTCACTTCCATCTCATTTGTCGAAGCGGAACAATTTTGGTGGTCCTTGACGACCCCGGAATACTTTTTGTTTTGTACAGATCCGTCAAAGGCGTCTGCATTACTGCGATGTTATCTTCATTTCATCATCTTTGGAGGAGACAAACGCCTCCATTGCTTTTCCGGAGTTCAGACTTTTTTGCTACCGCACACATTTAAAGTGACAAAGCATTGAAAACATTTAAAATAGTCAATAAATTACTGGAAGTAATAAATTCCGAAAATAATAAACACTAAAACACAGCAGTATTATGTATTTTCATCTAACAACGTAGTACGTCAACTGGCAATCCTGCCGACACGACGTTACCGTATTGTAAGAGAATGATAAACCTACAGCAGCTAATGGGACTAAATAAGTCAATGAAATGTGTAATGATACATCTCGCTGCAGACACAAAAATGCAGCAAAATATTGGGTTTTGTATCACAATCAGAAGTTTTCTCACTGAATTTTAATGATAGGTAAAAATTACACCTTTCGGGTAAAATTATACTTACCGCAACGGCGGCATAGTGCGCTGATATTGGCAACGAACGTGGAATGATCTTTGAAATCCCATTGCCATAGAATGAGGTGATTAATCTTTCGTGTTGACCCTGTATATTCTCTTCTTCGGTGAATACATTTTTATCCTTGTAAAAAGAACATTTCGTTTCCTTCATTAGTACATTACGCTGCCATTGCCGCAAGTAAAATGTGACCTTTCGTCTTAAACAGTCTCCCTATATTTTATTTTTTATTTATTTTTTGAGTTTCCGATTGTTACGATGTGTCGCGTGTCGCCGTCTGTTATTTTGTACAGGTAATTTTATATCGTGTTAGCTGATGACAGAGATGTTGAACAAAACTAAAGTGAGAGTGTAACAGTATGAAAAAATTGGATCACGTAGAAGATGTGTTAACGAATCTATAACGATCTACCTCAAAGAGAACGACGTATTGACTCACAGTCAATTCGGATTCAGAAAGCATCGGCCTTGTGAAACACAGCTAGCTCTTTACTCACATGATGTGATGAGTTCTATAGACAAGAGATGCTTAATGGATTGCGTATTTCTAAATTTCCGGAAGGCTTTAGACACTGTACCTCATAAGCGTCTTCTAATCAAACTGCGTTCTTATGGAATACCGCCACAGTTGTGCGATGGATTCGTGATTTCCTGTCAGACAGGACACAGTACGTTGTAATTGATGAAAAGTCATGGAGTAGAACAGACTTGATATCTGGCGTTCCGCAGGGAAGTGTTATAGGGCCCCTACTGTTACTTATTTTTATAAACAATTTAAGAGACAAACTGAGTAGCTGTCTTAGACTGTTCGACGATGATGCTGTCATTTATCGCTTAGTAAATTCACCTTAAATATCTGCATGGTGCAAAAAAAATGGCAGTTTGACCCTTAGTACTGAGAAATGTGAGGTCATCCGTATGTCCACTAAAGGAAACCAGTTACACTTTATTTACACGTTAAATCGGTCAAAACTACAGGCCGTAAATTCATCTAAATACCTAGGAACAACAAATACAAACAACTTAAATTGGAAAAGAACACATGGAAAATATTGTAGGGAAGGCGAACCAAAGACTACGTAAGTTTCCTTGGCAGAACACTTAGAAGACGCAACACTTCTACTAAAGAAACTCCCTTCACTACACTTGTGCGTCCTGTTTCAGAGTACTGCTGCGCATTGTGGGATCCACACCAGCTGGGACTGGCGGACGATTTAGAGAAAGTTCAGAGAAGGGCAGCTCGTTTTGTGCTATCGCGATATAGGGGAGAGAGTGTCACGGAAATGATGCACGAGTTGGGGTGGAAATAATTAAAAGAAAGGCGGTATTTGTTGCGACGAGATGTATTTGCAAAATATCTTCCGAATGGAAACATATTTTGTTAGCTCCCACCTACATAGGAAGAGATGATCATCAAAATAAAATAAGAGAAATCAGATCGAAAACTGAAAAAACTGGGTGTTCGTTTTTCCCCGCGAGCTATTAGAGAATGGGGCTGTAGAGAAACATCAAAGGGGTTCGATGAACCCTCTGCCAAGTACTTCAGTGTTACTTGCAGAGCAGGCCTATGTATGTAGATGAAAGACTACGGCATCAGGCCGGTGGAGTAGCCGAGCGGTCTAAGGCGCCTCGCTTCGGAGCGCGCGGTTGCTCGCGTCGGAGGTTCGAGTCCTCCCTGGGGCGTGCGCGCGCGCGCATGTGTGTGTGTGTGTGTGTGTGTGTGTTGTCCTTACGTTAGTTTTCCTTAGTTGAAGTAGTTTGTAAGCTGCGGACTGATGACCGCGCAGTTTGGTCCGATAGATTTACAAACATTTGAACATACATGGCATCAGGAACCGTGTGTCAGTCTACACATATTTTGAGTGACTGTTTCGTCGAGTCTTGGCAGAATAATTGATTCACTTTGAATGAAAACTGACAATTGCGTAATATGTTACAATACTTTTATTATTTGACGAACCCGTTTTCGGCTATGTACTAACAGCCGTAAACTGATAAAGTAAGATTTAAGAAAGTTAAAAAACAAATTGAGTGGTTTAAAAAGTGCCCAATATTTTTGGCAAGGAATTAAGGAAGACGAGGTAGAACTTCCTAAAATTGGAGTAAATAGAGATAAAAGTAAAGAAAGAATGCTACTGGACTGCACATACGAGGCGTGTTTTTAAGAACGTACCGTTTTAAACTAGAAAAAGACGTGCTAAGATATGTCAATTTTATGCGCACTGGGTACCTACATCTGTTGTCTACGCACTGGCGTCATTACAGTCTGATTCTTCCTTGTTCACGTTGCCTCCGGGAATCGAGAGTTCCGCCAAGTTTTAAGTACGTGCTGTGATAAGATTTCTCAGTGCTAAAGGCCTAAAAGCGATCGATATTCATCGTGAGATCTGTGCAGTTTATGGAGAAAACATTGAGTGACGGAATGGTAAGAAAGTGGGTGAAAGCATTTAAAGATGACCGCACAAATGTGCACGATGAACAACGGAGTGGGCGTTAGTGAAAGTTTGGTGCAGTAAGTGGGCAATAAGGTGAGAGAAAACAAGACGCTTGACGATGACGAAGTCAAAACAGTTGTGATGCAGTGGTTAACAAGTCAGGCGGCGGACTTCTATGACGAGGGTATTCAAAAGCTGGTACAACGTTATGACAATATTGACGGAAATTTTGTAGAAAAGTAAAGGTACAGGCTTTCGTGTAAAAAATAAAATTGAATTATTTTAGCACGACTTTTTAAAACTGAAAAACGCTACTTAAAAAACTCGCCTCTTATGATTAATGCGACATTTCTGGGTATTGCAGTATCACTTATGGTACGATTGAAAATAAAGTACGGTAGATGTAAACTGAAGTGTGTGTAGTTAATACTTAATAGCATAGCATTAGATGTCTTTTCCGATAATAGCATTCTCAGCAGCTTCGAGATGAAACTGTCAGTTGAATAATGTACCTATGTAGGCTAACTGTAAGCTTCTATTTAGCTTTTGTATAATTTTCGTAGGCGTTACGCAACTGCTTTGATTATGTAAAGCATTTTAAAACACACACTATATGCACGCCATTTGTACTAAAGGAAATGTGAAACTACATAGATTTTATTAGCAAATGATAGCTTCGATTGAAGATACACGGATGTTGGCAGGTTTCTCCACCGACACAACCCTTCGTCCACGCTTGAAGAAGCGATAGGTGCTGAATCATTGTCGAGCTTAAAGTCGGAGGTGACTGGGCGTGATTAACGATCTCTTGAGTTCTGTCCCGGAGTAGAAATCTCCAGCATATCCCACTAGGACCACTGGTGTGTGTGTGTGTGTGGAGAGAGAGAGAGAGAGAGAGAGAGAGAGAGAGAGAGAGAGGGAGAGAGAGAGAGGGAGAATCATTATGTTGTTGTCTGAGGATTTTTAAGGGGACTAAACGACCCTCATTATACAGTCGGCTCTTCTGTATGTTGATCTTTTTCTTCAAGACAAATAAGCTTTAGCGAAAGTTTGCAGTCACTAAGTCTAACACTTGTTCGTTGTTCTAATTTAGTGCCGCTTATCGTCTGCAAGACAAAGCAAACAATTTTTGTTCGTTGTTCTATTTTTTGATTAAAAAAAACCCTATTTATCTTACCACTTATGATTTTATTTCTACATTGATCCCCAGTTTCTAGAGTTATCGGTATTTAGGGCCTACTTTGAGGTCTGATCATTGAATACTTCTCACGGGTATTTCTGTAGGATACTACAGAATGCTGAGAAACATTCAACAACCATGCTACACAATAAACACAGCAAAACATGAGACAAAAATCCTGCCAACTACTTACTTTTCGCCGGCCGCGGTGGCCGAGGGTACTGAGGCGCTTCAGCCACGGTCTGCACGGCAACTACCGTCGGGGGTTCGAATCCCCCCTCGGGCATGCATATTTGTGCCGTCCTAGTTCGTAAGTAGTTTGTAAGTTTAGGGACTGGTGACCCCGTAGTTAAGTCCCATAAGATTTACAAACTAACTTTTCGCTTAAAGACCACAAAGATGAGAGATTTAATAGTCCGTTTTTCCCTCGTTTTATGTAGGAGTGCAAATGAACAGGAAGTACCTAGAAGTTGCAAATGGTACCCTCCGCTACGCACCTTGTGGTGGATTGCGTTGTACTTGGACTGGAGCTTAAATAGTGGCAACTATTTCTTCGCAACCGAAGCGTTACTTGTTTGTACCTGTTATTGTCCTTCAAAGCAGTCACCAGCGTTGTGTAGAATCCGTTGCCAGCGATGTGGAAGGCGTAGTATACCGTTAGCAGAGCCTGTTCTATTGATGGTGCGAATGGAACTCAAAGCGTTAATAGAAAGCACCGTAACACACATCACTGTAGGCAGTGAAAGTTGGCTCAAGCCGGAAATAAGTTCAGCAGAAGTTTTTGCAAAAGATCTGTTTTCAGGAAGGACAGATAAAACAGGTGGAGGCGTGTTTGTCGCCGTCAACAGTAGCATTTCGTGTAGCGAAGTTGAAGTTGATAGTTCCTGCGAGCTATTGTGGGTAGAGGTTGTACCTGAAAATCGTAAGAAGTTAATAATTGGTGACTTTTACCGACCTCCCGACTCTGATGATACAATAGCAGAAAAGTTCAAAGAAAACCTCAGTCTAATTACAAAAACGTACCCGACTCTCACGATAATAGTAGGCGGTGATTTTAATTTACCCTGAATCTGTTGGCGAAATTATATTTTCAAATCAGGAGGTAGGCATAAAACATCGTTTGAAATTGTACTCAACGCATTCTCTGAGAATTACTTTGAACAATTAGTTCATGAGGCAACTAGAATTGTAAATGGTTGTGAAAACACACTTGATCTCTTAGCAACAAATAATCCTGAGCTCATAACGAGCATCAAAACTGATACAGGTATTAGTGATCACAGAGCTGTCGTAGCGAAATTGAATATCGAAAGTCCCAAAGTTACCAAAAATAAACGAAAAGTATATTTGTCTAGGAAAGCAGATAGAAACAAAATATACTGCTTTTTGAAAGATAGCTTCCACTCGTTTCTAACACTAAACGTAGGTGTAGACCAGATGTGTCTCAAATTCAAAGAAATGGTATCGACAGCAATTGACAGTTTTATACCAAATAAATTAATAAAAGAAGGAAGCGATCCCCCTTGGTACACAAAACAGGTCAGGACACTGTTGCAAAAGCAAAGGAAAAGCCATACTAAATTTAAACGAACACAATCCCCAGGATTGGCGATCCTACACAGAAGCTCGAAATTTAGCGAGGATTTCAATACGAGATGCCTACAATACTTATCATAAAGAAACTGTTTCTCGAAATTTGACTGAAAACTCAGAGATTTTGGTCATATGCTAAATATACTAGGGGCAAAACACACACAATACCCTCACTACGTGATAGTAATGGCGATCTTGCCGATGACAGCGCTACTAAAGCAGAGTTACCAAACACAGCTTTTAGAAACTTATTCACCAAAGAAGACGAAGATTTCGAATTACGAACAGAGGCCGTAATGAGTAACGTAATCGTAGATATCATCGCAGTAGTGCAGCAACTAAAATCACTTAACAAGAACAAGTCTTCTGGTCCGGATTGTATACCCATTAGATTTATATCTGATTATGCTGAAGCGATAGCTCCTTACTTAACAGCCATATACAACCGCTCTCTCATAGAAGGATCTGTACCAAAAGATTGGGGAAGTTGCCCAGGTCACACCTATATTCAAGAAAGGCAATAGGAGTAACTCACTAAACTACAGGCCTATTTCATTGACTTCAATTTGCAGCAGGGTTTTGGAACATATTCTGTATTAAATATTATGAAATATCTCTAACAGAATGATCTATTGACTCAAGGTCAACACGGATTTAGAAAATATCGTTCATGCGAAACACAACTAGCTCTTTATTCACACGAAGTGATGGGTGCTATCCACAAGGGTTCGCAAATCGATTCCGTATTTCTTGATTTCCAGACAGTGGCGGAGCTATCATAGGGCTAGGCGGGGCAGTGCCCCGGGGCCCCTGAGCTCCAGGGGCCCCTCGGCGTACGTGAGCGACGATTGAAAAAAGTTACCGTAGATCCTGGAACACTTTCATGTCCCCCAATTACTTCGGATAATCGAAGTTCTACTGTATATAATAATTTAGTTGGGTGAAGGTTTTTCCAACTTTGAACTTTGTGAACCCTGGCCAACAAACCTCAAATGCACGAAGTGAAATCCAAAAATTATTCGCACCCCAGAATATAAACATAACAAGGTCCTTTGCTTGTCCGCTAAGACGTGGACACTGTCATCGTCAGCGTATTGTCGGTTGAAGTCGGTTGAATCTTTAGGAAATAACAATGAATGGTGCAGAATTATTAGCACAGTGTTTGACAGTAGACAGTGTGACCACATTTGAATATGAAGCATCTACAGTGTATTATTACAGAACGGTATTATTATGGTAACTCAACAGTTTGTGTAGTGAATTCCCCAAGGGTGTGCTCCATAATCAAAGAGCACCAATGAAGTGCTGTAACCAACTGCACTCTGAAATTCGTGCAAGAAGAAGAGAAAATATGGTTACTTTGTCACAATAGTAAATTGTGCATTCTAGACACTACCCTGTACCCCCACTGCCACTATAATAAGCGAAGATGTCAGCTTAGTTATTTTACTGATTACTTCTTCCTGGCCAGACATTAATATATACTTCATGATACCTGGTAGGGGCACGGCTCAAACCAAAGTAGTCCATCAAACAAAATCCGGCAACTTTCTTTTCTGAAACCACCCTATACGAATATTTCCCATATTTTCCTTCTTTGATTGGGCTATCAACGAAATTAGGCTGATCGGTACGGAGCAATAACCTACCAGCGACAGTGAGATGTTGGTACTGACAACAGTCTGCAATGAGAGTGAGTTGTCGGCGCTGACTAGGCTGTTCCCGGTTTGCTCCGCGGCAGGGGGCCATGTTTTCATGGTTAAGTAATACTTCTTCATTGTTTATTTTTTACTAGCTTATGCCTGCGACTTCATTCACGTAGTATGGAGCAACTTCGGAAACTATCCCAAGAGGTCGTTTCTTTTTCGTCCTACCCAGGTCCAAATCTATCCCTCTGCAAAATTTCATTCAAATCCGTCCAGTAACGTTTGCGTGGAAACATAACAAACAAACATTTACAATTATATTAGAGAGTATGATTAAATATTATTTGCTGCCTGACACATAATATTTACTTAGTAGTCTTTAGGTTTGCCATATTATGTCTTGCAGTGGGCGGTAAGGAGCTGATGATGCAGTAGTTTTGCACCTGTACAGTATTAGTGTAAAGAGGGCCCCAATGTCATCTTTGCCCCGGGGCCCTTAGTGACATAGCTACGCCACTGTTTCCAGAAGGATTTTGATCAAATTGCGTGGTTCTTATATCGCCCCAAATTTGCGACTGGATTGGGGATTTCCTGTCAGAGAGGACACAGTTCGTAGTAATCGATGGTAAGTCATCGACTAAAACAGAGGTGATATCGGGCGTTCCACAGGGTACTGTTATTGGTCCTCTGCTGTTGCTTGTTTACATAAACGATTTAGGAGAAAATCTAAGTAGCTCTGTTAGGTTGTTTGCAGATGACGCCGTCATTTACCGTCTAATAAAATCATCTGAAGATCAAAATCAACTGCAGAATGATGTGAATAAGATATCAGTATGGTGTAAAAATTGGCAATTGACTCTAAATAATGAGAAATGTGAAGTCGTTCTACATGAGTACGAAAAGAAATCCGTTAAACTTTGTTTACAAGACAAATCTATCAAAAGTGAAGGCCGTAAACTATACTAAATACCTAGGAATCACTATTACTTCAGACTTAAACTGGAAAGAACACGTAGATAAATTTGTAGGAAAGGCGAACCAGAGACTGCGTTTTATTGGCAGAACCCTTAAAAGATGCAACAGAACTACAAAAGAAACTGCATACACTACGCTTGTCCGTCCTCATTTGGAGTATTGCTGTCGAGTTTGGGATCCTTATCAGGTGGGTTTGACGGAGGAAATCGAAAGAGTCCAAAGAAGGGCAGCTCGTTTCGTATTGTCGCGATACAGGGGAGACAGCGATACGGAAATGATACAGGATCTGGGATGGGAGTTATTACAACAACGACACTTATCGCTGCGGCTTGGGCTACTTACGTACCTCAAATCGCCAACATTCTCCTCCGAATGCAAAAATATATTGTTGACTCCCACTTACATAGGTATAAAAGATCATCAGAATAAAATACGAGAAATCAGAGCTCGAACGATGAGATTCAGGTGTTCTTTCTTCCCGCGCCGCTATTGGAGAATGGAATGGTTGATTAATGGTATTATGGTGGTTCGACGAATCCTCTTCCAGGCACTTGAATGTGATTTGCAGAGTATCCCATGTAGATGTAGATGTAGAATGGAGCGGTCTATTGCCTTTCGAATCTCTGGAACAGCTCGGAAGGCACGAAGTGGTTCCTTCATCTCAGAATCAAAGTTACAAGGACTCAAGTCCGCTGTGGTGGACGGTACAGTACTTCCCAGTCCCATCGACCGCACAGAGCCGGCCGAGGTGACTGAGGCGCTCCAGTCACGGTCTGCACGGCCACTACGGTCGGGGGTGCGAATTCCCCCTCGGGCATGGATATTTGTGCCGTCCTAGTTCGTAAGTAGTTCATATGTAGTTTGTAAGTTTATGGACTGATGACCCCGTAGTTAAGTCCCATAGACTATACAGACATTTGACCGCACAGAGCAGCCACAGCTTGCGCTGTATGCGCCCGCGCAATGTCGTGCTAAATGGTCGGCAAGTAGCAGAGAAAGTGTTGCCTCTTCTCTCGCAAAGCTGGTCGCAGGTGACGCTCCAAAAGCGAACAGTGCATTGACTGTCTGCCGAGGAGGAACGTAATACGTTAGGATAACACAATCACAGCCGTACGCGAGAATCACCGTGATATTCACCATACTGGGGCTCTGACGCCTCTTGAAGACCCTGGTGGCACTGTCGTGCTGTACGACCTCTGGCACATTCAACTTTCATCCAACTACGCTGTTCCTGTTTCTGAAACACAGTGACACCGCTGCTTGAGACCGCTCACTCACAAGTGACAGTGTTTCCCTGGGATTGTGCGCACGACGGTGACGTGGACGGGCGCGTCCATTTGCTCGGAGGTGAAGCAGGAATGTCAACAACGTGTGCTATCAGATTCCATTGCATAGTGTCTCCATAGCAGTGTTACCACTCAACAAGTTCCCACCCTCGTACAATCGAAACGCGTATTATTTATGATTTTGTCTGTGGCTGGAATCTGTCATACAAAAGAATTGACCGTCATTTGACTGATTTGATTTTTCCAGGAAAGCCAAAACAGTCTTGGTCCAACCCGCCACTGCCCGCACCGAAACTAAGTTTATTGTGCGGTATCGCTCCCTGTACGTCTAGTAAAGCCAACCGATGCCCTTGAACAGTGCAAGGAGTCCCTTTACCAGTTCTTTATTAGACACAATTTCTTCGGGTCCTCTTCTGTTATTCCCATTGTATGTAGGTGTTTTTTGAAATTCCCATGGCCTGTCAGCAATCCAACCGTAAGTCTAATCTCTTTCCTGTTCAGACCCAGGATTGCAGAGCTTCTTTTAAAACATGGCTTTGGCATAATTACCTTGCCATGTTTTTGTTGGTAGACTTTGGTCCAATATTCTACGTGCTGTCTTCTACATCTACATCTACATCTACATGGGATACTCTGCAAATCACATTTAAGTGCCTGGCAGAGGGTTCATCGAACCACAATTATACTATTTATCTCCCATTCCATTCTCGAATAGCGCGCGGGAAGAAAGAACACTTGAATCTCTCTGTTCGAGCTCTGATTTCTCTTATTTTATTCTGATGATCATTTCTACCTATGTAAGTGGGAGTCAACAATATATTTTCGCATTCGGAGGAGAATGTTGGCGATTGGAGTTTCGCAAGTAACCCACGCCTCAGCGATAAGCGCCGTTGTTGTAATGATTCCCATCCCAGATCCTGTATCATTTCCGTAACGCTGTCTCCCCTGTATCGTGACAATACAAAACGAGCTGCCCTTCTTTGGACTCTCTTCTAAGCCAGTTACGTAGCTCCAATTTGATCATTGCCTCGGTGATTGTCAGGACAGGTTCCGGTCCAATAAATGGAGTCTCTGCCCCCATCCTGGCTAATCTCTCGGCATGTTCGTTGCCACTGATCCCCGAGTGGCCAGGGACCCACAATAGGTTTACTCTATTGCTTTCTCCTAGCTCCACCAGAACCCTGTGACATCCTGCAACAATTTTAGACCTTGCTGCAGGAGCTGCCAGTGATCTCAGGGCTGCCTGGCTGCCTGAATAGATATAGATGCTACGGTCTTTGTAGCACCTACGCAAATTCTCCTCCACACACGCCCTGATGGCACTGATTTCGGCCTGGAATACTGAGGCCAGTTTCCCTAGAGAGATGACGCCCTCCAGTCTTGGCTGCACCCCGTATACCCCGGCTCCAACACCTTCGTCCGATTTTGACCCGTCAGTGAATATCCCCCGTATGGTGTCGAACTATTTTCTCCACTGCTCCTTACTTCCAATTGTTATATTGAAAGGCTTGTTGAAGCAGTGTAGGGTTATAATATAGTCGGCTGGCATTTCTACAACCTTTCCTATATTTACCTCACTCAGTATTTTAGAGTGTGACATTTGACTGATAATTTTATATTTAACTAGCTTATGTGCCCGTGCTTCGCAACGGTTGTTAAAGAAGGGCCTGTGTAGATAATGGTTTTTAGGGTTTCGACCTAGGTCAGCAAAAACAGAATCCTTGTTGGATCGTTCTATCAATAACCTCAGTTCTCCTAGCTAAGATATCAAATTTAAGTAGAAGTAATTGTCAAAAACAATGAATGTTCATAACGTTTTTCATACAAAACGTGAAATTAAGTCCGTACTTCGGAACGATGTAAATTCAATGTTAGGTTGTGTTCATAAAGTTAACATTGCGGTGTGTAATTCTCTGTTTGAAGTAAACTTCTGAAAACACTTCTATCGTTGAGATGAGAAATAGTAATAATTAAATCACCCAACCAACTAATAGAAGTATGACTGACTGTAGTGTAGAGCTCTATTATTCATTTGTTAGCCTATCTGCATTTTCATCTTTGTCTCTGTCGATCGTCGGTAAAGTGTGATTGAGGAAAACGCGCCGAGAAGTTAAAAACTTATATATTTGATATTATGCATCGTTATACATTGCAACAGCAGCGCCGAAAGCGGCTGGCATATTACATTTCTGAAAACGATATTGGATAAGTGTGAATATTGATTTGTAACAGTTTTCACAAATATCTCCTTGAATAGGAATTTGGAATGAATTGTAAGACTGTGTGAATCATGAGACTCTATACAAAAGAGTTTCGCGTGAAAATGCTGGTCATAATGACATGTGACAACAACGGATGTATCTGATTCGGTAAAATTTTACTTTCTATCCTGGCGGCCGCGCGTTTTTATGTTGGCAATATCAATAACACGATATAAAATCGTTGCAAAGATGACCGAACCACATAGGGTGTAGATAAATACTGCTGTTCCTGCTGTATGCTTGATTTCACGACAAAATATTTGCGTGTCACGCGATTGGCTTATGACGATGTCACATGATTCTCGTTATTCAACATCTGTTGCCAACATTATCACAGGATACAGCCGGGATATGAGTAGGACTACGTCGCATAGTTTTTGTTGACCCAGCTGTCAAAAGATAACACCTTTCACAGCAGAGAGTGTCGCGGCTATATCTATCAGAGATCACTGATTAGCACAGACCAGTGAGCTTACTGGCACAGGCATATCAATATCTATGGCCTAAGAGACATTCATTAATGTATCACCCCGTTTACATGGGCTTCCAAAACCGGATTTCGTAAACCGATTTCCCAATTCCGTTTTTGGTTGCTCATGTAAACACTCCAAAATCGATTCTGGAAATTTGCTTCTCTAAAGCGGTTTTCCAGTTCTATAATCGATCTTCGTGCCCATGTAAACGCAACCGTTTTTGAAGCGTCCTTAGCTTGTCAGATTGTGTTTTCTTGTTACGAATTTTCGGCATATATGGAAAGAGTGATATTTTCTAATGTGAAATAAAAGTATAAATATTAGAGCGAACGTAAATTGTGTATTTAAGTAAAGAACAATAGCGATTGTGCAGAGTAAATAAGGAACTGAATCAGCTGTTTTCCAGCCGCCATGTTAAGTGAGCTAGGAAATCCGATCAGGCTACGCCACGACAGCGAAAAACGGTTTACGAAAATCGGTTTTCGTCTTCCGGAAGATGTGTTGCACGTAAACGTAGTTAATGTCTGTGTTATTTAGTACGTCTATGTTAGCACCACGCTTCCACGACAATGATCAATGTTCCACGAGTATTGTTAGCTTTGAGTCTATCTGGATTTTTATCTTTGTTTTGTGTCTCTGTTCATAGTCGGTAATGTGTGGTTGACGGAAACATGTGATGTATTTAAAAAATTGCGTATTTGATATTCCTCGTCGTTATTAAAGTCTGAAAGGACCGCATTGTCTGACGATTGAAAGAATAAACAGATTTTGACTCGTACCGTAAAGTTCGTAAGTCACAGAGTATATAGCTTTTCCTAAGAGTATTTATCGCATATTTTGCGAATTTTTGCTCGTCACACTCACCCGCTGCCACGCACCGCGACCAAACTCCCTTACTAACATCATTAGACCAAGGGCTATCTACCACCACAACCATGAGTGGGTGGCAGTATGTGGTCATGGAGAAAAGTCTGTCAGCACGTACACACACAAGCCTTTTATATATAGATATAGATTTCACAACCATGTTTCAGCCTTAGGCCATTCTCAAGTTCTGTGCGCATCGTTTAAAAACATTCTTATAATTAATATAAAATAATATGAAATACAGATAAAAGGCACGTTACAAGTGGGATAAATTAGTTACTTATATAAAAGTTGTCAGACAGGTTATTTTATGTCGTGGTCATTATAATAAAAGCAATTAAAACATTTGGAGTTGAGTGCATGTCAGAAACATTTAATGGGTAACACATTTGTCCCCGCATCTTACTTTAAAATAGTGACACAGGTGCGTGTTCGCCATAAGATCACAAAGGCAAGTAGTTGATGAAACAGAGGATATATCAAAGACTGTCGCAAAGACAATTGCAAACATATGTTCAAAAATGATCAAATGTTTGTAGAACTTACGGGACTTAACTACGGGGTCGTCAGTCCCTAAGCTTACAAACTACTTGTGAAATAGCTAAGACTAAGGACGGCACAAATATCCATGCCCGAGGGGGGATTCGAACCCCCGACCGTAGTGGCCGTGCTGACCGTGACTGAAGCGCCTCAGTCCCCTCGGCCACCGCGCGCCTCCGTCCCCTCGGCCACCGCGGCCGGCGCAAACATATGCCACCGTATTCGTATTTCGAGTGGTATGTCTGGGATTATATTGCTGGATGGATGGATTATCTTTGTGGAACGAGTATAGTGTCGTTGTTTATTTTACGTAGTTGGAGTGTTATGCTTTGGTTACCTGCAGGCTATAAAGTTGTAATTTTTGAGTCCCATCCTCGTCGCCACTTTTGTGTCCCAACTTCGTCGCCGCTTTTGTGTCCCAGCCTCGTCGTAGGTGTCGGTGGCCGAGTGGAATGAGACCGACACAGGAACAAAAATAGCACGCTGGTGCAGGTACGGAGGGGAGCAGCCAGGAACTATAAACACTAGAGTAAATTAGAAAGAGATATATATTGCACAGAATGTAACAATACTTAACTTTTACATAGTACTGCAGAATGTTGATACATAGTTGTTAGAGGCCTGCCTAGTGCCTGTACAATAGCAAAGTCTTCACTGGTGCCTATCGGATTACGAAGGTCCTAACTCGTTGCTATCTCAGTCCCAAGTGCCCGGTGTCTTTCCGTGGTGGCCACGAGCGGGGTTGCAGCAGAGGGCGCTCGTGGCTGTCGTCGTGAGAACGCCGCGCCGTGCGTGCATGGCGGCGCGCGGCGAAAGCAGGTGGCGCGCACTTTGTACTTGTGCGACACCACAGTAATACTATCAAAATACAATGATAGAGATATGGAATATATATACGTCAATTGTGAAGGAGGACTACAGCTACACGAAATATATTCTTTGACACAGACATTCAACGGCAATAAATTACACTTGCGTAATATAAGCGTCGGAGTAAACAGTCATCACTCATGAGACTGAATTTCAGACATGTTGCCACACTTGATAAGCGGATCTTTTTCTTAAGTCCGAAGATCTCGACGCCTTACCTGGAGTTTCCTTAAGCCGTATCTCCAATGTGTCATAACGCCTGTTTGCGTAACGGCCGTTAAGAACTCGTCAGCCACCCGGATTCTTGGACTGCTTGCTCAGAGCTGTCAGCGTATAGGTCACAAGTCGCTGTGCCTCAGCTCGGTGCGTTATCCACGACCTTAAACCAGTCCAGATATCGCGAAGGCCGCGCTGGTCATTATCAGATAGCCTAACTTTGGCGAGTTGCCTTTTGAAGGAAACGCCATTGCGTAACAGTGGCGCGAATGCTCCTTTGCTCACAGTCTCTCTAGGCTGCGGGATCAATAGAGGAGGAATGTTGCGCAATTGGTGAAGTGGTTCTACCAACACCACCTAGAGACAAGGCCTTACAACAGGCCGTGGCTACGTCACACTTAGAGGCCCCGGCCGCCATCTGACTGGCCGGCCGCTGTGCGGCGGTGGGCGTGCCCCAGCAGACAGCCAGTGAGGTGGCGGCCGCGGCCTCTAAGTGTGACGTAGACACGGCCTGTTGTAAGGCCTTGTCTCTAGGTGGTGTTGGTTCTACACGCGAAAATAACAAAGTCCCGTGAAGGTGTCCGATTTCACAATGGTGAGTGAAGAAGAATCCATTGAAGAGTCGCGCACATTCATGAATTATTATAAAGGGAAGTGAGAGTATTACTTACCCCCCCTTTTTCCCCCTAAACCACCCCTGTATGAGGGCGGTTTGATAAGTCTGGTAAAAATAGAATTGAAAATTGTTTTAAACGCGAACACTCACTGTATTTGTCGACATAGTCTCCTTGCAAGTTTTCACACTTGGTCCAGCGAGTTTTCAATTTTTTTTTCAATCCGTCGGCAAAGTAAGCTTTGCCACCTCTGCAAAATACTCTATCTCAGCGATGGGCACTTCCTCACCCGATGAACATTTCTTCCCACCGAGCCAAACTTTCAAGTTTGGGAATACGAAGGAGTCACTCGGGGCCAAGTCTGGTGAACAGGGTGGGTGAGGAAGCAATTCGAATCCAAAGTCGCGCACTTTTTGCCACTGCGATGGCTGCTGTACGGGCTGGAGCATTGTCCTGATGGAACAGCACTTTCTTCCGTGACAATCTCCCAATTTTTCAGTTACTTCCTGTTTCAAATTATACAGCAGAACAGGATAATAAGACCCAGTTATGGATCTGCCTTTTTCCAAATAATCTACATCTACATACATACTCCGTAATTCACCGTAAGGTGCGTGGCGGAGGGTACACTGTACCACTACTAGCCACTTCCTTTCCTATTCCACTCCACTTTTTACGAAAATGTATTCTGCTGGCGATACAAAATTTTCGTCAAGCGAGAAACTCGTTTGTTAATGAAGTAGGGTTAGCAAAATTTGCGAACGATATAATAATGCATCACATATTCATCTGTTACAATGTGGAATGCTGTCGGAGTGTTCTAATATGAGATAGGCCTTAAATATGACACCCAATGGTTTGGTCACAAGCGTTAGGCCATGCGATTTTCAACAAGAAGCTGCTAAGTATGTAATTAATCAGTTATTAATTTTCCTGTCGTGATTACTTACTTCTAACATGACAGAAGTTAAGATTACGAAGTCAGAAAACGCATCATAAATAGCCAACCGGTTTGGATAGAAACAGTAGCTACTTCAGTAGGCTTACCTGGTATTGCAGCAACATTTATTTTTTGATAGAAACTGTGAAATCCTGGGATACACTTTATTTGGAACTAACAGCATAAGATCTTACTAATAGATCCTATTTTAAAACAATATTATTTTGCTATGTGACTGTTTACAACTGTAAATATAGACGCCAAACAAATGAGTAAACACGCAGCTGAATCCATTTGAGTTTCATTTTTATGTCGGTAATGAAAACACCTCTTACATCACTCTCGTCACTGTATAAAATGCTGGAAGTGTCACACGATTTTTCCGTAGGAAGATACTCGCCAACGAAATGTTTTTATTTTTATTAACATTATAGATCCCCTCGTATTTCTTAAAGACTACATATAAAGTAACTTGTTTGCTTTCTAACTAACACAAATGTTGTCATTTTTATTATAAACCTCAGTAAAACGTAACCTTAATAGAAGTTACTCAGCACGGAGTATGCCATAGAGCTCACTCCAGAAATCTGAGAACGTTCTCCGGTCGTGAGAAACTTGTGTAGTTTTATTCATATGAAATTGGAGAATGTTCCCTGCTGTGAGCAACTTCTCCCACCCCGTTACTCACGCCGAGAACATACTCGGCTGAAGTACATTCTCCGACTTACTTTATTCATGCGGACCTGAGTATGTTCTCTGGAATCCAGAGTATAAAGTAGATACTCCATTTTATTCATACGGCCCAATATCAGTCCGTGTGTACTACGTTCGGTCAAACTACTGATTTAGGTGCCTCCCGAGAATATTTCCACTCTGCAGCGGTGTGAGATATGAAACTTGCTGTCAGGTTAAAAGTGGCTGCCTTTCGCGGGCAAGCGCTCCACCCAACCGAGCTGCCCTGGTACGCCTGGTTGCGCGTCCTAACTGCTTCACTTCCGCCACTACCTGGCCTGCCGCTTTACGGTCTAGCACGCAGTTTTAACCAGCCGGCAAGTTTCGCATCAGCGCACACTCCGCTGCAGACAGGAAGTACCGTTCTGGAAATACCGCCTGCGCTGTGGCTAGCCCATCCATTACTCCACCACCACTTCCGTTCTTACAGGAGTTCTAAGTACTGCAAGGTTCGCAGGAAGACTTCTGTGAAGTTTGGAGAACAGGAGGGGACATACTAGTTAGATTGCCTCGGACACGGAGCGGCCGGCCGCGGTGGCCGAGGAGACTGAGGCGCTCCAGTCACGGTCTGCACGGCCACTACGGTCGGGGGTTCGAATCCCCCCCTCGGGCATGGATATTTGTGCCGTCCTAGTTCGTAAGTAGTTCATAAGTAGTTTGTACGTTTAGGGACTGATGACCCCGTAGTTAAGTCCCATAGACTATACAAACTTTTGAAACATTTGACACGCAGCGGAATAATACACACTTTGACTGGGCGTCACACACACACACACACAATATATATATATATATATATATATATATATATATATATACTAGCTGCAAGTGCCCGGATTTGAAATAAGGTTTTCTGTTGTAATTTTGGTTGGGAGAACCCTTGCGGGATTGTTTGGCCGCCTTAGTATAAGTCTTTCTATTTGACGCCGCGTGGGCGACTTACGTGCCAATGATGATGAGATCATGGTGATAAGACACAACACCCAGTCCCCTGCCGGGAATCGAACCCGGGCCTCCTGCATGGTAGTCAGCGACGCTACCGCTGAGCTACGGAGGCAGACTGTACGTGTACGAAATTTCACGTTATTTGGTTGTCTGGATCTTGAGTTATAAGGAAACAGACAACAAATGCGTCTAATATGTATAGATAGTGCAATAGAAGTCTGTAAGTAAAGTTCTCTCCCCCGTGCACCGAACGAAATTTTATGTAGACAGTAACCTTTAGCTTGTTTTGAAGGTCAATTGTACAAAATTTCATCAAGATCAGTGCGAAAATACAATATTTGGTACACCGGACACATTGAAAAGGCACTTCCACTTTTTCTCAAATTTCCCGGTTGGTTTTCCAAAAAATAAACAGGAATCGTTTCAAGAACACCATAAGATGCTGCAGTTAGAGCGAACAGACTGAGATGGTGGGGTCATGTTACACGCATGGGAGAAGCGAGGTTACCTAAGAGACTCATGAGCTCGGCAGCGGAGGGTAAGAGGAGTCGAGGTAGACCAAGAAGAAAGTACTTAGATTCGGTGAGGAATGATTTTGAAGTAAAAAGCTTAACATCGGACGATGCACCAATGTTAGCATTGAATACGGGATCACAGAGGCATTAGGGGCACTATGCACCAGACTGAACGCTGAAAGGCATATTTGTTCAGTAGGGCCATGAAGATAAACAATTATTTATTTTATTGCTTATTTGGCATGGCCAGGTTAGGGCCTTGAGGCCCTCATTTCCCTCTTTCCAGGAAACAACGCGTACAAGAGATATTACAAAAAGAAAAATCACATTAACAAGAAAATAGTAATAGCCTACAATGATGATGATAAATGCAGTTGTAGTTATAAAATGTCAGAGAGCATACGTTAAAACATTGAGTAAATTTAGAGGAACATAGGTAGAGAAGGAGAAAGAAAAGGCAGTGACAGGCGTTCTCAGAAGATAGTGTAAAATAGACAGACATTTCCGACAGGGGGGGGGGGGAAGGGAAAGTGTGAAGGGTAGCGGGAACTGGAGAGAGTAGGTGGGCCATTGTTTGTCTTTTGTAGTTTGCGAGGGATCTGAGTTTTCTTATATTTTGAGGAAGATTTTTCCAAAGGCTGATTCGTGATACAGAAACAGATTTAGAAAACATGGCAGTATTGTGCGATGGTACGGAAACGATTTCACTTTGTTGGGAACGGGTACTTCTGTTGTGCTGCTCAGATAACAGATTTAGAGTTGACGATAAATAAGAGGGAGTGTAAAGATTAAGAAAACGATAGAGCGGGAAGTCGTATGATAATCTCTACGCTTATCAGCACCGATGAAGCCATGACAACTGCTTGTAGGCTGGAGTGATGTAGTCGAAATAGCGTATGTCGTAAATAGTACACAAGCATTCATCGACATCTACATCTACATACATACTCCGCAATTCACCGTAAGGTGCGTGGCGGAGGGTACACCGTACCACTACTAGGCATTTCCTTTCCTATTCCACTCCCAAATTGAACGAGGAAAAAAAGAATGCCTATATGCCTCCGTACGAGCCCTAATTTCTCTTATCTCGTCTTTGTGATCTTTACGCGAAATGTAAGTAGGCGGCAGCAAGATCGTACTACACTCAGCTTCAAATTCCGGCCCTCTAAATTTACTTAACAGAAATTCACGAAAAGAACGTCGTCTTTCTTCCAGCGATCCCCAATTGAGTTGCCGGAGCATTTCCGAGACACTCGCGCATTGGTCGAACCTACCGGTAACAAATCTAGCTGCTCGCCTCTGAACCGCCTCTATGTCTTCCTTCAAACCGATCTGCTGCGGGTCCCAAATACTTGAGCAATACTCAAGACGTGGTCGTACAAGCGTTTTATACGCGGTCTCCTTTACAGGTGAAGCACATCTTCCCAAAATTCTCCCAATAAACCTAAGTCGGCTGTCTGCCTTACTCACAACTGTCCTTACATGCTCGTTCCATTTCATATCACTCTGCAATGTTACGCCTAGATATTTGAACGACGCGACAGCATCAAGAAGCTCACTACTGATGCAATTCTAGTCTACGTGAGCTTTCGTACGAAATTCGTCGAATAATAACAACAACATCGCAGTCGAGTATAGGGAATGCCGGTGTCTCCAAGAGCTTCTTTATTAGCTGAAGAGTAAACACTTTTCTGTACCTTCTTACAGATTGCCGTTGTATGAAACTTCACCCCAGGCTTAGATTCTGATGACGATTGTTTCGAAACGCTTCACTAAATGAACAGCCGTAGCACCACCGCCTTTATATTTCTACAGCGTCCCTCATACCACTGTCTCATCATCATCATCATCATTAGAGACTGATTATGCCTTTCAGCGTTCAGTCTGGAGCATAGTACCTCTAATAAATTTTCTCCATGTTCCCCTATTCAATGCTAACTTTGATGCCTCGTCTGATGTTATGCCTTTTACTTCAAAATCATTCTGCACCGAGTCACTCAAAAAATAGCCAGCACCCCACTTTTACGAAATAAAATTCTAATGGATGCTACGTGTGGGGAATCGTTTGTAGTGGTTTGTAGTGAACGAATATTCGTTTGTAGTAACTTGTATATCCCACAAAACGTGTTCAAAATGGAAGGCGCGAGGCAGTACTACAATCCACTACAAACGAAACTCTTCAATTTTGCCTAAAGTAAAAAGCGATTTCGTTAAGTGGGGTGCCAGGTTCACGGAGGTCGTGACTGGAGCGCCTCAGTCCCCTCGGCTATCGCGGCCGGCCACGTCAGTCTGTTCGCTCTGCTTCATCCTGTCTAATAATTAAGGCATAATCACTCTAATGGTGGTGGTGGTGATTTATCCATCCGATTAAAACGAGAAGTAGCCTCTGCCTAGAAGTAAAGTCGTTTGGCTAGCAGAGCATGTAATATAGTCAAGCAGGACAGGTAGGATTTTCACATTAAGACTCATGCTACACTAGCTCAGTATCACAGAATAGGGAGTATGCAGAAAAGAAACTCCGGCTGCAGTCTGTCGTCCAAAATTTAGTGCGCATGCGCGGAATCAGCCATCTTGAAAAGCAGTAAACGCGTGGTCACTCCCTACTCTGTGACGTGGTAATACGCCGTCTTTGTTTGTTAAATGTGTATTTTAACATCCTAAATCGCATAAAAGTAAACAAGTATTTGGTGCAGTGCAGTGAAAATAAAGAACTGTGCGTCAGTAGTTGGAGCTGTTCCGTTTTCATTATGAGCAGCAATAAAAGAAAAGGCAGCCGATGGTGTTCAGCACCTAATTGCCGCAATAATTCGAATACAAAGAACCATAAACGTTTCTTCACCTTCCCAAAAGATGCTGAGCAGTAAGTGAACGTCGCTATATGTTATCAGTTTCGAATGAGAGCAATGTGTGCATATTTATTAAAAGTAGCCTTGCTTCTTCTCTTGACGATAACTCTCGCTGTTGCTGTTGCTGCAGCAGTTCAACAGCATCGAAATGTTGAAGTACATTTATATTTTATAAGTTTAACGTTGCAGGGCATAATATAAAATGAATGACAACAAATAGTGCGTAAGTAGGCAGGTAAAATTTTACTTACGGTATTGGAGGCGTAGTGTGCTAATTTTGGCAACGAATGCTCTTCTGATACTCAAACAAATAGATGAAGGGGAATAATTATTTTATGCTGTTTCTGCTCTGTGGTTGACAGATTACTCAATATGCCCTTCTTCGATCAGTAAATTAATGATACTCCTAATGCAAATACAACTTTTATATATGCCCAGACGTCATTAGTTCTGTGTAATCACGTTGGACTGCACAGGAAAAGAAATGAGGGCTCACATTAGAGGAGCAACGTGGTGGAAGTGGAGTGTAGGTAATCAGCTCGTAATATAATTAAGCAAGTAACTTTCTTATTTATAACTCGGCGTTATTTGGGATTTTCCTAGAGATAAGCACCAAATAAAACGATCATCGATTCCACCGTACATTTTCGTTGGATTATAATTAGGAGCAAGAAGGGGGCTCAAAATAGATGAGAGCATAATGAAGAGCCGTTTCCTTTCGTAAAAGTCGGTGAGATTAGCTGCAGTTCGTAAAAAGTCCATTTCCAGCCAAAGTACTAAGTGGCTATAGTCCCGCGTTTACTGCTTTTCAACATGGCGTCATGCGCAACGCTTGGTAACACACAGATCAAAGGCGCCGCCCCCAGCTTTCCCTTCTGTATGCTCCCTATTCTGTGTCAGTATGGTGGAGGTGGGTTCTCCTGAACCCGGTCGGCACAGTGCCGGCATCCGCGGCCAGCCCACGGGCGGCGTTGTTGTTGTTGTGTTGTTTGCGCAGGGCGGCCGCCACCGCAGGCAGGCCCTTATCTGCCTGGCAACGCCGCCGCCTGCCCTTTGCCCTTGGCGAGTCCCCACACGGCCGGAAATCAAGGCGCGCGCGCGCTTTCCACTTCCACTACCACTACGCTACCGCGGCCGCGTCGAAAGCTGCCCCGTATTAGCCGGCACCTGGCCTTGCTACTGTGCGACGCTTCTAGCTTCGTTCGAGTGGCGCTGCTGACGCTCTGGAACGGTTTGAGGCGTTCGAGTGGCACTTTTGACTCTTTCTGACTGACCAATCTGGTGTTCGAGTGGCGGAGCTGATAGTTTGCGACCGCCTGTTTAAGTCAGCGGATTTTCGTCAAACTGTTTTCTGACTGACTCCAAAGCGTTTAACATGCCTCCTCCAAAAGACAAGCCCGCATATTTACGAAGAGGTTTGTGTTCCAACTCTTCGATTTTCTCTTGATTGAGGCTGAGCTTTCTATATTAGACAGGCATTCTTTCAACTTATGTGGCCTTCTAATACAGTACGTCCCCTTTTTATTACACCCATAACGTAAGGTAAAGCAGTCAACAATCCGAAGATTGGTTTGAACACCACAGTGCTTTACTAGGCACGGTCCTGTTTGGAGGTGGTATGCCATTGCCTTCCTCCGACCTTGGAACTGACTTATCCAGCCAGTTATAGGGGGACCTACAGTTTAACGTGGGTTCCGAACCACGGTGCTACTCGGTATTTTTGACATCAGCAACACTGCCAGAGGTGAAAGAAGTGGAAAGTGACAGATAAAAATCCAGGACCTGGCGGGGATCGATCCCGCGACCTTTGGATTTGTAGTCTGGCACTCTACCACTGTGCAACCGAGGCGCTCTCCCACGGTAGTAAAGAAGTTGTCCGCCCTAAATCCACCAAAAAAAAAAAAAAATGAAAATAACTGCTTAACCATGCATCTGACACGAAAATTCAATAACCGAATTTGTAGAGGAGATAATTCTCTATAACTTAGCTCCCTTATGTTTTTTTTTTCTTCATATCTCGTATCGTTTCAGAGATATTTGCAAATATAACGGCGATTTTGGGATGTCTGTCTGTCCGTAACGTGTTCCCTGTTTTTAAGACGAACCGTTCAACCGATCAGCACCAAATTTTACAGACATGATTGTAGACCGCCAGAGACCAGAACCTCCCTTTTTCAAATTTTTCGGACAAAAAATGTGGCAGTAATACCAAAAAAAATCCGTTTGTAATGTAATTTTTATTGCAAATAAACCGTTTATCTGACGCGAACATTGAATAAACGAGTTTGTAGAGGAGATGATTTTCTACAACTTTGTTCCTTTATGTTTTTTCATATTTCGTATCGTTTGAGAGATTTTTGCAAAAATAACGGAGTTTTGACACTATGTTGTTCTTATTGTAACTGACAAGTTGTCACTTTAATGCAATGGCGCACTAAAGAATTGACAAAAACACGTCGTTCTAGTGTCTACAAATGCCATATTAGCACCAGTTAACAACGGCCATCAATAGTATAAGATTTAAGAACGTAACTGTTAACTGTTAGCTGTAGCTTAGTGGTGGGCGCTAAACGCCCTGCGTAATAAAACAGCTGAGCCAACCATTCAACGAACAACCACGAATGAACTGAACAAACGACCGCGAACCATACATCTACCAGATAAAAAGTGGCCGATGTGTTGGACTGTGGTGCTGAAGGTCAGTGGTTCGGAACCCGCCACTAACCTAATTTTCATTTTTTTTTTTTTTTCCTAAACGGGTTTCACACACTCTTACTATTTTTTATTATTTATATTATTATTTTGGTCCAAAATGTTTGCAAAAACTTATAAAACAACAGATCTAAAGTGGCCGTAAAACACGTCAGTGCGATTTTTTCCTTGCATTCCTTCACAGCTTGTTCAATGTGCAGCTCTAATAACGTCGGGGTGTAGTAATTTCTACTCCCTGCAGTGTAGTGTTCACAATGTCCTCTGGGACGAGCGTTCTGTATGCTCCAGGAGACGACACCGGTGTAGATGTAGAGTCGCTACAGTTCACTCAGTGGGAATGTTCCGGTGGGTGGGCGGGTAATTTTAGCTCTCGCCGTGAGAGCTGGTGGTGACGTCACGTCGTGTAGGTGTCGCCCTGGCACTCGAGTTAAAGCTAAACAATTTTAAATGGGCCTATGCTGTGATCAGCCAGTCCGCTAAACTAGTTTACTGTTGAGAAAATACACCATAGGGCAATAGAAAAGTGAATAAAGGAAGATGAAGATTTGTTTTTTTACCTGGTGCAGGCAATTGTAAATTATAGTAATTAAGGGGATATTTTACTGGAATGTTACTTAAACGTGTTCCAGTGATGTCGTTGTCACGGTAAGTAGCGTTTGTCCGTATTAGCACATTCATATCAGAAAAGCTTAACACCCAGTGCTATTCATTATTATTAGTAAATTGGTAATTTCTACAACGAAGTATAAGCATACACTACGGTCGGGGGTTCGAATCCCCCCTCGGGCATGGATATTTGTGCCGTCCTTAGTCTTAGCTAGTTCATAAGTAGTTTGTAAGTTTAGGGACTGATGACCCCGTAGTTAAGTCCCATAAGCTTTACAAACATTTGAACATTATAAGCATATATGTGTTTCATAGATTGGTTACTACAGTGCTGTACGGGACATTTAAAAGCAGTAAGCAGGCTGCCTACCACTTTTTTAAACGCTAACTAATTATCGTTTACGGGCCCAGCATTGTACACAACAAACACAAATCTCTGATTAAAATGCAGGAAGTATTACACGCGCTACACAAACACAGTCTTATAAACATTCGTTGCTATAACTACAGTTCAAAAACTGTCAAAATCCGTACAATTCCCTCATTACACAGTCCTAAACATTAACTCGCAACAGCGATCGACAAGTCGATCGTCTGGTTTCAGGTCGCCTTGACAGCGCCGCTACGTCACAATTACGTCACGATTGCAAAAGCTAGTGCGAAAACTGTTTCACCCGGACACAGGGCAGTTCCAAAGACGTTGTAAAAATAATCAGACTCCCTGATGGCGCTACTGTGGCGGCATAATTTGAACCTTCTGCCGGACGCCATGGTAGTGGCAAGCGTCACATAAATACCAGTGTTATTAAATAGTTACTGTGGGTTATATACATAATTGATCGTCACGTCTGTATTGTTTGACTATCGCACTGTACATGAAGCACGATGGTGAAGAGCTGCTCAAAATTTAATTAATTTAAGAAAGGAATAAAAAGATCGAATAATATATTCCCATTTATATTTCTCAGGAATACAACTAGCCCTACTACTTGTGTTAAGAGATACTTACTCTTGCTTGTCACACTGTTAGTCACGACAGTATAGGATTGATTGAAATAAATAACAGGCTTTTATAACACTGTTAGCTCTTAAAAAGGATCTACTTTAGACAGTACTGGTGACCAGGAAGTTCAAAAAGTTTCATTTTATGATTGTGTAAAATAACTATTGGGGTCACGAAATTAGTTGCCTCACTGCACTTGTGACCTGGTGGTGACGTCACGTCGTGTAGGTGCCGCCCTGGCCAGGTATCTAGGAAGGTGACGTCATTCAGCGGAGGCGGTGACATTCCGCACGGGATGAGGGCTTCATCTTGATTGTGGCTGGCGCTACTGGTGGCCGCTTATAAGCGGTGGGCGTGTCCCCGACTGCTGATCCGCCGTCCAGATGGGAATAATGCATGCATAATGAGAGAGGGAGACAGACGGACGGGCGATTGCATTGTTCGGCGTGTCAGCCGCCTGCTAGCTGTAGGCGAGCTGTCGTTGGCAGTAGATAGATATACGAGCTGTTCTCCCAGTACAGGTCAACTGACTCATGATACTCGGCAGCTTCGTGACAGTATAATCGGAGTATTTAGCGCTAATACTGTACCGTCGGAAACTGTCTCACGCATACTGAAATCAGAGGACAAATACGAAATTTGTAGTGCTGGTTTTTAATCTGTATCAATATAAGCTGAAAGGTGCATATAAGATGAACATTAACAAGACTAAAACAAGGGTAATGGAGTGCAGTCTAAGGAAATCAGGTGATGCTGAAGGAATTAGATTGGGAAACGAAGCAATAAAGGAGGTAGATGAGTTTTGTTATTTGGGCAGTAAAATAACAAATGATGGTCACAGTACAGAGGATATAAAGTGCAGAACGGCAATGGGTAGAAAAGCGTTCTTGAAAAAGAGAAATTTGTTAACATCGAATATTGATTGAACCCTAAGGAAGTCCTTTATGAAGGCATTTGTTTGGAGTGTTGCCTTGTACTGGAGTGAAACATGGACAATAAACAGTGCGGACAGGAAGATGATAGAGGCTTTTTGAGAAATATGGTGCTACAGAAGAATGCTCAAGATTAGTTGGGTGGATCGTGTAACTAATGAGGAGGTACTGAACAGAATTGGGGAGGAAAGGAATTTCTGGCATATCTTGACTAAAAGAAGGGATCGATTGGTAGGACACGTTCTTACACATCAAGGAATTGTGAATTTAGCGTTGGAGGGAAGTGTGTGGGGTAAAAACCGCAGAGGAAGACCAAGAGATGGATACAGTAAGCAGATTGAGACAGATGTAGGTTGCCGTTCTTATGTGGAGTTAGAGGCTTGCCCAGGATAGGGTATTGTGGAGAGCTTCATCAAACCAGTCTCCGGACTGAAGACCACAACAACATTAATATAAAAGCGAAAGGACACTCATTGACTCACTCACTGACTACACACGAAATTGGCAGGAATGTATTTATAGGTAGAAGACGTCAGCTAAGAAAGGAAGGATCGCTGGTCGCGCCGGCCGAGGGGACTGCGGCGCGCCAGTCATGGTCTGCACGGCCACTACGGTCCGGGGTTCGAATCCCCCCCTCTGGCATGGATATTTGTGCCGTCCATAGTGTTAGCTAGTTCGTAAGTAGTTTGCAAGTTTCGGGACTGATGACCCTGTAGTTAAGTCCCATAAGCTCTACGAACGTTTGAACTGAACTATGTAATTTAGCCGGCAGACGGTAACCTCGAAATGGCTGTCATCAGCGGAAGACAAACACGTGATTTTCAATTCTGTTCGCAACCAATCGTGCATCTTTTAGTTCGCGACTGGTACCTCTCCTTTTAGTTCGCAGCTCGGCCTCGAAGTAGTTCGTCCGCTGGTTTTGGCTTTTGCTACCGGTACTAAAACTACAGCTGAGCTGCATCTCAGCTCGAAATGACGGCAACTGGCAGAAGGGAATCACGCGATTCTGCGCGCTCTCGCGTCGTCTCGCTGTTCCCCGTCAGTCTCCGGAAAACAAGCGGACGAACTAAGAGGCGAGGGATCTGCAAACTAGTTCGGGTAGTTCGCCTGTGGGAGCGCTGTTCCGAACTAGTTCGTTCGAGAACTACACAAGACTAGTGCTTAGGTAGTCCTTGCAGGTGCGGTGATCACTGTGCCCCCAGTGGTGTAGGGGTCAACGCAACTGCCTAGAAAGCAGGATACCCGGTTTCGAATCCCGGGTGGGTACACATTTTCATCTTCGCTCGTCTGTAGTTGTCATATATTCTCTGAATATACGAGGCGCGTCCAGAAAGTAAGTTCCGTTTGGTAATAAAATGATATTGTACACAGATACAGAAGTAGTTTTTATTGCACAAAATTCTACGACTCTTAAACTACTCTTCCACATAACTGCCGAAATTTTGCAGGCATTTGTCATAGTGTGGCACCGGGTTTTGTATACCTTCTTCATAGAAATCTGCCGCCTGTGTTTTGGCAACAATTTCACGCATCAGTGATCGTGAAATTTGGGGGAAGTTCATAGCGAGAGCACTAATATTGTAAACCTACGGTTTCCCTGGATCTTGTCATCTATCGCGTGAACCAGTTCTTCTGTAACCAAAGGTGGACGCCCACTTCGTTCTTCATCGTGCACATCACTACGCCCGCCATTGAACTGTCGGACCCATCTTCTCGCCATCGAATGACTCAGCGCATTTGGACCGTAAACACCGAAAATTTGCCGATAAATTTCACTCGGTTTCAATTTCCTCGCATTCAGAAAGCGAATCACCGACGGGATTTTCAATCAACGCCGACATTTCAAACAAGCACAACAAAGCGTACGTAACTGACAGCGATCTCCAAATGGCGCACGTTCTTCTCCTTGATACACTTCTTCTACATCTACATAGATATTCTGCAGATCACATTCAAGTGCCTGCCAGAGGGCTCATTAACCACTTTCATAACCATGCTCTACCGTTCCATTCTCTAATAGCGCGCGGGAAGAAAGAACACCTAAATCGTTCAGTTTTCGATCTGATTTCTTTTATTTTATTGGGATGGTCATGTCTCCCTATGTAGACGGGTGCTAGCAAAATATTTTCACATTCAGAACTAAAAGTCGGTGATTGAAACTTCGCAAACAGATCACGCCGCAATGAATAACGTCTTTCTTTTAATGATTTCCATCTCATTTCGTGCAACATTTCCATGACGCTTTCCCCCCGTAACGTGATAAAACAAAACGAGCTGCTCTTCTCTGAACCTTCTCAATGTCTTCCGTCAGTCCCACCTGGTGAGGGTCCCACAAGGGGCAATAGTACTCCAGGAGAGGACGCACAAGTGTGATGTAGGCAGTCTCTTTAGTGGAGCTGTTGCATCTCCGATGAAACGTAACCTTCGGTTCGCCTTCCCCACAATATTTTCTGTGTGTTCTCTCTCCAGTCAAAGTTGTTCTTCTACAGCGCATGTGCGGAACTGCAATTGCAGCGTTGCAGCTTATATAAATTGAAACGGAACTTACTTCGTGGACGCGCCTCGTAATTACGATTATGTGGTAATGGGTGCAACCTTTGCTTTTGAAGTAACGTATACACGCGAATGGATTGCCGTATAATGTCTGTGTGGGAAGTTTAGCGGAGAAACGTACGTGGCCTGGAATGGCGCCTTCAAGCCTCGTCACGGCAGCTTGCCGCGCTCTGTTTGTTAAGAGGCGCAGCAGACTTTAACGCCACCTGTGGCAGCCGGTAGCGGAGGCAAACACTAAACAACGGCAGCTGTGTTGCCCCACAGCCGTACGTGAAGATGTCGGCCGAGGCGCAGAATTGACCGCAGCACACTGCAGCGACGCGGCTGCTTCGTGGAGGCGGCGGCGTGACTCACAAGTGTCGGAGAACCGCGAACAACACCCGAGCCAGGGACACACACGTCTCACAGCTGCACTGCGACTGCGCCCGTCACGCTGCGAAACGGCCGTCTCTGCCTCAACTCCGGCTCACACACACACACAACGGGAGAGGGGGCAGGGAGAGAGACATACAGGGTGTTATATCGAAAAGTTCCTCAATTATTTCCAGCTCCATATCCCAGGCAACGAACGTGCTGATGGGCTTGCCAAACAGGCGGTTGATGCCTCTATCTTAGAGATCGGCCTCCCAGCTCCAGATCTCGGTACCTTGTTGCGCCGTCGGGTACATCAGCTTTGGGATGCTGAGTGGCTCCAATTTGACAGTCGTCCACATACTGTTGGACTGCCCCGTTTTAACCGCCTTGTGGAGAAATTTTAACCTCCCTGCTGCTTTATTAGAAGTTTTAGGTAACGATGCTACAATGGCAGATTACGTTTTACGTTTTATTCGAGCAGGAGTTTATCATTCTCTCTAACTAGAAATTACCTTGTACTGCCGAGCGGTTGACTTTTCCTATTTTATTTTTATGGTCGGCCAGCCACAGCCATCGACTTCGTTGTTATAAGCTGTCTTGTGTGATGGTCTCCTTTCGTTTTGTTTCTTGTCGTTTTAGATGTTTTATGGACTCAGTGGGATTCCCCTCCCACTTTAGACTTTAACTCTGAGCCCGTCTCTTTTACGCCCACGGTGAAATGGGGGACTGATGACTGTTGCGGTTTGGTCCCGCTTAAACATCCATCCAACCAACCAACCAAGTGCATGCGAAAATGTAACGAATCTCTCACATTCTTACTAAGCTGTGCCACTATATACGCTGACATGTCCCGGAGACCAGAAACAAAAGAATGGCCGCTCTGTTGGAAAGAAACATTCGGCAACTGCTACCAAGCACTATTTTTACCGGACATCCCCGTGCTCAATTACTTGCGTCTGTTTCACCGCCACTCACCTTCAAACAATAAACTGATTACAGACTTATTTTTGGAGCTTCGTTTCCTGTTACATCGTTCTCAAGTCTGAATTATAAGTCTCGGCGGTTTCTTTCTTCTACCTGCTACGGTGCACTACGCGAAGGCGTGTATAATAACGTTTTAATGTTGTACTTCAGAATAAAATACTTCATGCTATGCAAGGCATTGTGGGCGTCGATACTGCCCAATAAATACTAATGTGTCCTGTAGACGTGGAAACAACCAATGCAGACCGTCCAGTCTACGCCTGCCAAGCAGCGGGAAATAAGCTAGTCTTATATAAGGCGGTAACTGTCAACTCCCATATCTTCCACCCCCTTATCGTTGTCAACCCTCTACCACCGTAGTGCGCAATGGAAGACATCTACTAGCACATACAAACACTATTCGTTTGCGATGTGTAGTTTTGGCTCCAGAGACAAATACCCCTCAGTTTTTTTTAATTTAGTAAGACTAGCTGAACCCCCGCTGCTTCGCATGCGTAGGCTGGTTGGTCTGCACCAGTTGTTTCTTTTTAATCCGGATGAAGAATCCATATCTTAAGTTTTGTAGTTATAGCTTGAAATTTGAGTTAACAGCACCATATTTTTCAAAATCAGTTTCTTCCGTAACCTATTTTATCCCCTTATTTGTCGTGTCTTTTAAATTGGTACCCTGAATTAAAATACGAAAATTTTGTAGTTCTAGCTTCAAAATTGCCTAAATAGCTACGTATTTTCGAAAAACGTTTCATCCTTTATTTCACCTCTTTACGGACGGAATGTCGAAAAATCTCTTCTTAAATGACGCCTACAGAGTAAGCTCAACACCTTGCAAAAATTTCAAGTTTCCATCTTCAGTGGTTTGGGCTGGGCGATGATGAGTCAGTCAGTCAGTCAGTCAGGACACTTCCTTTTATATACAGAATGACCCAGCTATCTTGTCCACCCAAAATATCTCTGCAACAACAACAGCTATTGGAAAACGACTTTCACCGGTATCAATATACGGCTGGGGCCCATGGATGTGCATATTTGGAACCATTCTAAACGAAAGCAAATGTGCTTTTTTTAACACACTTATGTTTTTTTTTAAATGGGCACCCCATATTTTTTCTTCACCCATCCATAGCATGACAAATCACAATCAATGCCGTTGATTGCATTGCAATATTCCAGTTTCATCCCGAGATATTGCGACGCGAAGTTGACGCTTGAAAAACCCGAAATAACCTGCTAGCGCACGTCCTGAGACTCAGGCGAGAACCCCATGCTGCTCAGGACGAGCGCTAGCCGCGCGTTTCGCGTATTTCAAGCGTCAGCTTCACGTCGCAATATCTCGGGATGTAATTGGAATATTACGATGCAATCAACGCCATTGTTTATGTGATTTGTCATTCTATGGATTGCTGGGAAAAAAAGGGTGTCCATTAAAAAACAAAGCATAAGTTTGTGTTAAAAGCACATTTGCTTTCGTATCATAATGTTTCCAAATATGTACATTCATGAGCCCCAGCTGTACATTGATACCGGTGAAAATCTTTTTCCAACAGCTGTTATTGTTCCAGAGATATTTTGGGTGGACAAGATAGCCAAACTCTCAGGAAACATTCCCCACGCCGGCCGCGATGGCCGAGCGGACTGAGGCGCTTCAGTCACAGTCTGCACGGTCACTACGGTCGGGGGTTCGAATCCCCCCTCGGGCATGGATATTTGTGCCGTCCTTAGTGTTAGCTAGTTCGTAAGTAGTTGGTAAGTTTAGGGACTGATGATCCCGTAGTTAAGTCCCTTAAGCTTAACAAACATTTGAACATTCCTCACACACGAAGAAAGAAAATGTTATGTGGACATGTGTCCGTAAACGCTTAATTTTCATGTTACAACTCATTTTAGTATTTCTCTTTACATGTGAATTTCATTCCAACGTGATCACAATCAACACGTGTGCTCGCAATTCTGCAATCACGCCATCAACAGAGATTTTCTATGAACGTTTGGGCAGGAATTGTTGGTGATGTCTTGATTGGGCCTCATGTTCTTCCACCTAGGCTCACTGAGCACGTTATCATGATTTTATACGGGATACTCATATGTAAATTGTTTGTGGTATGTGCTGCGAACAAAGTAATGAGCACTTACCAAAATGTCTAACGTAATGCCGTACCTACTTACGTATGTCACGTTTATGACGTAATATCTCCTGAATTACGTGTCCTACAAAAACGTTATTTACCAGGTTCGTAGAGTGGACTACACTCTTGGCCATTAAATTTGCTACAGCACGAAGATGACATGCTACATACGCGAAATTTAACAGACAGGAAAGAGGTTCTGTGATAAGCAAATGATAAGCTTCTCAGAGCATTCACAAGAGGTTGGCGCCGGTAGCGAACACTACAACGTGCTGACATGAGAGGAAAGTTTCCAACCGATTTCTCATACACAGCACTTGACCGGCGTTGCCTGGTGAAACGTTGTTGTGATGCCTCGTCTAAGAAGGAGAAATGCCTACCATCACGTTTCCGTCATTGATAAGGGTCGGATTGTAGCCTATCGCGATTGCACTTTATCGTATCGCGACATTGCTGCTCGCTTTGGTCGCGATCCAATGACTTTTAGCAGTATCTGGAATCGGTGGGTTCAGGAGAGCAATACGGAACGCCGTGCTGGATCCCAACGGCCTCGTATCACTAGCAGTCGATATGACATGCATCTTATCCGCATGGCTGTAACGGATCGTGCAGCCACGTCTCGATCCCTGAGCCAACACATGGGGACGTTTGCAAGACAACAACCATCTGCACGAACAGTTCGAAGACGTTTGCAGCAGCATGGACTGTCAGCTAGGAGACCGTGGCTGCGGTTACCCTTGACGCTACATCACAGACAGGAGCGCCTGTGTTGGTGTACGCAACGACGAACCTGGGTGCACGAATGGCAAAAGGTGTTTTTTTTCTCGGAAGTATCCAGGTTCTGTTTACTGCATCATGATGATCGCATCCGTGTTTTGTGACATCGCGGGGAACGCACATTGGAAGTATGTGTATGTCATCGCCATACTGGCGTATCGCCCGGCTTGATGGTATGGGGTGCCATTGGTTACACGTCTCGGTCAGCTCTTGTTCGCATCGACGGCACTTTGAACAGTGGCCGTTACATTTCAGATGTGTTACCACCCGTGGCTTTACCCTTCATTCGATCCCTGTGAAACCCTACATTCCAGCAGGATAATGCACGACCGCCTGTTGCAGGTCCTGTACGGGCCTTTCTGGATACGGAAAATGTTCGACTGCTGTTATGGCCAGCACATTTTGCAGATCTCTCACCAGTTGAAAACGTCTGGTCAATGGTGGTCGAGCAACTGGCTCGTCACAATACGCCAGTCACTACTCTTGCTGAACTGTGGTATCGTGTTGAAGCTGCATGGACATCTGTACCTGTACACGCCATCCAAGCTCTGTTTCACTCAATGCCCAGGCATATAAAGGCCGTTAATACGGCCAGAGGTGGTTGTTCTGGGTACTGATTTCTCAGGATCTATGCATCCGAATTGCATGAAAATGTAATCACAGGTCAATTCTAGCATAATATATTTGTGCAATGAATACCCGTTTATCATCTGCATTTCTCCCTGGTGTAGCGTTTTTAATGGCCAGTAGTGTATTAGGGACGGGAAAAACCGACCGGTTAAAACCGATACCGGTATTTATTTGGTGTCGGCCGTAACAGTTTTTTTTGTTTTTTTGTTTTTTTTATTTTTTTAGTTATTGCCAAGAAGCGGGTAAAACAAACGGATTCCAAATGTGTTTTTTGTGTACAATTTTAAAAAATTAAAACTAGTATACCCTTATATTTAGGGCTATTCTTAAAATTTCCACTGCTGTGAAATATTAGGTCATCGCAGTAACTAAGGAAAGCGATCAGTGATACTTTAAGAACAATCCCGGCAGTCAGAAACGCGCGGCATAAGAACTTAGAACTCTGTGCAGCTGTTGCCGTGTGGCGTGGCCTATTAGACGACGCGCGTGCACCGGCAGTGTACGAGACTTGCCTCCGTCTGGTCACGCGGCAGTTCCTTGCTGTCGTCGCCAGACATCGGTTGTGTCTTAAATGGCACCATCCCGAGTGTGGAAGTACTTCACCAAGTGCAACGCTCCATTTGCTTTAAAAAGCTGAAAACGGGTGGAGGTACTACAAAGATGCTGTGTCATTTAAGGGGAAAGCATCCAAAATGTTCCTTGGAAGAGAGGGCAAATTCGATGTAAGTAAGTGATGTAGTATAAGCTCAGAAGAATAACTTTTAATGTATTATCACATTGTTATTCTAACAAGTTTTCTAATGTGATTGCTTGTAAGCGAGGTTGCTCCAGTCCGGGGTTCGGGTCCTCCCTCGGTCATGGATATGTATGTTGATCAAATGTTGAAATATTTGTTAAGCTTATGGGGCTTAACTACGGGGTCATCAGTCCCTAAACTTACAAACTACTTATCTACTACCTTATACTAAGGACGACACAAATATCCATGCCCGAGGGGGGATTCGAACCCCCGACCGTAGTGGCCGTGCAGTCCGTGACTGGAGCGCCTCAGTCCCCTCGGCCACCGCAGCCGGCAATTCGGTTACGGTTTCTGTTTCGGCCGCAAAATATGTTTCGTTCGAACTCTACTGGAAATAATAGCAATAAAAGAACCGATAACCGGTTATTTAAAGAACCTGTTATCTCGAGCAATTTTTACAGTGCTGTTAAACTGGATATGAAAAGAATCGGTATAACCGAAAACCGGTTGTTTCAGCAATAACGCCATCCCTATAGTGTATATGAAAAAAAATTTAAATATTTGATACCGATGTGGTCTACTTGTTAGAAGTGGAATGTTTGGTGACCTTTGGGAACGCTGTCGCGGTCATAGTGTGACGTCCTTGTTCAGAAGTTTGGAGCCCTCCGGGTGAGCGTCGGCGGCACATCCGGAAGGCGGCCTAGCTGCAGGCAGGCAGCCAACACTGCGGCCGCAACTTCCCGCCGCGGTTGCGACACGCCTCGCGCCTGCCGACCGTACTGCGCAGTGCGGCCAACCGCGAGCGCGGCACGGGGAGCCGGCCAACCACACACACACACACACACACACACACACACACACACACACACACACACACACACACACACGGTGTCCGGTCACTTGCCACGCCGGACATCTGCCACACTTTCACCTGCCCCGAAGGGTCGGGTGCCCCTGTCTCCTCCTCCCCCCCCCCCCCTTTCCACCCGACCCGTGAACTCCATGGACAGTGTCCCGACATATGCACACTGGTCGCTTCCGCATTTCGTAGTACGACCGTCAGTGTGGAAGTTATTACAACGGCCAAAGGAAGGCTTTTTTTCCCACTATAATGGTTACTCTATAATGAGGTGCAGATGTGCTTACGCCGAAAACAGGATCATTCCAAGGGAAAGCTGCTCTTTTTATTTCTTGTCACACAGTTGTAGCAATTAATATACGTACAAATGCAGTGATCAAACTTGAATAATAAGCGAACATTCGAATTACCTTTAGGTAGCTCCCAGGAGAGCTTCTGTGAAGTTTGGAAAGTAGGAGGCGAGGTACAGGCGGAAGTAAAGTTGTGAGGCGGCATCGTGAGTCGTGTCGGGATAGCACAGTCGGTAGTGCGCTTGCCAGCGAAAGGCATAGGTCCCAGGTTCGAGTCCCGGTTCCGGCACACAATTTTAATATGCCAGGAAGTGTCATATCAGCGCACACTCCGCTACAGAGTGAAAGTTTCATTCTACTTTTATATCGTTCCTTTCATGCCGATGGACTGTTTCTGTCGCAATCAGTAAGTGTGGAAGAAAGCAACCGTACAAACGGTGGGAGAATGGATCCATATTTGTAGTTGGAAGAACTAATTACACACTGACATAGCCGACGGTATTTCTTTCGTTTCCCAAATGTTATTACTTCGGGATATTGAAAAGAAGTTGTAAATTTCGGCGAGATGTCGAATAAAAATATCTCTTTGTATTGGCTGTATTGGGTAAGATCGGAGGCGGAGGTTTGGAAGCAAACAGCAGGAGTACGGGTAAGGGCGTCCCTTACCTGAGGGGTCTCTAATCCGACTACCTGGCGAAGGGTCAGGTGTGGCTAAAGTCCGGCGTGGCAAGTGTCCGGCATCCTCACACACACACACACACACACACACACACACACACACACACACACTTCCACCACGGCTGAAGTAGAGCTCAGCTGGAACAGGTGCGTGAGCCCAGGCGGAAAAGACCGGAGGGGGAAAAATGTATCTCTCCGAGAAGATAGCCCGGCTAGTGACCACAAGAGGTGGAGAACTCGCTCAGAGAATGGGCAGTAGCTGGGAGGCACAGGAGGCGGATCCTTCACCAGCTCGACAAATTTCCACCTCGCCGAACGTCAAACAATAATTTTATTTCCAAAGACATATGTCTCACATTAGATTTACGTCTGTTGTGATGGCCGTCCGCGGTGGCCGAGCGGTCTGCGGCGCGCCAGTCACGGTCCGCACGGTCACTACAGTCGGGGGGTTCGAATCCCTCGTCGGGCATGGATATTTGTGCCGTCCTTAGTATTAGCTAGTTGATAAGTAGTTTGTAAGTTTAGGGACTGATGACCCCGTAGTTAAGTCCCTTAAGCTATACAAACATTTGAACATTTTGATCTGTCGTGATGTTGCTCTTCTGCTCCAACGTAGCAGGAATTAAAAGTTCAGGGTGAAGAATTAATAACGTTGCGTTTTGTTGAGGACATAATTCTGACAGACAGCAAAGGATATGGAAGAGCAGTTGAACGGAATGGACAGTGTGCCGAAAGGTGCATACAAGATGAACGTTAACAAGAGCAAAACTAGGGTAATGGAGTGTAGTGTAAAAAAATCAGGTGATGCTGAAATAATTAGATTAGGTAACGAAATAATAAAGGAGGTAGACGAGTTTTGTTACTTAGGCAGTAAAATAACAAATGATGGACGCAGGACAGAGGATATGAAATGCAGAATGGCAATGCGTAGAAAAGCGTTCTTGGAAAAAAAGAGAAATTCGTTAACATTGAATATTAATTTAGGTGTAAGAAAGTCCTTTCTGAAGGTATTTGTTTGGAGTGTTGCCTTGTATAGGAGCGAAACATGGACGATAATCATTGCAGACAGGAAGAGGATTGAGGCTTTTGAAATGTGGTGCTACAGAATAATGCTGATGATTAGGTGGGTGGATCACGTAACTAACGAGGAGGTATTGAACAGAATTGGGAATTTCTGGCATACCTTGACTAAATGAAGGGATCGATAGGAAGGACACATTCTTAACCGTTTCAGACTTGAATTTTTCCTCTATCAAGGAAATTATTTTTAATACTGTAATACTCTTAAGTTAAATTTTGAATGATTTTAGAAGCAAGATTTATGCAATTATATGTACCTATTTTTATTCTACAACACTGCGTACACTGAAAAAGAAGGCTTATTTTTATGGGCTAAATTAATTAAGTTTGTAGTGACAACTGTTGCACTAAATAAACTGATAGTTCAATAACTACATAGCAAAGTAACTACTACTTTCAGTTATACAGTGGAATACAAGTAACCGACAATTTTCGTGTTCTCCGAAGTTCGCAAACTGCTGCGCAGTACAGCACTCGCTTCTTAATATTTTCGTAGTGATCTTCCGCAGATGGCAGTCATTGTGCGTGATGAAATCATTGAACACTCGGGTGTCGTATACATGTTCTTTTCATTGACAAAAAATGCTTCTGAACCATCTTAGATGCAGTAGAAGTTATTTACGCATTTGTAACCAGTGGGTCTGAAAGGGTTAAGACACCAAGGAATCGTGAATTTAGTGTTGGTGGGAAGTGTGTGGGGGTAAAAACCGCAGAGGGAGACGAAGAGATGAATAAAGTAAGCAGATTCAGACAGATGTAGGTTGCCGTTCTTATGTGGAGATGAAGAGGCTTGCTCAGGATAGGGTAGGGTGGAGAGCTGCATCGAACCAGTCCCCGAACTGAAGACCGCAACAACAGCAACAAAATGTTTGTAAGTCTATCGGATAACTACTGTGGATACCGGTCCCTAGGCTTGCAAACTACTCAAAGTAACTTATGCTAATGGCAATACATGCAGTAATGCCTGAGGGAGGACTCGAACCTCTGGCGGGCTGCTATACGGCGGCAGCTGAAGTTGCCCTGGTAGCGTTGTCGTCGCACGCCCTCTTGCATGGCAGACATTCCCTTGCGAGCGGAATTTCTAGCCCCCCCCCCCTTCCCCCACCCGTCTTCGCCTCATCATGGCCCACAAAAGCTCCGCTACCGGTTCTTTTGATCCGCCCACACTTGGGTCTGCCAATGCTCGAATCCCGTAACCGGCTTTAGCGCGCTAGCCGTGCCCTGTCTACGCCGACGCGTTTCAATTCGTTTCGCACTACCTTTTTCTTTTCCGTTTTTTCTTTTTCCTTTGAGGCTTTTCCGTGCTACGAAACGGTAGCCGCAGCTAGCGCCTCTCGCATGAAATACGATGGTTATTTTTGAATACCGATTTGCGATGCAGTAAGACACACTCTATTTACGACCGCAAATTTTATCACAGACTTGCTGAAAAGCCGGCGATGCCCAGGGGAATTTATTTGTTCCTGCCTTCTCTCTCTCTCTCTCTCTCTCTCTCTCTCTCTCTCTCTCTCTGTCCATCTTATCCTTTTTTTGAAATCATGTTAGGTCTACCATTTATCGGAGAATATCTATAAATGTGAATCTCTGTTTGGTGTACGCTTATCACGTCCGAACGACTAGACGCAGAGACTTAAACAATTTATACCTGAGTAAGGTTTTAGGCACGGTTTTATAGCGATCTGATAGATATTTAGTAATTTGAAGAATACAACGCGAAATGAAGAACAATAAAACCATTTTCAAAGAGTAAATATAATTGTCAAAGAGTAATTATTGGTTACATTATTGCTTGAGGGTTGATAATGATAAAAGGGTGGAGTATATTGGGATGGAAAGTTATCGGTGTATATAAAATTCTACGTGTGTGTGTGTGTGTGTTTTTAATATTTCGCTCGGCAGCGAAAACTACAGAACGCAAACAAATGGTTTTGTCTATTTGTAGTCCGAAGTCTCCCGTTGTGCACCATAGCAGTTCCATGACGATAGCTGAAAGTGGTGGAAGTTATGGTGGTTGAAAGTCGTCAAATTTTAAAACAATTCGGACTGAAAGCCAGCGATGACGTTGGCGACTCCATAGCAAGGAAGCAATGTGATGCCACGGACCACATCTTTGGTCTATGCGTACTACAGTATCTTCAGCTATTTCTCTGTAAGGATAAGCATACGAATAAGGAAATATAAGAATAAATAAAACAGCAAAAAACAAAATTTCTTTTAATACATTTTATACTCTTTAAAAAAATCGATTTGACGTTTCGCGCATCACATCAAGTGATCGAAATTGGAAATTGTAAATCATTAAGCACTTCATATAATTTTATTTTTATCTGAATGTTGATTAAAAAGGTTTCTAAAGAAGGTATTGTATTTCATTTCATCCTTCAAAACAGTACAGTATTGAAAGATAGCTTATCTATCATAATCAACCAACAAGCGAGCGGAGCCGCGGGTTTAAGCTAGGCTCTTAGAACACGCATTTGTTGTCTGTCTGTCTGTTCTCTAATAACTCAACATCCAGACAACCAAATAACGTGAAATTTGGTACACGTACACCAAAGTAGATGGGAAAGGTTCCTAAACAGGTTTCGTTCCACTTTTTTTGGAAAACCAACCGGAAAATTTGAGGAAAAAGTGAAAGTGCGTTTTCAGTGTGTCCGTGTAAATCTGTATCTTCGCACTGATCTTGAAGAAATTTTGCAGAATTGACCTTCAAAACAAGAGGAAGGGCACCGTCCACATAAAATTTCGTTCAGTGCATGGTGGAGGGTACTTACGGATTTCGCCAAAATGCACAGTTTTGCTCCGATGTCCATGAAATTTTGTACCCTTGACGTTGAAAACAAGATGGTTACCGTCTACATAAAATTTCGTTCGGTGTATGGAGGAGAGTATTCTACTTACACACTTCGATTGCTATCTCTATACATATTGTTGGTATAGACTTGCAGACACCATGCTTCTCTCATGGACAAAGACGAAAATCTTTTTGTACTGGCAAAAATGTTGTTTATCAAACTGCTTTAACATAAATGTACCCTTTTGTTACATGCAAATAAACGGTTTTGTACGCTTCTCCAGAAAACCTAATTTTAAACCCGCGCAAAGCCAGGTACGTGCAGGTAGTATGAGAAATAAAGCTGTCTTGCACAATGCACAAAATTATAAGTGCAGTATCCAAAGAAGGATATAGTAATCAAAATACCAATGATATGTAACGTTCTTACATTAATTCACTGTAAACAATATTTCTTGTGCCTTCTCCAGGATCTGATACGAATTATTTCTTTTTTGAATCAGCTCCTGAACAAGTGACAGAAAATTAACTTCTATCGATTCCAAATCGCTGCTTAATATTTTATATTTATTTAGCGATGGCCATTTCGGCAAAAAAGCCGTCATCAGGTTAGCTGCAATTGTGTGATAGAAATGTCGTGATATAATAGAAAACTCGCAGAATACGATAATTACATAAATTTTTGTTTTACATGCTTCAAAATGTTCAAATGTTTGTAGAGCTTATGGGACTTCAGTAGAGGGCCATCAGTCCCTAAACTTACAAACTACTTATCAACTAGCTAAGACTACAGACGGCACAAATATCCATGCCCGAGGGGGGATTCGAACCCCCGACCGTAGTGGCCGTGCAGACCGTGACTGGAGCGCCTCAGTTCCCTCGGCCACCGCGGCCGGCTACATGCTTCCAGTAATATGGTTTTTCGTAGGAAATCGTTGGGTCATGCCACAAATATGGTACAGTTCTAATAAATTACTGTAGCCGTTATCTGCAGGCGTTATATATTCATTTGAATTTGTAAAATCTGTTGCGAATACAATTAGTTTTAAAGAAGTAAAAGAAAAAACTTGGTGCGTGATAGGGCGGTTTTCCATGAACGTTACTGTTTATGTGCTCATATCTCATGAACTACGTGTCGTGCTGTGATACAATTTCTGAAGTACCGGGTGATCAAAAAGTCAGTATAAATTTGAAAACTTAATAAGTCACGGAATAATGTAGATCTTGTTGTGGTCTTCAGTCCGGAGACTGGTTTGATGCAGCTCTCCACAATACCCTATCCTGAGCAAGCCTCTTCATCTCCTCATAAGAACGGCAACCTACATCTGTCTGAATCTGCTTACTGTATCCATCTCTTGGTCTTCCTCTGCGATTTTTACCCCACACACTTCCCTCTAATGCTAAATTCACAATTCCTTGATGTCTAAGAATGTGTCCCACCAATCTATCCCTTCTTTTAGTCAAGGTATGCCAGAAATTTCTTTTCTCCCCAATTCTGTTTAGTACCTCCTCATTAGTTACGCGATCCACCCACCTAATCTTCAGCATTCTTCTGTAACACCATATTTCAAAAGCCTCAATCCTCTTCCTGTCTGCACTGTTTATCGTCCATGTCTCACTCCCATACAAGGCAACACTCCATACAAATGCCCTCAGAAAGGACTTCCTTAGGCTTAAATCAATATTCGATGTTAACAAATTTCTCTTTTTCAAAAACGCTTTTCTACCCATTGCCATTCTGCATTTTATATCCTCTGTACTGCGACCATCATTTGTTATTTTACTGCCCAAGTAACAAAACTCATCTACCTCCTTTGTTGCTTCGTTTCCCAATCTAATTCCTTCAGCATCACCTGATTTTCTTACACTGCACTCCATTACCCTAGTTTTGCTCTTGTTAATGTTCATCTTATATGCACCTTTCAGCACACTGTCCATTCCGTTCAATTGCTCTTCCAGGTCCTTTGCTGTATCTGACAGAATTACTATGTCGTCGGCAAAACGCAATGTTTTTAATTCTTCACCCTGAACTTTAATTCCTTCTCCAAATTTCTCCTTGCTTTCCTTTATAGCTTGCTCGATGTACAAATTGAATAACATTGGAGAAAGGCTACAACCCTGTCTCACTCCCTTCCCAACCACTGCATCCCTTTCATGCCCTTCAACTCTGACAACAACTGTTTGGTTTTTATACAAGTTGTAAATAACCTTACGCTCCCTATATTTTACTCCTGCTTGCTTCAGAACTTCAAAGAGTTTATTCCAATCAACATTGTCAAAAGCCTTCTCCAAATCTACAAAAGCTAGAAATGTAGGTTTCCCTTTTCTTAATCTATCTTCTAGGATAAGCCGTAAAGTGAGTATTGCCTCCCGTGTTCCTACATTTCTCCTGAACCCAAACTGATCTTCCCCGAGGTCGGCTTCTACTAACTTTTCCATCCTTCTGTATATAATGTAGATAGAGGGGTAAAATTGTCACACATGCTTGGAATGACATGGGGTTTCATTAGAACTAATCGTCTACCGTTATCGGGCCTTTTTCCTTCGAGGAACTGCATGATTCTGGTTTTGTAACTGCTACCGTGACGGGTGAGAGGTACGCCGATATGTTACAGAATCGCATCATCCCCAGCCTGGCCGATAAACACCTGCTGGAACGTACGATTTTTATGCAGGATGGCGCTCCACCCCATATTGCTAGACGCGTGAAAGATCTGTTGCGCGCGTCGTTTGGTGGTGATCGTGTGCTCAGCCGCCACTTTCGTCATGCTTGGCCTCCCAGGTCCCCAGACCTCAGTCATTGCGATTACTGGCTTTGGGGTTACCTGAAGTCGTAAGTGTATCGTGATCGACCGACATCTCTAGGGATGCTGAAAGACATCACCCGATGCCAATGCCTCACCATAACTCCGTACATGCTTTACAGTGCTGTTCACAACATTATTCCTCGACTACAGCTATTGTTGAGGAATGAGGGTGAACATATTGAGCATTTCCTGTAAAGAATATCATCTTCGCTTTGTCTTAATTTGTTATGCTAAGTATTGGTTCTCTGATCAGATGAAGCCCCGACTGACATTTTTAGAACTTTTTGTCGTAATAAAACCCCTTGTCATTTAAAGTGTGTCAATTTTTACCTCTCTCTACCGTGATTTATTAAGTTCTCAAATTTATACTGACTTTTTTTATCACCCGGTACATTCAGATGTATGTATGTATACTGCCTCTAAAATTTCTTGCGACTAGTATTAGTAGTGTAGAAATTATAAACTCAGCGTCATACCGAAAGCCGAGGAAATGTTGTGTAGTATAACAGTGATCTATTATATTCCTTTGAGTTACTGTATTAATTAATTTAATCAACAGTACCAGAATGAAGAGATTGCATCCTCTGCACCGAAACTGAGTAGGGAGTTCGTGTGTTGACACTCTCGCCGGCTTTCGCAACTGCCGCAGATATTCCGTGGGACGGACTCCTGACGCGAGATATTAATAACAGTATATCACCGGTTCGGACGCAAAGGCGCGTCTAAACTGAATCCTGCCTTCTTGTTTACTTAGGTTCCCCGACATTTTTATTTCGATCTCCACCGCTGATCGCAGACGAATCACTGTCTTAGATTATCAACACTTCAGACGTCGCTCGTAAAGCTGTTGAATAGAAGAGTTCAAAGGTTGCTTTGATGCAGCTCTCCAAGCTGTTCTGTCCTGAACAAGCCTCTTCTTCACAAGAACTGCGATCCACATCGTTATGAACAATCTACCTACTGTATTCGCCTTGTAATCTCCCTCTGAGATTTTTACCACACACACATTCTCTCTCAGAATGTGTCCTAGCAATCGATCCCTACTTTTCGTCAAGGTATGCCAGAATTTTTTTCCTCCCCAGTTCTGTTCAATACCTCCTAATTATTTACGAGATTTACCTACCTAATCTTCAGCATTCGTATGTAGCACTACATATTGAAAGCTCCCATCCTCTTCTTGTCTGAAATATTTATCATCTACGTTTCACCCCCGTACACAGAGCCACCCTCAGAAAGGACTACCTAATATTTAAATTAGTATCGGGTTTTAATAAATTTGCTGTTGGATCTTCCGGTTGTACGATCGTGGTCGAAAACGTTTCGTCCAGAGCTGCGGTGGACATCTTCAGAGGTGCTTCTGGTAGCGGTGAGTCTGTCGACTGACGATTCGGGCGTCGGGGAGCGGTATAAATTCTGTCTGAAAGGGGGCGTAGTCACGTGTTCACGTTCGTAGCAGAGATAAGCCTTGTCAAAGATAAAACGTAACTTTCGATAGTCGATGGTCAGAGATAAAAGCGAAACTACCTACTCCGAAGAGCCACAGTCTATTAGTCATTAAGTTTCATAGCTTCTTCCTTTCTATTAAAATAACCCCCACGTTTGTATATTTAGATTGCTTATCTACACATTCCTGGATAATAGTTCGTCGTTGTAGATAAAATATCTGTTTCGGAAAACTTCATGATTTCCTAATTGGAAAACATGTTCAGCTACAGCTGATTTCTCAATTTTACCCACTCGGCAAAGACTTTCGTGTTCTTTCAGTCTTGTATTCACACTCCTATTTGTAGTACCAATATACACTTTTCCGCAAGAATACGGAATTTTGTACACCCCACTTGACGATAGAGAAGAGCGTTTGTCCTTTACAGATCGGAGTGCCCGACTTTTTTGTTGGTTTAAAAAGCGGTCTGATATCGTGTTTACGTAAAATCTTTCCTATCTGATCCGAAACTATTTTAATGAAGGGGAGAGAAACGGTGTTCTTCCGTCGTTGTGTTTTGTTGCTGTCTTTTTGTTTACCGTTCCTTGCTCGCAGAACCCTATTACTTCTTTCCGTGTATACCCATTAATAGATTTAATAGAAAGGAAAAAGCTATGAAACTTAATGACATATCGACTGTGGCTCTTCGGATTAGGTAGTTTACGCTTTTGTCTCTGACCGAGGGAGGGGTGCCGCCTTCCTACGTGATGCATAGTGGTGCTGAGTGCGCTCCACCACGTATCTTAGGGTGGATTGCAGAGAGTAATGTAGGTGTAGAAATGTGGCTGTCTGCAAGCTGTGAAGGTACGGGACGGGAGCACGCTGCAACACTCAGAGGTGAAGCTCTGACCGGTTAGCATCACATCGCAATACTGTTAGCGGACGACACGCTAACGTGGCGGCTAATGCCGTTAACGTGTAACGCAGGGCAGGGTGCGAAGCGGTGGTTGCGAGTTATGTTCTTACGGCGACAGCTAATCATAAGCGTCCAGTGATCCGACTGTGGCAAGCCCGGTTGTCACAAGTCACTGGCGCATTGAGGCCGCTGTCACCACGGCGTTCTGGGTGCGGAGCCTGCACGCGATTTGCAGGTATTACGTGTGAGCGCAGGTGGCAGTCGTGGGTACAGTCACAGGCAAATGTATTGCTCTGTGGTATGGTCAAAGGCGGCAGGTGGCAGGCTGTGAGAGCGGTCGTGTAGAGTGCGCGCAGGATAAGTTGGCCGGTAGGCGCGCAGACGGCTGGGCAGTGGTGCGGGTAGCGGCGCTATAGGGGCGGAGCCCCGCTCACTGGTTGGCATACGGGAGTGGGCTGACGCGGCCTCCCCTTGCGAACGAGGGAGTGGACTCGCCCAGAGCTTCAGACGAAAATCGTCTCTGCGCATTGTCCACCTAAACCTGCACGGACTCTACCGCCTGCGAAGAGTGCAGACTGTGACGCCTTGCAGGAGAAAGTCGCAGACGACACGACACGGGCCGCCGAAGTCTCAGCTTCTCCGTGGGTCGCTACGGAGACTCTTAAGACCTGTTGATGTTCAGATGTCTGTAAATCTATCGGACCGAACTGCGTGGTCATCAGTCTGTAGCTTACAAACTACTTAAAAATAGGTAAACTAACCTACGGACAAACACACACACCCATGCCCCAGGGAGGACTCAAACCTCCACGGCGAGCAACCGCGCGCTCCGCAGTGAGGTGCTTTAGACCGCTCGGCTACTCCACAGCGGCGATGTTTTAAGTACTTTTATATTTAGACTAAGTGCTGTGTTGCACATAATATTAAAACTCCAATTTCATAAATGAGATGACCAACTTGTAAAATATGATACGATCAGATGATGGTGGCATAAAACCGCTGAAACCGGTCGTCATAAATGAAATATTTTCCCATCTTGTCTTGTCAGTTTTTAAGTTTAATAATCTTCTTGCTGAAAACGCAATGTCGCCTCGATATTTATATATTTTATTTGTGTATTCCTGCCTTGAGTTTGTACTTCTCCTATCCCTTCTCTCCCTGTCCATCTTTTTTCTCAAAATTTGTTTCATTTATCGGAGAATATATAAGAAACGAAGTGTAAACCAGGTGTTGCCTGGGTGTTTGTTTACTGTACACTTTCGTAGTCCACATCCCCTACTCCCCTCTCTCTGCGTTCACCTCCTTTTCTCCCATCTCTCTGTCCGTTTCCATCTTTCCCTTTCTTGGCTAAGTTTTCTGCAAGGTACCCTCTGTAGTTTCGTAGTGAAAGCTCGGAATTTGAGTTAACAGGAACATATTTTTGAAAATCAATTTTTTGCCTCACCTATTTTACCCTCCCCCCCCCCCGCGCCTCGGTTGCACAGTGGTAGAGTGCCAGACTACAAATCCAAAGGTCGCGGGTTCGATCCCCGCCAGGTCCCGGGATTATTATCTGTCACTTTCCACTTCCTTCACCTCTGGCAGTACTGCTCATGTGAAAAATACCGAGTAGCACCGTGGTTCGGAACCCACGTTAAACTGTAGGTCCTCCTATAACTGGCTGGGTAAGTCAGTTCGAAGGTCGGAGGAAGGCAACGGCATACCACCTCCAAACAGGACCACGCCTAGTAAAGCACTGTGCTGTTCAAACCAGTCTTCCGATTGTTGACTGCTTTACTTTTACTTATTTTACCCCCTTATTTGTCGAATTTCAAAAAATGCCGAAACACGTGTGTTTTAAATTCGAACCCTGAATTAAAATCCGAAATTTTGTCGTTCTAGCTTTAAGATTGTGTAAATAGCTACGTTTCATCCCATATTTCATGCGCTTACGGATGGAATATAGAACATTCGCTTCTTTAACTGACGCATACAGAGTGGAATCAACTCCCTCCACAAACTTGAAGTTTCTATCTTCAGTGGTTTGGGCTGGGCGATGATGAGTCAGTCAGTCAATCGGGACACTTCCTTTTATATATAGAGATAAAGCTGTCTTGCACAATGTACAAAACTACAAGTGTAATATCCAAAGAAAGATAGGTACCAATCAAAATACAAATGAGATATAAAATTCGTACGATGTCATATTTATTGAGTTAGATGTTCTACAAGAACGTGTGCAGCCAACCTGGCACAAAAGCCATCGCAACAGCAGTCCTGACAGCCCGCTGGGAATCCAGACTCCAGCGTCGCCTGAGGCGGCCTTTATCCACGGCAGAGTAGCAGCGCCTGGAGTTAGTGGGCGGTAAGCACTCCCTGGCGTGTTTACTCTGGAAATAGCGGCGGCCGGGCCAAGTCGCAGAGTGCGGGCGGGTATATGGGCCGCGCGGGTGCTCGCCGATCAGCCGGAAGTCTCCGACACACCAGCTGCGCGCGGCGGTCACAAAAAAAAAAAAAGCCAAATTCCATTTATCAGGTTGCCGTTAACTGCATTTTCAAACACAAAATTTGCGACAGGATAGGGGATTTCCTGTCGCAGAGGACACAGTTCGTAGTAATTGATGGTAAGGCATCGACTAAAACAGAGGTGGTATCCGGCGTTCCACAGGGTAGTGTCATTGGTCCTCTGCTGTTCCTTATTTTCATAAACGATTTAGGGGAAAATCTAAGTAGCACTCTTAGGTTGTTTGCAGATGACGCCGTCATTTACCGTCTAGTAAAATCATCTGAAGATCAAAACCAACTGCAGAACGATTTGAATAAGATATCAATATGGTGTAAAAATTGGCAATTGACTCTAAAGAATGACAAGTGGGAAGTCGTCCACATGAGTACGAAAAGAAATCCGTTATGCTTTGTTTACAAGATAAATCAACCAAAAGGCCGTAAACTCCACAAAATACCTAGGAATTACTATTACTTCAGACTTAAATTGGAAAGAACACGTACATAACGTCGTGGGAATGGCGAACCAGAGACTGCGTTTTATTAGCAGAACCCTTAAAAAATGCAACAGAACTACTAAAGAAACTGCATACACTACGCTTGTTCGTCCATTTTTGGAGTATTGCAGCCCAGTGTGGGATCCTTATCGGGTGCGTTTGACGAAGGACATCGAAAGAGTCCAAAGAAGGGCAGCTCGTTTCGTATTGTCACGGTACAGGGGAGACAGCGTTACGGAAATGATACAGGATCTGGGATGGCAATCATTACAACAACGGCGCTTATCGCTGCGGCGTGGGCTACTTGCGAAACTCCAACCGCCAACATTCTCCTCCGAATGCGAAAATATATTGTTGACTCCCCCTTACATTGGTAGAAATGATGATCAGAATAAAACACGAGAAATCAGAGCTCGCATAGACAGATTCAGGTTTTCTTTCTTCCCGCGCGCCGTCGAGAATGGAATGAATGATAAATAGTATAATGGTGGTTCCATGAACCCTCTTCCAGGCACTTAAATGTCATTTGCAGAGTATCCCATGTAGATGTAGATATATGATACCTTCCAAAAATACTTAAGCCAACATAGCTAGAATACAATTTTATTTTGACGATCGGTTTTGAGGGTGTCTGCCATCATTTTCTGGTGAATAAATGTTTCACACAGCCGTCGCCCTGTAATGTCAACAGTTGCTGTATAAAATAATTTTAAGTAGATGGCTGCACTATGTCATTGTTGTAAAAGTACAATGACGTTCTGCAGCTATGCACTCTATTCAAAAATGTTCAAATGTTTGTTAAGCTTACGGGACTTAACTACGGGTCATCAGTCCCTAAACTTATAAAATACTTATGAATTACTTACGAACTAGGACGGCACAAATATTCATGCCCGAGGGGGGATTCGAACCCCCGACCGTAGTAACCGTGCAGACCGTGACTGGAGCGCCTCAGTCCCCTCGGCTACCGCGGCCGGCACTCTATTGTTGACATTACAAAACGACGGCTATATGAAACATTTTTTCACCAGAAGATGGCAGACATCATCAAAACCGGTCATCAAAATAAAATTGCATTCTAGCGCTCTTGGTTTAATCATTTTTGGAACCTATCATAATATTTGATGGCCTTCTCACAATATACTGGGTGATGAAAAAGTCAGTATTGGTTTGAAAACTTCATAAGTCACGCAATAATGTAGAGTGGTAAAAGTTGACACACAAGCTTGACAAAAGAAAGATTATTCTTTACAGAAAAGGCTCAATATGAAACTTCCTGGCAGATTGAAATTGTGTGCCGGAACCGGGACTCGAACCTGCGACGTTTGCCTTTCGCGGGCAAGCGCTCTACTGACTGAGCTATCCCGACACGACTTACGATACCGCCTCACAACTTTAATACCCCAGTACTTTCCAAAGTAGGAGGTGAAGTTGTGAGGCGGCATCGTGAGTCGTGTCGGAATAGCTCAGTCAGTAGAGCGCTTGCCCGCGAAAGGCAAAGGTCCCAAGTTCGAGTCCCGGTTACGGCATACAATTTTAATCTGCCAGTAAGTTTCATATAAGCGCACACTCCGCCGCAGAGTGAAAGTTTCATTCTGGAATGCTCAATATGTTTGCATCATTCCTCAATAATAGCTGTAGTTGAGGAATAATGTTGTGAACAGCACTGTAAAGCATGTCCGGAGTTATGTTGAGGCATTGGCGTCGGATGTTGTCTTTCATCATCCCTAGAGATGTCGGTCGATCACGATACACTTGCGACTTCAGGTAACCCCAAAGCCAATAATCGCAATGACTGAGGTCTGGGGACCTGGGAGGCCAAGCATGGCGAAAGTGGCGGCTGAGCACACGATCACCACCAAACGACGCGCGCAACAGATCTTTCACGTGTCTAGCGATATGGGGTGGAGCGCCATCCTGCATAAAAACCGTACGTTCCAGCAGGTGTTTATCAGCCAGGCTGTGGATGATGCGATTCTTGCAACATGTCGGCGTACCTCTCACCTGTCACGGTAACAGTTACAAAACAAATCACGCGCCATCTGTCGGGCATTTTTTCGTTTTAGTAAAACCCCATGTAATTTCAAGCATGTGTTTCAATGTTTACCCCTCTATCTACATTTTTCAGTTATTTATTAAGTTTTCAAATTTATACTGTCTTTTTGATCACCCGGTACTTTAGAAATTGTATCACAGTACGACACGTAGTTCATGAGATATGATCACATAAACAGCACATAACAGCTACAGTAATTTATTATAACTGTGCCATATTTGTGGCATGACCCAACGATCTTCTATGGAAAAAACCACATTACCGGAAGTATATAAAACAAAAATTTATGTAAATATCCTATACTGCGACTTCTCTATTATATCCCGACATTTGTATTACATAATTGCACCTAACCTGATGACGGCTTTGTTGCCGAAACGGCACTTGTGAATTTTTCTTTTCCACATTACTTTCTAACTGAAACACGTGTGTTCGTACGAATTGGGTAACCTCCGTTAATATTGGGAGGTGGAGTCCTAGTTGTCGGTGTGCGTGTATAAGCAGAGGTTCCAACCATTACGATTTAATCGTAATTGTTACGAAAATAGTTTAAAATTACGAGTGTACGATTTGAGTTCTTAGAATTCCGATTTTTTTAGGTTTGAATGATAAATCGGAGTCATTGTTTTCCGTCGGTGAAACTCGATTGCTTTAGAGCTCGTTCGTGTGATGTCATCGGCAAAAATTAACTGGTTATGAGCAACACATTCTAGCATGTCCTTGAGAGAATCACCAGTACTGAGAGTAACTTCTACAACTCGAAAACTACGTGATACGGCATACGGGATGAATCCACAAAGGCGCGCCATTGTAGGATCTAGCAGCAGCCACATGCTGAGATCGCTGATATATCCAAAAGAAAGTCAAGAGATTCGCATCTGTGGTTTACTTCTTGGCTCAGTTTCCAAGTGTCTTATATTCTACTGAGATTTAAGGACTTGAAGAGGAGTCCAGTAATTTTCAGTTTTATCCGTTGGAAGATGTACTTCATGAACGAGTATATATGACATGGTATAAAAAAGTTCCCAATAGGAGCATTCCTCGGGCAAAACACATTTTGCAGGACTGTCCAAAGTGATTAGAAATGTTCAAATGTTTGTACAGTTTATGGGACTGAACTACGGGGGTCATCAGTCCATAAACTTACAAACTACTTATCAACTACTTACGAACTAGGACGGCACAAGTATCCATGCCCGAGGGGGGATTCGAACCCCCGACCGTAGTGGCCGTGCAGACCGTGACTGGAGCGCCTCAGTCCCCTCGGCCACCGCGGCCGGCACATACAGAATACTCAGAACAACGTCGTTTGCTGGCATCTCTACACGTTCCTTTAATGGGCAGTCTTCAGGCCTATAGCCGTTGTGTTCGTTGTTCTCTAAGATCTTAAAACGTAAACAAAGGCATTTAACTGCAAAAAATAAAGTACTTGTCGTAATTATTTAATGCACGTTAGCTTTGAAATTGCATTGTTCAATGATGCGCAAGCTAGGTGGCTTGGAATTCAAACGCGAAAGTTCCGCTTTTCCAAATAATCGCGAGTCAAATGCAGCATTCTGGCAGTGGATTGTAGTTTCTGAATCGCGAAGTACAAACATCATTTTACTTTCAACTCGGAATATGCGTGGTACGTCCAGAAAGTAAGTTCCGTTTGGTTATATGAAACAAACGTGTACAGATACAGAAAAAATATTTATTGTACAAAAATCTACAACTGTTAAACTACTTTTCTGTTTAGCTTCCGAATTTTTGTAGGCACTCGTCACAGCGTGGCACAAGTTTCTGTATGCTGTCTTCATAAAAGGTTGCCGCCTGTATATTTAGCCATGTGGTAACGTGTTCTTCGCGCTCGTCACCATTTGGTTAGCAAGGACAGATTTTAGGTGTAAGAAGAGGATTACTGTCAAAAAGTGGTGTTTATTTCCACGGCAGTGTCCGACCTCACACGGCGAATGTGACGAAGCAGCTCTTAGGGGAATTCCACTGGGACGTGTCTAATCATCTTCCGTACTGCCAGTACCACGCTCCTAGCGACTTTCATCTCTACTTACACCTAAAAATCTGTCCTTGGTGGTCATCACTTCAACGATGATGACTAGCTGAAAGAACACGTTACCACACCGTTCAATACACAGGCGGCAAACTTCTATGAAGAACGCATACAAAAACTTGTGCCGTGCAATGACAAGTGTCTACAAAATTTCGGAAGCTGAGTAGAAAAGTAGTTTAACAGTTGTATATTTTCGTACAATAAATATTTTTTCTGTATCTGTACACGTTTGTTTTATATAACCAAACGCAACTTACTTTCTGGACGTACCTCGTAAATACATAAGTTAAGATGTTCCGTTCTGAGGAAGAAAATAATTAGCGATTAAGTTTTGCTCTCGCCACTCTCCCAACCACACAAACATACCTATTGTACACATCAGAATGATATAGTAATATAGTCTGCAACCTTTCAGAAACTGTTTTTTCACAATTTTGATGATTCCTTATTCACTTATTCTCCTTGAACCCCTTCCAACTCCCCCCTCCCCCCTGCTCGCTCATACATACTAGGTCGTATGAGTATTTCCCATATTCATAAGTTGGAACCTCTGTATAAGGTGCAGTTGTGGCTAGACGTGGTGCGCCGCCCCTGTCGTAGCGGCATGGGACTCGGGCTGTTGATCAGGTGGGAGAAGGGCCCCTGCTCGATTCGCACGCCCGCACACACTCAGCCGCCTGGATCTCGCGGTGTCACACTTGCCGCCCGCTACGACCGCAATGCGCCGGTTTTACGCCCAGCTTTTACGGTCGCCGTCGCGCCGACCAAACAGAAGAAAACGCCCCGTCGCCGTTTTATTTGCTCTCGGGAACTGGAGCGTAGTCTACGCGAAGCCCGAGCACTGCGTAATTAGTAGCTCTTCCCGGGTTTACAACCGGATTTGTGACGGCGAGTCACACGTTATTATGGCCAGCACAGTGACTGACTGCATGCCCTACTGCACATTGATGTCACAGCCATACGCGTCAGAATTTTCCAACATCGGTACCGACGTTCTGTAAACGTATAGAAGCGTCTAGTCGATCTACTACTTACCGCCGGCCACGGTGGCCGAGGGGACTGAGGCGCTCCAGTCACGGTCTGCACGGCCCTACGGTCGGGGGTTCGAATCCCCCCCTCCGGCATGGATATTTGTGCCGTCCTTAGTTGTAAGTAGTTCATAAGTAGTTTGTAAGTTTAGGGACTCATGACCCCGTAGTTAAGTCCCATAGACTCTACAAACATTTTAACATTTTTTTTTTACTACTTACCGATTGACGGGCTATTCTTGGTGACGAACTCAAATGTTCAAATGTTGGTAGATCTATCGGACCAAACTGCGTGGTCATCAGTCCGTAGCTTACAAACTATTTAAACCAAGGTAAACTAACCTACGGACAAACACACACACCCATGCCCCAAGGAGGACTCGAACCTCCACGGTAGAGTTGGCTATGGTTTCATGGTTTCGAAACCAGGTTTAGATACACACAACAGTTTCAGTGTTTCAAAACGGTCATCTTTCACGGTTTCGAAACCATGCGGTTTCATTCCGTTCTGTTTCGGATCACATTCGCGGTCGATTGTCGATACACAGAAACCGTTTCTTACTGTCGGTTTCACGGCATTGTGTCAGTTTCACGGTTTCGTGTCGGTTTGACAACACCGATGTTTCAAACCACTAATGTAGAAACGCGGAACAGACTAATGATATCGAAATGTGGTGTTTCATTTTACTGAAGCTCCACACAGATACACATATAACTTGCTAGTATACAAACCATTTAGACAGTGTCAAATAGTAGTTGACACTCTTGAGTCTGCAGCTTATGGTTACTGATATCAAGATTAGTTTGCAAGAGACTGCTGTATTCCGATATGACATAATGTCTGCTTTATAAAAGTAAAAGAACAATAAAACAACGTTCACTATTTGCATTGAAAAACCAGTTAAATTCTAGATTTATCTACCATATTAAAGACACACGAGTGAAACTACGTTTTTTAAAATAAGATATAACATGAAGCCTGAACTGACATTTTTTATACTAAAAAGGGTAGATCGCATATTTAATCTCGTGTTAAACAGTTGGTTTCTTATGAGCGAAAACGAAGTTACCTACTGTCGTTATAATTTTTCGACACTCGTGTTGAAAGAATTGCGGCGGTGGTGTAACGGTCAAGACGTACAAGTGGTGAACTTGTCTCTTGTTTTATTCTTTTTGTAATTCCATAGCATTATTTATGATTATTTAGTGTGCCCTTCATTCCCTAAAATTTATTTAGTATGTATAGAAAGTAGCATTTATGATCCATCACTGTAATATGCGTACCGTATTGCAAATTGTGAGTTCCTGAAGGGGTAAACTTTTACCTACCATACCGGCGGCCTCGTGTGACTATGTTGGCAACATCAACAACAACACGGGAGAAAATCTTTATCAACATGTTCCGTACAGACCAAGAAGTAAATATATACTCCATGGTTGACAGGTTCTTGTATGTACCCTTGTCCACATAGTGAAAAATATTGCCCTCCTAGAACGAAGATTTCATGACAAAACATTCATTGCTTCACGGTATCATGGTTTCGAAACAGTGTTTCGAAACCATATATGGTACGGTTTCATTTGTTTCGAAACTGTCAGATGTTTCAGTTTTCCCATCTTTTCTGACTGACAACAATGTTCACTGATTTCTTATTGGAGAAAATACTTTTTTAACAGTCGATTTATTCAGTGTAAAGAAAGGTCCAATTTTCCTAGTGAAACAGAGATTTGTTTGGAGTGTTCAGTACACTGTATGAAAGTTTACGATCAGATCCTGGCGGCGGCGGAATGAGCAAGCGCATTGAGGCGCTATGCCACAATGTGAGGGGCCGTTCCCCATCGGGGGTTCGAATCCCCCCACGGGCATGGATGTTTGTAACGTCTTTAGCATAAGGTACTTCATAAGTAGTTTTTAAGTTTAGGGACTGATGACCCTGTAGTTAAGTCCCATAGACTATACAAACATTTATTTAAACTTGAAAAATTTCATTTGACCCTCGTAATTTAAAGGCGACTGTAACAGGTAGCCTAATGTGAGTTGCTTGTGAAGTATTATTTAACAAGTATTTAGTTGATATTGATATTGGGGGATACAGAAAACGAGTCTTATTTTCACTCGTGGCTTCAAACAACCAATCATTGAACTTTCGCCGAAAACGGAATTTCTGTAGGTCAGACAACTTCTTCATCGCAGGCATAATACGCATCAGAGGCAAATAATCTTGCTTCAGATTCTCTCTTCTGCATCAGCAATACTTTCTGCTTTTCTAACACCAGCATGTCTTCTCGCAAAGTATTTGCGTTTCTCTTTCTTTTCCTGGTAGGTAATGAGTGAGTCACGGGTCGCGACTGTATATCAGTCTTCTTATTCTGTTAGTTGTTATCAGTATTCAGCTTCGCTGCCATTTAACTCCATATTTTCTTCCCAACTGACCTATTTTTATACTGAGTGTAACTAGATTGCCTAATTTCTGTCCTTTCTTGCACAGCAGACGCTTTCGGCCATACTGAATAAGCAGGTAAGGAGGCGTGGCTGGATACAAATGCCCATAGCAGTTTCTTTGGTTCCTCCGTCTAATTCGTGTTGAAGTTTGTCGACCGTGATAACTAATATTTCACTCTTATCTCCACTAGTAGTGTAATGAATTATCTCGAAGATAATGATCTCTTGGCCCAATGTCAACACGGATTTAGAATACACCGTTCATGTGAAAAATAAATAGCTCTTTATTCACACGAAGTCATCTGTGCTATCGACAAAGGTTCTGAAATTGATTCCATATTTCGTGATTCAAATGTTCAAATGTTTCTAGAGCTTATGGGACTTAACTACGGGGTCATCAGTCCCTAAACTTACAAACTACCTATGAAGTAGCTAACACTATGGACGGCACAAATATCCATGCCCGAGGGGGGATTAGAACCCCCGACCGTAGTGGCCATGTAGACCGTGACTGGAGCGCCTCAGTCCCCTCGGCCGGCATTTCGTGATTTCCAGAAGGCTTTTGACACAGAACTTGGTTGCGTGGTTATGCTATATCAGCCCAAATTTGCGACTAGATAGGTGATTTCCTGTCGGAGAGGACACAGTTCGTAGTAATCGATGGTAAAGTATCGACCGAAAGAGAGGTGACATCGGGCGTTCCACAGGGTAGTGTTATTGGTCCTCTGCTGTTCCTTATTTACATAAAAGATATAGGGGAAAATGTAGGTAGCTCACCTAGGTTGTTTGGAGATAAAGCCGTAATTTACCGTCTAGTAAAATCATCTGAAGATCAAAACCAACTGCAGAACGATTTGAATAAGATATCACCATGGTGTAAAAATTGGCAATTGACTGTAAATAATGAGAAGTGTGAGGTCGTCCACATGAGTACGAAAAGAAATCCGTTAAACTTTGTTTACAAGATAAATCAATCAAAAGTGAAGGCCGTAAACTCCACAAGATACGTAGGAATTAGTATTACTTCAGACTTAAACTGGAAAGGACACGTAGATAATGTCGTGGGAAAAGCGAACCAGAGACTGCGTTTTATTGACAGAACCGTTAAAAGATGCAACAGAACTACTAAAGAAACTGCATACATTACGCTTGTCCGTCCTTTTTTCGGAGTATTGGTGCCCAGTGTGGGATTCTTATCAGGTGGGTTTGACAGAGGACATCGAAAGAGCCCAGAGAAGGGCAGCTCGTTTCGTATTGTCACGATACGGGGAAGACAGCGTTACGGAAATGATACAGGATCTGGGATGGGAATCATTACAACAACGGCGCTTATCGCTGCAGCGTGGGCTACTTACGAAACTCCCATCGCCAACATTCTCCTCTGAATGCGAAAATATATTGTTGACTCTCGCTTACATAGGTAGAAATGATCGTCAGAATAAAATACGAGAAATCAGAGCTCGAACGGAGAGATTCACATGTTCTTTTCCCGTGCCGGTATTCGAGGATGGAAAGGGAGATAAATAGTATAATGGTGGTTCGATGAACCCTCTGCCAGGCACTTACATGTGATTTGCACAGTATGCCGTGCAGGTGCAGGTGTAGATGTAGGGGAAAATGACTGCAATTTGTGGAGACGGTGTCTGGTATTGGGACGGCAAGATACGGGTCCAGTGTGTTGACTTGGCGGTGTTTGGTGGTCCACGGCTGTCGCTAGGCGATACGGTAGGGCGTGGGAGTCTGCTCATACATGGGGAGCGGCGAACACCCAGGCGGCAAAAAGCCCGCCTCCCGACCGCCGCGGGAAGCAATAACCCGCGGCAGCGGAACACGGGGGAGCGGGAGACGCCTGGGTTGCGCTCCGGAGAACACCTGTCTGTCACCGCGACACACGTGACGTTATTGGCTGGCTCGCGTCCCGCTTTCTCGGCGGCGCACAGTGGTTCAGAACGGCCTAATCCCTGGCCAAAAGTCGAAAAGTAAGAATAATAACTTCATATTTCCCGATTTTATGTTTTTGGGGTCGCTGATTACGAATTTGATAATAGATTCATGATATTTGCAATTCTAAAATAAAAAACAATTTTGTAGAATATATAAAATTCTATTTTATGTACATAATTCCATACAACACATCCCATTAGACTGAATTAAAACGGTATGTATCAATGTTGGCATCTAGTACCAGGAATATAGCTCAACATGTCGTTTCGAGACGTCTAAGCAATAAACCCTGAACTTGTCGATATGTACAGCGAAACCGCTCATCATTGTCTGCAAAATTACTTTGCAGCCTGCTACGAATTTTTCGTCCAAATTTAAAATATCCGCTGTTAAGGCAGCATTCTCAATAAATAAATAAATAAATAAAAAATAAGTCGGGCTCTATTGCCGTCGTTTGTACTGGCAAATCCTTGCTTAGGCATATCGATATGTAAACCTAAAGCAGTTTTAAAATTTCTTTCGTATTTGTTCGTTACGATCTTTAATTACTTTATTTTCATCCATTAGTTCCGTCATTCAGTTTATATGCAATATGATGCATCCATTCAATAACCTTATCCACGCGTGTAAGGAAGAAATTCCAAAATTTAGTTTCGAGCTATCACATTTTGTTTGTTCCACCAATTGTAAATTGTTGAAATTTTTCGACGTCAAATTACATAAATAATCTCTATGTGCAGATTTAGAGTCAGTAATAGCATTTCTCACGTTTACAACTATCATTGTAAACGGTAAGTCATATTTCGCTTGAACGTTAGTCTCCTCCGTTACCTTAGTGAATGTGACGATAGATGCTATCTACTTATCGATGATATTTTTTTCATCAGCAGTTGACTGACGGTTTCTTTCAAAACTTGCAATCTCAGTGGTCTGTAGTAACAGAATGAAGAAGGCCTTTGGTTCATCCAAACATATTTGTAAACATATTTCTGTAAAAATGGTCATTACGGTTGGAATTTTATTTAAAATCTTTATTCACAATGCTACACCGTTGCGATAATATACCGTACTTATCTCCTCAATACTTTAGAAAGAGGTAGAAATCATCTACAAAAAACCTTTCATACGTGGGACCTTTCAAGCCTCAGGTATAGGAAGCTGAGGGGAGAGTATCGCCATTAAGTCACAGTGCGCAATGCGCACGACAGCGTGCACAGTAACACTAAAATCTTTATTATTCTAAATGGGCAACTTTGGAGCAGCTAATTCTTGAAAATTTCATTAATAGATAGTTCAACAATCATGTCCCTGTCAATTCCAGCGTTAAAATGTGTTAAAATTTTTTTGTATCGACACAAATGTATTTCTGAAGAAGCGAAAAAACAAGATAATCACGATTACCTTTAGTATAACGTTTCATAAACAACAACATACATTTTCGAACATTGAAGTACATAAACTGTTTCTACATACCTTCGTAAGCATTTTCCTTTTTGGAAAATTGGAATCGGACGCTTCGTTGTAAAATTCTGTATGATTTTCTGAAGCACTGTATAACTGGCCACTGACGCGTCGCGAGTGTGTTTCTACGAGAGGCAACTTCCGACTGTCACAGGGAAGCAGGTGGACAATATTATGACCTCTGCTAATGAGATCTGAGAGCCCCGAACCCTCCCTCTACAAGAATCCATTCCAAAAACATTGATCTTTCAACCTTCATTTTTCGACTTTTGGCCAGGGAATCGGCCGTTCTGAACCACTGTGCGGCGGTCGTAGCTCCGAGACACAACGCCCTGTATAAACAACATAAACAACAACTGGCTAAGATGCTGCCACACTTGAAGCTGTTTGAAAGCTCGGCCGCCATGTTTTACTACGTCACGTAGGCGTAACCAGTCGTCTGCTATAGCACTGAATCATGTCACTTTCACTTTGTGCAATGACTTAAAAAACAATTCTCTACCTGCTTATTGTTATTTTTATAGCCTAGCTAATATGGGTAAAGGGTAAATGATAGACAACAAGTGTGTGGTACGCAAATCGGAAACTTTTGTTACAAATGGCGCATACACTGGTCGGCTAATCATTGTCTCATTCATACAAAAACCATGTCCTTTCACTGTCCTTTAAACAATACTAATTTCGTGTACGTTCGCCTCTTTCCTCCGCAGATTTGGCTTTACGTAAATGATGTAATCAACGACTGAAGTAATATTTTAATAACAGCTTTATTAGGCTGGTGTAATGAGATTCATCCCAAAATTCCGAGGATACCATTAAGTGCTCGTAGTTGGTAAATAAAGTACGTCTGTTTCCCAACATGTACATACATTTGTAAAAGAAAATTTTTCTTCCCTAATGACGTTTCATGATTCCTTAGAACCGTTTCCGCCATTTCCAACAGTTGCGCAAGATCATTAGAGAGATTCAAGAGACTGTCTTTTATACCCTTTAGTCCGATTAATCCTGTTTTACTCTCATTTTAGGAGTAAGGAGAACTTCCAAGCAATCTAAATTTTTTTTACTCGCCTAAAGATGGTTCCAAAAATAAATTCAACTGTTTTTTTTTTTCGAATATGTTAGCATTTCGTATTCTAGCACATATTCATGGTCCAACTGAATAGGCCTACTGCTCTCTGAATCACTGAAATCATGAAGACGTTCCATGTCACCTGGGTTGGGTACGTGACATATCTTCTAATGAAGCTGATTCAGCTATGAGCCAGAAGCCGCTTTGTATCATTTGTTGCCTACATGTATTTCTCCTGAAAATGCGATGAGCAGATGTAACAGTATGCAGTAGGTTTCCACTTATCTCGCCTCATGTTGGCTAACCATCGTATTGTAAGTTCTTCATTTTTCAAAGCAAAACTAAAAAATATAACAGCAGCTTACTTTAGTTCCAGTTAAACACATACACAGCCCATAGGACTATTGTATGCAGAAATGTGGTAAGTAGAAAAGACGAGTAAACGAAATGTTAGGAACGAAAATATACAAATACTTACTGAAAATACGATACTCAAACAGTCTTATTACTGCGACTCGTACAGTTATATGCTGCGCATACACTTGTCATGATTTCAGCTTAATAAATAACCTTTGAAGCTTACTAACTTACATACTTACATAACTCCTACTTCGGAAGACTTCTCTCCATTGACAATGACCTGCTGCTTTCTGTTAACTAGGAATTCCTCAATCCAATCACACAATTAGGCTGATAGACCATATGCTCTTACTTTGTTCATTAAACGTTTGTGGGGAACTGTATCAAACGCCTTGCGGAAGTCGAGAAAAACAGCATCTACCTGAGAACCCGTGTCTCAAGAGGGCCATAGACACGGGTTCTCAGGTAGATGCTGTTTTTCTCGACTTCCGCAAGGCGTTTGATACAGTTCCCCACAGACGTTTAATGAACGAAGTAAGAGCATATGGTCTATCAGTCCAATAGTGTGATTGGATTGAGGAATTCCTAGATAGCAGATAGCAGCAGGTTATTCTCAATGGAGAGAAGTCTTCCGAAGTAGGAGTTATGTCAGGTGTGCCACAGGGAAGTGTCGTGGGTCCGTTGCTGATCACGATATATATAAATGACCTTGAGGATAACATCGGAAGTTCACTGAGGCTTTTTGCGGATGATGCGGTAGTATATAGAGAGGTTGTAACAATGGCAAATTGTATTGAGATGCAGGAGGATCTGCATAGAATTGACGCATGGTGCAGGGAATGGCAATTAAAGCTCAATATAGACAAGTGTAATGTGCTGCGAATACACAGAAAGAAAGATCCTGTATCATTTAGCTACACTATAGCAGGTCAAGCAACTGGAAGCAGTTAATTCCATAAAGTATCTGGGAGTAGGCATTATAAGTGATTTAAAATGGAACGACCATATAAAATCAATCGTTGGTAAAGAGACGCCAGACTTAAGATTCATTGGAAGAATACTAAGGACATGCAGTCCGAAAACAAAGGAAGTAGGTTATAGTACACTTGTTCGCCCACAGCTTGAATACTGCTCACCGGTGTGGGATCCGTACCAGGTGGGGTTGATAGAGGAGGTAGAGAAGATCCAACGGAGAGCAGCGGCTTCGTAACAGGAGCATTTGGTAATCGTGAAAGCGTTACGGAGATGATCGATAAACTGCAGTGGAAGACTCTGCAGGAGAGACGCTATGTCGCTCGGTATGGGCTTTTGTCTAAGTTTCGAAAACATACCTTTACCGAGGAGTATATTGCTCCCTCCTACGTATATCTCGCGAAGAGATCGTGAGGATAAAATCAGAGAGATTAGAGCCCAACAGAGGCATACCGACAATCTTTCTTTCCGCGAACAATGCGTGACTGTAATGGGAGGGAAAATCGATAGTGGTACATAAGGTACCCTCCGCCACACACCGTCGGGTGGCTTTCGGAGTATGGTTGTAGATGTAGATGTACTACGATACATAAAATGTGAAACCAAAACACGATAATAGCTTCGGTCTAAATTTCGTATTCGGCGCAGTAGACGTTGAGAAAAATGGCTGCCGCAGTTGGTGGTTGCTGCCACCAGGAGCGCTGTTCACCCAGAGATAGCTAAAGCTCTGTATAAGGAAAGTATGGCCATCCTTTTCCGTGCCGCTTGCCGACGTCTGCGGCTAGTGATTGGCTGAAATCGAGTCACGTGGTTCTTTCCGCCATCTTGGTCCTATACGTTGCTTGGCTGCCATGAGAAGTCTTGTGAATTTCGTATGTTTGGGTTTGAATAATGCCACGATGTTGTACTTTCGGGTGTTCTTACGAAGCGAAGAAGGCAGGTAAACATTATAGTACTTGCATTAGATATCAGAAATGCAGGAAGATTAACAGTCTGACTGATAAAGTCGTCAGAGAAAACTAGGGGCCCAGAAGTGACCTTCGGTTCTTCTACTAATTCATAATATAAATTAATAGATTAAAGATTCACTGACGAATGAATCAGGCAACAGATATCTATATAATTTTAACTTGAATAAATTTGTGAAGAGAATTCCTGCATAATGTCGTGAGGTTAAATTATTCACGCATCGTTGGTTTTATCTGCAGGTAGTTTCCGAAAACACAAATTTTGGAACATATTAGCGAGTAAACTAGATTCTCGTTTAGATATGAAATTAATATATAGTTCCTAAAGCAAGCTTTTCTCATTCTGTTTCATGTGTTAATTGTATCGTTACAGGAAACAAAGAATTGAAACAAGACAAATATTAAGACATTCAAATGTAATTGGCGTTGTAAAGGCACCTTTAATTTCTCTTTTTGGTAAAAGTCTTGAAGTGGGTATCCCCTTGCATTTTTCGTAGTTCATAATACGTAGTTCGTAGTACATAATGAGCAAGAAAATAATCGTCAAAGACTTACCGGTATCCCTAATCTAAATAGTTTTCTTCATTTACGCTATGCTCCGATGATATGTTCGCTGTCTATTCGAATAGGTGGCTACGGTACAAGTCAGTCCGAGTTTATAGGTGAGCTCTTTAGATCTGGAGCCAAAAACCAAGCTGTTTTCTTAAAATCGGACGATAAGTATTTCGTAGAGCCGCCAGGTCCGCATGGACAGAAGTACGCGAAGTTCCCGCATCTGTCCGTCGCATATAACACCCCGTATCTCGAGAATGAAAAGAGTTATCGTTCTGCTCTGAACCTTAAATAAAATTTCGATATCTTACCTACATTTCGTCGGCAGCATTGTATGTGCTAAAATCAACCATACGCAAAGTCTACGCAATGCGATTTTTCCTCTGCAAACTCTTCAAAATTTTGCGGAGTAGTTTACTTAATTTGATGTAGCACGGAAACTATACATAATAATGAATAGAAAATCAGTTCATTATCGAGCTAATATATCACACTGTAACATGTGAAAAAATTAAACTCTTCCTTTTAATAGTTTCCTCAAAATCGGTTGGTAAGTATTGTTAAGCGCTGGGAACTTCGTAGCGGTCGGTGCGTAAGCAGCAGCGGAATAGGCCCAACATGGCTGCCGCTGGCAGGCTGGCCATACTTTCCCTATACAGAGCTTTAAGAGACAGCCCCTCTATGTAGTTCATATGGCTCGCTGGTTGCGACTGCGCTATCCCTCTCGCCGAGCAGAAAGCTCCGACCATGTGTGCTGCGGATTTATGAGTTGTGTGCCACAGTGTCTCGTGCGTGTCGTAAGCACCAGGTAATGTCGGCGTCGTCGTAAGCAGGAATCTACATCTACCACATCCATACTGCGCAAGCCACGCGACGGTGTGTGGCGGAACGTGCCTTTATTCGTAGAACCGTTTTCCAGTGGTACTTCGGCTCTCAAAGACGTACTTTGGAGGCAACGATAAATATATGTCTGTGGTTGTCAAGTCTGCCGTAGCCATTCTAGCAGACGAATTAATCCAGTTGTTCATCACTTGTTTAGTTGTGTAGTTGGAATGTGTTACCTGCATTTCCGTACCTGTTATGTATTTACGAGGTACGTCCAGAAAGTAAGTTCCGTTTGGTTATATAAAACAAACGTGTACAGATACAGAAAAAAATATTTATTGTACGAAAATCTACAACTGTTGAACTACTTTTCTACTTAGCTTCCGAAAATTTGTAGGCACTTTTCATAGCACGGCACAAGTTTTTGTATGCGTTCTTCATAGAAGGTTGCCGCCTGTGTATTCAGCCATGTGGTAACGTGTTCTTTCGGCTCGTCATCGTTAAAGTGTTGACAGGACAAATTATAGGTGTAAGAAGAGGATTTCCATCAAAAGGTGGTGTTTGTTTTCACGATAGTGCCCGACCTCTTGTGGCGAATGTGACCAAACAACTCTTACAGGAATTTCACTGGGACGTGTTTGATCATCATCCGTACAGCCCTGGCCTCGCTCCTAGCCACTTTCGCCTCTTCTTACACCTAAAATCTGTCCTTGGTGGTCAACATTTCAACGACGATGACGAGCTGAAAGAACATGCTACCACATGGCTGAATACACAGACGGAAACCTTCTATGAAGAAGGCATACAGAAACGTTTCTTTTATTGTTGTTAAAGGGAGGCGAAATACTGTGCAGGCAGAGGAACTGTACATGGAGCGATATCCTGAAAAGTACCCACCTTCCCGACGGATGTTTTGCGGCGCTTCAGGAAACGGGAAGTTTCAATCCACGACACGCAATCGTCGTGGAACTCGCACAGGCGAAGCTGCCGATGTTACTGTTTTCACTTCCGTTGCTAAGAATCCTCATGTGAGCACAAGACAGTTTGCACACGAGATTGGCTTACCTGAAACCAGTGTTCCTCGCATTCGTACACGTCACCGGTTCCATCCTCACCACGTACACCTACATCAAGAACTGCATGGCAATGATTTCCAAAATCGCGTAAAGTTCTGTCAGTGGGCACAGCAGCAAATCCTCGCCAACCCGAATTACTTCTGCAGTTTTCTCTTTACCGATGAGTGTTCCTTCTCAAACAAAAGGCAGGTAAATACATGGAATCATTATATAAATACGCTAACACGAAAATTATGGTACAGATTACTAATTTATTCGTACAAAAGGCCAATGAAAGTTACATAATTCGAAAGATTGTTTGTCGTAGATTTCACTAGTATAAGTATTAGGTGTGCATTTAGCCATTAAAAGTGGTAAAAGGCAGTAGAAATTTTCCTATCTACAGCTTGGATCAAGTTCTACATTTTCCAACAATCAGCTCACTGATTGGCTATTCGCCTCAACCAAAGACGCTGTAATGCAGCGCATCTGCAGTATTAAGATAAGTAAATATCGAAACATGGAGTGCTCCCAACTCACTTTCTTGTGCCGTTCAAATGCTTCATTTTCGCAGTGTTTAAGAGTGGTTAAAGGAAATGGATGTTTTCATATGAATGCCGATATAAAGGCTGATACGCCGGGAGAGACATCTAGCGGTCCTCGGGTGGAACTGCGAAGTCGACATGTCAGCTCTGGAATTCTGAACATCGCAGTATCGAAATAACATTATTTCTTGGATTTGTTTAAATATACGAACATCGAAATTATAGTTCCATTTCAAATATTGGGCTAATTAAAGTTACATAATTCGAAAATGGCATGAGAGGTATATACTTCAGTTTTTATTTGCTGTTATTGTGTCACGCATTTTCCTTAACACGTAAAAGATACCATTTCATACCTCCCAGTGCCGGTTAAATTTTACCAAATATCCCAGCGGCCTCCTATGATAATGTTGGCAACAGATGCTGAATAGTGAGAATTCTGTGAGTCTTCATTTTAGCCAATCGCCTGACAACGCTGATGTTTTCTCGTGGAATCTTCGCTTCACGAGGGCAATTATTTTTACTGAGCGGACGAGGGTACGTACAAGAACCTGTCAACCATAAAGCAGGAACAGCATTATTTGTTTACTTCACGGTCTGTACGATACACTAATCGAGTCATTCTATGTGGTTCGAACAAATGGGCAAAGATTTTCCATCGTGTTGTGGATGTTGGCAACATAATCACGCAAGGCCGCCGACATGATACGTAAAATTTTACCCCCAGTGACCATTGTAAACGCAATTGGTCGATTCTCGACCACAGGCAATACTAGTATGCATTATTGGTCCAGTGACAACCCACGATAGTTTAGACGTCATTGGAGATTGGACGTCTGCTGTGGGATGCTTGGTACTACAATTATTGGCCCTTATTTCATCAGTGGTAGTCTACACAGCACAGTGTATACCAACTTCATCAGACGAATTCTTCCCCCTTTTCAGGGCGAAGTGCCGCTAAGAACCAGAAAGCTTATGCCAACGCGATGCCTGACCATCACAATGCCTAGCGTGCACGTCGTGGCCTGAACCGAAGGCATCCTGCCATGTCTATCGCGATGTTGCAACAGCCCCAGAGGACACGCACGGACGTATCGTGCTTTCGTGTAAATCTCTGCAGCAGGTAACACTGCAAGTGCCGTCGATGCGAACAAGAGGTGTAACCAATGGCACCCCATAACATCACGCCGGGTGATACGCCAGTATGGGGATGACGAATACACGCTTCCAATGTGCGTTCACCGCAATGTCGCCAATGTCGTCATGATGCTGTAAACAGAACCTGGATTCATCCGAAAAAAATTAAGTTTTGCCATTCGTGCACCCAGTTTGCGTACACCATCGCAGGCGCTCCTGTCTGTGATGCAGCGTCAAAGGTAATCGGAACCACGGTCTGCGATCTGATAGTCCATGCTGCTGCAAACGTCGTCGAACTGTTCGTGCAGATGGCTGTTGTCTTGCAAACGTCCCCATCTGTTGACTCAGGAATCGAGACATGGCTGCACGATCCGTTACAGCCATGCGGACAAGATGCCTGTGATCTCGACTGCTAGTGATACGAGGCCGTTGGGATCCAGCACGGCGTTCCGTATTGCCCTCCTGAACCCACAGATTCCATATTCTGCTAACAGTCATTGGATCGAGACCAACCGCGAGCAGCAATGTCGCGATACGATGAACCGCAATCGCGATATGCTACAATCCGACCTTTATCAAAGTGGGAAACGTGATGGTACGCATTTCTCCTCCTTACACGAGGCATCACAGCAACGTTTCACCAGGCAACGTCGGTCAACTGCTGTTTGTGTCTGAGAAATCGGTTGGAAACTTTGCTCATGTCAGCACGCTGTAGGTGTCGCCACCGGCGCCAACCATGCGAGAATGCCCTGGATATCTAATCACTTGCATATAACAGCATCTTGTTCCCGTCGGTTAAATTTCGCGTCTGTGGGATGTCATCTGCGCGGTGTACATATGTTAGTGGACAGGAGGGTATTTGAAACGGCAAGCGGCCGTATACGGCAGTCACATGTGGCGGCCGGCGGTTGCGACAAGCCACGCCACGCTGCAGACTGGCGGTGACATTTATGTGCGCGGTGGCACACGCGGAGACGCGGGTTTTATTGGCCCACTTGGCGGCGTTTCGGCGTATCGCGGCATCGCCAGGCGCTCACTTTACGAGGCCGGCGGGCATGCTAATGAGCCGGCCGCTGTCGGGCTGCGCTTTGCGTCAGGCGATGTGCAGCGGTCGACCATCTGCTCAGCGCCGTCTCCAGGGCCGACGTCTCTACCCAGCTGCTGGGACCTTTCCTAGACTGCCGTCGACAAACTGTGCCAGGTGTCACAGGGTACATAGCCTCACACTTCAATAACAACGTAATAAGTACAGTCAGAGCGAAACGTGATGCGTGATCGAAACTTGTACCGCACCAAATCTCTCCACATTTTTCAAGATCCCCTCTCTGTACTAAGATTTGTTTAAATTGTTCAAATGTTTGTTAAGCTTATGGGACTTAACTACGGGGTCATCAGTCCCTAAACTTACAAACTACTTATGAACTAGGACGGCACAAATATCCATGCCCGAGGGGGGATTCGAACCCCCGACCGTAGTGGCCGTGCAGACCGTGACTGGAGCGCCTCAGTCCCCTCGGCCACCGCTACCGGCAAGATTTGTTTAAGCCTAATCAGGAGTCCGTAGAGGATGACAGGTTTACACAAATCCACAGTACCATTTTGAAGTACCGGGTGATCAAAAAAGTTAGTATCAATTTGAAAACTTAGTAAATCACGGAATAATGTAGATACAGACGTAAACGCCGGCCGAGGGGACTGAGGCGCTTCAGTCACGGTCTGCACGGCCACTACGGTCGGGGGTTCGAATCCCCCCTCGGGCATGGATATTTGTGCAGTCCTAGTTCGTAAGTAGTTTGTAAGTCTAGGGACTGATGGCCCCGTAGTTAAGTCCCATAAGCTCTACAAACATTTGAACATTTTTGAGAGGTAAAAATTGACACGCATGCTTGGAATGACGATTTTAGGATAAGTGTACAAACACGTGAAGCAATACTCACTCACATTACGACTTGCCTTAGAAGGGTGTTTTTCAACCTTTTCGAATGTGTGACCCCCTTGTAAGTAAAAAAATTGCACTGGCGTGTTTTATGGCCCCTTTAGATTTGTTGTTTTATAAGTTCTTGCAAACCTTTTGGGCAAAAATAATAATCTAAATAATAAAAAATTAATTAATAAGACTTCCTGAATCCCTTTTTGGGAAAAAAAAATAATTTCGTAGTGGCGGGTTTCGAACCACCGACTTTAGAGTCATAGTCCAACGCCTTGGCCACTACGCTACAGCTATCAATCAAAACACCTTTAATCTCATACTACTGATAGCCGTTGTTAACTGATGCTAATATGGCATTTGTAGACACTAGATTATCATTTATCGTACGAAGAACGATGCGTTTTTGTTAATTCTTCAGTGCGCCATTGCTTTGAAATGACAACGTGTAAGTTACAATAAGAAAATCATCAAATACGCAACGCAAGATGGCGTATGCCAGAGAGTGTTCTGGGCGAGGAATGTCACGTGACATCTGCGAACGGCTGGTTTTCGTTAATTCAATGGAGGGTGTCAAATCTACGTTATTTTTGCAAATCTCTCTCAAACGAAAGGAGATATGAAAATAAAAAAAAAAACTATATGGGAGCTAAGTTGTAGAGAATTTTCCCCTCTACAAATTCGGTTATTCAATTTTCGTGTCAGATGAATAGTTAATCCGTTCTTTTCATTTAAATTTCGAGCTGTCAAAAGACGATCGCAAAGGCCCACTTTTAGTGTTACTACCGTAACCTAAAGTGGGCCAAAAATATTTCGGCGACTGCCTTCAAAGAATATATATTCTGGAGAAGCCCACCACCGTCATTATTGCGTACCCTGACAAAACTATTTTGGAGTCTCAAAGGCAAAGAATTTACTTTCATCTTTGATACAGCGTTCTTGTAAACTGATTGGCGTTGTCTTTCTGTACTTTTCGGAATGGTAAGAATTATACCTATTATCACTTGATTACTGACAGAAGTATAAATTTGCATAACGAAGTGTTTCGCATATCAGGCATGAGTCAGTAGCGAATTATGCTCACTAAAAAAGGTCCCGCTGAGTAGACACTTCATGAGGAGGTAGATTCTTTTCCGAATTTCTTAGATTTGATTACTGCATATTTTCCATGTACCTGTCGATTGGTTCCTGAAGGCTTTGAGCTTATATATCGTTAACACGCTGTGTTGTTGTTGTGGTCTTCAGTCCGGAGACTGGTTTGATGCAGCTCTCCACCCTAGTCTATCCTGAGCAAGCCTTTTCAACTCCACATAAGAACGGCAACCTACATCTGTCTGAATCTGCTTACTGTATCCATCTCTTGGTCTTCCTCTGCGATTTTTACCCCACACACTTCCCTCCAATGCTAAATTCACAATTCCTTGATGTCTAAGAACGTGTCCCTTCTTTTAGTCAAGGTATGCCAGAAATTTCTTTTCTCTCCAATTCTGTTCAATACCTCCTCATTAGTTACGCGATCCACCCACCTAATCTTCAGCATTCTTCTGTAGCACCATATTTCAAAACCCTCAATTCTCTTCCTGTCCGCACTGTTTATCGTCCATGTCTCACTCTCATACAAAGCAACACTCCATACAAATGCCTTCAGAAAGGACTTCCTTAGGCTTAAATCAATATTCGATGTTAACAAATTTGCCTTTTTCAAGAACGCTGTTCTACCCATTGCCATTCTGCATTTTACATCCTCTGTACTGCGACCATCATTTCTTATTGTACTGCCCAAGTAACAAAACTCATCTACCTCCTTTATTGTTTCATTACCTAATCTAATTCCTTCAGCATCACCTGATTTTCTTACACTGCACTCCATTACCCTAGTTTTACTCTTGTTAATCTTCATCTTATCTGCACCTGTCAACACACTGTCCATTCCGTTCAATTGCTCTTCCAGGTCCTTTGCTGTATCTGCCGGATTACTATGTCGTCGGCAAAACGCAATGTTTTTAATTCTTCACCCTGAACTTTAATTCCTTCGCCAACTTTCTGCTTGCTTTCCTTTATAGCTTGCTCAATGTACAAATTGAAGAACATTGGGGAAAGGCTACAACCCTGTCTTACTCCCTTTCCAACCACTGCATCCCTTTCAATCCCTTCAACTCTGACAACCGCTGTCTGGATGTATTTACTAGAAAACAATCTAATTCTAGTAAATTAACCCGCTCGGTTAGCCGTGTGGTGTAACGCACCGCTTTCCGAGACGGGGAGGCGTACTGACAGGCCCCGGTTCGAATCCGCCCGGCGGGTCGGAGTGCCGGCCAGCCTGGCTGTGGTTTTTAGGCGGTTTTCCACATCCCCCTAGGTGAATACCGGGTTGGTCCCCAAGTCCCGCCTGAGTTACACGGTTCGCAAACATTTCGTACCACTTTACACTTTCAGACACACACAACACTATACGCAGACATTTGGGGAAGACATTTCCTCCCCTCCCCTCCCAGAGGCAGGAAGGGCATCCGGCCACCCTGTAAATTTTAGACATGCCAAATCCGCGTTTAACTCAGAGCCGACCCTGTGTATGCGGGCCCAAGGCCAAAGGGATAGATAGAATCTAATAATGGTCAATTCAGAATTAAGTAAGTTACATACTTGTAACACTAAGTTCAATTAGGCCTATGTTTGTGTATTACGAAACCCTTAGTATTCAGACATGCAGAGGTCTAGTTTATGTCGATCCCTCGATCAAGTCTTAGCGAAGCCCCCGCCCCCCTTCCAGCACCTTGGGGGGTCGCGACTCACTACCTTAGAAGAAAAAGGAAAAGCAAACCTACGGTTGTAGCTTTTGTAGATTTGGAGAAAGCTTCTGACGAAGTTGACTGCAATCAATATACTGTTTCCAGTTATGAAGTAAAAATTTTCAAATGTTTGTAAATCTATGGGACTTAAATACTCTGGCTATCACTGCTAGGTTTAAAAATGTACTTGAAATTACGGACAAACAGTCATGCTCGAGAGAGGACTCGAACCTCCGACAATGAGCAGCCGCGAGCTCCGCAGCAAGGCGCCTTAGAGCGCTCGACCACTCCACCGCGGCAATTACGAAGTCTAGAAAAGCGAAAAGGTGGAGTTTAACAGCTTTTAAAGTTTTGAACAACGTCATCTTGACTACAGCTGCTTAATATTAGCTGCAATAATTTCGGGCAATTGAAGAGTGACCACATTTGTACAATATGCGCGGTATGCTTGGGATCATTATCTTGATAAAAATGATAGCTGTTCGCAATACCTAGATGCCGTGCACTCTGCTTCAAATGTCCTCGCAGTATATTCAGATACGCTTCCCTGTTCATAGTATCACCAGTGAACACTAAATCAACCACACGATGCATCCCCACACCATGATGCTTCCACCTGCAAAATATACTGTCGGTTTGAGGTTCCTGGGATTCAGCTCTGCCGGCCGCGGTGGCCGAGGTGACTGAGGCGCTCCAGTCACGGTCAGCACGGCCACTACGGTCGGGGGTTCGAATCCCCCCTCGGGCATGAATATTTGTGCCGTCCTATTTCGTAAGTAGTTCATAAGTAGTTTGTAAGTTTTAGGGACTAATGACCCCGTAGTTAAGTGCCATAAGCTTAACAAACATTTGAACATTTTTTGATTCAGCTCTTCGTCGGTCTTTCGCCACACGTTTGCCTTTCCATCGCTTTGCTATAATGTAAATTTACATTCGTCGCAAAAATATCACCCGATTCCACCAAGTCTGGTGGTATTCGGCGTATTCCCTCGCAAACTGAATAACCTTCTTCTGGTTGACTGCATTTGTGAATGGCTTTCGCCGTTCCACTCGACCATGGTACTGCGATCGTCGTAATACTGTCCGCGCGGTTTCGGGATGAACTTTTACACCAAGGTTTCTCTCCACCTCACTTGTAATTCGTGTGGCATATATATTCGCCGCGGTGGCGTAGCCGAGCGGTGTAAAGCGTCTCGCTGCGGAGCGCGCGGTTTCTCACCATTGAGGTTCGAGTCCTCCCTATGGCATGGGTGTGTGTGTTTGTCCTTAGTTTACCTAGGTTTAAGTAGTTTGTAAGCTACGGACTGATGACCACGCAGTTTGATCCGATAGATTTACAAACATTTGAACATTTTTTTTTATATTTTCGGATTATGTTGTACCTTTCGCGCAATCACACGTTCATCTCTCTGTGAAAATATCCGTGGCCGTCCTGTGCTGCAACGGAATTCCAATCGGTCTCCTTTCTCGAACCGTGTAATAATGTCGTGAACTGTATTTCTCTTCATGTTCGGTATTGCGGCAATTCCTGTAGGTTTTCCCCTTCGAGTGATGATAAACGACAAGTTGCCTTTGCTCGAATGTAGAACACTTCCCTCTGCGTCCCTTCGTCGACCTGCACAGGCTCGCGTTACGTGTTCACTAACTACTAACCATCGCCATCGTCTCGCGGAAATGTCGGACTCACTGCGGTTGCTTCACCCTCTGTGCGTCTCGGAATGAACCGTTCTCTCACGTTGTCCGCCTTTGTCCGAATACTTTTGTTGCCCCTTCCCATGCCGTTTTCAGGAAATATTACGGAACAGACACATGTCCAACAACAATTATTCGTATTTGACGCGTGTTTCACGTTGCGACGTCTTATCCGGTATCCCAAATACATTACAAAGTGCGAGCAATTTCTTCATTTGTTCATGCGGCAGACATCAAAATTATGCACATTTTCGTGCTGTCCGAATAGTTTTGCGACTGAGTATTTATCTTGAGGTTTTTAAATTTTGTAATATGATGTGGTAAGCTGCTGGCTACGATGAACAGAACACGCAAACTTTTGTAGCGGGCTGTGTTAACGTCGTTGGCGACTGGCGCCATTAAAAACTGGCGTGCTGTTCTCCGTTACCGAAGCGGCCAGCGGTTGCTGGCAAGGGGGAAAATAAATGGCGCTCTAATTACATTTTTTGTCAGTGTCGGCGTAGTTAAGCGACCTGTCGCAGCAACTGGGCCACCGCGCCATCCGTAACGCGGAGCGACTGCTAAGCGAGGACGCCCGTACGTACATTTCAGATCGCGATATTAATATTTTTCTCTCGCGCCGCGTGAGGTGGGTACTAATGCATTGGGGTCGCGCGCGTTCCGCATCTGATTCGAGGCCTGCATACGGTGTGTCGCTGTGAGTGATGGCGGCAATTTTCTAGACGGATGGCGGACGCCGGCGCGAGCAAGGACGTGATACACATGTCTGCGGCGTGGCTAAGCGACCGCCGTGGGTAGGCGACCAGTTGGAGCGGCTCTGTCCGGACGACGTGTTGGCGGTCTGAGGTCTGTCTAGTGCGATGTCAGCGATGTCGGATGTCGTGTTCCGTGCGACGCGCCGCCAATCCCCCGACAACCTGTTGCCGTCAGGGTAGGGCCCGCGCAGTGCGAGATCTGCTTCAAAGAGGTATAAAAACAACGTAGAGAGGCTATTGGGGGAGAGAGTGGCCACCGGACATGTGGCCGCCATGTTTTTACCAGATTGAGCGCGGGGCGTGCGCTTACACAGCGACTGGATAGGGGATTTCTTGTCAGAGAGGACACAGTTCGTAGTAATCGATGGTAAGGCATCGACTAAAACAGAGGTGATATCGGGCGTTCCACAGGGTAGTGTTATTGGTCCTACAAAAGAGATTTAGGGGAAAATCTAGGCAGCTCTCTTAGACTGTTTGCAGATGACGCCGTCATTTACCGTCTAGTAAAATCATCTTAAGATCAAAACCAACTCCAGAACGACCTCAATAAGATATCAGTATCGTGTAAATATTGGCAATTGACTCTAAATAATGTGAAGTGTGAAGTCGTCCACATGAGTACGAAAAGGCACCCATTAAACTTTGTTTACAAGATAAATCAATCAAAAGTGAAGGACGTAAACTCTACAAAATACCTAGGAATTACTATTACTTCAGACTTAAACTGGGCCGGCCGAAGGGACTGAGGCGCTCCAGTCACGGTCTGCACGGCCACTACGGTCGGGGGTTCGAATCCCCCCCTCGGGCATGGATATTTGTGCCATCCTTAGTCTTAGCTAGTTCATAAGTAGTTTGTAAGCTTACGGACTGATAACTCCGTAGTTAAGTCCCATAAGCTGTACAAACTTGAACTGCAAAGAACACGTAGATAGTGTCATGGGAAAGGCGAACCAGAGTCAGCCTTTCATTGGCAGAACCCTTAAAAGATGCAACAGAACTACTAAAGAAACTACATGCACTGCGCATGTCAGTCTATTTTTGGAATATTTCTGTCCAGTGTGGTATCCTTATCAGGTGGGTTTGACGGAGGACATCGAAAGAGTCCAAAGAAGGGCAGCTCGTTTCGTATTGTCACAATACAGGGGAGACAGCGTTACGGAAATGATACAGGATCTGGGATGGTAATCATTACAACAACGGCGCTTATCGCTGCGGCGTGCGCTACTTACGAAACTCCAATCGCCAACATTCTCCTCCGAAAACGAAAATATATTTTTGACTCCCACTTACAGAAGTACAAATGATCATCTGAATAAAATACGAGAAATCAGAGCTCGAACGGAGAGATTCAGGTGTTCCTTCTTCCCGTGCGCTATTCTAGAATGGGATGGGAGATGAGTTATACAAAGGTGGTTCGATGAACCCTCTTGCAGAGTACCCCATTTAGTGTGTAATAGATGTAGATGCAGCCACTTGACGACTGGAATAACCCGTCACTTCCATCCGTGACACCAAAGCAAGTCTTCTAGCTTACTGATCACTACTTCGTTAAACAAATGTCTAACTACGTTCACGTAGGCCTAATAAATTTGTAAGCAAATAGGTATTGTGAAACAGTATCTAGGACTGTCGAATGTTAATACCCTATTTTACGATGTTCTGGTAATTTCGACAGATGGCAGCTGATTAATAATATATATATATATATATATATATATATATATATATATATATATATATATATATATATATTATTAATCTATCATGTTACGTATCCCAAAGAAAATAATGCTATTTCAGAATTTTCTGTCTGAATATCCATCGCTGAAATTAGTACAATATTATCGCTTGTCGCCCTCGTATAATGCATTTCAAGTGTGCTGTCGATCTTGTAACATTTTCCCACACTGGAAAATACCGAAAACGTCATTATGCAGATACTTTTAGGGACATAGTATCACAGAAAATCGGAAAAATACCGATACTGTATCTAGTAAAACTCAGAAACGGACTCAAAATAGGTAACTGCATATCCACAATAGTCCCGTGCCCCTCTCTTTCTCACGTACCATACCGTAACCATTTACAGGATTGTAAACAGCCAATAATACACAGCCGAGGGGAGGTATCGTAGCCATGTTAAGACATATCATGCAGCACGACATATTAAAAATCCGAACTATGAACTAACAAAAAGCTAGCAGAAACCGTTTAGCGCGTGTCCGAGGCTCAACCGCTAGCAGCGCGCCTCATGTGTTTCAAACGTCAACTTCGCTTCGCAGTTTCTCCGGATGTAATTCACGCATCGCGATGCAACCGACGCCATTCTTTTAGTGATTTTTCTTCCTATCGATTGCTTACGAAATAATATGGGGTATCCATTTTAAAAAACATAAGTTTGTGTTGAAAATAATAATTCTTCATGTCTTAGAGAGTCTCATAGTACCTACTTTCATAAGCCCTTTCCGTACGTTCATGACCGTCAAAGTCGTTTTCCAATATCTCTTATAGTTTCAGTTTTAAACTCCTAAAATATAAGGTTTTGTGTATTGTGGTACAACGTTAAGAATCTTACATTATAGCTTATAATTTCCACTTTTTTGTGTGCCTTTGGACAGCTAAACGGCATTATTTCGTTCTCTATATATCTATCTATATAAAAGCGAAAGGACACTCATTCTTACACCTCTCTCACTCACTAACTAAACTCGAAATCTCTGAGACTACTTCACCTATGAAGCTGAATTTGGCAGGAATGTAGTTTATAGGTAGAAGACGTCAGCTAAGAACTGACTTCGTCATAGAGCCGATAGTTCAGGAGATATTACGTCATAAACAATGAAAAATATCCCCGTGTGCAGAGTCGCATATTCTTTGTCGGCTAAACTTCGCGTCTGTAGCACGTCATCTTCGTGGTGTAGCAATCTTAATGGCCAGGAGAGTGTAACGTACTATAATGCAGACGACTGAACTATTTCGGAGTCTTTTCCTGCCGCGGTGGAGTAGCCGAGCGGTCTAAGGCGCCTCGCTGCGGAGCGCGCGGTTGCTCGCCGTGGAGGTTCGAGTCCTCCCTGGGGCATGGGTGTGTATATGCTTGTCCTTAGGTTAGCTTACCTAGGTTTAAGTAGTTTGTAAGCTACGGACTGATGACCACGCAGTTTGGTCCGATAGATAAAAAAAAAGTCTTTTCCGAGCAACTACGACGAAAGATTTTAGGCTACAGTAATATGCTCCAGTGAAGTAGTTTCGTCAACGATGTTGGATAAAATCTTTGTCAAAGATCTTCTACAGTGAAACACCAGAGTCGAACATAAGAGTCAGGAAACTCAAAGTGAATTTTTGCCACCTCGCGACTGCAGCGCTGCCTAGCGGCTGGGTTGTAAAAACATACCGCGAAACGATCGAGTAATGAATGTGTATTTAAAGAGAAGCAGAACTTCAAAATAGTTCGTGTTTAGGAGCTTTTATCACGCTAAAAGTTGTAACAACTATCAAAAACGTAGGCCTAATTCGGTAATCTCTCATTTGCAAAGGATGCTCAAAAGTAAGAGAATAATGTTACGAATAACAAGTATTTATTTGCGGTGTTTTTGTTATACTTTTAGACATCGAAGTAAATGTTTAACAATTCATTTACGTCTAAACTTCTGCTATTAATTGGAATCTCAAATACTTGACCACTCTTTCATAATATTACTGCTGCATAACAGTAATGTCTGAATGCTTCCAATAGCAGTTAACTACTTCAGTAGAGCCTGCTTAGCTTCGTACCTTAGTTTCACAAAAAATAATGGCCTGTATACCAACATATTTTGGCGGTTACCTACAAGTTTAAGTGAATGCGTAGCTACAAATAAATAAAACTAACATATATAAACTGTTAATTTTAGCAAGTTACATTCTTGAAGATATTCAGTTTGAAAATTAAGGTAGGTACTCGAAAGGCACAGAAGCAAGGACAAGGTAAAAAGAGGGTTTAAAAGCGATGTAGATTCAAATGTTCAAATGTTTGTAGAGCTTAAGGGACTTAACTACGGGGTCATCAGTCCTTAAACTTACAAACTACTTATGAACTAGCTAACACCATGGACGGCACAAATATCCATGCCCGAGGGGGGGATTCGAACTCCCGACCGTTGTGGCCGTGCAGACCGTGACTGGCGCGCCGCAGTCCCCTCGGCCGGCAAAAGCGATGTAGAGTCTACTTTCCTACAATGTAATATTTCCAAAACTATACACGATTTTTACATTGTCCGAAGTCCATTAAAACAAAACTCACGCAACGTCAGTACGTAGCGAGCACGCGAACGAACATAGTAAGTTACTTTTATACTTGAGCATCAGGCTGCTTTCTAAAAGTTTTTGGACGATATGATTGCGACTCGGGTATTGTGAACTGTATGAATTACACTGAACAGAGAATTCGTTGTTATAGACTACCATTAACAGAAGTAGTAATATTACTTTATTGTAGAAAACTATCATATTCAAAAAACAATAACAGAAAAGAAACATCTCATAAACGACGAAACCAATCTAGCAAAAACACTCTTTTCAAGCTTATTTACCACCTAACATAAATATAAACATTATGAGAGTCAACCCCCCCCCCTTTCCTGAAAACACAAATCGCGATTACCTCACCTCCCCCCCCCCCAACCACCATTACAACCCAATTAAACCTGAATTTACTCATCTCAAAAAAACATCGGAACACCTTGTTCACGAAATTATATATATATATATATATATATATATATATATATATATATATATACACTAATGTTGATTATAACGTTGGCAAAACTCACAGACCACACGAAGAACAACTGAACAGACGAAAACATAGCCACACTGTAGTGAAATGATAGACAGGCATTCCACATATAACAGGCGATATGTAATCAGTATACATTTCAAAAAGTTAAGTGGTGATGAAAAGGCAAAAACGAAACAAAAACACACGAAAAGTGCTGTACACAACCCTCAAACGAACTCCAGCCAAGAAGACGGAGAAACAGCAGTGAGATGTAAAGAAGAGACATCAACACCGTGAGTAGACCGAATATTAAGTTAAAAACACTTAGGCCTAAGGTGCAATTTTTTGAAAACTGTTTTTAATCTACTTATCGAAAATAAACTGTACAAGCCTTTGTATCATTTACAGACCACAGAAGATGCTTTTTTTTATTTTAAAAGCGAAACGCGTCTGGTTTAAAAATAAACCTCTTAATTGCAGTCAGTATAAGACGGATTACCTCTTATAATCAATTTTAACAGCTGCTGCGGAATATGGCCACACAACCAAACATTGTACTTTATTGATGTTTTGATATTTGTATTAGAAAGTTCACAGCAATGTTCAGTGACAAAGAAATACGAAAGTAACAGCATTACAAACATCAACTTCTCAGCTGTATGACGCATTTGCCTTGTTACTCCCTACTGGCCGCTTGGAGCGCTAGTTTCGCTTCAGCGGCAGTTTTTCGCAACTGTCTGTGATAGAGTGCGGTAACACCGGCCTGATGGAGTTGTTTCCAGTTGAGACCACGGGGGCAGCTAGCGCACTTGTCGTCAAGTTTCGGCGCCGCCAACTTTTGCGTGAGTCGAGAAACTGACGAAGTCTGCCCCGTCGGGATAATATAAGGGGGCGAAGGCGGTGGTTGCGCAAGAGGCCGCCTCCCTGGGTGGCGGCGCTGCCGTCGCACGGTGCCCCGCCCGTGGGAAATCAGCCCCAGCTAACACCTCACACACACACACACACACACACACACACCTGCTACCTACCCATCTACGTACCTGCTCATATCGCCCCCACGGCAGCCAGCCATCAAGCCATCTGCTACGAGCAGCAAGGGCCAACGAACGCGCTCATCGGCTTAACGGGAACGTCCAAAGACTGTCACGCAACTGCCCACATGGCACAGGTAAAGATGATTTACGACTTTGGTGCATCAGATAACACTTCTACATTTCATGTGCTCGAAGACTAGTTATCCGCGCTACTCTATCCTACCAAAGTCTCTTCACAACCATTGCATTTTCGACTGGATAGGGGATTTCCTGTCAGAGAGGACACAGTTCGTAGTAATCGATGGTAAGGCATCGACTAAAACAGAGATGATATCGGGCGTTCCACAGGGTACTGTTATTGGTCCTCTGCTGTTCCTTATTTCCTGTGGGTCCCTGGCCACGTGGGAGTTCCCGGGAATGAGACCGCCGACATAGCAGCCAAGGCCGCAGCTCTTTTGCCTCGCATGGCTACCTTTTGCGTCCCATCGGACGATGTTCAACGGGCTCTTCGCCGGAGTATCGTGTCGCAATGGCACAGTGCGTGGTTCTCACTGTACGACAATAAACTGAGAACTGTAAAACCGATCCCGACCGCTTGGAGGACCACCTCACGCCCCTCTCGGCGGGAGGTCATCGTGGCCCGGTTGCGGATCGGTCACTGCCGTTTCAGCCACCGTCACTTGCTATCCGCCGACCCTGCAAATGCGGTGAACTGCTGACAGTGCGACGTGTTTTACTGTCTTGTGTTAATTTTAATCATCTCCGTGTAGCCCTTCACTTTCCGTCTACTCTGGAGGAAATTTTAGCTGATGACACACGAGCAGCTGCTCGAGTTCTGCGTTTTATCAACTTGGCCAACTTATCCAAGGATATTTAACCCTTTTATTGTCTTTTATCTTTCGTTTTTAGTCTCTTGTTGTTGTTCTGACAGTCACCTTTTTTCTTTGAGATCATAGCGAATCTATGTTCTTGGCTGGGCGCTAATGACCATAGAAGTTGTGCGCCCTAAAACAAAAAACAAACAAAAAAAGTTCCTTATTTACATAAACGATTTCGGGGAAAATCTAAGTAGCTCTCTTAGGTTGTTTGCAGATGACGCCGTCATACCGTCTAGTAAAATCATCTGAAGATCAAAACCAACTGCAGGCCGATCCGAATAACATATCAGTATGGTATAAAAATTGGCAATTGACTCTAAATAATGAGAAGTGTGAAGTCGTCCACATGAGTACGAAAATAAATCCGTTAAACTTTGTTTACAAGATAAATCAATCAAACGTGAAGGCCGTAAACTCCACTAAATATTTAGGAATTACTATTACTTCACACTTAAACTGGAAAGAGCACGTAGATAATGTCATGGGAAATGCGAACCAGAGATTGCGTTTTATTGGCAGAACCCTTAAAAGATGCAACAGAGCTACAAAAGAAAGTGCATACACTACGCTGTATCGACTTAGCTCGCAACAGGGGACTGATGACCACGTAGTCTAGTCCCCTCTAAACAACAACAACAACAATGTCCGTTACAACGGCGCTTATCGCTGCGCCGGGGGCTACTAACGAAACTCCAATCGCCAACATTCACCGCCGAATGCGAAAATATATTGTTGGCTCCCACTTAGGTAGAAATGATCATCACAATAAAATACGAGAAATCAGAGCTCGAACAGAGAGATTCAGGTGTTCTTTCTTCCCGCGCGCTATTCGAGAATGGCATGGAAGATAAAATAGTACAACGTTGGTTCGATGAACCCTCTGCCAGGCACTTAAATGTGATTTGCAGAGTATCTCATGTAGATGAAGTCACTGCAATCCCACTTGAGAGCAGATATTTCTCGTTTGCACTTCTTCGTTATTAGGAAGGAAAGTATTTTAATTATTCCTTTAAACTCACATTCGATTACAGCCAGAAACAGTGCAAAAAGCGTTTTCAGCAGTGCAAGTATCAAACAAGAGTTTTTACGTCATAGTAGCTGCGCATGCGCTGTAACACGTTTCTGGAACACCCTGCTGGAACGAACCTAAGGTGTCAGCTAAGCCTGTGGAGGTTGTTACTTGTCGGGGAAAATTCACTTTATGCTATTAAATTGGTAATTAATTTAGTGGTGGGCCGATCAGGCAGCGACTGATATCATTCTATTCGTAAGCTGCTGCCAAAATCACTCTCCCTTTGTCACAGGGCTGGACTATCTGCCATTTTCATCTGCCTTCCTTCAGCAGTTAGGTAGCCCAAGGTACTGGTGCTGCATGTGTAAATCCCTCGTGCAGACTTGTGACACACGTGACAGCCAGTCACCCGACCACGTTCGAAGTCCGTGAGTTCCACGAAGCGACCAATTCTGCTCTCACGATGTCTGATACTACTCTGGTCGCTGGTATGGAGTACCTCGCAGTAGGTGGCAGAAAGATGCACCTAATATGAAAAACGTATGTTTTTGGGGATGTCAGGATTCTGTCGATATCGTAGTGTATATGCGTGTGTCTTTGGTGTTTATTAAAACGTAGTGCAATTTTATGGTATCACCATTTTAGAGTTTAACACACGATAGAGTGGGTTGTTCTTCGTATGTCCTGAAGTGTTTTTTTTTTTTTTTCCTTTTTTTTTCCTATTTATTATGTAATCAATTATTGATAACTAGCTGAAAACCTGGCGTTGCCCGGGTATTTATTTGTTTATTCCTGCCATTTGTATAAGAGCTGTATGTCTGTAAAATCTCTTGGGAATAAAATTGGTACTAAAGAAGTAATAGATTAAAACTTGGTGCGTGTTGGGGGGCAGTTTTCCATGAACGTTACTGTTCCTGTGCTCATATCTTATGAACTACGTGTCGTACTGTGAGAGAATTTAGAAAATACACTCAACTATATATGTGTGTACTCCCTGCGGCTACAATTTGTAGTGTTCACATTATAAATTGTAACGTCATACCGAATGCCGTAGTTTTATTCCATAAACAGCGGAAAAGTAGTAAGCGAGAAACTTTTTTCCTTTCATCATTTTACTATTGTTGCCAGCGAGGAAAAGTTTAATAAAGGTTTGAAATTATGTTTAAAGTTTGTTGCAAGTCGCTAAGTACTGTCATTCTCATACAGTGTATTTCGAAAATCTCGCCGCATTATATGGCATTTTTTGCGATTTCTATTGGTTATGACGTAATATCTTTTGAACCATGTGCCGTATGTGATTCTTAAGCAATTGTTACCTCACGGTAAGGAATGTTTGTACCAAATTTGGTTGAAATCGGTCCAATGGTTTAGGAGAAAAGGAGCAGCATTGTCGCAAAATACAGTAGTTTTTGGGGCATCTCATTGTTTAAGACGTCATATCTCGTGAACTATATATCGTACGTGATTCTTACACTTGCGGCGTCCGTCCTCATGGATTGACGCTTACGTGTACAAAATTTCATAAAGATTGGATCATAACTGTAGATCTGTATGCAACACGTACAAACATACGGACACTCTGCTTCATATATTAGATTGGTTTCCCGATGCCGCGTATATTTATGAAATTGTTCGTGCACGACGGGCTGAAGCCGGCTGTGGCAACACGCCGATCGTTTGCTTTCACTGGTCGCTTTCGGCGGTCCAGCGCTACAAACGGATCCGGGCACTTGCTGTGTCTCTGGAGAAAGCACGGCCGCGGCATGTTGGCCGTGTCGCCCGTAACCCGAGGCAAACTCTACCGCAGGAATCTCTCTCTCTCTCCCCCCCTTTGTCCGCCACAGGTTCAAGGTCACGCACAGCGTCCTCCCACGCAGCCGCCTGCCCCACGCCACAGACAAATATATACAGACGGGAAACCTCCGTAAGGGCCCGGTCCTACGCTCCGGGGTGCGGGGAGGGAGGGTTTATAGCAGTTCCGTAAGATGTCCCATGATGGCGCTGAGGTCAGAAGCAGCCGCTAGAGCAGGCGGCAGGTAGCGGCTGCACCCACCACCACCTCCCCTCAAACGCCGGCAAGCCGGACACAGCCGTGGCCTCGTGGCAGGCGGCACGAGCTCTCCCCTCAGCCTCCCCTCCACGCTACCCTCTGACGTGCAAGAGGCACACTAAGCCAGGGAACGGCCTGACACCTGCTAGCATCTTACGGAACTACGTGGGGAGCGTAGGACAGTGGTTTAGAGGGGGCTGCGTCTCTGTATATGTTACTCTGTGCCCACGCCTATATGGGCTATTGTCCCGTCCAACGCAGCAGTCCACTCGTACATCCTCACTTCCGACGAATGCTGCACACTTCCCCCCCCCCCCCCCCCCTTTGTTTCGATACTTCGAATTTCCATTTTGCAGATTTGAGGCACCTTGCGGCTGCTGGTAACGATACATTGCAGTGTGACATGAAAAAAGTAGGCGACGTTGCTCAATATCTAAACTTCTCTTTACCCCGTCAAGTGTTAACCCTATCGGGTCGGAACGAGTTTTCCCAAAGCGCAGCAACGCGGCGCGGTTGATTTAAGCGCTGCGCGGGTTCCACATCCTAATATATATATTTAAAAAAAGTTCAAATGTTTGTGGAGGTTATGGGACTTAACTAAGTGGTCATCAGTCCCTAAACTTAAAAAAAACTTATGAGCTAGCTTATACTAAGGACGGCAGCAATATCCATGCCCGAGGGGGGATTCGAACCCCCGACCGTAGTGGCCGTGCATACCGTGACTGGCACGTCGCAGACCACTCGGCCACCGCGGCCGGCGTTCCACATCCCTTACGTTTCTTTCGTCGCTTATAAAATCTAGTTTTTAACTTATCTGTATTTTTTTAATGAAGCTTAAAACACGATCTTTACTGGCATACTATTTTCATTATTGCGTCTAGTGCACTTTTTGACTTGGCGGTGGTGATAAAAAATTAATTTGATTTTTTAAAACTTTCTTTAGTTGAGAGGTGATGCACTGAATTAGACATATTAAAATTAGTTGTTTCTTATTTGGTGTTTCAGCTTTAAAACTACATATATAATACTATTTTACCTGTTACGGAACGTCTATGGGAAGAAACATTAAAAAAAAAAAATTTCAATCTTATCTTGGGCGTATTGATTTGTCTCGGCAACAATGTCATTCAAAAATTCATCAGAAAAAGCAGTCAACAATCCGAAGATTGGTTTGAACACCATAGTGCTTTACTAGGCACGGTCCTGTTTGGAGGTGGTATGCCGTTGCCTTCCTCCGACCTTCGAACTGACTTACCCAGCCAGTTATAGGGGCTACTCGGTATTTTTCACATCAGCAGTACTGCCAGAGGTGGAACAAGTGGAAAGTCACAGATAAAAATCCTAAGACCTGGCGGGGGATCGAACCGACGACCTTCAGATTCATAGTCTGGCACTCAACCACTATGCAACCGAGGTGTACTTAGTTCGGAAAATATAGGAAACTGCTACAATTTCTCACTGCTTCAGAAATTTTGTCCCTTTGTGGGACAGAATCGATGTCACTAGGAAGCTCCGCTCTCCCCGTAATATCCGTCCATACAGCACTGCACCGAGGGACACCACTATTCGCGCCACTGCCGTCATGCAAATCAACTACATCCTCTTCATTTCCCTCTTCATCTTTCGCTTCTTTTTCTTCTGCATCACCTATATCGTCACTATCACTACTTTCTGACGACTCACTCTCACCACCACCATCATCTTCGTCTACATTCCACTCTTCATTACTGTCATTCGGCGAACTTCCAATGTCATCATCTAAAGGAGCCATGAATATGTAGTCACTAACACAAAAATCACCCAGGTGCAAACGTAAACACGACCGCAGGAATCACGTGATCTCCTGTGTCGCTACTCCAAGCCAGTCGCTAGATACAGCGCTGGTTGTGTGACGCGACATTCGGGCCACCAATGCGGGCCTCGCGTCACGAGAGGGTTAATGCAATTTAATAAATACCTCAACACCGAAACTGAACCAGCCTAGCGATTTTTTAATATCATCTACCGATCCCGGCATTGCCTCGCAGTAGCTAAATGAGCACGGCAATTAGCTACACATTCTACACTCCTCTCCTATCGTAGTTGCTATTTCTTACCTCCGCTCTTACGGCTACTCTCTCTCTTAGCTGGCTCAGCACGCGGCCGTTGCTCGGGAATTGAAACAGAGGTTCCAACCATTACGACTTATTTGTAATTGTTACGAAAACTGTTCAAAATTACGAGTTTACGTTCGGAGTAGTTCGCATTCCGATTCCCACTTTCAAATAAATAAATCAGTGTCATTTCTTTTTCGTCGGCAAAACTCGATTCCTTTCGAGTTCGTTGATGTGATATCGTCGTCAAAATTAAAGTGGTTACTAGCAACACCTTCTAGCATCTTCTTGTGGAAATCTCCAGTGTTGACAGTAACTTCTAAGAACTCGAAAACTGCGTAATACGGCATACGGGATGTTCAAAATGTTTCTAGAGCTTACGGGACTTAACTGCGGGGTCATCAGTCCCTAAACTTACAAACTACTTATAAACTCACTAAGACTGAGGACGGCACAACTATCCATGCCCGTCGGGGGATTCGAACCCCCTACCGTAGTGGCCGTGCAGACCGTGACTGACGCGCCGCAGATCGCTCGGCCACCGCGAACGGCATACGGGATGAATTCACAAAGGCTCAAACAGCAGCCAGTGAAAGTTTGGCACGTCACTTGACTCGTAGCTTATCCCTACAGCGAAAAAGTCAAGAAGTGTGTGTACGATAAAAAACAATGTTGATAATATACCGTAGTTCGTTAATCTGTGTTCACGAATGTTTCAAAGAAATGTGGGAATTTATTTCATTAGGTCTAGTAAGATGCTGGAAGAAGAGAATGTAGATGGAGACATCAACATTTGACTTTTTTTTAACCTGCACACTCACCTGCAGTCTTACTGTAAATTATGATTTTACGTTATTTCGTGCTTGGATGCAATTTTCAATGAGTAGATTCTGGAAATCACAAACTCTAAGATGACCGGTTCTTAGGAACAAAATGATTAAAGTTTCGCTTCTCCCCCCCCCTCCCCCCCCCCACACACACACTCACATTCCTACTGTACACATTATAACGACGTAGTAATATGCTACCCCCATATCCGTAACCTTACAGAAACTGTTTCCACAATTGTGGTGATTCGTTATTCACTTGTTCCTCTTGGACATCTTCCTACCCACTTCTCCCCACTCATATGTATCAAGTCACATTACTATTTTTCGTATTCATAAGTTAGAACCTCTGGTATTCATATGTTCCATTACTCAATTACTCCTTGTACTGCTACCTCCCTGTCTATAAATCTCATCCTACCTCTGCTTCCTGATGCGTCTGTCTTATTACCTTCCCGCTCTCTGCCAATCTCCTGCCGTCTCTGACCACCTCTTCCGTCACCTGTATTGGGAAATACACACCTGGCAATTAAAATTGACATATCACGAAGATAAAGTGCTACAGACGCGAAATTTATCGGACAGCAAGAAGATGCTGTGATATGCAAATGATCAGCTTTTCAGAGCATTCACACAAGATTGGCGCCGGTGGTGACACCTACAACATGCTCACATGAGGAAAGTTTCCAACCGATTTCTCATACACGAACAGCAGTTGACCGGCGTTGCCTGGTGAAACGCTGTTCTGATGCGTCTTGTATGGAGGAGAAATGCGTATCATCACATTTCCGACTTTGATGAAGGTGGGATATTAGCCTATCGCGATTGCGGTTTATCGTATCGCGACATTGCTGCTCGCGTTGGTCGCGATCCAATGACTGTTAGCAGAATGTGGAATCTGTGGGTTCAGGAGGGCAATACGGAACGCCGTGCTGGAACCCAACGGCCTCGTATCACTAGCAGTCGAGATGACAGGCATCTTACCCGCATGGCTGTAACGGATCGTGCAGCCACGTCTAGATCCCTGAGTTAACAGATGTTTGTAGTCTCCTTAATCTTTTTTTTTTTTTTCTTGTTCGGTGTTGCTACATCGGTGTCCTTTTAATACGTCGCTGTTCATGTGTGGAAATAATAGAAAGGCGCACGGCGCCAGGTCAGGGAGTAAACTGTGTGGGGCAGCGGAACCGCGCCAACTTTTATCAGCAAAGAACTGTGTGTCCAGGTGCAGCCCCTTTCATTACCAAAGTCCGCTGAACCGACATCCCACTTATCTATCCCACTTATGTATCACGGTTGATGAGCTGTTTGTCGACGGTGTGTGAGCGAAAGCTCTCGGAAAAATATCAATCTTTGCATCGGTTTCAGCATTTGGTGGACGTCCATAACAAGCAAACGACTCATACAAATGTAGTGATGATGGTGTTGACAATGGTGATGCTGTGGTGTTGTTGGTCATGTGATCATGTCATGGTAATCTGGTAATGTTATGACGATGATGTCGATGTCGATGACGATGATGTCGATGACGATGATGTCGATGACGATGATGTCGATGACGGTGATGTCGATGACGGTGATGTCGATGACGGTGATGTCGATGACGGTGATGTCGATGACGGTGATGTCGGTGACGACGGTGATGTCGGTGACGACGGTGATGTCGGTGACGACGGTGATGTCGGTGACGACGGTGATGTCGGTGACGACGGTGACGACGGTGATGTCGGTGACGACGGTGATGTCGGTGACGACGGTGATGTCGGTGACGACGGTGATGTCGGTGACGACGGTGATGTCGGTGACGACGGTGATGTCGGTGACGACGGTGATGTCGGTGACGACGGTGATGTCGGTGACGACGGTGATGTCGGTGACGACGGTGATGTCGGTGACGACGGTGATGTCGGTGACGACGGTGATGTCGGTGACGACGGTGATGTCGGTGATGTCGGTGACGACGGTGACGACGGTGATGTCGGTGATGTCGGTGACGACGGTGACGACGGTGACGACGGTGACGTCGGTGACGTCGGTGATGTCGGTGACGTCGGTGATGTCGGTGATGTCGGTGATGTCGGTGATGTCGGTGATGTCGGTGATATTGAGGATGAAGATGATGCCCTCATCACTGATGATGTCGAGATCGTGATGTCTTCATGCCGTGATGTCGTCGTGATGCCTTGATGTCTTCATGCCGTGATGTCTTCATGCCGTGATGTCGTCGTGATGCCTTGATGTTGTGATGCCGTGATGTCGTTATGATGCCTTGATGTCTTCATGCCGTGATGTCGTTATGATGCCTTGATGTTGTGATGCCGTGATGTCGTTATGATGCCTTGATGATGACGGCCACAAACAGTGCCCTCACCAGAGATTTCGCGTGTAGGCTTAGTACAGCAGCAGCAGACTGGGCCAGAGGCGTGGTACACGCTCTGCCCTGAAATGTATGGGGGCCGCTACTGCTGCTACTGCTGCTACTGCAGCAGTGCTTATCTCGAGCTGCCGACTGTTATCAGGTGCGGCACGCACTTGGCCTGCCTGCCGCGTCGCCATTGTCCCGTGCCTGCTGGAGGCTGCCGTCTCGTCGCGTGACCACTCGCGAGTGGATTGCACAGTCCGGCATCACAAGCGGCATCTTCTGCAGCCCACTACTGGCATTTGTGTGTGTGTGGGGGGGGGGGTTAATGACACCGGCTGCTGGGGTCGATTAAGTCGCCAATTGCGGGCATCAAACATTGGCTCTCAATGTGAGAAGTTTCTGACAATGCACACATGTGAAACACATTCCTAACAAGGAGGTTCTCAACAGATATAGGAACAAAAGGAGTTTCTGGAATATACTGGCTAACAAGGAGACCATGGGTATCGCATTTTACAATTTTTTTTTATGGTACGTGAGGTTGTTGTTGTTGTGGGCTTCAATCCGGAGGCTGGTTTGATTTTTCGTATACAGCTGTGATGGTGTTATCCTAACGCATTACGTTCCTCCACAGCAGACCGTCAGTGCACATTGTTACTGTTCCTTTTTGGAGCGTCACCTGTCACCAGCTTTGCGAAAGAAGCGGCGACACTTTCTGTGCAGTCCAACCGTCATTTTGCTCCACAATGCGCGGGCGTATACAGCGCAAGCTGTGGCTGCTCTGTTCAAACGAGGGACTGGCAAGTACCGTACCGTCCACCATACTCCCGGAACCGAAGTCCTTTTGACTGATTTGATTCTGAGATGAAGGAACCACTTCGTGCCTTTCTCTTCAGAACTGTTCCAGAGATTCGACAGGCAGTAGACCGCTCGATTCGCACCATCAACAGAACAGGCTCTGCTAACGGTATACCACGCCTTGCACAACTCTGGCAACGGATTCTACACAACGCTGGGGAGAGGGCAGTAACAGGTGCAGACATGTAACGCTTTTGTATCGGTTGTGAATAAATAGTTGCCACTGTTTAAGTCCCACCCTCGTATATGCAGCGTAAGACTCTTCAATGGCAACCCACATCCTTTTCCTTTCGACGTTCCTCTCTTTGTCTCGATCTGCGATTTTCACGACTCCTCATTCTCCCAATACAAGATGACAATTCCTTGATGTCTCAGAATGTGTCCCACCAGTCTATCCCGTCTCTTAGTCAGGATATGGCAGAAACTCAATTTTCCCTCCGGTTAATCACCTCATTGGTCTGTAGCACCACATCAAAAAAGCTTACATCATCTTTTTGTCTGAATTGCTATCGTCCACGTTTCGCTGCCATACAATGCTACATTCAAGACAAATGTTTTCATAAAGGACTTCCTAACATTTAATATACGATGTTAACAATTTTCGGTTCCTTATAAACGCTTTTCTTCCCTTAGCCATTCTGCATTTTATATCTTCTCTACTTCGGCCAGCAGAAGTTATCTTGCTACCCAAAACGTAACTCATCTACTTCTTTGTCTCATTATCTAATCTAATTCCTCGAGCATCGCCTGATTTTCTGACATCACATTCCATTACCCTCGTTTTACCCTTCATCTTCATCTACATCTACATAGATACTGTGCAAATCACATTCAAGTGCCTGGCAGAAGATTCATTAACCACCTTCATGACTTTTCTCTTCCGTTCCATTCTCTAATAGCGCGCGGGAAGAAAGAACACCTAAATCGTTCCGTTTCGATCTGATTTCTCTTATTTTATTGGGATGGTCATGTCTCCCTAAGTAGGTGGGTGCTAGCAAAATATTTTCACATTCAGAAGTAAAAGTCGGTAATTTAAATATCTCACATAGATTTCGTCGCACCGAATAACGTCGTTCTTTTAATGATTTCCACCCTAATTCGTGCAACATTTCCATGACGCTCCCCCCCCCCCCCCCGTAATGTGATAAAACAAAACGAGCTGCCCTTCTCTGAAACTTCTCAATGTTTTCCGTTAGTCCCACGTGGCACACTGGACAACAGTACTCCAGGAGAGGACGCACAAGTGTGATGTAGGCAGTCTCTTTGGTGGAGCTGGTGCATCTTCGAAGCGTTCTGCCAATAAAACGTAACCTCTGGTTCGCCTTCCCCACAATAATTTCTGTGTGTTCTCTCCAGTCTGTTGTTCGTAAGTTGTTATTGTTCATCTTATACCCTCTTTTCAAGATACTGTCCATTCCATTCAATTGCTCTTCGAGATATTTTGCAGTCTCTGACACAATTACTATAGCTTCGTTCGAAGAGTTGCTTTCTGGCTACCGCGCATGCGCAGTACGAAAGTTCGCGTTTGAAGAGCGCCTGGCTCCGAATGTGGCTACTTTACGAGGGGCGCCAGCTGTTGGAAGAGCAGCTAGCAAGCAGGCAAGCAGGGCCAAGCAGCCAGATGCTGCCCGAGGAAATTTCTCTGGCTGCCAGATTCGCGCATGCGCGTAGCTCTATTTGTAGTGGGGATACACGACGCTTCCTTGTTCAAAATGGAACTTACCTCAGAAGTGGACACATTAGTCTCCTCTGTGTTACTTCTGTAATGCTACGGTCTTATTTATTCTTATAAAATCACGTATAGAAGGTAACAGAATTCAAAATGACATTTGTTCCAGATGTCGAGCGATTCAGATTTCGTCTCTAGTGACGTCTATTTCTACGCAGTGTTGTTCCGCCAAATAAAAGGCAGAAATCAGAATGTTTTTGGTTTTTTTAATTATATACTTTTTGCTACGTTTCTCTGATACGGAAGTAGTCCAACACTTTTGGGTGCGGCGGCGTCTGGCAGAACGATTTAGAAATTCAATTTCTTATAAGTACCAGGACGCGGGAGTAGGGTAGATATTCCTATCACAAGATAATCTTTTTGTGGGTTGCAGGCCATGAACTGCAAGTTTTCGTAATGTAGCAGACAGGTTCAACTTCTGCAGCTTGTTCTGTTTGAAATTAAAAGAGCTGCAAAATTTATTATTGTGCACGTTATAAAGTGGTCACCGGTCAATAGATGACATAGTCAAAATGTTTGTAGAGTCTATGGGACTCAACTGCAGGGTCATCATTCCCAAAGCTTACAAACTACTTATGAACTACTTACAACTAAGGACGGCACAAATATCCATGCCCGAGGGGGGGATTCGAACCCCCGACCGTAGTGGCCGTGCGAACCGTGACTGGAGCGCCTCAATCCCTTCGGACACCGCGGCCGGCGATGACATAGTCCCATTTGTGCAATAGATGGGACCCATGTCAGAATAGACAAGCTCAAGGAAGATCCAGAATTTTTTCCCGTTCACTTGCAGGTGGTTTCCACAAGAGACGCATTAGAGACCTATTCTGGATCGGTTTACGATATCTGAATATTCAGAAAGAGTACGCTGTCGACAACCACTGGGAAAAGTGCCAAGGTTTTTATATTTTCGGTGACGGTGCTTATCGCGGTCTCAAACTTTTGTTTACATCGTGCCGCAGTATTGGGCGTTTAATACGGCGAGACAGTAAATTCAATGTTGTTCTCTTAAAAATACGACTTAATATTAGCGACAATGTTTTGTTATGCCCCTAAGTCATCTCCATTTGTTCTCACACTACACTGCGGTGAATGCTTTTCGACAATTTTCTTCCAAATGAGCCGCCATACCTCCCCACAGTTGCTGCTTCTGTTTAAATCTCTCGCTGAGGCTCTGGCAGAACTCTATAATAGCTAATTTAGGGTTTCTTCGCCACTACGTTTCCTGTGTGCGAGAAACAGCTCTATACAAAATTATAATACACGAATTAGGAAGCACCTGCACCTGACAAGAAAACACAAAGCGAGAATTCACGACAGTATTGTACAATAAATTGACCCAGGACGTTAAAAAAAACTAGTATGCACAGCTTTAAAAAAAAACTATCAAAATATTTCTCGTTAAAAAGTTGTTATATGGCGAAAGAGTATTTAAATGAAATATAATATGAAAATAGTACCAACAACCTTCTTTAGTGAAATGCGAAGCTGTATATTTTGCAAGCAATATACTGTGCTATAGTGTATATATTTTTCTGTATATGGTGTAGCTTTCATTTAAGTACACATCTAAAGATATTTGTTTTGTGAAGAAACCCATTTCATGTAATTTTGTAAATAAGTTTTGTTGTTGTTTGTTTTTTGGTAAGCTTAAGGGACTAAACTACAGGGTCATCGGTCCCTAAACTTACAAACTACTTATCAACTAGCTAACACTAAGGACGGCACAAATATCCATGCCCGAGGAGGGGATTCGAACCGCAGACCGTAGTGGCCGTGCAGACCGTGACTGAAGCGCCTCAGTCCCCTCGGCCACCGTGTACATAAGTGATGAATAAACAAATCAAATCAAACGTAATGTAAATAACATTCGCGCCATAGCTGTTCATTCTTCTGTCTCTTGACGCTACACGATCGAAGGTGGCAAAAAGTCTAAATGAAACGAGATGGGTGTTCGAAGAGCCCAAACACCAAGCACCCCCACATGACGTCACCGTTGCCGCGCATGCGCAGTAGCGCCTGTATACTGGCTCTCCAAGTAGCTTTCTGTCGACTCTTCGAACGGACCGTATATGTCATCGGCAAACCGGCAAAGTTTTTATTTCTTCTCCTACAACTTTAAGTCCCTCTCCAAAATTCCCCTCGCATTCCTTCACTGCTTGCTCAATGTACAGATTGACCCACCAATCTGCCGGATCGCTTCTTTTAGCCGAAGTATGCCAGGTATTTATTTCCCTCACAATTGTGTTCGGTGCCGCCTCATTAGCTTCGCGATGTACCGACTACTCTTGAGCATTCTCCTGTCGCGCCACTTTCGACAAGCCTCTGTGCTCCCGTCTCAAGTGTTCATCGCCCACGTCTGCTGCGAACCCGCATAATTCCGGCAGCACGTGTCCGTTGCCTTATCTGCAGCTCCCCCGTGACGCGCTCTTATCTTCGGGATAATGCGGCCCCGTTCCCCACCGCGCTATCTGCGGGATCCGCCGCCACTGTTGCCGCAGCCTTACCACTCAGTCTACTCTCATGTTCGTCCTGGTCTCCTACGGACGGAGCGCGGCATACGGTAGGTACCGGATGTTGTCCGCAAGTCCGATATACACTGCCCTTCTCGCGGCCGATCGTATGTCAGAAGTTGCAGTGTACGTGAAACTTCCTGGCAGATTAAAAATTGTGTGCCGGAACCGGGACTCGCACCTGGGACCTGTGCCTTTCGCGGGCAAGCGCTCTACCGACTGAGCTATCCCGACACGACTCACGATGCCGCCTCACAACTTTTCTTCCGCCAGTATCTCGCCTCCTACTTTCCAAACTTCACAGAAGCTCTCCTGCGAACGATGCAAGACTAGCACTCCTGGAAGAAACGATATGGTGGAGACATGGCTTAGCCACAGCCTAAAGCCCTGTGTGCTGCGCGGCATGCTTCCCTGCAGGATTCTGGAACTAGCGCGTGTCCTATTTTTCTCGCATGTTTTCGGAATGTTACCTGCGCTGGCCAATCAGGAGTCGCCTATGGCGTGTGACCTTGCGGCCAGCGAGGCGGGAACTCGAAGAGAGCACTCCAGGCGAAACGCAGTGCCACGCGCCCGCCAGCCAAGTGCGGTCTTTCTCAATCGATTACAAAGAAACTATTCGGTAAAAAAATGTGATTCTTGCACAACTTATAGATGCATTCTTCTGCTTCATGATAAAATGAATATTATTTTGTTAGTGGTCATAGTTCTTGTGATATATACGAATTTAGTAGCGTACTACAAGGAATCCGAAAATTTTACATTGAAAAATAGAGGTCGCTATGAATTTGCGTTTGGTACACGTTAGGTCATATGTTGCTGCGGATGAAATGTAGCTGAAATATTGAATTATTCTTCGAAGTTGGAAGGATGTCGCTATCTATCACCAATCTCGAGATAATGGGTTGTATGTAAAGCACTTGTTCCCGCTCGCGTGCGTCAGCGAAGAAAACGGAACGAAATTTTCATATAATCCATTATATCTCATAAATGATTGGAGGTATCGAAGCAAGATTTTATGAAATGATATTACACAAAATGAAGTTTATTTTGTCACGTTATTAATTTACGAAACTTGCATATGAAGCGCGTTATTCGAGCAACTACAGATTTTCTTCAATGAAGTAATGGACTTTTAAGGAGTCACGGATACCTGGTAAAACTAAATTTGCTTTGTCTTTAATTTTATACCGCTTATGATTAGTTTGATATACTACTAACTTGTCTTGCTCTCAGTATTACTAAATACAGTTTAATATTATGTGGTAACTGCAAATGCATAAAAACGTTAGTGGGAGGAATATT